>JAWWEU010000111.1:17762685-17904235 GCA_035583155.1 Acropternis orthonyx | reverse complement strand
CGCGGGGGGCGGGGCGAGGGGCGGACCCCCCCCCCCCCGCGTCTGCCGCTATTCTGGGGACACGGCGACAAATATAGAGCGGCCACCCCCGGCACGGGGGACACCCCCACGGGGGGAGGGGGCGGGGGGGCAGCGGTAAGGGGGCATCGACACGGGGGGGACACGGGGGGGGAGACACGGTGGGGCACCGAGAAGGGGGCCATCGATAATGGGGACACCCCCACCCGGGATGACACGGGGAGGGACTGGGTGGGGACACAGACACGTGGGGAGACGACACGGTGGGGGACAGGCACGGAGCAACAACACGGGGGGGCACCAACACGGTGGGGGGGACGCCAACCGGGGGACACCGGGGCAAGGGGACACCGGTAAACTGGTACACGGGGACAGGGGACATCAGGATGTGAGAACACCGGGACAGCGGGACACGGGGACAGCAGGATATGGGGATACTGGGACAGTGGGACATCAGGACATGGGGATACTGGTACACGGGGAAGTGGGGACACTGGGACAGTGGCACATCGTGTCACCCGCACATGGTGACACTGGGACATTGGAAGAGGTGACAGAGGACAGGGAGAAGGAAGGGGGACAGGGACAGGGACAGCGACAGGGACAGGGATGGATGGGGCGGGATGGCCACACTCTGCAGCGGGACTGTACTGGGACTGTGCTGTAGTGGGAGGGAGCTGTACTGGGATGGGTTAATACTGGGATGGGGCTGTAATGGGATGCAACTGTACTGGGATGGGTCTATACTGGAACGGCGCTGTACTGGTGTGCAGTTGTACTGGGATAGGACTGAACTGAGATACAGTTGTACTGGGATAGGGCTGTACTGGGATGCACTTGTACTGGGCTAAGGCTGTACTGGCACAGAGCTGTACTGGAATGTGTTTATACGTTGATGGGTCTGTACTGGGATGGAGTTGTACCCGAAAGTGGCTGTACTGGGACTGTCCGGGGATGCAGTTGTACTGGCACGGGGCTGTACTGGGACAGGGCTGTACTGGGATGGAGCTGTACTGGGATGGGATTGTACTGAGAGGGATCTGTACTGGGATGAGTTTATGGTGGAATGGAGCCGTACTGGGCTGGGGCTGTACTGGGACAAGGCTGTACTGGGATGGTGCTGTCTTGAGACAGAGCTGTACTGGGATGGGTTATACTGGGATGTGGCTGTACTCGGATGGTGCTGTACTGGATTGTGCTGGGATGGGCTGTACTGGGATGGGTTCATACTGGGATGGGTTTATATTGAGGTGGGTTTATACTGGGACTGGTTTATACTGGGACGGGCTTATAATGGGACTTGGTTGTACTGGGATGGCTTTATATTGGGATGGGTTTATACTGGGATGGGTTTATACTGGGGGATGGGTTTATATACTGGGATGGGTTTATATACTGGGACGGGTTTATACTGGGGGACTGGTTTGTACTGGATGCGGGTGTTCTGTCGTTCCGGTACCAGCAGGTGGCGCCATTTGACTTTCCCATTGAGGCTGGCGGAGCCCAGTACAACCAGTACAACCAGTACGGCCCGGTATGGCCCACTGCGGCCCCGTACAACCCAGTACGGCCCAGTATGACCGAATACGGCCCCGTACAACCCAGTACCATTCCGCAGCACCCAGCAGCACTCCTGCACCCCGCAAAGACTCCCAGAACCCCCCCAGAGACACCCCAGAGACCTCCAGGGACCCCCAAAGATCCCCAGGACCCCTCAAAGCAGCTCAGGCCCCTCTCGTAGATGCAGTCAGAGCTGTCCAGGGTGTCCCAAAGATTCTCAGGACGCCCCCGCAAAGCCCCCAGAAGCCCCATAGACGTGTCCAGACATCCTCAGAAACCCGCAAAGCCCCCCTTCCCCCCCACCTCCCGACCCCCCAGATGTATCCAGAGACCCCCAGGGACCCCGAAAGCCCTTGCTGGGGCAGGGGATGGTGGTCAGGCTGGGGACAGGGAATAGGGACAGCCCCCCTCACCCTCCCGTTAATTACAATCGTTGCCCGGCAATAATTATCGATCCCGCCAGTCCGTGTTAATTGGCTTCGGATTCAATTACCGCTGCCCTCCCCTTCCCCAGCCCGCCCCCAAACCGATCCGCGGCGCGGGGACAGCGGGGACAGACAGGGGGGGGCACCCAGGGGGTCGGGGTGACTTTTGGGGTGCAGGCAAGGCACAGCCGGGTCAGTTTGGGGGGGGTGGGGGCACAGGGTTGTGACTTGGGGTTCAGGGTAGGGGACACGCTGGGAACCTGAGGTTGGGGGTTCATGTTTGGGGTCCACAGCTGGGACCCAGAGCTGAGGTTCAAGGTCACGACCCACTTTTGGGACCCCCAGTTTGGGGTCCAGGTTTGGGTTGCAGGGTTGAGGTCTGTGGGTGGGACCAAGGGTTGGGGTCCAGGGACAGGGTTCAAGGTCAGGGGCCATTTTGGAGACCCAGTGTGGGGGTCCAAGATTGGGACCCAGGTTTGGGGTCCAAGTTTGGGTCCCAGGGTTGGGAGTCTGTGGGTGGGGTCCAGATTTGGGGTCCCCACTTGTCTCCTGGGGCTGCTGGAGGGGTTTGGCCCAGACTCTGCCCTGTGACTGCTGCCCTTGGGTGACCCCAATCCTCCTCCACCCCCCCTCTCCAGGCCCCCCACCCAGCTCCCGGGATGGGGTCGGGGGTCCCAGGGCTGCACCTCCCCATCCCAGTGCCAGGGGGTCCCGGCTTTGGTCCCTGGGTGGGGGGGGCTTGACCCAGGGTTGGGGGGTGTGACCCCAGCACAGAGGGGACCCCAAAACACGACGCTTCACTACGTTTATTGGGCCTCTGCAGCTTTAAATACAGGCCAGGGGTGGGGGGGCTGTGGGGGGCCCGCGGAGGGGCCGAGGTGGGGTGGGAGGGGGGCTGGGGGTGCCCCCCCCTTGGCATCCCCAGGGCTGGGAGCTGCGGCCCCCCCACGGCTGCCCCCCGGGGGGACGGGATGGGACAGGGGGCTCAGCGGTGGGGGGGGGGGCCCCCCTGCGGGTCGGGGGGTGAGGTGGGACCCCCCGCAGCCCCCCGGCCCCTCAGCGGCTGTAGCCGAACTCGTCTGCGTCGTCAGCCCGGAAATCGCCGTAACGCCACAGGTTCAGCTGGGGGGGGGGGACACCGGGTTATGGGGGGCACCCCGAACACGGGGGGGGGCAGTCAGCACCACCCCCAAAAATGGGGGGCTGCTGCGGGGTCACCCCCCAAAATGGGGGAGCTGCACCCAGTATCACCCCCTCAGGCTGGAGGTGCCACTTACAGCACCCTCTGAGCCAAGGGGGCTCCCCAGTCCCACCCCCCACCAGGTTTGGGGTCCCCCCCCCACTCACCCGGGCACTCTTGGCCGCCTCCTGCGCGTTCAGGTACTCGGTGATCTGGGGGGGCACAGAGCCGGGGGTGACCCCCTGCCCCCCCACGCCCTCGGGGGGGAGTGAGGGGTCACCCTCATCACGGGGGGACCCCACTCGGTCCCTCCCTGGCACCCCGCAGTGGGGGGGAGGGTCCCCACGGGGGGTGGGTGAGGGCCCCCTGTCCCCACCCCGGGGGCCGCCGGCACCGAGACGGGATCGATGTGGCAGCGGCTGAGCCGGGATCGATCAGGGCTGGCGGGAGAGTGGGCAGGGACCCCCCAGCACCCACCCAGCATCCCCCAGTACTCATCCAGCACCCCCAGTACCCGCTAAACATCCCCAGCACCCACCCAGCATCTCCGGCATCCCCCCAACACCCCCCATAGCCCCAGCACCCACCACTTTCTGGAACTGCCTCTCCTTGCGGGGCTCCACCATGACCAGCCCCTCCTTGACCAGCCCCAGCCCCACATCGCTCTTGGAGTCGGCAAACTGGAGGGTGACGTGGGGACAGCCGGGGCCCAGGTGCTCCACGTTGAGCAGGCACTGGGTGTTCTGGATGTCCCTCACCACGCTGTCCACGGCGTCCGCCCGCGCCTCCTCCTGCGCCACCGCCCCGTCAGGGACCCCCGGCACCCATCAGGGACCCCCGGGCACCGCCTGCACCCTCAGAGACCCACCTCGGCCTTCAGGGACCCACCGGACCCTCAGTGACTCCTCACGTGGCCCTTGGGGAGCCCCCAGATCCCCAGGAAGCCCCTGGTGCGCTGGGGACACCCGTGACCCACAGCGGGGGGCTGGGGGAGACTGGGGTCAGTGTCACCGGGGGGTTGGGGTGAGCCTGCGATTGGGGTGCAGGGGGCAGTGGGGGGCCCACAGGGCTCTTCTGGGAGTGCTGGTCCCCCCCACCTCCCCCAGGTCAGTTTGGGGGGGGGGTGCAGGGTCGGGTGGGCACCAGGGTTGTCACCAAGGGTGGGGGTTCAGGGCTGGGGTCAGGGGTTGAGGGGGAGTTGGGGGCCAGGTTGGAGTTTGGGGTTCAGGGTGCACGTCTGGGGGGTCATGGTTGGACCCAGAGTTGGGGTTCAGGTCAGGACCCCCCGGAGCCCTCCCGGCCCCATACCCGTACTCACGTCCTGTGGCACCTGGATGAAGGCAAAGGTGTATTCGGTGGCCTGGGGGGGCAACACCCGGGGGGAGAAGGCCGGGGGCAGCGGGGCCAGGCGGGAGGGGGGCAACGTCTCCTTCTGTGGGGGGACACCGGCAGGGGAGGTACAGTCAGGGGGGGAACGCAGTGGGGAGGAGACATCATGGATGGATGGATGGATGGATGGATGGATGGATGGGGGGGTGGGTTGATGGCCCCACCCGGGTCCCTCCCAGCCCCCTGGGGACACTCACGTTGCCGTAGTCAATGTAAAAGATGTGCACTTTGCCACCCGACTCCACCTTCTCCACTCGGGCCCGGTACCTGCGGCGTGGGATTTTTGGGGGGGGAGGGGGTGTCACCCCAGACTCCCCTGCTCCATGGGCCAGCCCCGCCCTGTGGGGGGGTGCAGGACCCCCTGCTCACCATTCTCCATCGACGAACTTGGCGATGCAGAAGTCCCCGCGGCGGGGGGCGTACGACCCCTCCACGGGCGGGTGGGCGCCCACCTCGGCCCGCATGTTCTCCATCAGCTTCTCCAGCTGGGCACCTGAGGAGGGCCCAATGCAGCACCTGCCCTCACCCCACAGCCCAAACCTGAATCCCAACCCCAGTGTGATCCCAGAATCTGAACTCAATCCCAACCATGGACCCCAACTCTGGGTCCCAAAAATGTCCCCTAGACCCTGATGCTCAACTGCAGGTCCCATCCATGGACCCCAACCCAGGACCCCAAGCTTGAGTCCCAGTCATGGATGCCCACCCTGAGTTCCAGAGGTGTCCCCTGACCTTGATCCTTCATCCCAGGACCCAAACTTGGACCCCAATCCTGAGTTCTCAATAGGGACCTCCATTCTGGGTCCCAAAGGTGGCCCTTGGGGGTGGCAGGTGGTCCCACACCACCCCAGACACGTGGATTTGGGGGTTGCCCACCAAGCCCATGAATCCTCTAGCATTAAATTCCCCCGTGTCCAGCCTGGGGAGCATCCCAGGTGCTGGCTGTCCCCAGTAGGGTCCCCCTGCCCACCCCGTACCCGTCTCCACGTCCTGCACGTAGAAGTGGAGGTCATCAGTGATCTCGGTGACGAACACGGGCTTGTAGTTGGCCGTGCGCTCCTTCTCCTCCAGCACCTGCACCACCTCCTCCACGGGGGTCTCCTCGTAGTGGGACCACACCTGGGGGCACACGTGGGGTGGGAAACTCCGGCCGCGCTCCGTGTCACGGCAAGGGGAGGGCGGGGGGGCTGGAGCCCGGCAGTGGGAGCATCCCTGGGCCTCAGCACGGGGTGGGACGGGACACGTGCCTTGGGCGGACATTGCTGGGGGACATCCCTTGGGACGGGGACATCATCTCTGGAACAGGGACATCCCTTGGGGAGGGGACATCCATTGGGGTCGTGACATTCCCTGGGATGGGGCCATCATCTCTTCGGGTGGGAACATTTCTGTGGTAGGGCCATCCTTTGGCACAGTGACATCTCCTGGGATGGGGCTATCCCTCCGGGTGTGGACCCCTCTCGGGGTGTTGACACCCTACTGTGGTGGGGTCATCCCTTGGTGTGTGGACATCCATTGTGGTGGGGACATCCACTTGGCATGGGGCCACCATCTCCTGGGATAGGGACATCTCTGGGGGTGGGACATCCCTTGGGATGGGACTGTCTTTTGGGATGGGGCCGTCTCTTTGGGATGGCGCCACCCCTGGGGGCAGTGCCACCCCTGGGGGGGTGTCCCAGCATCCCACACACCTTCTCCTTCCTCTGCTTGGCCGCGTCCTGTGCCGCCAGCAGGGCCTTGCAGTAGGGGCTGCGCTCGGCCGTGAAGTGCACGCGGGACAGCGCGTGCTCCACCAGCGCCACCGACAGGTTCACGCCCTCGATGTGCAGCCACCCGATGAAATTCCCGGCCTTGTCCATGCTCTCCACCTCCACCTCCACCTGTGGGATCCCAGGAATCACCCTTGGCCCTGGAGCTGTGGGCCCCTGCCTCGACCACCACCTCATCCCGGTGTTTCGAGCTCTGCCCAGGGTGTGGCAGGTGGGTCCCCCTCATGGCCTTCCTGCACCCAGCTCAGACTCAGGGACCCCCAAGGTACCACCCCAAAGTGTCCCCGCCGCGAGGTGGCATCTGGGGGCCCAGCACTAAAGCCTGGGTATGGAAAGGCCACCCATGGGTGGCAGTACCGTGAGGGATGGGGGCATGGGGACCCACCCATGGGGTACATGAGGCCACCAGGTCCTGCACGATGGCAGCCTCCAGCATGGAAGAAGAGGGAGCGTGGAGCCCCTGAGCATCCTCCTGGAGAGAGGGCCAGACCCCCTAGAGGTGCCACACTGGGTCAGACCCTCTGTTTGTGGTGGATCCCACTGGGCTCCTGGGTGAGCGAGCGGGGCTCCAGCCAGCACCCAGAAAGGGTGCCATGGTGGGGGAGTCCCTCTGTGGGCACAGTGTCCCACCCTGGGTATTGCATCCCACCCTGGGATGGGGTCTGGGCTTGTGACCAGTGTGGCAATGGGGACAGCAGGTGGCACACAACAGCAGGTGGCACAGGTGTGTGGCCAAGGCACTGGGAACAGTGAGGCTTGGGCTGAGCTGGTGACAGATGGACCACGCTGTGGTGATTTAAACCCTGGCCGTGGCCTTTGCCGTGGTTAATTGGGATTGGCTCCGCTGGCGCTGCCGGACACGGAGTTCGTCCCATCTCTAAACTCATCCACCCTGCCAGAACTGCTCCTGCTGCTTCCCAAAACCTTGTGGCGTCCCGCTGCACCGCCCATGGCACCACGTGGGACAGGGCACCGCAATGGACACGGCACTGCATGGGACAGGGCACCGCACAAGCCATGGCACTGCACGGAGCTGTTGGCACCGCACCGGCCATGGCACCGCACCGGGCAACACCACCACAACATCCACAGCACCCACAGCACCACACCAGGCACGGCACCATCCACACCAGCTGTGGCACTGCACTGGCCGTGGCTCACGCGTGGCAGGGTCACGGTGCAGGACAAGGCCCTGTGTCCCCTGCTGTCCCCAGGGATGCCGGTGCCAGGCTGGTCCCTGGGGAGCAGCACCCTACGCACGGCTGTGGCACCTCTCCAATGGTGCGGGGTGATGTTCTGGTGGTGACAGTGTCCCCCGGCCCTGTGGCATCCCCCGTGGCAGGGTGACCAGCGAGGGGACAAGCAGGAGACTGATGGCCGCAGGGATAGGATGTGGCTGCCATGGGGAACAGGGGACATGGGGTGCACGAGGCCACCAGGTCCTGCAGCTCCCAGGGGACATCGCTGCCACTTCTGCAGCGCCCCCCTCAGGGACGTGTCACCATCATAGGGACAGTGACTCCAGGGGAGGAAGGACAGGAGGGTTCCGGGGTGACCCCAGGTGCTGCCACACAGGGTGTCCCCAGGAGCCCTCAGCCCCACAGAGATCCCCACCAGTGTCACTCAGATGGCAGCTCCAAGTGCCACCAAGACCTGAGGTGGCAATGGGCTGCTTAGGGGGGCTTCAGGGGGTCCCCCCTCACAATCCCAGGAGTTCCACCTGGGACGGAAGAACACAAGGCAGTGGTGGGGGTGCAACCCACAGCCCGGGGCCCCCAAAGGCCGGTGGTACCCACGTGCCCATCACCTGGCATCGTGCTCCCTCCCTAGCCCATGGTGGAGCTGGAGCTGCAGCCCCCCGGCTCCCCCCGCTCCTAATCCCCACTGCAGAGCAGGGTTTGTGCTCTCCATCCATGTCACAGCTCGTGTTGGGTCTCAGCCTTGAGCCCAGTGTGCGGGTCCACAGTCCCCTGCCCATCTCGGGGGCGTCGGGTCCCGGCGTGGGTGCCCATCTCCCTGGCACCGTGCCCTTCCCCAGCCTATGGCAGAGCAGCAGCCCCTTCCCACTGCAGAGCCGGGTTTGTGCTCCCCTCCCCATCAGTGTCACAGCTCGGGTCGGGTCTCAGCCCTGAGCCCGGTGGGTGTTAAGGGGGTCCCCGGACCCCGCTCAGTAGCGGGGTTGTATCTTCTGGGGGGAGGTTTGGGGGGCTGTGGGGGCCTCCGGCCATAGACGGAGCCGCATCCCCCCATCACCTTAAAGCCACCGAGCCCCGCGCTGCCTCCGTCCCCTCCGTCCATCCCTCCGTCCGTCCCCGGCTCCGGAGTCGGGGGGGGGGGGTCGATCAGGACGCCCCCCCTCCTCCATAGCCCCCCGAGCGGGTCTGCGGGGAGGGGGAGGAGGAGGAGGAGGCGGCGGCGGCGGCCGCCCCGTGCTCGTGTGGCGGGGGAGGAACCCCCGGTGCGGGGCATGGCGCTGCTGGGAGCGGAGGTGCCCTTGTACCGTCTGAGCCTTTACCTTAAAGCGTCCTGTACAAGCGAATCCGTTCCTCGCCTTCGCTTATGAATTTTTGTATTCATTTTAGTGCGAGACGGGGCCTTTTTGTTTGGTTTTTTTTTCTCACACCCCTCCCCCCCCTTCATTTAAAGGTGTTCAGGCACATAACTTTTTTCGTTTGTTGCCTTCAGTGTGCCTCTGGTCTTTGTTCAGGCAGACGCTGATCGCAGTTGCCTTATTTTGTTTGTGAGGGGCAAGGACTCCTGGGGGACATAGGGTCTGGCGGCAGTGGTTTCGCAAGGTAGCTCCTGTGGCACCCTTTGCCTTGGGAAACAGGGATTCGGCAATTCCCGGCTCCTGTCGGCACAGCCGGTGTTGGGATCAGCTGCCTCAGCATCGCGCCCGAAGGGGGTGGGAAGTACTGGAGGTGCTTTGGAGAGCCCCTCAGGGCACAGGTCTGTCCAGTGGGGAGCAGAAGCCTGCTCAGTTTCTGGAGTCAGTGTGAGCAATTGAGATACCACGTTATCAAAGGTGGGACCTGCAGCCACTGGAATGGGCTCCCACTGTACCCTGCTTTCGGAATGGGTCAGGGGCAGCTCACCTGCATGTTTCTTCCTATCTTCCTTCTGGTAGTGAAGGAGAGGATGTCAGAAGTTTAATGGAAAATGCCTCTGTGAGGATGGCAATGGGACACTACCATCTGTTTTTCCCAGCCACTGTAAGAAGATGGAAAAGTAGGATTTTGCTGAATGGTTGATGGTTCACACTGTATGTCAGTAAATGAGAACTAGCTCTTTAGAGGAGAGGGATGAAGAGTTGTAGTTACTCAAAGTGTGTCTGTAGCATGTGAGTGATTTAAATGAGCAAAAAGCTATCTGATCAGAATTGCAAGTAGCTTGTTATAGAATATCTGACTTGGGCAAACCTGTGAAATAATAACAGAATGTTTCAGATATTGATATTCTGAGTTGGAAGGCACCCACAAAGATCACTGAGTCCAGCTCTTAAGTGAATGATGTGTATGGTGATGAAACCTCCAACCTTGATGTTGTTAGCATCATGATCTAACCCACTCACTCAGACTCTTACAACAAGGCACCTAAATTGTCAGTGGACTTATAAACATGCTCAACTTTGTAACTGCAGGTGAATAAAGGTGCAAGGAAGCAGTTGGGATGAGTTGAGACTGGAAGGAAGAAGGGAATTCTTACTTGGGCAAAGGCATAAGAACCTGAAGCAAGCAGCCTGCAGGGATGGAAGTGAAAGAGATCTAGTGTGAAACAATAAAGATGTGTTAGGGGGAAACTATTTTTGGAGCAGAGAAACGTGTATTAGAAAAATATAAATACTTGAAATGTTGGCAGAGCACCAAGACTACCAGAGTTCAAGAAGTGTTTGGACAACACTCTCAGGCACATGGTGTGATTTTTGGGGTTGTCCTCTTCAGGGCCAGGAGCTGGACTGGATGATCCTTGTGGTTCCCTTCCAACTCAGGATATTCTGTGATTTGTAGACTCTTGTGGCAGATGCTTAAGCTTGTAATCACTAAATTGTTGACTCTAACATTCTTATAAGTGTTCACACTATATTATAACATACAGAACACGTACAAGTTATATTTATTTTGTGTTCAGAGAAAAACATGAATGTATGTAAAATAAGTGACTTGTGCTTCTTTAGTTTTTCAGTAGCTTCCAGAAACTGCAACTAGCACTGAGATGCTGCTGTGCTGATTACTGAATGTATGCATGAACTGAGATACAAATAAAAGAGGCAAACAAACATCCACATGTGGGTTTTTTGCTTAAATAATTATCTTTGGATGTTAAACTTGAAGTAACAAGAGACA
This sequence comes from Acropternis orthonyx, assembly GCA_035583155.1. NCBI lineage: Eukaryota > Metazoa > Chordata > Aves > Passeriformes > Rhinocryptidae > Acropternis > Acropternis orthonyx. The sequence continues at coordinate 17,893,551 of JAWWEU010000111.1, read as the reverse complement.
AGAGCATTTGACGCTCGTATTCTGTTTAGGAGTAGAATGGTTGAACTATGCCGTGATTGTGGTGTAAGATACTTTGGCAGTCATTAAATAGAAAGAAAAATCAAATTCTGCAAAAGGATTTATTTCGTCCTTTATAGTGAAAGGAGTAGTATCCTGTAGTAAGATAATAGTCTAGCTTGATAACACGGTTATTTTGAGATTAGAAGGTTAGACATTTATGTTGGTTAAAAGCAGATGGATGTTGAAATTGGGACTTGACACTGTAGTGGTGCAAAATATAGAAGAATGGCTTAGGATTTGAAACTTTGTAGCATGACTCTGGAGGGTTTGGGTTTTTTTCCTTTTGGGAAGCACAGTCTGTATGCAACAATTGGGTTTTCCATTTTTTGTAGTCTGCTTTTAAACTCAGTGTAGTGAAGTTAAGGCTGTTTGCAGGTTATGTGAAATGATAAATAAGCAATGTTTGTTTGCCCTCATGGCACCTGGGAGAGGGCAGTATCAGTGGCTGGGCTCTTCTGTCTGTAGAGCAATACCTTTGCTTTAATGTGGTGCCCTTCACTTGCTCAGTAGTGCATGGGAGGCATGACATCAGGATGAAGCTTGTTCTCTGTCTTAGCAGATAGGCTTGCAACATTGCTGAGAACATGGGAGTTTTCTCTTCAAATGTTTTGTTGGTTTTTTTCCACCCTCCTTTCCAAATCTGCTACCATTGCAGATTCCTGACTCTGTTGGAGAATGCCATGTGAAGCTATTTTTGACTGATCAGAGAATTACTGTAGGAGGAACAAAAGACAGTGCTGGGAGAGAAGTGGTCCCAAGGGACCTTGAGAATAAAGAGATGGAATTCAGATTAGTAGCCTCCAAAAAAATCTTGCTGTGGAAGAGGTGAAAAATAAGACTATAAAAGAACAAAGGTAAAAAGAACATGTGAAAACACTTAGTTCTCATAATGTTACCCTTTCCCATGAGGAGGCTTTTTGAATGGCTTTCATAGTAATGTTTCTCATATGTTGACCATAGATTTGAGCAGTAAGCTTGACTTTTTCCTCTAAGCCTTTAACAGAGATGATTGATTTACTAGCTTTGATAGAGGGATAGAATTACTTTCAAACTTTGAAATATATAATAAGCACCTCAGATAATTAGCAAGCCTACAACTATCTCTCTTTAAAGTGATCAATGGCATTAATTTGGTTTGGTAACTATGGTTATTGTCTTGTTCAGCAGCCATATGGTATTTCTGAGTTTAGTGTGATTTCCTGTGAGCTGTTTTTATAAAGTCTGCTGGGCTTTGGTGTGAAGTGCAGCAAAAATTAAATACTATGGGAAGGTGTGAAAATGTTCTTATATAAAAGGGGGGAAAAAAAGCAGGTTGCTTTAACTTTAGTGTAAGACTAGATTGTAGCCTCTAAATTACATATTCAGTGAGACTAATACTAAAATAGTCAAAACTTGTAACTACTGCTTGTTTGAACTGATGTTTTTAATGCAAATAACTATCAACAGATTGGTGTTTAGTTGTAAACATAATACTTTTTAGTTGTAAACATAATACTTTTTAGTTTTACTTTTAAGGGGCTTTCATCTTAAGGTGTAATACTTTAATGCTGTTGTTGAATGTGTTTTGACATTAATAGAGCAGCCAGAGGAAATTTCCTTCTGAATTCTCATTTTTGAGGCTTGCAGTAGTCAAAAAAGTGTGAATTTTATCTGTCACATGAGGAGTGGCTGAAGGAGCTGGGGTTGTTTAGTCTGAAGAAAAGGAGGCTCAGGGGGACCTTGTTGCTCTCGATAACTACCTGAAAGGAGGTTGTAGCCAGGTGGGAGTCAGTCTTTTTTCCCAGGTAACAAGTGACAGGAAGAAACAGCGACAAGTTGCTTCAGGGGAGGTTTAGATTGGATGTTAGGAAAATTGTCTTCATTGAAAGGGTGGTCAATATTGTAACAGGTTGCCCAAGGAAGTGATGGAGTCACCATCCCTGGGAGTGTTCAAAACATATATAGATTATGTGCTTAGGGATGTGATTTGTGGCAGATATGGCAGTGTTGGGCTAATGGTTGGACTCAGTGATCTTAGAGGTCTTTTCCAGCCCTAATGATTTTATGATTTGAAATCAAGAGCTTTTGAGAAATGTTCTCGGCATCAAGGATCACAGTCCGGCTGAGCTGGTGAAAGGTAGAGTAACAGAGAAGATTCTTTGGTTGGGAAGCTCTGAACTTTTATTTTTCTAGAAGTGAAACATGTTGGGTTTTTTTGAGCTTGCTGTTACTCTGTGCTTATAAATAGCAGTTTAAATTACTCTGTGGCAGATTCTCCATCATGCAATATTAACAGAAGTAAATCTGTCTGTGAGAGTTGTGGGGAAGGAGAACCCGTGTCAGATGGTGATCCGGGAAGGAGACAATCTGGAAGTGGAAGCAGTCGTGCCAGGTGAGTGGGGCAAAGAAAAGGAATGGAAGAGCTGTTGGGGAAATGGAGGGGGTAAAGCCAGGGGTCATGGGAGACTAAAGGTTGCTGGTGGTGATGCAGGGTAGCAAAGACCTTGCCAAGAATAAAGTTTTCTGATTAGTAAAGGTGGCACTGAGGAGAGAAAGAGGGAGAAACTGGTATATAGGCAGGAAAGTGTCACTTAAAATGTAAGTAGAAATACATCTGAAAGGAGAGACAGGCACCAGAAAAAGAAATAGTGACCATAAAGTGTGTGATCTTGGAATGTGTGGGTGGAAATTATAAGAGGGCGTGTGGAGCCTATGAAGGAAAACCTGTGTGCTGAGATGGGGAACTGGAGATCTTGTGGTATGGAGACAGCTGAAGACTTGCATCCCAAAAGGAGAGAAATTTTATAGGTAACCTCAAGGGGACATGTTAGTGTGCCATGCTGAATGTGTTTGGTGGTGCAGAGCCCAGAGTGTTGGCCACAGTGTGCTCGGCTTATGAAAGCTGTGAAAGAAACATTCTTTCTGCCCCCCATGCTCTTATTCCTCCACCCATCTTTATGCTTTCTGGGAGACATGAAGAACTTGCATTCTGGTGGGTTGGTGTAGTCAACATATGACTGGAAATAATGTTAGCTTTCTGAATTCAAGTCTCTGAAGAAAGGTCTTGCCGTGTATCTTAATGTATAGCATTGTTGTTTTTGTAGAAACAGACAAACACAGCATGATAAAAACATTCTTGTGCTGTCTATAGTACAACATAACTCTTGTGCTATGTAACACAAATTAATAAAAATGACTGAATTAAGCCATAACTATTAGCAGATGGATACTGTGGTTTAGTTTTGTATAGTCTCTCTTTGTTAATGAACTTCACATGCAGATAAAATGGGAGGGAGATAGGCTTTAATAGGAGAAAATGTTTGCCTTGTCATCTGAAAACACTTATGTTCTTGGGTGAAGCATGTATGCTCAGCAATACTCCTTTCTTGTGCAGAGCTGTAGTGTTTAGAAATTAAACTATTGTTATTCCTGGATCGACAAGAGTATCTCCCCTTCCTAGAGCTTTAATTCTTATCTTCTCTCTTTATGTAACTAAGGTTGGTCAGGGGCTGTAAACAGCCTTGTTTTAGACTTCCTGGTATTTCTCTATGCCATTGCCATCCTTGCATGTGATAAGGGCTGCCTGCTGGAGCTGAACCAGGGAGTAAATCTCAAGGGAAGTAAGGTTTATTGCCACAGCTGATACTGTGCTTGTGCCTCGCTTTTCAAAAGTACTGAGTGTTTGAAGAGAGTCTCGGTGAGAATTGTTTCAGGTTGCAAAGTTTATGTACAGCAGCATCATCTTTCTGTGACTTGTACCTGTCTGATCAATGAGTATGCTTTTAAAAAAATTTTAGACATGAAGTGACTCACTTAAGATTTGTTTCTTTCAATGCTTATCTCTTTAAGGCATCTTTTCCAGTGCCATTTTTAATAGTATTTGTAACATAAGAATTTTTCTGTGTTTTAGCTTAGGGGAGATGCATTTGCCATTGATGTGTGTTTGAGCTGCCTTTTGGGAAGTGTTTGTCTCTGATTAAATATTTATAGACAGGTTGGAGCATCAGTAGTGAGATTTGAGAAGACACATTTTGTAAACACAAAATTCAGTTTATTTGGAATGTGAGTGGAGTGGTACAGCTCAGCTTACACCTGTGCTTCGGGGTAGTGTTGGAATTAAAGCTGGGGGGTTCATTGTTGTTGTTTTGGGTTTTGCTGTTTGGGGTATTTTTGCTTCATTTGTGGTCTTCTGAGTTTTGCACTTTCCTATTAGTTGTTACAAGATATGGAGGACATTTGATACTTACAGGCTTGTACTGAAGAAGCTTTTAGACTTGATGTGAACTTAAAAGACTTTCTTAGGAATTTTCTCCCCTTTGTGTTTGCTGAAAGTAGTTGCTGTGCTCAGCAATACAGCTGATAGGATCCATTTCTAATGGTAAAACTATTTAATATTGGAACAAACTTGTTGGGCAGCCGTTCTTGAAGTTGCATAAAAACTGAGTGATACGGAGATATCTTTGAGTGGGAGGAAGGAAGAGGGCATTTTGAGAACTACATAATTCATTGAAGATTGCTGCAGTTATGATGTTTTGGACTTACAAAATCACAGAGTACTATACCACATAGTTTGAATATGTAAGTAAGCTAAAATATTTTCTTTAATACGTATGCTGTTCAAATAATTATATAAAGCTAAAGGGAATTTTTGCCTCTTGAAGTAAACTTTACCCTAGTCTTAAACATATGTTCTCACTTATTGTTGATAGCTTCTTTAATACCATAAAAAACTAGAGCAGGTATTGCAAGAATTCAGTAACTTAATCTTAACCCTTTGAAGTTAAATCTTGTGAAATCCATGTCATGCTGATACTTTTATAAAAACATAATGGAATTAAAACAAAAATCGTTATTAAAACTAAGGTCACTAATATAGTTTAGAACTCACTTATGTGACAATAAAGTTTAAGGTCCTGAATAACCCAAAACATTATTTTGGACCTGAATTAGTTGGTCATGTATTTTCTTTGACAGTGAAACTTTATGAACTGAAAAAGCAAGATTTGTTTTAAGGGGTTTGGAAATGTGTCATTGTGTAATAATGTTTCTACACTAAGACAGCTGAATAAAGTAGTGTTGTGGTTGACTGTGAACGGGCTTTTTTTATGTGTTACTGCTTAACTGTTGCATCAGTAAACTGATTTTCTCTGCTTTTCTTTGCTGTCAAGCATAACCAGTTTGATCCACTGTAATCTCAGTACTTTGGCAACTTGTTCTCTGTTAAAAATGGTAGAGATGGCATTAGTGGGAAAACAATTACTTGCTTTGTAAGCAGTGCGAATGAGTTATGACTAAGTATATTGATTTGCCTGGCCAACACAAACTCCAGACAGATTTATTTTTTTTTTTTCCATGGCCTTTCCATAAGAGGGTCACATGGTTGGTTGTTACTGCCCTGGATATGGTTGATTTCTACAAACCAAACTGCTTTCTGGGGAATTGGAAAGGTTTTTAAACTATTTTTTTTAAAAATAGATTTTGGTCACTGATGTGTGACGTTGAATGGCTTGGGGGAAGGCTTGTCTCTCTTAGCTTTTGTTACTTTGCAGAGCTCTTTAACTTCTCTTTAACATGGCTTTACCAATTGCATACACAATAAAAAAGTTACTGACTTTGAAAAATAAATGAATTTCTAATTTTTTTTTTCTTTTTTTACTATCTCGGCAGGAGAAACTGCATTTATTTGCTTGTGCCAAACATGTTTTTGTTTTTTCTTAAATTTCCTACCTTTTTTTCTTTTCCTCTGGCCCCCAAAGGTGATTTGAATATGCTGTTCAGAGTTCCTTGCTGCATTTAGAACATAAGGTACTAAATAATCTGTAAAACCCACAAACTGAAGCCACAGTGATGGGATTATTGGGACACTGAGATTACTTCTTTCTTTGAAGTCCAACAGTAATTAACAGAACTCTCTCTTGTCTTCCCTACTTCTCAACATTGCCCTCTCCAGTTCAGGGAAAGGTCTGGTGCTCAGTGACCTAGTGTCAGAGGTTTTAAGTTAAAATTTAGTAAAGTGGTAATAATGGGTCTGAATGATATCCCCAAATGATGTTTGATCCCCAAAAGATGATGTTCTGTGGTGTCTTGTTTGCCTTTACTGAAAATTTGTGTTCATATTTGTGTTACGAATTTCCCCCATTGTATTGCATCTCTAAGCAGAATGACTGGGACACAGTAGAAAACAGAAGTACAGCAAGTGAAAAGTTTGAATAAGGTAAATACTTCAGTAATTCTTAATCAGGTGTAGTTATCTCTTATGTGAGCTGCTTCTGGGTAACCTTCCATGGTTTTCTATGTAGTGTAAACCATGGGCCAAAACAAGCACTCGTGGCTGTTGCGTGGATAAAGGCAGGTGGGGATGGCGGGAACTAATGCAACACTTCTGTTCCACTGCTTAAATTCTTTTTTCTCACAGTTACCTTCTTTCAGTGAATTTAGACATTTATAAACTGGCTTCCTGAGAGACTGTGTGTAAGTGACAGCATCAAGTAGTTTTAGGTGTAGATGTGGCTGCCATGTGCAGCAGTTGTGCTCTTTCTGTGGGTAATGCTCTAGATTAGCGTGACAGCACATGTTGGGAGATACATATCAGAACTTCCTAATACAGCATGCAAACCTAGTAACATGGTCTTGCTTCTCCTTATGTGTTCCTAATAGGAGACTAGACAGTTTGTGAAGACAGAAGAAAACTACTTGCTTAGATTGGCTTTATAGTTGGCAAGTTGCATGAGCTCCATGCATGGTCAGCTGTGCACCAGCATGGTTGGTACAGCTCAAGCAGGACTGGAGGCAAGAGATTTAACACTAATGAGGTGTTGAGTGGTCTGTTAGATCTTTCACATACGCCTTTGTTTTCCCAGTCTGTCAAACAGAACTATTATTAACTTGAATGTGAAATGCTGCTGAGTGTTTATTAAATTGGGGTGCAGACAATTAATAAAATACCTGAGTGGTGAAAATATTCTAAGAAATCAGTTGGTTGCAACTTTTTGAAAAAAATTAAATGAACTTTTTTTCCAGAAAAACATTTAAAAATACTGAGTTTGTACTTTAATGGATTTCTTTCTGTAAATTGATTAAGAGCACGTATTAGTTGAGAGTTCTAACACTGAGACAAAGTTAAGCAATTTTAGAATAAGGGTTAAATATTAAATAGGGTAAAATAATGGAAGTGCATGATACAAAGGGATTATACTGTACAATGAGCTGTTTACATTGGTATGTTTCTGTACCTAAAGAGGTTTTTCTATAGGCCTAGCTCTCCCTCAATCTGTTTGGGCACATTTGATACAAAGGGCATCATTTTATGCTTACTATAATTAAGACAGTGTACTTACAGAAGAGTTCATGGTGAGAAGAAGAATAAGGACTTGGCCTGCTACTGAGTGAGAAAACATAACATCATGCTTAGAAAACTATATATTCAGTACGCTTGTTGCTTCAGATATATCTTTATTGCAGGTTGAGTTGTAATTATATCTGACCCCAGAAACAGAAGAACTTTGCTTAGGTAAGAAAGATGAAGAAGAGCACTTACAAAAGTCCTAATTTGAAAAGCAGGTGAAATTTTAACAAGGGATAGTTTGGTTCACCTCGTTCCTGGTCACAGAACCAGTATCAGCTTCTATGTAGACAGATAAAGTTATTTAAATAGGGAGAAAAGCCAAGCCCAGTACCTGTATCTAAATGGGACAGGTGGAAAAGAAACACTGGAGGTCCGGAGTCCTCTTGCAAAAACATTGCTACAAATGTGAACTATTTGAGAAGCTTTTCAAGTAATAAGTACAAAGATGATAAATAAACATAAATGTGGATTTTCTCAAACCAGAATTCACAGGCACACAAATCTCCTTTCATGGCATGGTATTCAGTCTTGTTTGGGAGGAAAAAATATGTTCTTTGTTTCATTAGTTATTCTAATGGCTTTTTCTGTATGATAAGCAAGGATGTTTCTCTAAATACCATGAAGTTGGTGAAAAACCTTAAATAGTTTCATTGATCACTGTCAGACCAGAGGATGTCTAGACTGAATGATCTCTGCAGGGTTCTGTCACTAATTTTGACTTAAGTGAAACGTTAAAGCTGTGCAGTATTAGCAGCAGATGGTATCAAGCTGAGAATTGCTGCCAGAGCATTGGAAAACGTCGTTAGGGTTCAGAATGGCTTCAAGGAAATGGAGAAGCAGGCTGGGAGGAGAATAAACCATGCCTTTTCGATAAGGGCAAGACTCAAGATCCTCCATTTATTTATAATCTGTACAAGAAGACTGTGGTGGAGTCGAATGAGTTTGATGCAAAGTGTCTGGGAGTGCTGCAGTTAAGAAGGCAGGTGGGATTCTCTTAACATAGGTGTTGCAAACAACTCAGATGTGCTGTGATATGTAAGCAGGGTAAGTTTCCATATATTGTGTGACAGTCCTTCATGCTAGGCTTAGGCATTTCACCCCAGGAAAAGTTAAAGTACTTCGAGAGAGTATAGAGGAAGGTAAAGAAGGGTCTTGAAAATGTAATTACTTGGTTCATAGAAAGATTTTAGAACTCTTTCCCTTAAAGAACAGAAGACTACAGAGAGGAGGAGGAGTTGTGTTCAGGTTAGATACAAGCAAGGACGGCTTTTTTCAGTCTAATGACAACAGAACCACTGGTAATGTGCTTAAACTGCAAGAAAGATGGTGGAAATGGGCACTATAAAAAAACTGTGAACCACTGGAACAGATTGCTTGAGAAGACTATGGTATTTCCATTTTTAGAGCACTTCATAAGACATGGATTAACTATGTCTAGACCATATTTTTCTCCCCCAGTCCTGAGAGGTAGGATTAGCTGATTTATTGAGCTGCTTTCTAACCATTGGAGTATTACAAAATCCTAGAAGGGTTTCTAGAAAGCAGAGGCATTTGAATTAAAAAGGTATCAAAGTGGTTAATAGCATTGGGCCCATGTTAACCACCTTCTCATTTTGTGCTAATGGGTCTTGCTATCAAAACTGCACATCTGTACTCTCTCATTTCCACTCCCTGCTCTTCAAAGAAAAGTAATATTGCATTGGGGGATAGGGGAAATACTTTTGTAAACCTTCTGGCTCACTTCCACCCTTCCATTTCATGTCTGTAAATATCTTCCAGTTGATATGCTGAGTGTATACTGATGGCTACAAAATTCCAGAATCATCTTTCTTTCACAGCTATATATAAAATTGCTTTGGGGATGAGGGAGAAATTAGACTCCTCAAACCCCATGGTAAGTTTGATATCAGATTCTGAGATTTCAGACTTCTTTGCTCATTACTCTCTGTTAAAATTAAGATATAAAATAAACCATTCCCTCATTAGCAGATACCAGACTTTATCTTGCATGCCTTTTTTTCTGAACCTGGCAATTAAAATGCATGAATAAGAGGCAGTGTACTCTGGTAGCAGAAACTTGGGCCTTGGCGACAGAACTGTCAGCATCTTAATCTTAGACATGTTTTTGAATTATGATTTGCTGAAGGGCATGTTTAATTCCTGGCCCTGTTTTCCACACAGAATGTAATGCTGTAAGGATTAATTTTTGTCCATAGCTACAGAGATGAAAACTTTGAGACATGTATTTCCACATTAAAAGTCTCAATTTAAGCCCAAGGTTTTCATTCATGGCTTTTTAGGTTGTGTTTGATTTATACTGATACAGTACCTTCAGGTTAAAGAACAATCATTTAAATTTTGGTAGGCTAAAAATATCTTGACTATGGTATTTCCCCTAGTCTTTGTATATGGAAAAGGCAAACACCGATTTTCTTCCTTTGCTTTTTTCTTCCCCACTACTGTTGAAGATAGCTCCTTTCTCAAGGACTTCAGATGTGTGGTGTTTGACTTTGTGATTTATAAGGGTACAGAAAACTTGCAGAATTTAGATTTTATTGGAATCCCAGTTCTTTTCTAAGTGAGGAGACTGCATCAGTATAAACTGGTTTGACTTGTAGCATTGTTATACCAATGCAGTTAACCTAAAGATTTAGTTTTTAATTTAAGTTCCTTAAGAGGCTGAGGGCGATGCTCATGTGATATCATTCTGGTTCGACAAACCAGCTGTGTTGAAGAGTGAGAGGGCGTGGGGGGTCTTTAAGGCAATGAAATAACTATGTTAAAACTGGTAGCACCACGGTGAAATCCCTGCAGGCTTCTTTCTGCAGGTGTGCTTTTAAGCTAGACCTCCACAGACGTTTGCATTTAAATTTATTATTAGTGTCACCCTACAGGGTTTATAGTTCGTTCAGTGAATTCTTCGTAAAAGAACTGGCATCATTTTTTAAAAGGTTATGTTGAATTCTTGTTTCCACAGCACAAGTTGCCATGGATATGTCAGGTTCTTAATGTTTGTTTACAGAGGAATGAGGTAGAGAAGGTTCATGCTAGCTATTTTCAAATGAATGTTCTCTTTCAAATGATGCTGTTCTCATTGGAAGTTAACTGGCCAGTGAATGTAAATTTACTGTCTGCTTTGAGAGTGGATTAAATCCACTTTGAAATGAGTTAATGCAGGGATGTTCATGTGTGTATCTTTACTTTGCACTAGCTTGTTAGTTCAGGTTGCTTTATTCCCTCTGCAGTAAAATGACCCTGCTGATTTGCGTGTGCCCTGTGTAGAGTGTTGAAGTCCTGTCAATCAGCATTTAAAGAAGGAGGGCATGTGCCCAGAACTGAGGAGCGCAGTGTTACCACTCCAAAACCTTCTGTATCTCATGCACCTGCATGAGGCAAGAAAAGGTCCTGGATGTGCCATGATTGGGGAAAAGAGGATTGTGATTTTTCTTCTGGCTAAGAACTGACATAGCATGGAAATTAAATCACAAAACTCCTGCATGCATAGATCAAATGTCCAAGAGAGACTACTTACATAATGCAACACTTCAAGTATGTTTCTGATCAGTTCTCTGCCTTCCAAATCCTCTGCTTTGCTCCTTCCTAACTGCTCACTTACTTTTCTCCCCTTCCAAGATAAAGACCACAAAGATAAATGTGTTTATGTAACCTCTGAAATTTTGATTCAGAAATACAGACTGCTGAGTTTCAAGCCCATGCAAACTACCTGCTCAGCACACCAGACTCTGCTGTTAAGTAACCACTAGAAAAAGTATAGACTTAAAGCAGAAGTCAAACATTAACTTGTTCCTTTCCCAGGTCACATGGGCAGAGGCATGGACAGGCGTGTTGGAAAGCTGAAGAAAATGAACCCTGTCTTTGTCATAGTGAAGGTACGAGTAGACTAAGTGCTGCTCTTGTCTAATTGTGAGGACTGTGCAGTCCTTAAGGAAAAGATAAACAACTGCTGCAGGACATATTGATACTTTTTTGGTCAAATAAGCCAAAAGAGAAGCCAAAAGTGAAGAGGCAACATAGTGGACAAGAATGAAAAAGTGAGCGTCCTGTTATGGAAAGTGGAAGATAAGGAAGAAACACCTATTAAAGAAGAGCCCCGTTAAAGAGAGATGTCTGCTTTTAGTGGGTCAAAAGAAACAATTAGCAGCAGTTTTCTTGGTGAAATTGAGTCTTTTGTACATGCTGTGTTAAACTTAATTGTGAAACTCCACAGTCACAATGACTCTCTCCCATTCTACTTCATAATCAAAGGCAGAGTTCTTGGGTGGGAGAGAAGCCTGGGCATGACCTATCTGTACCAGTCGGGTCCCATAAAGCTCTACTGTCAACCTTTTAAGGTTCTCTCACATGTAAAGTTCAGTAAAGGTGTTTTGACAGATGTGTGAGAGTCTTACACCTTGTGTGTTCCAAAAATCTGAAATGTCTCTACAAAGAAGCATCACATATATTTTAAAATGTGTAAATAAAATACCTTCAGTGTGCTAATTGTAGTGCAGTACCTCTGAGCTGAGTTTCCAACTGAAGGTAACACGATGTTTTTTGGGTTTAGTATCCATAGCAATAGCCAGAGGTGGCTCTGTGAAGTGATAAGTACAGAGATAGCTATGTTACAAACTGTGCATGTGTAATAGAAGAGCTCTTTCATTGCTTTTACAACTGTAGCACAAATCTTGAGTAATTCATGCAAGCTAAATCCCACTTAGCAGCCACCACCATCAAAGATCTTCATTTTCCATTCAGAAATAGAAACCTGAAGTCTGTACTTTCTGCACCTCTTTGGAGATAGTTTGGTTGGGTCCTTTGCAGCTAAACATGTGGTGAGGAGTGTGCCAGAGAGAGAACCTGTATCTTGCAGACTAGTGAGGCAAGCTGTAGTCTAGTTTTCTTTGACACAAGTTCAACTTCTTTAGGAAGAAAGTGGGCATGGATCTGAAGAGTCTAGAACCACATGTCTAAGACTAAATGAAATTCTGAGATTCTTCACTGAATCACCAAGAAATTGATTTCTAGCTTCAGGTTTTGTGGCCTGAAGTGGTGTGGCTCCCCATTCTGGCTCTAATATAGCCCATGTACCACAAATGTACAAGTTCAGCAGGATGTTACAGCATGACAGTGCTTGGAGATGAATGCCTTTTGCAGTCTATGCTTACTTTATTAGATGTTGTCTTAACAATACCAATCTGTCTCTGCTGATAACCACCAATGATCAAATGCTCTTGGGGTAGTATACTTTTATGGCAGTTCAGGACTAATTTCCAAGTAGATTTCTAGATAAAAAGCTACTATGTTTGGTTGGTTTGGGTCTTTTTGATCATCCCATATGTTTAATTTCCATACCTGGAAATTGTGCTTGGGCTAGTGACTGGGAAGAAAACCCACAATGCTGTATACATCTGTTTGATTACCTCATTTTCCATCAATCCTCTTGGCCTGACCCAACAGCTAGCTTCCAAAGCTGAAACTACCAGCCATCAAGATCCTAAATATTCATGGAGCAAACTCTGTTAAATGTTTTCAGATTGACCCTTGACACTGTAAGAAAATGCCTCAGATGCAAAATGTCAGGGGGAAAAGAAGATACTCTGAATCTTGTTTTCTTATTCCAAAAGAGGTGACTGCTGCTATGAGTGTATTGATGTGAAGGAAGCTGAGCAGTCACTTTGTTCTTATACTTGCCCCCATATTATTCTTCTGGAACAGCCCATGTGGTATGAGGTACATTTTGAACTAAATAACCAGTTAGATGAGTCATTAAAGTGAAAATGCTCATCTCTGGAAAATGTGAGGTTCTGTTTTACTGGGGAATACCTAATATTTATCTTCTTCTTCCTCACAGTTTTTTTCACATAAGATTCCCTATCTTATGCAACAAATTGTAGCTTGTTCTGTGAGCCATAAAAATCAATCTTGATATTCTGAATTTGAGACTTCATTTGTAATTATTGTTATTTCTGTGTAATCTGATTTTGATGTCAAGAGAGGTATAAATTTGCATTACTATTTAAAAGATTCACATTTGAGAAGTTTGTCCCAAACCATAGGTTAGGTTTAAATCTTAAAGTTCCCCTTGTACGCAGATGGGATGTGGGAGTTTCCTAAGAGTTTGTGATTTGTACTTCTATGTTGCTTTCTGAAAACAGTACTTGATAGCAGAAACTTCTTTCCAACTGTGTTTTTGCAGAGATTTGTTACTCTTGATTGGATCCACATGCTCTTTATTAATCTTCTGTGCTGAATGCCTGAGAGAAATTGTGATAGGTAGGGGTGCTGAATGTAATAAATGAAGGCATCATTGTATCTGTTGAAATTTCTAGAGAGGACCTCTTCTGCCCAGAGCTGTGTATGTGACTGTTCGGTAAGGCTGCCAGGGTTTGAGAAAGTGCATACTGAGAAATGGTATTTTTTTAAGTTCTCAAAGGGTGTGGTTGAATTCATACTGTTCTTATCCACATAAGAGAAATAACCATATAAACAGTATGTCTTGATTCTCTCTCAAAGTAGTAAAGAGCAGGTGTGTGGATTTGCAAAGTTGAAGGAATAAGAATTTATTCTTACCATATTTTTTCATTCTCATTTAAATAGCTGAACTGTTTAAGCTTCTTGCCTGTTGCTTTTAGTGATAATTTAGCCGAAACTTTGAGAATGAATTCTTTGCTTCTACTGCTTTTGATTGTGATGTCCATCATCTATGAAGTCCTGACCAGGGCAGAGACCTAAGGCCTTGCATGCCTTTTATGTTGTTTTGGTTTTTGTGAAACCTAAGTGTATTACTTCTAGGTATTATTCTTTTCTCCTCCTTTTGAGACTAACAGAAAAACATTTTTCAGCTATTTAATGCTCGAATTCTGTATTTTAATGTCTGTGAAATAACCTCTTAAATAGTGAAATTAATTGAGTTACTACAAGCATGTGATTTTATTTTTTTTTAATGTTATTTTATTTGTGAAACTCAGCTGTGCTAGAAAAAAAAGCATTTCTACACAGGGAGTGTTCTACATACTTTTGAAAGCATGGCAAGAATGTCAGTGTTCATAAGTAAACTACTTTCAAGTAGAGTTGCAGTGCACTTAAAATAGGTGTTATAAAGCCTACTTACTGGGTGATCAGTGATCTACAGCCTTTAATTTCTTTCTTTTACATATTTTAGGGAATAAAAGATTGATGATTTGTGATTCATTAATTTAAAATTTCTTTTTCTGTTGACAGTTGTGCATTTGGTATCATCTCTCAAGCAGTTTTTTTGCTCTGTGTTTCTGGCTAACTAACATGAATGTGCGTGTTAAGGGTGTGTATTGGGAAGTGTCTGCTAGCGATTTTTTAAATCTGTAAAACTCCTTAAGTGCACAGGCTGCTTGCTCACTCTCCTGTCCTAGAAACATTGTTGCACACAGACACGGGGCTTCCTGACAGAAACCATGAATTTTGGAGTTGTAATGGTGTTGAAGGAAGTCCATGAAGTTCAAATATACATTATTAAGAGTATTGTATGTATTATAATGACTCATACTTAGCAAAAGATCGTGGCTCGCCTCAGTCCTACAGAGCTGCTGTTAAACTTTTGTTTTCCCTGATAATTTTAGACTTTTTAGGAGCTGTCATTAATCGTGTGGTTGAACAGTTTGAGCGCTAGTTGGAAACATGCTCCAAATATCTTGAGATGCAAGTGATGGTCAATAATGTTGTTTCTGAAAGTATAGATATTTGCGTCAGCCTACGTTGGTTTTGTTTTAGCAGAACTTTGATATTCTTTGCTGTGGAGGAGTATGTACAAAGTGTTCAAAAAGGAATTTAGGGATAAAATGCTGCTGAAACATCAGTTCAATTGTAGATGGCTAAGGCTGTACAAAACTAGCATAGAACTTGCTGACTTAATTGTAGAGGGTATGGATTAAACCAGCAGCAGAATGTCATAACTCTCAGCTGAAAGACAGCTTTGTATGAAGCATTTCATTTAGCATGCTACAATTCCCACCCAGAATATTGCCATGTTTGCTGAATGTGGCATGTGTACAACCGAGAGCTACACTTGCAGAACACAGTGATATCTTTTACAAGCGGACACTTTGTGAAGGCTTAAACTTTAGGCAGGATCTGTTACTTTGTAACTTATTTGGATAGTGGAAACATAGTTTGCAATAGCCCATATCGTGTAGCATAGCATTAGTCTTGTGTCTTAAATCTGTTTGCAAATTGAGCCTTTTAAACTTGCAGCTAAAAGTGCATAGCTTTGGGTGCACTGTAATTGAAGGCTTTAAAGAAGAATAAAATTGAGGCAGTTAATTGAGCCTCCTTAATTGAGTCTGTGGCTGAAACACTCTTATTAAATCTTTTAAAAATATTATCCGTATCTTTGTACAACGTTGTTCTGCTAATCTGTTCAGTCAAGTAAATGAGGGTTGATTCAGGCCTTTCTTTCAAGCAAAGTTCCTAGACCATTAAGCTAGCTAAAATAAATGTAGACATTTGGTTTTCATTAGTGTTGTAACTGAAACAAAAACATTTTAATGACTGATCCCAGAGTGTTTTGAAGTTTGTGCAACTTTGCTAGGAAGGTATTTAAGCTGTAGTATCAGTTGCAAGTTGGCCATAAGCCAGATTTTCAAAGCTGTTTCAAAGCAAGATGTTGGATTTCCAGAATGTTATGAAACAGGAAGACTTTGAGAGGAGAGAAGCAGTGGAAGGTAGGTACAATAAAATTTGCACTGCTGAAATGAAATTAGCTGCTAAAGGGAGACAGTGACAATATTCATGCTGTACTATGTTTCCTGCTTTGTTAAAGAGCTGTTTCAGTTATTTGAGAAGAAAATTTTCAGCTCTAATACTTACATGAATAAGAATCAACTACCCAAGAAATCGGTGTGCTTTTTAAATGGTTTTCAGTACTTTAAGCTTGCACTTCTAAGTAAAGAACTTATATGTTCCTTACAAGATCTAATTTAAAAAACACTTTTGGGGAAGATAATTAAGTTGGTCTTGATAGATGATGACAGTGAAATCTGATAAAAATTAGTGTGTGGACTTGGTCTTTGACAAATAAAATAACCTGTAGCTTTACATTCATGTGAGAAGCTGGAGATTGTTAAAGTGCTGTAAGGTGAAGACTCCTTATTCTGAATCACGTTGCAGTCACAATAATGTCTTGTGGAAAACTTGCTGAAGTTGTTGAAATAGTTGGATGATCAGGGGTCAGTTGGGAAGCCAGGGACTGGGTGCCAAGAGCTTCATCCATGTCCAGCCTGCATTCTTGTGGTAGCTGCTTGGCCTGGGTATGCAGCGTCCCAGCAGGGGTGTTTACTACAGTAATCTTTGGTCTGGGTGTTTGTATTTTTGGGGTTTTTTTGTTTGGTTGTTATTGTTTTTGCTTTTTGGTTGTTTTTTTTATTTGTTTGTTTTGGGTTGCGTTTTTTGTTTTGTTTTTTTTTGTTCCGTTGGGTGACTTGAGTTTAAGTGGCGATTAGAAAAAGACCAGATTACTTAATTTAGGCTATAGAAATGCAGTTATTTGAGCTAGGGAAAACCAGCACTTCTAGCAAAACAAAAAAAACCCAAAACTGTTCAAATGGAATTACTGAACTGTCTGTCTGAACACGTTTGAGTTTTGATGGGCTCATCTGCACAGTTACAACTTTAGTGAAGTGATTTATCTGTAATTGACAAAAATCAAGTGTTCCTACAAAAATCCCTCTGTCATAAGCAGAAAGCAGTGATCTGACAGTGGCTGAAGGTCTGGGTAGCTTCTGAGGGTTTCATCCCAATTTTGCAAGTGATGTGTTTATACTTGATTTTATATATTCACCTTTTAGGAATAATGTTCTTATGTAGAATGTGCAAACCAAGCTGAACTTAAGTAAATTTGTTGTATGTTTTGCAAGTATTATGTTGCTGCATCCCTGTTCTGTTATTTCAATTTGCATTATCTCATCTATAATATAGTCTTTCCACTGACTATCTAAGGATTCTGTAACATTCTTTAAACTTTGAAGAGAAGTATAAAATTCTACAACATTAATTTTGCCTGAAGTAGTAAATTGTTCCCTGTCTTTTTAGGAGACTGTTTTCAGTGCATGCCATAAAATTTTTATTTGAATGCTTGAATTAAAAGTTTTTAAAAATGTCAAATAATGAAAAGTTGCTGCCTTTGTGTGAAGGGTTTGAAAGGCAGTTTGCCTTTGCTCTTCTTCCGTATTCTGTCTCTGGAATATTTATTTTGTTGGTTCATTATTGGGATATTCTAGCTGAATTGTCTCATCTTTTAAAGCTTATGAAGAATGGCTGCAATTCTGAGACTGAATTAAAGGAATGGCTTATTTCTCACATGTGTGCAGGTGCTGAAAACATTGTGTACTTAGAACTTCATGTTCCGCAAAGAGAAATAATGGAACAGATGTAGATGCATGTTTACTTTGGAACCTTTAGCTACAGGTTAGAAATGCATTCACATTTAGTTAAGCTTTTTTTACTAAGCCATGTAATAGTTACCTGACCATAAGATTATAATAGGGATAAAGATTTTTGCTATCTCCTATGGTTAAACTGAAGATACTTTGCCTCAGCTGAAGGCTTTTAGTAGTACTACTTGTGTGTTATTGAATACCTGAGAAGAAAGTTTGTCACAACTCATTGTAAGAAAGAACTACTTTTTTTTTTTTTGTGATCATGAAATGCTAGAAACTCATGTATAATTATACTGTGCTTCAGTCAGATTTCCATTTTTTATATATTCTCCCATTCTAGTAGCCATTAGAAGTTTTTTAAAAATATTATTTTTGTATAATTTTAGAAAATAATTTCTTGGGAGTATTTAGTTAAGATTTATTACTATTTGGTAGCACTGTAATATTGATACTGAATACTAAATATCAACTAGTACTAACATGGAAGAAACATCTGATCTAGCCTAGGACATGAAAAAGCTTATTAGTAAGGGGACAGTTGTACCAATTTATTCACTAGTTTATTTTAATATTCTGGTAGTTTGAGTAGAGGTGAGATGGACATGGCAGAGGACTGAATAGCAGTGAGAAGGCTGAAAGAAGTCAGGTCCTTTTTCGTACAAGGCCTGTCATAATGCTGAGTATGTATAGGAGGAAAGATGCTTTTGCAACCAAAGAGAAACAGAATAAGTGTGAAGAAAGAGTGCACAATTATTAAGCTGGAGAAAAGGCAAGTTTAGGAAAAACATGCAGAGTGTGCTGTGGTATTTAGTTGGAAGAGTCTGTTTGCTGGGTCAGTCTTGGTTTAATTGTTTAGGAGAGAGCTCATCATGGATAAGTTCAAATGGTTAAGGACTAGTCAATGCCAGTCACCTAGACTCCCTTTAGAATAAACAGAGAGAGACTTGCACCTTTAAAATGTCATTTTCCAAGACAGTATTAAGACAAATGTTTCAGCAAGCAGTTAATGGCTTCCAGTTCTGGGGGTGAAGTTGCACATGGCAGCTGAGCCAGTGCAGTGGCCTTGTCTCTGCACCAGCTCTGGCATGTGTCAGGTCCACCTTTGAGTCAGCTTGGCTTGCCAGGAAGGGAGGGATATAAGCTAGTATGAGGGGCTCTGAAGGAGAATGGTTTTCTGTGATCTTTGCTAACAGAAGCAACTGGGTTCAGGGGCTGAAGAACACCAGGGCTGGTGGGGCAGGAACAGGGCTGAAATCCTATCATAAGGCATCTTACTACCTTAGAGGGTGTCAAGTTATTTGCCACAGTTTGAGCCAGAAGCACGAAAAGCTTAATGTCTTACACAGCTGATATTTACCACTCTTCCACTAGTCTTTCTGTTGGCATTAATAGTATCACCAGCTAAAAGTTCTTGTCCATAAAAGTTCGCAGTGCACTAAACCTTGATGTATTCCATGATTTAGCATCATGTGACAGTGAATTCTAAAGGCTGATTGATTTCAAAGACATTAAGGTGCCAAATTTAGATCTTTATTGAATGTTCTCTTGTTTGGGAGCAGGCAACTTGCTTTACTTCTCTTGTATTTCTCTCCACTGTTAGGCTGCAACTGGGAGCAATATTCTTTCTAATGAGACTCCTGAGCATGGAGCTCCAGTAAGAGCAACAACATCTGTCTGTAATAAGGCTTTGCTCTTTCTCCTGCTTTGTTATTTCTGTGTGCCAAATGCCTGGTGGCTTCATCCAGCTGAATCTTGCTCAAAGCACAGGAGGTACAGGGAAGAAAATGAAGGTGCTGTATGCAGATGCATGAGAAGCAGGCAGCCTAGAGGGGAAACAATGTAAGGTGGGAATATACCATGCAACTCTCATGAATGTGTGAGACTCCCTAAGTCTTTGAGGCAATGAAGATAGAATTTCCCAATTCTGTCTAACTTCTCTGTGCAGTTATTCTCCATGTAATTTTTGGTATAGTGCGCTCCTTTTCTTTGCAAGGGGAATAACTTCTCTCAGTTCAGTGTGTTTTGGCATAGATGGGTGGGTTTTCCCTCACCTTCTGGTACAGTGTTAAACTAAGAATGACAAGAGTGTTGTTATACTAGGAAGAGTTAGGATGGAGGTTAGATGGAAGTTCTGTGATTGGGAATTGGTTTCTTGGTGCTGGTAGAGAAGAAAAGCAGGTATTTAGAGAAAGATGCTGCAGCACTGACAAGAACTTTACCTGAGGAATCAATTGAGAACAACAACAAAGAGGTCTTGGATGGCAGTTGCATTAAAGGTAAATTTTACTAGTACAGTAATTGACTCTCAAAGTAAGAGCTGATCAAATGAGCCATTACTATCTCTAAAGAACTGGAAGCAGAGAAGTTAAATGTATCAGATTTAAAAAGCAGTTAACTAAATGAGTGTTCTTTTTACTGAATCCTTTTATTATTTGCATTGTTTTTCTTTTAATTGTTGTTATATCTGATTTGACTCTGTTACAAAGCAGGTAGAAAAATAAAATGATTTAAAATATACTGCAAACATAAGTGCACCTTAATGGATGTCCTTGGGTAGGATGGAAGTTGGGCACCAGCTGTGGAGGGCGAGGCCCTGCAGTAGGGGAGGGTGTGTCATTAAGATTACATCAGTGCTTAACTTAAACATTGATCTTGTCTGTGGAAGCAAAACAATTTCTGTGTGATTCATGGAATTGCTGATTTGGTTGTTTTTTTTCCTCCTGTTTGCTTCATTGCTTGGATAAGTAATGAAGGTTGGAGGTGACTGTAGAAACACTTGAAATTTTCATTTGATGAAGGGAAAAGTACAGCCGTCTGGATGAAGATACTGGCACAGTTTCTCTATGGGAATGAAAAATATATGGGGGTTTTTAGGTGACAGAACATGGAGTGAAGCTTCCAAATTAAAACTTGCATGTGTATACTTTCCTGTTCCCACGTTCACATTATCCTGTCAACATCTCCAAAGGGACAGTGGCTGAATAGCACACTAGAGATAGATACTTCCCTTCTACGTTCCAAGCAAAACTACACAATAGTACCTAAAGATTACAGATATACTGTGTGTCTTCATGTAAGCCATGACAGCTTTCATAATTTCATTGCAAACTAGTTCTATGACAGGGAAAGCAGTGTCCAGCACTAACTACTTCTACAAAGCAAGAAAGTTTGTAGAAACACAAAAATTGCAGTTCTTGGACTATAAGAGGCATAGAAAGTTTGACCATATTGGTGCAGAATTGATGTAGAGATTGAGCCTTTGCCATATCTGAAACTAATCTAAAAATGTATCATGGACTCTAAATGTGAAACATTATTTGAACAGTTAAAAAAAATACTTTTCATAGTTATGAACTTATGGCTCAAATAACTTCTAGGGAGAACGTTCCCTACAGAGTGTCCATCTTGTGGCAGACGTGCTTTTCTCTGAAGAATCAGATATCTTGTTTTTGAGGCTTAAGAAATTCTTATCCTGTGGATTGATTCAGCACAATCATTAATATGTTTCAGTCACAGAAATGTAAATACCTGAAGTTTTATGGACAGCAGCGTGTAGCATTATAGCTACTTTCTACAAGAAAAATGATTTCATGAACTGCAGAAAGCAATAATGCCTTTTCCAATCCATAAATTAATAGGCTTCAGTAGCATTGCTAATGGTTTCTCATAACTTGGTAAGTGTTGGAGAGAATCATGTAATTTCTGTACTAATTTACATGTAATTTCTCCTACTGTATGAAACTAACCTGCCTCTGAAATCCTCAAGAACAGGGACTTCTGGCTCACTTTCATCCAGAAAGAGAATCTTAGTTTTCTTTTTGTTATTGAATGTTCACTTTCAATGGTCCACTACTGTCATTGATGACATTAAAGATTCCAGAAGCAAAATTTTAATGTGATTAACATGAGACATTAAACAGAGATTACTTTAGTATTTCTTAAGCATTCTTGCTTCATGGAAAGTAGAGCAAATCAGCAGACTGTGAAATAGCAATCTGTCTGCCTTGAAGTTTTAAGCTGGGAGTGGGAGTGCTGGAATGCCGTATTTCTGCCTCCTCCCTGACTTCTACTTTTTGAGACTTTGTACTGCACTTTATCAAAGAAAGGTCATGAGTAGGAATATAGTCCTCCGCTGCTCCTGAGTGCTCAAAGTCTTCTAGAAGGGGAGAGTGAGTGGAGTGATAAACTGCTTTCTCTATTTCCATTACCTCATCCTTCCACCTCCTTGTTTTTTCAGTATAAGCCAGTGTTGCAGACGCTACTTTTTTTCCTCCTCTTACAGTGACCTGATGGGCAAATTGCACATTTTAGCGGCTTGGTGCAAAGAAACCTGATTTTCAGTTGTGCTGTGCTGTAAAATGAAAGGGTGTAGTTACTGTGTTTCAGCTTATCTTGGCAATTGCAGGAGAAAGTGGTCTTTGTATTAGTCTTCATTTCTCAAAGCTGGATGAGTGTCTTTTCATAGCTTATTTCATGAGATGGGGAGGGAATTATGAAGCACGTCACTACTTGCATTTACTTTCTACCCCATACAACTCTACTGCTGTTCATAAGAGCATGTCCTGCCTGGAGAATGGAGCAGTTTCTCAAATACATTTTGGCGCTCTGAGTTATTTAGTGGCAACAGCTGCTTCCATCTGTGTACACATGCAGGAAGAGATGTTCAGCTGAGCAGGCGGCTGTGCTTTTTGTTGTGGAGTGCATAATGCTCACACATGTGGTCTCAGTTTGCAAATCTGCAGAATATGGCATTTTTCTTCTGAAGCTTATTGAGCAAAATATGACTGAAAAGGAGTGTATATGTTTGTTTTTTAAAACCAATCAACCCTCAGAACCCACCCTGAATCTCGTGGTGGTAATTTGAAGGCATGACCTATTCGGTCATATGCCAACATTACTTGCTGTTGTAAAAGACAGGTATATTATTTTCCTTTGTGTATTCCATCCTACAATTGAAATATTGCTTTCTGTCCAGGTCTCCAGAGAAAGAGCCAGGGCTTTTGGTCTGTATTCCCAGTTCTGACAATGCACCTAGAATCTATTTGCAACTGGCTGACATAATCTCAAGCAAAGTTTCAGTTCACTGGGTCTCTGTGCTGCAGTCCACAAAATGTATTCTCAATGAAAATATATCTCTTTGGACACTGGGATATCAGTCATTATAAGTTTAAAATTTCAGATCTATTTATAAAAAAAAAATAAATCTCCCTGAAAACAGCAAACTCAAATGTAGAAATTCTATTTTAGCATAAAAACAAGTGAATTTTTCCTTTTCCTTCTAAAAAAATCTGGATCTTATGTAACACATGCAACTCTTTTTTTTGCCAAAGTAATGACCAGCTGCCCTACTGCTTGTGTTATTGAAGCCCAGCAGCCAATTATTTTCTCTGATACTGTGATTAAACACTTGTTTCAGTTGTGCTTGCAGACTAAAGGGAAGGAATGGTAGAAGTCCCACTTCTACCCCACACAAATTAATATATGGACAGTTTATCCTCTGTGAAGAGAAATTGTGACTTGGAAACCTTTTGAGGGAGTCAATGAGCACGAAGGAAGAATTATTAGCAACAGTAAGTGTTCAGGGCAGTCTAGGCAGTATGTGGCACAATCTAGGCAGTGTATGGCACAGACAAATGTTTTCACTTAATTGTCACAAAAGCTTGGAGTTTCAAAGCAGAAAATGAGCAGACAGAAGAAAGAAGCTGAGATATTGGCATACATTATACATCAACAACGGTGGTATCCTGTGTGATGTGGAGGAGGGACATTAGACACATACTTGTGAGTTTGAACAGGACAAGTTCAGGTGTGGGGCTACATAAGGTCAGCTGGAGAGAAGACAGACTGGATTTGCAGTACCC
This sequence comes from Acropternis orthonyx, assembly GCA_035583155.1. Lineage (NCBI taxonomy): Eukaryota > Metazoa > Chordata > Aves > Passeriformes > Rhinocryptidae > Acropternis > Acropternis orthonyx. Next base: position 17,869,897 of record JAWWEU010000111.1, on the reverse strand, counting down.
TGCAATCTGCACAGAAAGATTAGGAACCATGGCATAACTAATGTTTAAAACCATCTAATTACTTTAAGGTATTTGAAGCCAACAGCTAAGTTCTGGTGCTTCCAAAGAAACTTTCGTATATGAGCATAAATAATGTTAACTGAAAAAAAAAAAAAAGAATCAGACCTGCTCAAGTATTCTGTCAGTCTATTCTTATGCTTCATGTGGAGTACAGTTTTTAAAAAAAAAAAAAAAAATCCATATTTTATTAAAATGTTGTTGGAAGTACTGACTCCCCTTCTGTAATATTGTATCTTCCAGAGATCAGTATAGACATGTCCCACTTTGAAGTGATCTGTATTTAATTACCTTGTTGAAATTCCAAGCAGAACTCCATTTAGAAATTTATACTGAGAGTCCCTTGTGAGGCTGATCAGTTCAGACTGTTTATTTTCAATCCAGGTAAACTCCTTTTTAACTCTTCCAAACTTTAAGAAAATTTGCATTTCATGGGAAAAACCTATATAGAAAGTGTGAAGTGGCATGGTATTCTGATAATGAGAAACTTTGTTCTGGTCTCTCACTCCTAAGTATCCTTTGCAGAGGTGTGATCTTCACATAAGTACTTATAGTTTGTACTAGTTTATTTTCCACCTCAAATAAAGAATATATAAACATGACATCATATGCCTGATGTAAATCAGGTGTTATGAGTATTAGAAATCTGCCATCATTTGCACACAAGTATTTACCTTTTGATTATTTGAATTATACAGGTTTGATTACATTTTGGGTACTGAGTAAGGTACTTTATATTCATGTAGTAGGCAAGATAAGGATGATGCTTGGAGTTTTCCTGTACTGATAATTTTCAGCCTTCTGCACCCACTGCAAACTGTGTCATAGAGGCCATGGTTGGAATATCCTTGGGAGTCTTCTGAACTGGTGGTAATCTCTAAACTGTCTGAAATAACTTCAGGCCATTTTTGAAGACAAGTCTGCTCCCTTCCGATCAGTCCTGAGTTGTCTAATGAGTAAAGCTTTTTACTGTGGAGAAATGAGTTTTCTACTTAAAAAAAACGTAAAAGTTATCTTGGTGGTTTAGTGCAATAGAAACAGGCATCTCTGTGCCTGGAAATTCTTGACTCATTGAGACTGTCAGTACTGAAATCAAACCATCTGTTCAATTTACATGAGCAGTGAAAAAGTTGCCTGATAACTTTTTTCAATTGGACACTGCCTGAAGCTGGCTATCAACCAGCATGTTAGAGATTTCAATTTCTTACTCCTAATATCTAAACTTTGTAGTTATTTTCTGAACCATTTCACATGCATGTATTTAGTGTTTTGGTATCTTGGTAAGTTCCTTGTTTTCAGATTAAGAAGCCCTTTAAATTTTTCTTCCTTTTTAATACCAGCTGTATAAATATTTAAATAGCTACTTGTTAATAATTGCTTTGTTTTGTTGGTAATATCTAAACATAAATACAGAGGGTAAACGTTGTCCTCTTCTGCTGTGTTGTTTCAGACTTAAATTTTTGCTTGAAGATACTGCAGCTGAAGTAATAAATTCATTCCAGAGAGAATGCAAGTGCGATAATAATTCCTAATGGTTTTATTATGTAAAAAGTGCATCTTGGTCTAAAAGTCTCAAGTTAAAGATAGTTCTGATGAGAAGTCATCATACAGAAAATGGAGAACTTGAATTTTAATTGTATTAGATAAACCAAAAGAGAGGGCTACTGGTGAAGCAGCATGAAAGAGGAAAAAAATATCAGTGTTAACCTATTTGATAGAGGGGCTTGCAGGGGAATTTTAAGGAGCTGTACAGATGTTGGACTAGTAGTTGTTGGACTCTCTGGACAATGGGTGGGAGAAGTTATGCCTGTAACTCCATGATTGGCTCAAAAATAGCAAGAGTGTGGGAGTTTTCTGTTGAAACTGTTTATATGATGGGTTTGGGTGAATAATCAACTAAGGATGTGAAGAGAACGACTACAACTCTAACGCCTCCTTTAAGAGAAAAGTTATGCCACTTCTAGGCACCCAGGAGCCACTGCTCAAAAACAATTCAAATCTACAAAGGAAGTGTAAGAAAGGTATGCTTCCAGGTGCTACCAGCCATAAGGCTTTTGGGAAAGGAAAATATCCATTTCTACCTTACACTTCTGTGATGCCAGTCTCAGGAGCTCCAAGACAGACATCTATTTTTCATAGTCTAAAACTTTGTCTTTTTTTCAAAATTGACAGATGAGAAAATTGATGTGACTGTCATTATCAAGTAATGGAGATTATCCTCACATCACTTTAAGTGACTTCTGCCAGACAGCGGTTTTCTTTCATAGCCTATGTGATTTACAAGCAATTACTTGTCTTCTTCATCCCTATGCCATGGGTGTCACTGGCCAGTGTACCTCTGTCCCATTTGTTAGGTGTTCCAGCTGACACTGTGGTGCTCAAACTTACAAAGCAGTATCCAGGTATCAGAATGTCTGTACTGAGCAGTTGCCAAAAGTTGAAGGTAGCTGAAGGCAGCACAGTTTTGCAGGCAGGCAGCTGCTGTTGCCAGCCTGTTCAGATGGCGAATTCGTTTCATTTCGCTGCTGATAGAGAGAACATGTTACAAATAGAACAGTGTGGCCAAGAGCTGCTCTTGGGATTGGACTGAAATCAAGGAGTCCAAGGCAGGACATGCACCTCTCCTGGCTGGGTAGTGTAGCAGTCCAGGGGAAGTGACAGATATCCATGGTTCTGTCTTTTTTTTGGACAAAATGTGTAGATAACTGGTAATTTGATTTATCAAAATTGTATGTACCCATGTTTTTATGTTCTGAGAGTTTATTAAAGGCTTTGTTTCTCTTGCCTTCTCTTTCTTCCTGTCCCCTGACAGGGATTGTATGAGGAGGAGGGAGAATCTGCCCCAGCAAAGGAATTTCTAAACCTCATCTTAAGCTTTTGCTGTGGAAACACCATAATCAGTCCTGAGTGGGCAAAAGTTCATGCCAGCACAAACAAGTTCCTGAATTTGGATGTAGAAGGTTGCATGTGACAGCAGCCTTTGCAGCATGTGAATGCAAACAGTGAATCAGCAGTGCCCAGATAGCAGATGACAGTGGTGTCATGGGGTCTCTTAAAACAGCATACAAAAAGATTTATGACTTAGAATATCACAGACAGTGCATTAGGGCTATTTATAATGTGCAAAAAAATATGCACAGGTTTGCATGTTGAAATGGTGAATAAATTTGCCCTGTTAACCCTTCTCAGGACAGTGAACTTCCACATACAGCAGCTGAGACACAACCTCACTCCATATTTCGACTTAACTTTCTGTTCTGGAAACTAAGTGTATTTGTCTTTGCATGTATGTCTGTGCTCCCTCTGCCTTGTGATGTGCCGGATTTGCACTGCTTATAAATTTTTTCAAGTAAAACAGATGTGACTGGCTAAAGAACCTTATTTTTCCTGCTTGCTTGGAATCCATTTTACCTGGGATGTAGGAGAGGAAGTCAAATATTGCAAAACATTGTTCCAAGTTGTGACAGTGAATGCCTGATTATCTTAAGTCTCCAAAGAGTGTGCTGATTGAACCAGCAAAATCCTTCCACAAATACTGATTTCTCTCAAACTGATAAAAGACTTAAGTCAACTTCTTACCTGTGACAAGCTGCTTCAGGAATTTCTGTCTCTTTCTGACTTTTAGGGAGGGAAGTAAGTTTTGAGGGTTTTGTTATTATTATTCCCAGCTCTTAGCTTGGCCAGATCCTTGAGTTCCAACCTGATGATGACATATATTCAATATCTGCTCTTCTCTAATATTATTCCAGCTCCCAGACTGATTCATCCTCTTCAGGTCCTTTCATTTTCTTCTCAGAAAGTTTGTCCAAAAGGCCAAAAGAAAGGATTTACTTTCAGATGTATAGTACTTTGAAATACACCATTCTACCAGTACTGGGTGTTTGACTTCACATTTAGGGAAAGTTCAAGTCCTGCTTGCCATGTGTATTGTTATTTTCATTTGTCTCGTCTCTACCTGGTTCAGCTTCTTCTTGTGGCCATATTGAGAGGCTGCCCTGTAGTGGGCATATCAGTTTTAGCTGTTCTCCTGCTGATCTCCCATCACAAATTTACAGTGAATGTCTGACCCTCTGGCTGCCAAGCCATGTTTTTGATGCTGTAATACCCACCTTGGTATCTGTTTTTTGGGGAACTTCATGAACCAGGTGCTCAGAATAGGAGAGAGTTGTGCACAAACAGTGGTTGGGCTAAAATCCTCAAGGTGCCTAAACATGGTATAGTAAAGACATACCCGTAGCTCAAACTCTACAATTCCTTCCTTGACAAGAGTCTGTGTGTAGCATCCTCTGTTTAGTTCAGTTGATATTTAGGATTTTTTGTGTGTCAAAACAGCAGTGCTCAACTCAGCTACTGAACTCTCATTGTTTGGATTGTTTCTACCTGCCTGAGACCTACTACTTTAAAAAATGTTTCCAAAAGGAACACTTTCTATGGTACTTCAAAGCAATGTTCTGTTTGATTATGTGCTGAATAATTAAGATAATTTGCCTTTATTGACAGTAATAATATTGGTATATGAGTTTTGACTGTTTTTTTTCAGTGGTGAATGCATTCTAAAGAAGGTATTTTAGAACCATTTAGTTAAAAACTTCTAAAGATCTATCTGTTTCTTTTTTCTTTTTTTTTCCCCCCAAACTTTACTATTGGAAACACAAAATAAATAGGTAGCCAAATTACATTCCAACATGACCTACTAGCAGACAAGAGGATTTCTGCTCCAGTGCTGCAGTTCATTAAAGAGTTGTAAGCAGAAATGCTGGAAAAGTTTGCTGTAGGCATGTGATGAGAGATTCCTGATAACCTCAAGGCTGCCTCCCAAATGATCTTATTAATTCTGTGAGTAATCCGGGGAAAACCAGTAGGGTTTCTTTGACTTTTGCCCTCCAAGGCTGCAGTTTTTACAGCTTGGAGCAGCTATTAGTAACAATAGCTCTTGAAGTGTAATTTAAAAAACCCCAGGAAGTGTGTTCCTGTTTTTCTTTCTGATGCAGTTACAACTGACAACTCCTCTTCCTTTAGCCCCTAATTCCATGTGCTGCTGTTCCTGGAAACCTGTTTGGAATGTTCTAATGAAGTTTTTCAGTTACCTGAAGTACATCAAATGCAACACGTGAGCCTGGTTTCCAGCAGAGACTTCATTGTGCGTGCAGTCAGCTGTTTCTCAAGAGTCACGCTGTTGGCTGGGTAAGGAAGGACAGGGTTGCTTTGTGCAGACTCTGGGAAGTTCATGGTTTACATTCTTCTATATTGGGATGGCTGCTGTTAAGAGTTGGCAGCTCATTTGTGTTCAAGGTAACTAATCCAGAACCAGAAAGTAATAGCTTTTCTAGCTTTTAGTGACGAGCACTGATTAAAATTTAGATGGTAGGAAAAGTGGACAGTGTGTTCTGCACTGATGAAGATGGTGCGATAAGTATCAGCATCTCTTTTTATGAAGAGATTACCTAGCTTGAAGTGGAATTGTTTTTCAGTTTCCCTGTCAGAAGTATTTTCATTATAATTAAAATCTTCTATTGAAGAGTAACACAAATAGCTATTTCAAATTGCCTTTCTCCTTAGGCAGCACCTTTCAGAGTGGTATCATCCAACGTAGTACTGGGCTACCTCTTTCCAGGTGCTTTTTCTCATTCTATTCAATTTTGCCTTTGCTCTCCAGAGTTGACATCTTATATTCTTGCATTGGAGACCATCTTGCATTCCGGAGATATCATACACTGATTGTTCTGAAAGGCTTGTATCTGTGGCCTTTTGTCTGGATGTTACTTATTGTATATACAGGACTGTTAACTCTCTCTCTAAACATTACCCATTTTAAGACTTCCTTACTATGCAAATTAACCTTGGCTGTTCTTTCAAACTGCTTTTCCAGCTGAAGGTAGAGATGCTTACCTTGCTAGTCAGTGTTAGCAATGTATTTTTTTGCTGCATATCCGCATAGCTTTGGTGCTATTACAGGTTTCCAGTTTGGTTAGCTGCCTTATCTCTCTGCTTTTAATTCAGGTTTGGTGAAAGTATACCCTTTTAAACCACATAAATGGGAAAGCACATATTGGGATGGAATAAAGTATTTTAAAAAGTTTGGTCCAGTCCTCAGTAGTTACTGACACAGATTACTCGAGTTAGGAGACTGTGAAAAGTTCCAATTTTTTTTCAGCTTTTAAAAATTTTATGATAATTACTGGTTTTGAAGTCAGAGGATGTGTTACTTGGTGCACCAAACAAGTAGATCATTTTATTGTGATTAAACTTTTTGTTGAAAATCCTTTCCATTTTTTGATAGATGTTAAGCCTGAAGTCACATTACAGCCCTGAAAAGTTATGATAGTCAATACAGCTGGTTAGTATTATTTCCTTTTTTAACCTAGAAAAGTCACCAAATCCAGTAATGCTATTTGGAAACATGTTTTTTTTTTTCTCCATATAGTTTTGATAAGAAAAACTGCCTTCTATAGCTTGATCATGAACTAGATAAAATGAGAGTTCATATTTGAATTTTTTTTTTCCTTTTTCCCCTTACCTGTCAGTGTGAAAGGTAGCAACAGTGTCTTAGTTTCTGATTTGAGAAATATTTACATCCCAGGACCAGGCCATAGGAAACATATCTTGCACAGTTAGGTTTAGTATATATGGCTATTGGTGGCGCTTAGACATGTTCTCCTTTTTGCTTCTCACTTCTAGCTAAAAGACTATAAGGTTAATCTTATAAAATGGTTTCTTAAATACTGTTAGAAACATATTGGCGTACATGGGAAGTATTTCCAAATTACAGTTAGTAACATACAACACGCCTTGGCTTACCTGCTCTGTAAACCAGATTTGTGATACTTGGAGAGTTTAGGCAGTCAGAGGTGATAGAGCATTGGAAGTGTTTCATGATCATCAGGCTTTTTGATTTCTGGGACTCTCAACTGATCCCAGATCCTGTTGCAGATGAGGTTGGATAATGTGCCTTTATCCCTTCAGTAAGCATACAGGACGGGTTTCTAAGTGTTCAGGTATGAGTTTTAAATGGTAGAGAGAAAGAATGGTTCTTTCCCTGATGATTTCTAAAGCAGCTTTTATACCTATTTAAAAAAAAAAGCTAAAGAAAAATAAGTGTCTACCATTTGTGAGTATTCACTGTTATTTTTTAAAGTTCTAGCACTGGTTTTCAGAATTTTCTAAAGATGGGGTCTTCTGTGATAAGTAGCTAGTGCTTGTTAGTGCTAGTGCTTCTTCAGGGGATTTTTGATAGCTTAAAGTAGTTGATTGGCTTGATCTGAAATTGATGAAATGTGACCTATTGTATTTTACCAACTAAGTATGAATCATTTAGAAAGGGTTTTCTGAAATAGTTTCTTGAAGTCAGTCTGTAAAACCAAAATAATTTTAATGATGACTTTGAACATCACAGTTTCTTGCTAGTCTCATGAACAAAAGTTCTGATTTCCTCTTCCAACTCTTTCCTTTAGTGGGATAAAGAGCTTGGAAATAGTCTTACCCCATATAGACATCTCAAGCCATGCCTTGTCAGTGAATGTTGTGGTGACTGGTACTTCAGTGGTGCAAATGCAGTGCAGCTCACAACAATGATTAAAAGGTGAAACTGGTTAATGGAGTCTGCAGAACCTGTGTGCCCATAGCAGCTTCCTGGTTATATGTTAAAACTGTCCTGCACATCTAAACTTCTTGCAATGATAAGTAGTGTTTATGCAGGTAGGTGTTCTGCACAGTGAGGTTGCCTACAGGACAGGTGCAGACATTTCCACTTCCCTGTCTAGACTGCTGCTTCTAGAAATTAATCTTCCAGGTTTCTGATTCTGCTGATTTATAAGACCTTGTAATTAGGGAAATTCAGGAAAAGAGGAGATAAAAAAGGAGGAGATGAGAAGGAAGCAAAGGTCAATATAAGAATAAAGAGAAGTGGTGCCGTGCCTGGAATATAAGGAGAGACAGTTATTGATAGACTGGCAGAACTGTGTGAAATGGGTTTGGTACTAATAGCCATACCTGTGAAGTATTTTTGTCCTGGTTTTATAAAAATTGTGATAATTATTTTGCTGCTGTAGACTGAAAAGCAGATTTTGACAGCCTCTGTTTTCTTCCCTCTTTCCCAATTTATCCATGTAGTGTTCTGACTTGGATATTGAGAAACTGTAGTTCCCCACTGTGCAGAAAAGCAATTTTATTGTAAGTTTCTTTTTATTTTTCTGTGGATTACTACATACTTGTACAGATTCTTAAGGAATTCTTTAATATATGGAACTGATGATCTCATTTAGGTTCTTATCCCCCAAGTTTTCAGCATCTATAAAGGCGGGAAAATCCAACTTTATTGGATGGAATAGACACACAAAGAAATGTTTGCTTTTATAACAAAAGAGGCTCAGCGCTCAAGAAGATTTACTGGAAGGATTTTCTTCCAGTTGAGTGCATAATTTGACAACTTCAAAATAATACTAAAATATATTGATACTTTTAATCACAGCTTCAGCTAAGAGGTCACAATCAATGCTTTAGTAAGTTTTAAATAGCCTTCTGTTTGTCCTTAGCGACAGATTTCTGTTAAGTAGGAGACTTTAACTCAGTGTCTGCTTACAAAAATAAGGAAAACTGTTTTTGTCTCAGATTATCAGTAGTATCTCATATGTTTACATCTGCTTTAGGTTTACTGTGTTTTAATTTACTAGATTATGGGTTTGATTTAATAAGTAAATAGCTTATGCAGTATTTCTCATTCTGCTGATTGCATGATGCCAGCAAAGATCAAGTTGACTTCCCCCTTTGACAGCAATGACTAAATTGTCCCTGTGAAGACCCCAAAAGATTCACTAGGCATAAATTTCACATAGTTTTATTTTTCATGTTGTTTATGCTTGCATTTTGTTTGTACTGCCATTAAGCTTTTCTGGATTCCTTACCTATAATGACAGTTTATTTTTTCAGAAGATAAACTGAAGTGGTGTATCCAGTAAAATAACTTTTCAGCAACTTAGTGCTAAATGTTTCCAGCTTTGGATGTCATTAAATCACATCTATGCTTTATGAAAAATGTAAATCTGCAGCTCTCTAAGGAATGTTTATTAATACCTTTAATGTTTATCATTGTACATGAGGAAGGTATACATAATCCCTCTGTGTTAGAAAGACCCTTCAATTTAAATTTATTGAAGATTACTTTACTCTGTCAGGAGCAAAGTGTCCCCTAAATCCAGTTCCCTCCCATGAAAGCGTGAGAATTTCTCCACTGCTTGGGATCTGTGCAAATCATCTGCACTACAAAAGAGCCCCCGCTTCTTCCATATTAGGAATCTGGGAAGGGTAAATATTTAGAAGTGCTGGTATAACAATAGTAGAAGTAGAAGGAAATTAAAGTTTGGGATCTAGTGCTGAGATACATTTGGCTTAAACTGTGGGTGAAAAAAAGAAAAGCTTTTGGGTAAACTGATGAAAGATTACAATGTTCATTTTTAGATTAAGGAAAAAGTAGAACTGTTTTATATAGAATAAACTACTCAGTTTTAAAAGGTGGCCTTTTTAGTTCTTGTCTAGGGTTTTTTGCTTTTTCTGTTGGACCAGAGGGTGTTGTTCAGTTCCTTTCTGACAGGTTGCAGGAACTATTATTTCACTGAGCAAATATTAGCGCTGTTAAGTGAGCAGGACTTTTTATGGAAGACTACTGCTGTCATGAGAACTTCTTGAATGTAAAGCTTAGAGGCTTTAGGTAGAGTGAATATATGAAGTGGACTGAAATTAAGACCATGGCATAGAAATTGATTTCATTATGGAAACTCTGGTGTTTAGGTTGCAAAGTATTTTGCACTATGAAATATTTTTTTGTAGAATCTCTTAGACAATTTTTAACATCTGTTGTTTTCAACAGCTGTTCAATGTTGAGCAGAAAGATTCATCTGTCCTCTGAATAACAAGAAAAATGTATTCCTTATCTTGATAAATTCAGTTCAGCTTGAGTAACTCTTCGGATATTAAAACCAAATTTTCCTGGTGTGTTTCACTTATCTTTGGGAGATTTTTGGCACTGTGTTCAAATACCTAAACGTGTCTAAAGATTGAAGTCTGTTTCTGCCAAAGTTTGCTGTGTGACTTATGAGCCTGTATAAAGATCATTATAGTAACTTAAGCTGATACTTGGCTAGTGTTTATACAAGACAACTCCAAATAATCCTTTAATTTAATTTTGAACAGTGCTGTTTTTCAAAATGAGACTATGTAGAGTTGGCTGAAGAAAGGGTACTGTACTTTTGCAAAGAATTTCAGTGTTTTGAAATTTGATTTTTTTCCCTTTTGATCCAATTTAAAGGCTAAAACAAAAAAATTAAAATTCTGCATTTTACTGTAGAATGAAAACAGTTTAATGTCCAGAGGTGGGAGACCCTGCTGGGTAGCCTTATCTAATACCTCAGGGCTCTTAGCTGTCACTCAGTGTGCTCAAAGTTGTATGGGTCTTCAGAAAAGGCAGGTTTCCAGTTAGTGCTGTTGGAAAGTCATCAAACTTTACCATCACCATCATGTTTTTTTTCGTTCCCCTTCATATAATTTTGATTTTTACAGTTTCCAGATGCTAGATAATTCAGCACAGCCTCTGACAGAGTTTGTTGAATTTCAGATCACCTAACGTCTTGAAGGCTAGCAGAAGTTGCTCTGGAAAAAGAGCTAGACCCTTGAAATACTGTGTAATAGTATTTGGAAATAGACTAATTTAGATCATTGCAAGACTTCAGTGCCGGAGTTTCCTTATAAACTTCTCAACATTTCAGTTACTTACTGATATGAATATTTGTTATTCAAGTTTCATTTGCAGGATGACAAATACTTAGGTATTTAAGTGTCTGTCCCTTCTTGCCTTAATCTTACTGAGAGTACTCAGAAAATCCTGTGAAGTGGAACAATTCAAAGAAATTCTTATTTCAATAAGGTCATTTGTTCAACCTAGACACTTGAAGACTGTGGTCATTTTTTTCAGCCTAGGCACCCAGTGCCAGGAGATAATTGAACAATGTAGTCTTACTCTGTATGGCAAAGTTACAGGAACTAGCACAGTACAAATGATGTTTGCCTGCCTTGTTCAGAATCAGATGTGCCCTGTCCAAAGGTGATACTGAATCTCACAGCTGATTAATGAGTCACTTTTTCTATCCTTTTGTGTCAATGTCTGTTATAGGTATGTCTCATTATTGCATGAGATATATTAATTATTAAAACAAACCCCCTTAAAATATTAAACAGAAAAAAGAAATTACAAAAGGAACTGAAATTATAGTGAACTGAATTTAGACCATGAAACTTGTACTCCACGTTAGTTTAGTATCTTACTTGCAAATTAGTATTGGTCTACTTCAGATTCAGTGTCTCTGGCAACTGTGGAATTTTGGTCTTAATTCCAGGAAACTCATGACTGGGGTCAGTGGGATTCTATTATCTTAGTGCAGCAGCATTCAACTGATAATATAAATCATAATAGAGCATGTTTTAAATCTCTTCAAGGCTTGTAAGACTATGAGTACTTTATTAGGTTCCTGTTCAGTACTAATGAACATGGCTCATTTTTGACAGGTGACCATCATTTTAGAGTAAGATTTACCATGACTGTTTCGTGGGGTGTTCCATTTCTTCCCCAATAATTCAGCTATAGAACCATTTTATAAGTCAGTTCCTTATAAACCATCAGAATTCAAGTTGTTTATTTTACCTTGTGTAGAAATAGGGATTTCAGAATGGTTTTGGCTAGGATGGAATGGCATTACTTCTTGGAGTTCTTGAAGTAACCTCTGACAAAGCAGACGAGAGCTTCAGAGGGACAGCAGGGAGAAAGGCTCTGCTTGTGTGTAGGAGGAGTGAGGAGTTTGGACTAAGCAAATGTAACACTCCAGTCCCCTTGAGGTCCCAGCAGGAAGGTACACGGGTGTGCTGGGAGGCAGAGGCTGTGCCTGGTGCTGCTTCTCCCAGTGCCTCAGTGTCCAAGTTCCACTGCAACAGTGGGACACAAGTGTCTCCAAATGCCTTGCAAAGCTTGGATATAATTGCTGGGCAGCTGTGTGGTAACTCCAAGAAAAGGAAGACTTGGATTTAATGCTGAAATCTATCTGAAAGATTTCAAGCTGGGTTTTCTCACTGAGTAGTGGACTCTCAACTACTCAGCTGTTTACTAGGTTGGGATCAAGGGCATCCTTTGTACAACTAGGAATGGAAAATTTACAGGACCAGAGCGAGGGAGAGTACAAGAGAAACAGGACTTTATAATTCAGTGATGAGGTCACTTCCCTGGGTGGGGGAAACACAGGCTGTACTTCAAGGACTGATATATTTTACAGGAAAACAGTACATAGGGTTTATTAACTGTCTTGGAAGCTTAAGCAGAACTAAGCATAGCCTGTAAAGTGGTATATTGAACAATTTCTAAGGTCCTTGAGTGAACCTTTAAAATTGCATTAATAAACACAGAATGAAAGTAAGATTTTTGTACGTATGGTTTCTTCCCCCCCCCGCCCCCAAATTCTTGATATTACAAAATTGATTCATTTAATAACAATTTTGCATGATGAAAGCTTTTCTTTAATCCTGTTTTAAGCCTCTGTTTAATCTTTTTTTCAGATGTGCTGATCATGCTATGGTTTGTATACTTGCCAGAAAAATTATTCTGGATTTGTGTTATAGTTTTAAGAGAAATGAGCATATTTAAAATCAAAAGAAGTTGTACATCCACATCTGTGGATATAAAATGTTGATGTAATAGTGGTGCATGCCAGAACTCGTGTATTTCTCAGTTTATAACTTCGAAGTGAAAAAAATGAAAATGTATTGTGCATGACTAAATTAGGGTATTAAACCAGCTCCTTTATTTATTATGTTTACCTCCAATTTAGATGGTTTAAAAAACTCAATTGTTATTAACCAAATTTACAGTGGCACTTTTAAATTTCTAGGAAGCTCCAGTGACCTCTGTAAAGAGGTAATTCAGTGAACCTGTCACTAATAATTTCATTCTGCAGCTAATAGTACTGGGTTTAATCCAGAAATTATGAACTGGGCCCCGCTTCCCTGAGGGAAGTATTTCTTTCCACCTCTAAATGTTAGGAGGGGTGGGCATTGTAAATTTAACAGGACCTGGCTGTTCTTTTATTTTTGAAGTCGTGAGGCTTTTGTGAAGCACTGTTTAGAATCCAGTAATGCATAGCACAATCTTCCTTGAATTACCTCCCTCTGCAGGCAGACACATGTGTTTCACCCATGCCTTTTTAATGGAATACAGCTTTGTCTGCTGTCACTCACGTGTTTACCTGCAGCTCTGCAAAGTAGCTCATCCTGGCTGGTATCTTTTAGATGTGTTCTGTGCACGTGAAGCCTGACCGTTCTTGGTCATGCTCTGACTGATAAGAGTGTTAATGCTCCTGCTCAGTGTTTACAGTAGCCATGCAAATAGCTTAGAAATGCAGCACTTGTGAAGAAAGTCGTAGAAGATAATGACATCGTTGAACTGTCGACTTGTTTTCTCCGAAAGAAAAAGTGCAGTCATTCAAAAAGAAACCTGGGAAAATGCCTTCAATGGCTTTACCAATTGTATCCCACTATGTTTTTGTGTTGAATTAGAATGCTAATCACTGAGTTCTTTTCCATCTTGTCCTAATGAAAGAAATTCCTGTATGTAGGGGCCTGGAATTTCAGTTTGTAAGCATTTCAAACACAGCCTTTTGTTTCTGTTCTGTTATTTTGTGAGAATTCAAAACTAGTTCAGCAATAACTTGCTTTACAGAAAACTTACCACCAGAAATTGTGTCATGCTTATCCTTGCAATTTACAGCTCTGCCTTTTAGTTACATTCTGTGTACTACATGCTTTTCCTTGAGCAATTTCTGAAAGTTTCTCTTTAGTCCTGAGTATCAACTATAACGCCTATTGCTTTTACAATAGGTACTATGGTATGCACATTATATTCTTGTATTCTCCTAAGTGGACCTGAATCATCAGTGCTACTGAAAGAAGTGCATCTCCCCACTCCACCTGGTTATCCTTGTCTGTTACAGTCACCCTCCTTACTCCAGCAAACAAACTTGTGCAAGTGTGTGGTGAGTTGAATTTAGAAAATTTATTGGGATTAAAACTAATCTCTGAAGAGGAAGTGTGTGGGTGAGCATGATGAGCACATGTTCCTGTGACAGGCACTTGCCTCTTAAAATCACCACTTAGCTTTGAAATTCCTTGTCCTCTGACCTCAGGCCAAGCATTCCAGGTTCCTTTTTCTCTCTTCTTCCCAGCCCCCTTCCCTTTAAATCTGCAGCTAGCTCTCACCCCTGGTTTATAATATGCCAGTAACCAGGGAGCTTAGGGTCACCTGTTCCCACTTGCCATGCACAAATACTGTTGGTCCTGCCTGGCATCTCACACTCAGTTGTACTGTAAAGGCAGAAGGAACACTGGTGGATATTACAGTCTCTTCTAATGCCTAGCAATAACTTTGTGTGCCTTTGCCTTTGAGTAGCATGACCAGATTCACGTGATACTATTTGTTCACTGTGAGGAAAAAAAATATAGTGGATGTGTTATGCAAGCATGAAGAACAAGTTCTCCAAAATTGATTGGGATGCTTCCCTCAAGGTTAGATTATTTTTTCTTTGTCTCTAATGCAAACTCTTTGAGAAAGAATTTTCATGCTTGCAGATTCATGCATTGGCTGTTTTTGAAAGGGAATATGTAAAGATTACTATCATCTGACAAATGGAGCAATCTTTGCGGCTGCTCTTTTTTCAATAGCTGACTGGGCTGGGAGCTCTTGCTGGGAAGGTCAGTATCTTATGCATGCATTGCTCATATTAAAATTGTATCTGGCTGGTGGCTGTTAAATACTGTAGACTAAACATGGCTGTTCTGTAAAATAGGATTTAAAATTATAAAAAGAATATTCACGTTTTAACGTCTGAACACTCACTATAAAGGTTCAGTGGTCTGGTAGTAAAGTGATTTCTTAGCTTTATTAAAATTAGCAGTGCTCGTGCCCTGGAACAGGTACTGGCCCAATTAAGTGAGCTGAAAGGGGGGGAGTTGCAAAGGGACCAAGCTTTTCTCCCAGGCACGGAATGGCTGTGCAGCTGCTGCTGCCGCAGGGCTGCCAGAAGCCTTTGACAGCTGCTGTTTCCTTGTCTCCATGTCTGATGTGGAGGTGGTTTGCTGGTGTTGACTTTGTACAGCTGTGGCGCTGCAAGCATATACCCACCCACTCTTCCTTGCCAGGATTTTTTTAAAAAAATCTCCAGTTTTAGTCTCTAATGGCCAAAAAGGGACTAGTGTTCTCTGAATTCCCATACCCTGGTTTCCTTTGCAGACTGCTATCAGTCCTGCTGCTTCAGAGTGCTGATCCTCAAATCCTCAATATGGAAAGAAACTGTACTCCTAAATACATTTTAGCACCTGATCCTTTTTAGATTCCTTAATTCTTATAACTGATGCTAGAGTTCATGTAACCAGTAGAGAACCAAATCCTATTCCAATCAATCTAGAAACTGAGTATGTGTACCCTGTAGTAATTGGAAAAAACAATATTGTCCAACTAAATTTCTACATACATCAGGTTGTAGAAGTAATCTAACTGAGGCCTGTTCTTGAATTGCATCTTTAAATAGGTATCCAACTGTATTTATTGAATGTAAATCTCAAGAGGTCCCATCAGGTTTGAAAAGCATTCCAGTACATCATCTTAGACATTTGGTCAATACTGTACATCTTCAACATAAAAATCTGGTTTGTTAAATGGACCTCATGCAGAGAAACAATATATCTGGGTTTGTAATGCAACAGTAATGCAATTTTTGTGTACCTTGTGCTTTTTCAAAGGATTTTTTGATTTGAAAATTGATCAGGAAGGTTACAATTGCAGTTTTGTACTAACAGCACAAGTTTTGTACTGTGCACTGCAGAAAATGCCGCAGTAGCTTTTTGAGAAGACACACCTCACTACCCCTAGGCATAATACAAAAAGAATAGAGATAGCATTAAAAAGAAGTAGGGGAATGTAATATTACATAGGTCTTTTATGGTTTAGACTTGTTTTTGCCTTAGTGAAACAGCCACATATCAAACTTAGTGAACAGCTTTGGAAACTGTGACTTGCATATGATAGGCAGTATTTTAGTCTAAACAGTGAAATCAGAGGGTCCCAGAGAAATCTGACATCTCCTTCTAAAGCTGTGGAGGTTGGTGCTCTGAAAGCTCTGGTTCTTGATTTATCAGAATGTATGAGGAATTCCCAGGCTCACATCTGTTTGCTAAGAGACAGCCAGAAAAGACTGACTTCCCATTGCAGGGGCTGTGTTTGGGTAAGCCTGTGGCATGCAAGCAGCCTGGTGAGCAAACATTGAGTTTGTGTTCAAATAGCATTTTCTCTTGCCTTGTCTGTCAGGCCTTCCTTAGTGTGTCAGAAAAGCTCACGTCAAATAAAAGGTCCTCTATGGGCTCTAGCAATGCTTGTTTACTCCAAACACTTTAGCTTATTTTTTTTTCCTTTTCCTGAAGAAAAAGTGATTAGCTTCGGTGCTTATTTCACTTTCCTAATGAGAGAAAGTGAAGGTATGAGGCTGGTCATGTCCAAAAGGAGAGGGAGCTCTTTCATGCATTGTTTGAAGGTTTAGGCAGTTAATGGTGAATATTTTTTAGGGGGAAAAAATAAGTAAAAAGCTGGTAGGGGTTTTTTCTTCTGTTTTGCTAAGCCTTGGGAATAACACGTTAGGTTGAATGTTCAGCTTGCAATAGGTAGAAGAAATGTTTCAGAACTACAGTTGTTACCTAGTTTACTCTTAAATGAATAGCAAGAACCTTCTACTTACCTAAGTGAATGCAATAAACAACAAAATGAATAATTTCCTGATATCTGCAACATAGAAGTTTATTTTGCACAGAATTGTTTATATTGTATAAGCATTCTATGGCAATACTTATGCAATTGTAATAAATATTGATGTTATGCTTTTAGTTTCCCTAAGTGAAGTTCAATACAATGGCCCTTATCTTAAAAATAAGTGATACCTCAGTGTTTTAAAAGAATCCCTTACATTGCAAGATTTTTCTGTTTCCTGAGCTAAGAATATGAATTTGACAAAAGTGACTTTTCCTCCCTTTACTTCCCTAGCTGAAATAGAAATGTGGTATTTGTGGTTTCTGGACCGTTGCTGCATGAATTTCTCCAAATCATGAGAGAAATGCAGTTCTTTGTTATTTCTTTGATTACAGACAAGTTAATCTCAATATGGTGGTAACTGTAACAATATTAGTAAGGCACATTTCTCCAGTAGTGGAAAAAAGTTACACTGCAGTAGTTGCTTTCACTAACATCAGGCTGGTGGTTGTAATTTAAGTATGGGTGTTGCAGAAGTGGTAGAATTACTGCTTTTTATGTCACTTGCTTATTTTTATGTTCAGATAAAGCATTCTGTTAGTTTTTCCCTCTGGTCAGTCTGGACTATTTTACAAGTGACATTATACATGTGTGCACTTACATAAGATACACTCAAGTTTAGTTACTTCATAGTGGAAAAGGTACACCTGTGAGAAAGGAATGTGAATGAGAAAATGTAACTGTGTGTAAACATGTTTATGCAGCTGCATTTTAATGTGAGTTATTATTGAAGCACTCTGTTTAGAGAATGAAACTTTTACAGATGAAGACAAGCTATTAAAAATTCTTTCAAAACATTGCAAGCTGTAGATAAATCAGAAGTATAGAAATTCAATTCTGCTTCCAGATTTATTCGTATTTTTAACAAGTTTTCTTCGTATTAGTATTTGAAAACTATTTGAGATGCTAGTAAAACTGTCTTATAAACTTTCCATATTAAAGTGTTTTTGCAGAGTATTAAATCTGATGTTTTCTTCAATTTTTCATTATTAATACACAACTTTGGTTTTTATTTTAGTGATGTAAATAATTTTATCCAGTGTGGGGAATTTTAAAACTTAATAGCTTTTCAAGACTTTTGTGTGATGTGGGACTTGAGTTACTGTGGAGCCTCAGATAGTTATTTCAGTTCAGAGTACATGTGGTTTGGAAACATGGGAAATAAAAGGTTTATGTCCAGCAGATCTCCACTGAAAAATCATTAAATTTATGTATTTATGCTCTGTAAGTAGATAAAACAAGGCAGCATTATGTGTCATAAAACTCAGCCTTCACATGATCTGATTTAAAATCTTAGGATCTCAAGGAAAAAAGTTAGAGAAATACTGCTAGTGTCTTCTTTTAGTTGGGGGATGTGGAGGGCAAGGCTGTAAAATGTCATTATCATACTTTGAGGGCTTTTTAAAAAAATCCATAAAGGAAATAGTTTAGAATCAGGCTGTATTTGTTTGCAGATTCCTACTGAACTGACTCTTTAATTACACCAGAGAATGACAGCACGTTGGTCTAGGCACTCTATGTACAATGAAAGACCCTCTTTTGCCCTGAGAAATTTATTTCTGTGCATTGACTTCCAATGCTAATTTAAGATGATGTGACTTTAAATGTCCATCTTTCAGAATACTGAGAAGAATGTGTTGGTATCTGTTTTATTGAATGTAGTGTGCAGAGTTTAAATTTTCCAAATCCAAACCAGAAACACTTTGCTTATCTTAAAACACCCACTCCCTCAAAAAAACCCCAAAAAACCAAGCCCCCAAACAAGCAAAAGCAGCAGCAACAACAAAACAACAATCAAAAAAAAACCCCGAATAGAGCATGATCAGTGGTCATGTCTTAACATTTCCCCTGTCACTAGTGCTGGAGAAAGACAGCTTTGCAAGGCTTACAGAATTTTCAGCCTGTAAACTCACTTAACCTTGAGAAAGGTCGAGAATTATGAATTATGAAAGATTTTGTGATGAAGTCTGGATGAGTGGAAGCAGGAGGAGGACAGTCAATTCACTTCACGTCATCTATTGATCAGACAGTATTTCAGCATCGACCTAGCAGTCTGAAAATGGAGGACTTGATACTTAAGGCTCCTGTCATAGGCATATGATGATACTGAATTAGTTTTGCTTGTATTATGACCTACATTTATAAGATCTGTCTTCAAGGGGAAGAAAAAAAAGTGTATAGAAGAATACCAGTGTAAGAGGATGCGAGTTTTTTTATTTAGTTCATCCTGTATTTAATTCACTTTCTTCCCTTCATCCTGTATCTCAGATAAATAAACCCACAGCTCTAAGTACCAGTTTTTCATTACTGAGTGCTTTTGTTTTTATATTTCACAATATTCTCTTTCATCTCTGGATAGGTAACTCAGGTTGTGAATTAACTCTGATGCTCAGAGATTCCCCAATGCCAATTTTGAAAGTTTGCAACTCCATTTCCTTATGAACACAGCCGTTCTCTTTTCAGGCTCGGTTTATGTCTAGGAAAAGACAACTCACATCTGTGTGGCTGCAGTCTCAGATAAGTCAGTTTGTGTCTTTGCCTCATATTTCTGGACATAAAAGCACTTGGGAGGCCCATAAAGGCACTTTTGGATATCTCTGTAAAATTGTCAGGGGTGATGATCTGTGGCAGTCTAGACTTAGTAATCTCTGATGGATGAAGCTGACTCAGCCCAATTAACTTTCTCAGTACTGTGCTGGTATGTCCCATGTGCTGCTAGAACTGGAAGATCCCAGCATGTGCCCTATGTGCCTCTGAATAATTAAAATAGGTGCTGTTATCTTAGTAATACCTCATGTGTTCCACAAAAATACAGTTTATTATGAAAAGTGGTAACTGAATGCTTGGTCCCTACCGTATTTCTCCCGCTACATTGTTTATTTTAAGTGGCATTTGGTAAATTGCCTGCTGCAATGTAGGGGCTGTAGTGGGCTATAGCATGTAAGAGGCAACAGAGAATATTGAGTCCAAGAAAAAAAAACACCAGCCAGGAAATTCTGTAGGTGGATAGGAATTGTAATAAAAATTCAATGTAGCTGTAATAAAATACGTGCAGAGTACATGTGCCACGTGCAGAACTCATTTTGTCATTTTAACCTCTAATTGGCTCTTTTATTCCATACTCTCTTATTCTCCCCAGTTCATTAGCAATTCAACAGAATTTCTAGAGCACCTCTGGTGCCCTCTGTCTGGCCTTCAAGGATTTTGGAAGCCTCTGCGCTTTTCCCCCTGAGCACCTGCTTAAGTCCTTCAGCATGAATTCATCCCCAGAACACCCAAGACTGCCATTACCTCTCTTACTAGTGTCCAACACTGTCAAAGTCCTTCATCTTCTTCTGACTCTCTAAGAGAGTGACCCTGTGATGAGAAGAATTTGTGATTAATGTCATATCAAGCTCAGAAGGGCAGGTCAAGGCACAGTGGTGGAAGGGTGGCAGCTTGGTCACAGCTCTTTATCATGGGCAGCCAAAGGTGGGAGAAGGGGGTGGCATTGTCTGGTGTCTTCAGTTTAAGAGAGGCTGTGAAAGGGTCATGGCCAAGTATTGCAGCTCTTTCTATCTTGTTTGAAGAGAGAGAATGGTTAAACTTCATGCATTACAATGCCGTGTGTCAGCCCTACTTTGTAAATACAAGCTTCAGGTTTTTGAGTCTCATGTATTATACAGACTGTAGCTCGTTTGAATCTCTAACATGGTTATCATCATAACAGTATTTACTTTTTTCCTAAGAATTGTATATAGAATTATGGGAACTCTCATAGTATTTTTACTACTACATGATTTTGTTTGTTAAGTATACCGTGAAAAATGTTATTTTAAAATCTCACTAGAAAAACCACAAAGTTATCATGCTAGAAAAATTGAGAAACCATCTCTTCTGGTAACTAAATTTAAAGAGTTTTTCTTTGATCAGAACATGCAAAGTACTTTTGTTTACCCAGAGCAATGTTTGTCTTCAAGAGCTTGAAGTTCAAATCACAAATTTTTAAGTGATTCACAAAATATAAAAAAAAAAAAAAAATAAAATTTTAAAGATGGCATAATAGTCAAATTTTATTCTACTTATTGAGAGTTTGTTTTATTTATGATAGAAATTCTGTCACTTGTAAAATGTATTGATAGATCCATGAGTAGGTGGAACTTCTGATGCATCGAGCACCTATTGACTTAAACCAAGGCTGAATTTGTAATGGACATGTCCTGCATAGATCCATTTCCAGACAGTGAATAGAGCAGAGTGTTATTTCTCTTCTATAGGCTTCCATGATCAGATTTGACATTCTTGGTCTGCCTTGAATCGGTCAAAATTTTTCCATCCTTTTCCACCTTCCTCTGTTTTTCTTGTACCTGTACTCCATATGCTGCAGAGCTCAATTGTATTTCCTAATCACTTGCAAATAAAGAAGTCGGCATTTGTCTGATATTGCTGGGCATGAAGGTGGGATAAGCAACAACATTAGAAGTCAGATGTGATGCAGAAGGGGATGTTAATGGATGTATGATGGAAGTGTCCAAACCAGGAATATGCCGGGAGACACTTTGTCTCTGAGGGAATAGATTGTAGCATGGGAGAAAGGTTTCTTAGCACTTGGTGTTGAGTTTGGTTTTCAGATACTGTAAAGGCAATAATAAACCACAAGTCTGTAATTCAAATATATGATACACTATCTAAATCCCATTTGGACAGGAATCATTTTATTAAACATAACCTATGAACATACATTATACATTCATTTTACTGTTGTCCTTCGGAACAAAGTATCTGCAGTAAATTTATGTACCAAGAAACACTGACATTATTTTCTGCAACACCCATGATCTAAGAGTTTTAATAGACTGTAATGCTTTTGATTTTTATAGTACTTCTCCTCCTAGATATAAAAGCAGGGAGTAAATACTATGTGCCTTTTGTCAAGTCTTTGAGCTGGTTAACAAATACAAGGGTACAGTATCTGCAGTGAACTGATGCACAGTAATATTTACACACTTAAGAAATACTTTTACTAGTAGATACATTTTTAAAAAATATGTAGAATTGTGAGACTGGAAAAGCAACATTGAGATTATTCTTCTGGTGCTTTCAGGATATATTATGCATTTCACATATTCAGAAACTAAATACTGAATTGTAGTCCTACTTACATTTTGAATTACAGTTGGGAGTTACCTGATTTGTGGTAGTGCTGTTTTGCTCAATAAATGTATTTGAGTTGCTTATATAAGAACTGTCCTGGATCATTGGGACTGAATGGCTCTACCTTGAATGA
Organism: Acropternis orthonyx; assembly: GCA_035583155.1. NCBI lineage: Eukaryota > Metazoa > Chordata > Aves > Passeriformes > Rhinocryptidae > Acropternis > Acropternis orthonyx. Next base: position 17,847,692 of record JAWWEU010000111.1, on the reverse strand, counting down.
ACAGCAAGTTTTCTGTTAAAGAATCCGTTAATGTTAGAAAAATGATGTTTTAGATAGGAGGTAAGGTGTTGGGCAGATGGAGACAAGGCAGCTGATGCCAGTGAAACTTTCCAGTTGTAGCTCAGTGATAAAGTCAAGGAAGATGGTTTAAAAAAAAACTTTCCCCTTAGAAGTGGGGAAGAGCACAGTTTATCACCACCTGCTAAAGACGAGCTCTGATGAGCATGAAGAATTGCCTTGTGCGAAAACTTGGCCCGGAATTGGGATGCATAATTCTAAGGTCACACTAAGGGAAATTGAGCCTCATTGTTTCCTTTGGTTAGATTTCTTTGCTTTACAAAGAGTAAAGACGCTTATAGATGAGAAATTCCTTTTGCCCCAACCAATTCAACTTGATCCTGCAATCAGAGCTCCTGATTTCAACAGAAGGGAAGGAGAGCATTTCTAAAACCCAGTCAGACCCCTGTGGATTGTGATCTGCTTAGGAGTTACAGGGGACTGGTTTGTAAGATCTTCCCCGGGAGTTTGCCAGTTTTGAGGTTTGTATCTGAGATACCCAGAGCTGAGGAAAAAAACAAGACTCACCTCCCAAAATACGAGGTTTGTGAGCTGTGTGAGCTTTGGTAGTTAGTTTGAGCATACCCTGGTAGAGCAGGTTGAGACCAGCCTAAAGCATTTCCTTTAGGAGGGTTTTAAGTTTCTCATAATACAGCTCTGCTAAGCGAGTGAGTACCACGTTCTCCTCCTTAATACTGAAGTCTTTCATAAACTGGACCTGCAGTTCTAATCTCGAGGTCCTGGAATTGGAGGTTTAACTATTCCCAGAATTTGGCCATCTTTATTTTTTCATTTGTAGTTGTGACCATGGAGTTTTCAGCTTTTTGTGTTGTCTGTAGTAATTAAGTTTGTATATATAAAGTCTTATTAAAAAAATGTATCTATGAAGTATGTGGAGATTTTTACTTTTGAACTACCACGTCTGCAGGTGATCAGGTGTAGAAGATGCCTTTTTTAGGTACAAATATCATAAAATCTGTTGGGTTTTTTTTGTTGTTAGAGACCTGTAGCCACACAGCAGTATTTTAGAAGAAATGCCTGACAACCAAAGGATGAAGTAAGAGCTTGAGTCTAGGGGACAAGCCATTGCCAGGAGGTAATGAGGGCTGGAGTGAGTTTGAAAAGCACTCCGAATGACCCACGGTGCTGTTTTCAGTCTTCCTCCTTCCTCAGCTCTTTCCACTTCCAAATGCTGGTGGCAAGGTGATGCCACTTGCCCCTTCCCCCGTAGGCATGCGCTTGGAAGCCTGGCGGGGATGCCGCGGATCGCACAGCCCGCAGGTGACCGCGGGGTTGGTCTCGGCTCCCCGCACCAAGCCCGACCCGCGGGGGCCGGGACGGAGGGCGGGGGCAGGGGCAGGGAGGAGCCGGAGGGCGCTGCCAGCGCCGTGACCTGCGGCGGGGAGGGGCGGCCGGCACGGCTCGGAGCGGAGCGGGAGCGGAGGGTCGCGCACAGAGCCGGGGGACTCCGGGATCGAGAGGGAGCCGCCGCCTCCATCCCGCCGATCTGCTCCGGCTGGTGAGTGGCGAGGGGTGCGTCCCGTCTGGGTCGCGTCAGGTGCGAGTTCGGGAAGCGTGAGGGTGTGGGTTAAACTTAGTGCGTACCTTCAGTTTATTCACGCCGCTTTGTAGTGCAAGTAGAGTCCCGGGCTTGTGAAAGATTTCAGCTGGGTAGAAATGCCGGAGAGCTTAGCGCAGGACCCTGCCGGCGCTGAAGAGCCCGGTGAGAAAGCAAAGCTCCCCCCGACTCCAGACCCGGCTCTTTGAACAGATGCGCCGGGATAAAAGTGGTAGATGAGGTTTATCGTTTGACCTTGCAGCAAATGGGAGACTTATAACCCACTCACGCTTGGGAAATGAAGCGGCAAAAAAAATATAAAAATAAATCAGATCTCCCATGTTTAGCTTTCGAAGAAAATTATTGCTGGACTACCAGTGTAAAAATGCTTTGCTGTGTTTTCTGTAGCTAGATGCGAAGAACGCCCTGTGTTTATCAAATAGGTGTGCCTGCCTGATGTGCTCTGGCATTCTCACTGAGTCTCTGCCGCCTTTAACATACAGTAGTTGTGAAATTATGTTACTACTGCTATTAAAATATGAAGAAAAATGCTATTATTAGCAACGATTCTTTAAAGATGTTCAAACATAACTTTTAAATTTGGATAGAAAACAAAAAATCTGATTCTAAGCAGATGGTGGAGAGGTTTCCTAAGCTTTTATGTAGTGCTAATATAGCCGTGGTGATGGTAGGTAAAGCTGGGACTGTATCCTAAGGAGTGTTTGTTGCTTTTGTGTCCCTTTACAGCTGTAATAATTTCAATGTTAATCCCACAGCATGCTGAAGTAAGAACCTAGGGAACTTTCAATGCAAGAAACTCTTCTGACATCCAGAAAGAGACATACTGTAGTTCCCCCTGCTCTGTGTAAGCACGTTTAGAACTATTTTGGATCAGAATATTTGCAATTACAAAAACTTAAATGTCTTTCATGTGGTAATGCAAAGTTAGTAAATTGTGTAAATAAGATTTAGTGTGATGACAGTGTGGCATTTGTAAGCAGTGTTTGGGGATTTTTTTAACAGCTTTCTGTGCTCTTAAACTGTGCTGAGATATACCTGTTTTTCAGAACTGTGCATGTTTTTTCTTGAAGTAGTATGGTTCCAATCATTTAGCTTGTAGCTGTGTCTCATTCCAAAACTCAGCGTATTTGAAGCTTTTTCAGACTTTCTTAATGTATTTTTTTCCATTTTCCCTACACAGATATGCTTAGGGTTGTTTGTTTGTTTGCTTGTTTTAATAAAACCTTAGAATCATACAAAACTTCTGGAAGAGAATTTGGTGCTCCTTCTTGTTGCATTTATCTATAATTTAATTATATTTATTGTAAATTTTGACTTCAAAAAGATTTTGTAGTTAAAGTACTGCAGTCTATTTATTTAGTCAAAACCCTGCAGGTGTTTTCTGGAAATAGTGTGCTGTTGTTTTGCTGTCTGTGCTGGGAGAAGTAACTTCATCTGAAAAGAAAAGCAAAATCTATTTCTGAAGGACTGGAGAATGGTGGTTTTCCCACCCTTTGCAGTCTTTCCCAGCTCCCTCACCCCACAGCTGTTGCTCGTGGGTCAGTTTGTCTGCCAGCTTGGCAACACTGGTTTGCCAGTGTCCATCTGTACGTGAGCTGTGGTCCTGGCATGGTGACATCTGGAAACTCCCTGTCACAGGAATTGCAGTTCCCCAGCCAGCCTGCGACACAGGAAATGTCAGGTTCGGGACAGGACAGCTTCTCAACCTCACAGGCTGTGGAGGCAGATGGCAAGGATAGCTGGCTCTCAAAACACTTGGAGGAGGGGAAATTTCCCTTCTACAAACCTTTTCTGCTTCGTAATTGTCTTCTAACTACTACCTCATGGTACAAGTACTTAGATTGCTGAAAAGCTGCCTGTGAATAGGGCAACTTTAGTTGAGAAAATGGCTATTTATAGACTGGGCAGAAAATAAACTGACCATAATGGAATTTCTCAAAAATAGGAGCTATGTTGTATCAATCCTCAAAGTGAAGTGACTGCATTAATAAATCTATCAGGTAAACTTGTGTGCTGATGAAATAGGAGTTCAGGACTCTTCTAGAAGCTGAAATACATATAATTAATATACTTGAAATACCTGGGGTGGAGGGGGTGGGGGGGAAGGAAAGGACAGTATTGTCTTGTTCTGGGAAGCATCTGTATTTTGTACAGTGAAAGCTTTTCAGGGAAGACCTAGTGGTTAACAGCTGAAATGGAAAAGCAAGAATCGGGGTATTGAGAGAAACCAAGCACCACATATGATAGCACTGGAGTAAGAGCTGGAGAATTTGAAAAATGTCTAGCTGAGAGCCAAAATGGGAATCAACAGCCATAAAACATTAAAAAGCTGTTTGACTTGCTAAAGACCATTGCAATGATAGATAACTAGACGTCTCCCATAAAGCCCAGTATCAAACACCAGGCACCACCTGTTACTCCTGAGAGCACTGAGAAAAAGCAAAGATACAAAGAATTTTGGTAATGTGAAGGAGGAGAAAACCCTCCTTAAGAGTGGCTGTGCACTGGCTGGCTCAGGAAGTGAAGTCTGAAGAGGATTTAACTGAGTTTACAGATTGTGAGACCATGTAACCCATTTGCAACATTGGGAAACTTTAGTGTCTTAAGGGACTACAGGGCCACGATAATATTTCATCTGGGATAAGCCTTAACAAGGTAGCACTGGGATTGTTAAATGTTGCTTGTTTCAAAAATGTACTACTTCTAGAATCCAGCTGGTTTAGATGAAATTTTTAACATGAAAAAATGCTTTTGTTACTTCAGGCATTGTGTTCATCTCAGAACCGTGATGCTTTGTAGCTGATGGGTCTGCAAAGTCCATAAAACCTGGACTGGTTCAACTGGCTGAGTGGTACAATGCTGACCACAACTAAAAAGCTTTAGATAACTTTTAAATGAAATTTTTTGAGTTTTGTCCTACATTAAATGAAAAATGTAAAGTCTTTTAACAGCTTAACTTTTGGTTTTATGCAAGGTACAGATTTTGGTTTGTTTTTTTCTTATATGGTTAAAACAACCCTCAGCACTTGGCTATTTGTCATCTTCTAAAGATCTATAAATTATCTGTACTAATATATTAGGTTATGCTAAATTTCCACTACGTCATTCCCTCTTGGATTTGCACTTCTATCATTCCCAATTGCAGGCATTATGAGTCCAGATGGGATTTGTTGAACTAATGTTTTTTTAAGTCTGTTTTTTTTTTTTTTTTTAAAAGAAAAAATCTTTCAGTTGCAGCCAAAGGAACAGGTGAACTTAATCCAAGTCTAAAAAGAACATGCTAGGTGGGGAGCACCAAATCCTACATAGTTTCAGTGTGGTACAGCGTTACTTTATTTCCTGAAGGGCTTGCAATGTAGTTGGCAGATGTCTGCTGAGTAAGTTGGGTTCATGGTTAGCTCCGCAAATAATGGATGGATTGCTCCATAAAACTGTCACAAAGTAGCACTGCCTTTGCAGACCATGGCACTTTCCAGATATGACACTCTTCCAAGCTGTTGTTTTGAACTGTGTGGCTGAAGTCCTTCTGAACAGTTACTCTTGTCAAGCACACAGTAAAGATAATTCTAGTTTTCTTCCCTTAGCAGTCCAGCTGGCATAATTTCTAAATAGATGATCATGTTTAAAATACCATCTAGAGAGGTGGGTACCTAAGTGGGATATATTAAATGTGTAGGTTATAGCTTAACACTTTTTCTAGTTGTATTTAATCTTCTATTAAGTAAGGCCACTTACATTAAAATCTGTATTTTCTGCAACCTAATTATTCAGAATGCCTGTCCAACTGCTCCAAAACTTTCAGATGTAAATTCTTTTAAGTCTGAATGCCCCACCTTATTGGAGAATACCAGATCCTAGTGCAATCTGGGGAATGCAGCAACAATGAACTTCAACAGTAAAAGAATTCATAATTCTCAAAGACTGCATTTTCAAAGATTCTTATTTTTAGTTTATTTTCATTATGAACATGTTCTTTGATTTCCTGTGTCCACTTCTTTTTAAAATCTTACTGTGCTTTGAGTTGTTGCATTTTAACTGGCTTGTTTGTTCATCCTCTAAAGAAAAGATTCTCAGTAAACTGTTTCATTGGACCATTGTTATCTCTCAGGAAGTTCCCAATCACCACAGTTGTGGCAGAGGTGACAAAATACAAGAGAGAGATAAAAATACAACCTAAGAGTATATTTTGGTGTGACAGCTGCAGGTGAAGATTTGCTGTCAGTGGATTTGCAGTCACTTCTATAGAGTGTGACATAAATGAACTACCATTGCACAGAATTTTTAATACCCTTAAACATGAATGAAACAAAACTCAGATGGCATTAGACTTGTCAAATTACATAACTGTCTTGCATTTCTTGAAAAAAGAAGAGCTACCAAACCAGATGAAAATGTACAGCCCAGCTCACATTCTAGAGAATTGAGTCCCAGTTCTCTTTAGCTGTGACTGAATAAAAGACGTAGTCAGATGGCTACTTTCGCATGCAAAGTAGTCTATCTTACTTTAATATGGCATTGAAAGAACTTCAAGGCAAGCAGGTGCTTCCATTCCCTTGCTCAGAGACTGTGGAAATGGACAGAACTCAACAGTTCCTCAGGGCTTAGGACTAAAGAAAGAATCAACTTGATCTGTTAAAATTTTTATAGCTTGAAATGGTTCATTAATAGCTTGTTCAATAAGAGAACAAAGACAGAATTATATGTTGTGGTACTGGTGATGATGTTTTCATTGAATTTACTAGTACTAAAAAGTCTTTCTGAAGATACCTTTTAAAACAAAAGGTATGTGAGTAGATACTGCATCTCTTGAAAATACAGCATTTTATCTTTGATCCTATTAAATGGAAGCTGCCAGGCTATCTGGAACAAGAGTTACTAATTCCCATGTCAGTGTTCACGAGGGGAACAGATAGACCGAAGGGCCTAAGCCTGGGCTGCGCTGGGATTGCTCAGGCCAGCTTGCATCTCTGCTTGGCACATATGTGCCTGGTGCAGAAATGTGTGCTGTCCTTTATAAAGTGATTTGAAACAGCCACTAAAAATGTGTTGTTATCTCAGTTGCTGCATGCTACAAGTGTTCTGGGCTTAAAGCAAAAGGATGGTGGGGGGGGTCCATCTGCTTAAAGGGCTAGATATTTCCATATCTCCGTGCTTTATTTTCAGTTATTCCGGGACACAGAAACTTTGTTCAGTGTACAGCAGTTTCAAGTGATGATATGGATGTGTGAAACTAATTTAGAAACAGAAATGTAGTAGCATCGTATCTGTTATGTGAGTGAATGTGAAAATAAGCAGCCAGAAATTCCTAACATGCTGCCAGATACCTCGAGAGGATCTTTCTCTGCCTTGATGTCCAGCTCTCACTTCGTCCACTGAGGTTTGAAGTTGCCTACAGTGCGAGAGAAAACCAGACTGTTCAAACACAGCAGTATTTCATGTAACTAATATGTCTCTTCAGACCAAAACAAAGTTTAGCCAGCCACTTAAATTTACTCTGTGCTCCGCAGAAAGTCCTCCATGGGCTCTACTTGCCTGAGCCAGGGGAGGGGGTACCCGGCAGGAACGTGTGGAATTGGAGGCTGGAAGAAATATGCTTGTCAAGCAGCATATTCTCCTGTTCTGAGCTGTTATCTAAATGAAAGTGATTTCCCAGGGCATCTGGCTCCACACATGATCTAGAACAAATAGCAGAGGATTAATTTTCATTTCAGAAGTAAAGGATTTAGCTCTGTCTAAGGGAGATGCTGCACAGGGGGCTACCAGGGGTAGCATTCCTATCCTCAAAGCACTTTCTGCTCAGAATTAGCATTCAGGCAATTAAATAGCTCAGCTGGCTGTGTAGGCTTAGCTCTCTGAGCACTCTGCAAAGGTATCAGGGAAGAAAATGAGTTAGAAACTTCCTTGTTTATCTGCCTTAATCTTATGTTATGTCTTTCTGCAAAGTTCAGTGTCTGTAATGCAGACCTTACAATTTTGACTTGGAATGCTGTTGATTAATTTTGGTATTAAAAAGGTAATATTAAGTTAGCCAAAGCAGTTGTAATTGACTGATTCTGTTTTTTAAGCAAGTGTGGATTTATTCTTCTAAGTAGTACATAATTAGTGGGTTTTTTCTTCCTCTTTCTCCTCCTCCCTCCCCCAACACATCTAACTTGGGTAACGAACTCCTGTCTGGGTGTGATGTTTGACCTTTCATGTTATTTCTCAAAATAATGGTCTCCAACTTATTTTCATATCTTACTAAAATAAGATTATAGTTAAGATGGGAGAAACTGGCTGCTGTGAGGACCTCACACAAGTTTTGATCTTGAGCCATGGTCACTTTTCCAGTATTCATGGTTCTCATTTATTTACATTTTGCTTGAAAAAGATGAAACTTTAGAAGAAAATCTTTTAATATCCTCTATTTACAGCACAGTACATTTAGTTGCTGTCTTTACAATACATGTCACTTGGAAGCAAGAGCTTCTTAATCAGTAGTAATTCCATTCTGGAATTATTTTTTGTAAACTTGGAAGTAACATGTGGTTGTATTCTATCTTTTTAGTATTCATAACAGTCCTGCTCAAGACCTGGTTTGCTATTCAGAAATTTTGGTATGTCTGCTGAAGTGGCTTGATTTATTTAAATAAGGTATTTCAAAAGGTCTTCTTTAAAAACATGAATATGCCCCATTTTCAATAGAAATTGGAGATAGGAAAGAAGATTATTGAAGCCAGCACACAAATTATTATTAAACAATCTCTGCTGTGTGGTCCTGTCTCCTGCCGGTTTTCAAAGCACACAGGCAAATTGCAGTGCAAGGTGTGGATGGTTACACAGTTCATAGCAAAATCTCTTTTTATAAACAGTGGCTATAAGTCTTGTGCAAAATTATCTTGTTCCTGTGCATCTCAACCGTTACTGGTTAGCTCTGGCAAGGACACTGTCCAATGTCTATTCATTTGACTTATAGTTTTGTTTAGTCACTGAGAAATTTATGTAACTTCACTCTTAACATTTTGTTGAACAAATTTAAGTCCTTCAAAACATCTCTGGCAGTATGGGTGTGACTCCTTTCTATTTCCTTGTGTTGTGAAAGATGAAGATGAGAGCAGAGCTTTACTCACTTCATTCTAAAGTTGCTTCTGAGCATCTGAAAACACTGCAGCTCTGTAAACTTGACTTTATTTGTTTCTTCAGGAACATCACAGACCCATCGAGGACTCAGAGCATGGCTATGAGCAACGTCAGTGACTCTGTGGTTCTGAGCAATGGCAGCATCTTGTCAAATGCCACTGGCCCAGGTATTGTTGCAGCTAATGATGGAGATGTCACGGTCCAACAACTCCCATCCAAGGAAACACCAAGAGCAAAACCAAGTCCAAATGGCTGCCTGCAACTTAATGGTACAATCAAACCATCCTTTCTGCCTTTAGATAGCCAAAGAACTCAGCAGATGTTGTCACAGTGCTGCCACCCTTGTCCGTACCATCATTCTTTAAGTAGCCATAATAGCAAGCAAGAATGTAATTCAGTGGTTGGCAGCTCAGCGCCATCTCCCATGACTTCGTGCTGCATGCAACCACATACTGAGTATTCAGCATCTATTTGCCAAAAACACACCCCTGTCTATCAACCTGCCTGTTGTCTTCAGCCCTCCCCATCTTTCTGCCTTCACCATCAGTGGCCTGACCATTTCCAGCATCAGCCTGTGCAGCAGCACATAGCCAGGATAAGGTAAGCAGATTGCATTATTTGTTAGTTCTCAGTGTGGGTAACCTTTTCCATAACTATTTAATTTTCTTACAAAAGTAGAAGACCTAAAAGGAAGACGAACCAAATTTCTTCCCTGGTGTTTTTCACAGGTTAGTCTTTGAAGCATTACCAATGTTTTGGTTTTTTTCCAGAAGAAACCAAGTTGGGAGACTAGTGTTGCTGGGCTATATGAATGTTCCTGAAGTGAATTATTTTTTTTCTGGGAGGAAAAAAAATGCTGTTTTTTCTTTTTCTTGGGGATTGTTTGAAAGCACATTAGCTCTTTTACAAGGCACAGTCTACACCTTATATTGTGTGAAACACACCAATACAGAGATAGCTAAGAATACACCAAAAGAACTGGTATGTCTGCATAATCTAATCAAAACACACATTTCCTTAAAAAGATGCATTTAAAAACACTTTCAGCAATTGTGTTCATAAGTGTACTGGGTGTTTTTTCTCTGTCAGGTCAGGTGGTTCAATGGGTTGCCCCCATGCCTTTTCAGGATATGTTACCTGCTAAACTTTGAAGTTGTGCTCAAATTGAGAAAATTTGGATTGTTTTCAGGTTTTACTCCTTTCTATTCTCCACTTCATATGAACTTTCCTCTTTATGTTTGTTAGCTTTGGAGTTCCACTGACAATAGTCCCAGTTACAAGGAGCAACAAACACGTGAAAAATCTACAGCCTCATGGTCCTGGGCAAAATCAGTCAATCCGAGAGGCAGTTTCTGAAAACCAAATTCCCTGTTGAAGTAAGACACTGGAAGCTTTTAAGCAAAGTTATTTTTTTTGGAGTTGTAATTGGGCCAAAATGGGTAAATTTTCATTGCAGTACTAAAAGTTCCTGTTCTCCAACATCTGCATCCTTGTTTGAGAACTTTAAGGTACAAGTATTTCTCAGTCAGTCATAATAATTTTGTCTTGATGAACCATATGAACTAATTTTAAACTCCTGAAAATATCAGACTGGGAAAAATATGTATTGTGGAAAGAGTCAAAGTGAATAAAGCTTTTTTTCCTTAAGGTGAAAGCAGGGGAAAATAAGGATGATAATACAAAGTGCTTTCTCCTGCCAGTTATTCCACTTACAAATGGAAGAAGTCTTAGTTGTTGGAACTGCTTACAATCAGACATGTTTTTTCCACACCATACTTGTTTAAATGTCAAGTAAAGATGAAAACTTTTGTGTAGTTTTGTATGCAGAGGTATGCCGGAGGTTTAACCATTACAGAATCAGTCAGTCATACTTTTCAAACTGTCAGAATGGATGCACTGGTTTCACTGTTTTTCTCCCTGTGCAGCAGGGCTGTTATACTTCATCTGTATTCCATAGTCTGGAGGAAGAGAACAAATGTGATCCATAATCTGGGGTTTTGTTCTCAGTCTAGAAACAAGAACAGTGAAAATTTCTGGATATAGTAAAATAATGTTTTCTGTAGCAGTTCACAAATACAAAGACTATTTGAACTGCTCTGATTTGGGCTCTTGAGCCAAGATGCTTTTTTTCTACTTGCACTTTCTTGCCATCGTATACATTTCTATGAAAGTGTACATAAATGTTAAAAGATCATTTATCAAAATGGTTTGTATTACCATGGTTTGTTAGCAGTCAAAACAAGATGCAATCCGACCTTTAAAGCACCTCTACTTATGTAATCAGCTATATGTGTTAGCATACTCTGCATATCTCTATCAAGTGATTGCTGTTTCATTTCTGGACTTGCTTCTAGCTAAGGCAATGGAGTTTTCTCAGTGAGAAAATACTGCAATATACCTCACAGGTCAGCAAATCAGAGGAGTCCATCTTCTAAAAGGAACACAGCTTCTGGTGTCTGTTACCTGTTATTTTGGCTCTAAACATGCAATAAATAGGATTGGGGTCCCATGCCATGGCAGGGAAGCTGGATTTCTTCCATGTATTTTAACTCCTTAAACTTGCCATGGCTGCGTTAATGGACAAATGTGTATGTCTGAGTCTCACTTGTGTTATTAGCATGGAACTAAAGATTTCTTTTCTCCCTCCATAGTCAACAAGGTGTGTCTAAATGCAATAGTCTCTCATTGCACTGTCAAGGGTATCACACGGAGAGGCCGTTGTCAATGAAGACATGTTGGTAGATGGCAAAAACAGGGAACAGCTGGATGCAGTATTGCAGGTGGATGGATATATGCTCAGGGAGAAGAAAAATGCCCCACTGGCCATTACTTTGCAGTGCTAAAAAGAATAATGTGATAAATGTGTGTTCACTTTTTACAATGCTCAGGTAACTTTCTGTACACAAACGAGTAACACTTCGGTGTGTGATATTTTTATGTGGTCTTGGTTCCACACTCTAATTTTATTACAATTATAATCTGCACAACAGCTTGCTCTCCATGTATTTTTATTACAAGGCTCACTGGAAATCATCCAGTTTTGTAACATGTACATGTTTTAACGGGATTGTTTAAAATACACATTCTCATACAATACATTCATTAAATTCAGTGTGTAGTCAAACTAGATTTAATTTTTGTTCTTTGTATTTTTAAAAAATGCATTCAAATATTGTTATAATTTTAGGAAGTAGGGAAAATATGGGATTAGATAGAGGGGGATGAACACTTTGCAAACTATCTCTGATGCTTACGGCTCTGGGCAAGTAACCAATTGTTTCAGCACGGCAGGTTTTGTCAGGTTTTGAAGCCCAAGGCTTAACATTTGTCAGTGACCTAATATTAAAGGAATGTGGCTCTTGTGTATCATTGCAGATTGGAGTGTGTAAAGACAGATTGAAATAATGCCACACTTGTCCTGTCCTCTTAATTTTGTAGTAGGTTCAGCTTTGAAGTTAAAATTAAAGTACACGGAAACGTCACCTATACACTATAACTTGAAAGTCTGGCCAGCTGGTAATTTTTTTAGATTGGTGAAAAAGTCTTGTCTCATAAAAGAAAATGTTCTTAGGGGTTTGCAACATGATTGTAGCAACAAATTCTACTGTAAAAGTAAATAAAATAGGTCAAATGTTGGTTGTAATGATTCTGATGATTTTTAGATATTTTTCTCAGGTTAGATGACCTTGAGTAAAGTTTTTCATGTTATTTTGTAGTAGTTCATGCAAACGTGTTCATACCTCTCTTTTTAGTGGGCATATTATCCTGACCATGCAAACACTCTCTGGGAAATTCTTGACATCTCTCCATATCAGAATGCACTTGTCCAGGGATTTGGTTTGCTTTCTGACAGCCATTTCTAAACTTAACCTGTTTGGAGCATGGTATGATTAGTGCTTTTCAGTACTGCTGGAAGACTTTCTTCCTACCCTGCCCCTTTGGAGGACTCATGCTGAAGTACAACTGTTTTTGCTGGAATGCACTTGTGCATCTCAAGAAACCTATGGAGCTTAGAGCTGCTGGAAGGTGGGTAGTTATTGCCCTTTCTTTGCTGTCACCTGCTTCTGTAGTCATCAACAACCTTCAAGGTGGAGCAGAAATGAGGAAAAACAACCAAGTAAGGCTGTCAATCTGAAGAAGTGGATAAAGCATGAAGACTGATTCATGATGAGTGGAAGCACCAAGTTAGGAGTCACTAGGGAAGTGTAAAACTATGCAGCCCAGCAGCATATTTAGTGGGATGAAAGGAGAATAAAATAAATAATGAAGGGTTGCATACTTCAGGAGAACTAAACACTACAATTAAAAAAAATAAATAAACCCAGAAAACTCTTGACAGTCTTTCCTGGTGTTTTTCAAAATCTATTCTTTATATATGAACGTATGGCATGTAAGTAGGAGTGAAAGAGGAAGAACGTGCAGAGATCTTTCACTAAGTCATCTCAGGATTGTGAAAGGCATGGGATAACAGCAGTGTTGTGTCTGGCACCAAATCAGATTGCTTCTTTCAGACTTGCATGGGAAGTTTTTAATAGGAAAATGCCAGTTAAAAGCTACCTTTATCCTTGCTAATCTTGATGTTCTTTCGGAAATTTAGAAAGCTTATGTCTGTGGACTCGGAGACAAAAGGTAGCAGAGAGGAGATCAGGGAGCTGTGAAAGAACTTCTGGTGTTGCTGATGAGGAAAATGCTCCAGACTGTCAGTGTGTGTGGTGCTTGTACTTTTGCAGCATCAAACCAGTAAATTCGTACAAGTACTTTTTGCTCAGAGTAGACCTGCTTTATATCACCTACTGTTATTTACATTTCAAGACTATACTGTTAATGCTTTTGACTAAAGCAGATAACTAAAGAGAACTGTTCTGAAAAATGTGTGACTTACCCGTGGTAAAAAACACAGGATAAAAGGACATATGGGATCATCTCTCCATGATCATGCTGTCATGTCTAGCTATGAAAATAACATCTGTTTAAAGCCTCACAGAATTATTAGTTTGGCTAAAATGTAAGACTTTGGGGTATATGTAAATTGTTCCTCATCCTCCACCAGGCTGTTTTGGAGGGTTTAGCTCCCAAGGCTTTAAATTGGTGTTAAGTTTTAGGTTGCTAGACCAATTTATATTCTAAAGAAGGCAAAAAACAGCATCAGGAAACTGGTAAAGCATTCATACCTCCAGACTTATTGTACATCTTCCTTTCAGTTAGATTTAAACCTTCATTTGAACTGTTTTGGCATTGCAGATTTATGTGGCAGTTGTGGGATTCTGGGTTCTGCTGTGGCTCAGAGTTCTATGCCACACACTGTTTAAACAGTACTGCAGATATGCTTGAATACTTACACTTTATTTAGTACTTTAAAAAGAAGATCTATAAAAATGAAAAAGCTGTGAAGTGAGGATAGAGCACTACAATTGCCTGTTACCCATTTTATGTTTTCTTTCTAGTTACTTCACATAAAGATTAGAACCAGAAAAAAGTAAAAATATCTTGTTTTTTTCAAAAAGCAAGGGAATGTTTGCCAAATACCAATCTTAATAACAAGACTTTGTTATGAAACAGTTCCCTGTTTGATTCCAGGAAAAGAATAATTGTTGTCTAGTACATTCTGCATGGCTTGCAGAGCTGATTATACGAATACATGTATATAAAGTATTTTCAAATATTCTCATTTCACTGACATTAACTGTTCACAAAAATGCCTACATAGAGTTTTTTAAACAACCTATCCTAATATTTTTTATTTTGAAAGTTGTTAGCTTCTGCTTTACTTGATGCATTAAAGGACATTTTTGTTTTCACTTTTTATATGAAATGTGTACTAGTGTAATTTTTACCAAATACATATGCATATACTGTGTTAAAAAGTTAATCCAAGAGACTTTCTGCCTTCCTCTAGGAAGAGTAAAGATAGGTACCTTTAAAAAAAACCCTTTAGGTCAGGTTTTTAAAGATCATATTTCCAAAACAGTTTACCAAGCTTTTAGCAAGTAAGAGGCACAAGTTGGTATGTCGTTTCATTCAGTGTTCAGGATGCTGCAGATCTCTTGGTTGGTGCTGTAGATCATGAGTTCCTGTGTACTGGTAATTTGTATAGAAACAATACTAATTCTGGCTCTGTTCTCATTTAAGCTATTTATTCTATGCCAAAATAGGAGTTCCCATACTGAAGACACTGGAGGCATATGGGAACCACAGACTAGGAGCTCCCTTTTGTGTCACAGCATCAAGAGCCTGATGGCATACTTGGGGATTTTGATGTAGTTGAGGAAAAGGAAGGGGAATGTGAAGCCATCTCATGCATTCGTCTGAGTCCAAATGTGGGATTCTTTGTTATGTATGTGTGGAGAAAGAGCTCTCCCTGTGACCAAATGAACTGGTTCTTTTTCTTTTGTGGAAATAATTTTTCATGTCAGGCTAATTTGAGCTGTACTTTCTCATTTTCACACTTCTTTATTTTAGTCTTGCCTTATCCCCGAGTGTGGTGCCTTAAGGGTTTTATTCTGGTTTTATTAATCATTTACTCTTCCCATGATAATTACTGTGCATTGTTGGCCATGCAAACAACGTGCTGCACTTTCTAGAGCTGAAAGCAAAGGACTGACAGCAGAGACCAGAATACAAATAAATATGCCATTTTTAAGTCAGTGGCTGACCAAATTAAAAATAACTTGCCTAAAAAAATAGTGACGTGCACTTAAAAAAAAAAGCAAACACATTTATTGGGCTGTCCAATGGATTTTTGCAGGCTTTTAATTGTACTAATTAAGCATTAGTATTTGTCCAGACTTCAGATTGCTTTGAATCAAGCATTTTTGCCATAGGAAAAAGATATTCAGAAGGTTTCCTGTGCTGGTCTGAGTGCAGCTGAGTACCAGCCTGCTACTTGTAGACACCAGGTTCCATGTGTGCTTGAAGATGAATTTCCCGTGCCCTGTATCCCTCACCTTTCCTTGAACAACAGAAGACCTCACACATAACTGGCAATCTGCTGGCCTTTGAACTCCAGTCTTCAGAGAGTGTCAAGCCGATAATATGAGGGAAACCATAAAATACATGGGTCCTTTCTTTTGTACTAAATTGACTGGAAAACCAGCATCAGCTGTGTTCACCCTTGAAAAGGAATAATTGGTGTGGGTTTCTTAAATTAAACATTTACACACTTTTATTTAGGAAAAAAAAAAACAGTGGGAGAACAACTAAAATGATGGCAGTTTTTTTGGAATATTTTGACCATGTGTTGTTATTCTCATGTACTTTTAATTCAATAGGAGGTTGTGGTAAGGTTCAAATGTGAATAAAGGCAATGCTAGACAACAAAGAGCAAAAGTCTAAACTACATGTGGGCCAGTGGCCTGGTTTTCAGCACTTTTAAAGAGCTGGATTTTGAAAGATTTGGGTATTTCTACTTAAAAGTTTTCAGTCTTCCTTATCATGGGGGAAAGGGCAGAATGAAAAACGTTGACTTTGGAAAGCTCTTTATGAGTTGCCATAATTGTCTCTGTCTCTAACTCCTTTCAAATTCACTTGTCCTTCCTCTCTCGTATGTCAGTATTGTCTTCATCTGCTAGTAAATAATAATAATTGATGGGAATCCTTTTAATTAGTCAGTGGTGCTTGAACAGCAAAAACAAAATAAAAACCCAAACACAATGCAAGAGGGAAATAGAGAGCGTGCCTGAGCAATTTGGCATTAATTTTGCTATACTAAGATTGCTGTGAGATTTCTGTGCAGAGTATCTGCTGAATAAAAGAATCTCTTAAAGTGTGGACTATTAATGCAAAATAGAATTGAGTTGGTACCAGTAACAGATCAGTGCAGGTAAGGGTAGTAATAGATAGAAATCCTGATGGTATTTCAGAGAGCCTGGCCCCTCTATTTGCAAATTAGGGTGTGCTTTGTTTTTTTTCCTAATAAAATCATGAATAGATGAATATGCTGGACTAGAAGAACTTACATGCATCACTTCTCCCATATTTTCTGTCACATTAATGGGACACCTTTCCACAAAATTCTTGCGTTACATTTCCAGTTTGTAAGATGTTTAGTTTGTTCTGTCAAATGGATGAACTTTTGCTAACTTTTTGTGTGTTTAACCTTGCAGTGCTTTTTGGGGCTCTTAGCTACAATACTGAAAACATTAAATGCTCAGTAAATATTCCCTTTATTACTTGCTTCTTACTGAGCATACAAAACAAATTTAATGTCAGGAGACACAGACAATAATGTAATAATGTCTCATTATGTGTGTACAGGTTTTCATCAGCCCCAGTGTAAGCTAAAGAACCTTCTTTGTGCAACTGCATACTAAATCCTTTTAAATCCTTTAATTGTGTTGAATATACACTTGTTTTATATCACTTAAAAGTTATGACATTCTAAGTGACTGAATACACAGATGTTGGAACAGCAGTTCAACACCAAAATACATGTTTGGAGTGAAATACTTTACTAAGTTTAGAACAAAGATACTGAAGTAACAATATTTTCATTTGCTGCAAGGGATCAAATATGCAGAAAGATAAAAACTATTGTTTGTCTCCATAGTAAGATGAATAATTTGGAGAAATTTTAAGTGCTTTTAGTCTATCTTCAAACATGCGTTCTGGTCAAAAGAGCTTTTCTGAGCCCAAAAATGAACCCTGTGGTGACTTACATTCACAAATTCTTACATCTGCACAGGAAGGAAGACTGAAACATGTGCCAGTCGAGGCGTGATTTATGACAGTCTGAAGTCTCCCTACTCCAGAGTCAAACTTACATATGCTTAATGTCAGTCATTATTGCCTCCAAGAACATGCATTTCAGCCTTTGTGGAGAGATACAACAATAGGCACTCTTGTACATCTCTTTCATTCTTCTTCGTGTCATGGGATGGAATTTTTCTTCTGTGTATGTTGTGATTTCTTGGGTCACGTTAATTTCCTGTCGGTCAGAGAAATACAAGATGTGATCATGACCTTGCATTGCTCCATTCAACTGGGAAGCGTAATAAAAACAGCTTTGAAATAAAATATTTCCAAGGAAGGAACTTTTTTGCCAGTAAAAATGCTGAAAACTGCTCTAGTCATCATTTAAATCCCAGAACATATCTATTAATTTCACTGTAATTACCAAGAAAAGAAAAAAGACTAATGGTTTTAGAGCTGTGAAGGATCTTGAAATAATATTAGTCTGCTCCAAATTAGCTGTTGGCTTGTTTTCAAATAATGATTCATGGTGGTATTTTACTAAGCCTTTTTTTATTGTCTTAAATAGTTCAGAACTTTTGTTTAACTTGCCAGGCAGTGCTATATGTGGTCCTGCCCTTAGTGCTTCAGAAGTTAATGTATGTGTGTGTATATGTATATGTATATATATATATATATATATATATATAAAATTAAACCTTTTGAAGAAGTATATACTTTAAATTGTGTATAAACTATGCCATTTAAAGCTGGGACAATCCACCTTAAGTGTATTTGATGGCAATTTTCTTATTGGCAGTTCTGGAGCAGTGTTTAAAAGTGACTACACTCATTGGAGAAAAGTTTAGGGAAAGAAGAATAGGAGAAAAGTGTAGGGTCCATATTACTTGGCTTCTTGATATGCTGTCACATTTTCCTACGGAGAAGATGATTTAATTCCTGTTCAAGGCAAGAGAACCAAGTAGATGCTATTAAGGAAGAGAGCCAGCTTTCCTAGTAGCTGATTGTATTTAGTCAGTTGTTGAAGATGAAGGAGGGAATACATTAAGTCAGTATTGCAAAAATTAATTTCTAAGGAATCTTAAACTGAAGACTTGATAAGTAAATCCTGGGGTCCTGCATCTATACCTGCCATATGAAGCAGCAAGAAAAAGGAGAGGGGAAGACAGTGACCCCCCAACCTTAGAGATAATTATAGGAGCATTTGAATATCAAGTCACCTGCATGTTATCAATTTATGGAAGTTTTACTTCTGGCATGCAATGAATAATACAGGAATAGAATAGAATAGACTGTTTCAGTTGGAAGGGACCTACCACCATCATCTAACCCAGCTGCCCTGACCCGTTCAGGGCTGACTGAGTTAAACCGTATTATTAAGACCATTGTGCAAATGCCTCTTGAACACGGACAGGTTTGGGACATCAACCACCTCTCTGGGAGGTCTGTTCCAATGTTTGTCCACTTTCTCAATAAAGAAATGTCTGGTCAAAACCTCCCCTGGCTCACCTTCGAAGCACACCCACACAGTCTTTCACGGGATCCCAGGGAGAAGAGATCCTCAAGAAGCTGTAGAGAGCAATGAAGTCACTCCTCAGTCTTTTTTTGTCCAAACTAGACAAGCCCAAAGTCCTCGACCACTCTTCGTAGAACATTCTTTCCCAGCCCTGTTGCTAAACTTCAGATGAAAATACGTGTATGTGCAGTGTCAATGTGATTTGCATTGACCTTTTCCCATCTCTGGTGACTTGATGGAAACGTACTTTCCTGTTGTAATGTGGCCTGAGCCAGAAGTTTGTGAATGGGACATATCAAAACTACCTGTTACTTTTTCAGAATGGGTTAATACAGTTTAATACTGATTTCACATAGCAGAAAGGAAATTAATGAAATGTTGGCTTGGTTAAGTACATAGGATCTGCCCCACTCTGCAGGGTTTTACCTGGTGTGCATGCTGTAGGTTAGAAAGCATACACTTTTATGCTTAAATTTAAATCAGAAATAGAGCAATGATCACTCAGAAAATTTTATTATTGTTAGCACCTTTCTTATAACTGCTTTCCTTGCAGAAAGGCAATGTTATTTGCTCATACTTGGTGTGAACACAGAGCAGATGCTTGGTTAGAACTGAAGAGGTAGGTAAGAACACAAGAGAAGAAGACAAGAACCTTTATAAAGCTTGATATCTCAGCTATAAAAATCTGTAAGAGAGTTGCCAAATAGCATGTTGATTTTTGGTCTGCAAAGTCTCATTGTGCTTAATTTTATGCAAAAGCATAGACTTAACAGAAATAATTCATATGTACAACATTAAGCAAAGCTGCAACATTGACATTTCACGCATTTTAGTGGGGTGAAATAGCAGTTAGTTTCAGATCATTTCACTGTGATAATCTAGACATAAAAAAATAAAACCCTTTTGGATTATTCCTTGATATTTTTATGTGGGGGGAAAAGCCATGCATTTCTCGTGCTTTGAGTAAAACCTTAAAAAAGCAACTTATCAGAAAAACTAAACTTTCTGTCATGTTTGAAACATCTTCCTGCTATGGGTTGTCCTATTCTTCTTTTAGAGATCTAAACAAGTAAAGCCAAGTGCAGGCAAATACAATGAACACTGCATGTTTAAAAAACATCTAAGTAGAGTTCATGATTAGAATCAAGGAAAACTACACATCATAGCAAAAAAAAAAATAAATTGGGAGGCTTGTAAAAACTTTTTTGGCAACTTAATCCCTTGGATTTGTTGTCTGAATGACTGTAGCGATTGTTAAAATGAAAAAGCACAGAGGTGTTATATCTGATATAGCAGCAAAAGTTAGCTTGATATTTAAGAGCAATTCAGATTATTCTCATGGCTCAATGACATTGTGAAAACATGAGGATTTTCTTCCTCTGCAGGGATTTAGTTTGTATTGTGTGTTCTAATGGAGAATGTACAATCTGATGCATATCTCATTCTATCCTGTAGGGATTTAGCTTATCCATGAGTGTAATAATGACAAAACCCTACATTTTATCGCTTCTGGTAACCAGATCTACCAACAAAGGGAATAGCTTCCCTCTAGCAAAATAAGGCATTGAGGTTAAACACCTCATAATCCTTGGACAGGAGAGTCTTTGTATTTCTTTTGGGTTTGGTTTTTTCAGTAAATACAGCTATGTATTGCAGCTTAGTGTTTTTGACTGAAGTGAATCTTTAAGTGAAAAGCAAGAGTGCAAAATTAATTTATCTAATATTGGCTTTTTAACAATTTTCTTTTTGTATCAGTATGTTTAGGCACCTCTGGTATGCAAGGTACTTCAGAAAGAAGATAGATATAATTTACATCCTAAAGTGTACACTATTTCACAAATATATTATGTGTTTTTATGGGTGTGATATTATTTACATCAAGAGAAATAAAACATTCCTTTTATGAATACTTACACAAGGAAAGTAGGATTAAGATGATGTGAGACTCTCAGTGTTTGTCCAAATCGCCAGAAACTGAGGGTGTTACATGTTTACTGCCACGTCTACTATTTTCATTTACTCTGGACCCTGTGTTGCTACAGCAGTTGTCATGATTCCTTCTGCTGCAGCTGCGTTGTCTTCAGTACTGTCAGTGATTGCTTTAAATCCCTGTGCCAATACCTGTATGATAAATAGCTGTAACGTATACATTTGTCTTCAAATTTTTGTGCAACCCAGCACCAAAATGAGGGGACCAGCCACCTCACCACTTTTCTTTGAATGATTGTTTGGAAAATTAGGTTTTTCCTAATCTGTCAAGTTTCTGTCAGTGACAATTTCTGTGCTACTCTTGTTCTTGGGGTTGAGCCCTGAAATTGTGGTTGGCTGTCACTGTTCATATCCAAATGACATTAAGCATGGATCTCAGCTCGATTTGCTAAGGGATGGCATTTATCAGCAGTCAGTGCTTTCTCCATCAGAGACTAGTTCCTGCAATTAAATAGGAAAGTGCAAAAACTTTGTACCTTGCTAAGGTGTTTATCTTTTTGAGATGCTTCTAGTCTGGTCAGCTGTGGGTTCCTAATAAACTGCTTGATGGCAGGCGGTGGTACAAAGATCATGCTTCCTCAATTAGGGCTAGTCCCAGCTGGGAGATGATACCAGGCTGGAAAGTGGCTAAGCTGCAGCAAAAGCACCAGAATCTGCTGGATATTATATATATTATATATGGAGAGCAGCTTTCTGCTTCTCTTAGCTGCTGTCTCCCAGGAATGAAACAGAGGAAAAGCACCAATACTGTGTGTTTTAGATTTGTCTGATGCTGATTGATCTGATACCTTAGAATAGGGCACAAAAATGCCAGACCTTGCCTTTGTGCTGCCCCATGCCAGGGTGGTAGCTCCACAGGCATTACTTTCAGCTTAAAGTCTAACTGGTTTGTTGTTCCTCCAAGGAAAAAGGAGGAAAAGCCCTTCTATATCCAGTTCTAGTATCTATTATCTGCACATTGTGAAAGAGAAATTAATTGCCTCTAAGTGACATGAAAGAAATCAGAAATTAAATGTTTAGCCAGGGCAATATCCAGAGTAGGAATTTTAGGATGGTATTGTTTGGATAAGTTAGTGCAAAGATGCAATTTGTAGTGTGTTGATGCTTTTTAACTGACTCATAAAAAAAAAAAGAAATTACTGTCAGTGTAATCAGCAATGTTTCTATTCAGAATCAATTAATATATCTTTCAGCCTGTTAGGTTATTGATAGCTGCTAACACTTTTTTTAAATGATGGTTGCTCCACAAGAGCTGGAAAACTCTCTTCAAAGTATGCTTCAAAACACTGCCTGTTTTCCTAATTTTCTATTTCGTGGCTACTGCTGTAGGGTTTCTTGCACCCGCTAAGGAGGCAGCAAGCATTGATTCCTTGTGGTGTGAGGCAGAGGGGTTACTTAAATTGATATCTGTTTCACAGCTGAGGTTTGTGAAAAAAATCTGCAAAAGAATGTCCTGGAATGTATAGATACTTTTATTGTCCTTTGATGTGTTCAGGCTTGTATTTCCCTGAAATGCATTAGATTAATGAAGCATGCTACAAATGCAGTAAATCATCCATAATCTTAAATTCATTTGTAGCAGTCCCACGATGAGGAACGTGCTTGTGAAACATTGTTCTGTCCCGTGTAATGTCCAAGGGACATGAAGGTTATTGAACTAGTTTTAATAATACGTAGGATTTCCATTGTATTTTCTGTTGTATGTTCCATTGTGATTCTTGAAATGAAAACCAACCCCCCCTCTCTCATATACCCATACCAATCTATTAACTTCCATGAGAAAACTCATTCAGTAACCAAAGGGAGGCATTGGCTTCACTGGGAACCTGAAATCAGGATAGTGCCCTGTGGCACCGCGTGTTCCCCTGCAGGAAGCTAGAGCACTAGTCATTGTCTTTCAGATTGAGAAAAGATGTAAAGCAGTGGTATTTTTTGTATGCTTGAACTGCCCCTGTTCAATTTGGTATGTACACAAAGGAGTAAATGTTTTCTATTACCTCACTGTTCAAAATACTGGTAGAAGCATTGAGGCTAAGTGTGTATTTAGTCTGGAAAGGTGAATATTAGAGGTGTAGTGATCCAAGTCCAAACCAGTGGCCTGATCCATCCTCCTGATACTGTGTTATTTCCTACAGTAAATTTGCTTATATTACAGCAACCTTTTTAAAGACACCATTCCTCCTTTTCACCATGCTGCACAGAAGGATGCTGGTCAACCAAAATACATTTCATGTTGAGAAACCAATCTATTTATCTTTTCTTTATGTATTAATTGTATGGTGCTCAGACAAAACTTGCTATTAGGAAAGGAGAAGAAGAAGCAAAGCATCTGTTAGGCAGGGGCTGACACTCACAGTAAATGGTGGTAGAGTAGAGCCTGTTCCTTTCTCTCCCTTTCCCTTTGCCCCCCTTGGTGCAATTGGTGTATTAGGTTTTAATCAGTGACTGCAGTTTTTGTAATAAGTTGGTTGTGCTGGTCTGGTCACAAATAACTGTGATTGTCACTTTCTGCTGTCGGGCTTGTGAGAACTAAGTTCAGAGGTAATTTAATACGCAGATCAACTTGGCTTTTGTCCTAGAAAAATAATGGAATTCACCATTTCTTTCTCATGAAAAACGATGCACTTTTTTTTGGAGGTTTGTGGTGTTATTTAAACTGGCTCAATGAAAGTGTAATACTTCAAAAATTAGATACAGCAGCATTAATTAAGTGGGAAAGATCTGGTTTTGCCATGCATTTCTGTATTTTAGAGCATAACTAAAGAATTTTTGAGGCATAGTTTTCAGGGATAACTTTTTCTACAGACCAATATAATAGAGTCATCACAACAGCTGCAAGGGATTGGTTACACTGCTGGAATTCACCCGGGTGTACACAGGTTTTTTCAATGCATGCTTTTCGAAACAAAACAGTTTGATAGCAGGTGTGACCTTTAACCCTCCCTAACTTTGAAGAACTTAATCATCATCGTTTGTTCAGCACTGAATATATTTTGCAGGTGGAGGAAACAGAGGGAAATGTAGTTTGGTTTTGATGGGAAAGGGGCAGGATGAGGAGTGGTTGTGTTGGTATTTTTACTCCTTTTGTGTAAACCAAATTAGGCAAAGTTAATTTTTTGAAGTTCTGTCTGAAATGAATTTTACATTCAGTTTAGAAAATCTCTTTTGCCATGTAGTTACAGAGGTGTAATTGAAAGAGTAAAATGTGAAAAGAGAGATTTAAAAAGTGTATCTGCTAAGAATTTGCATGCAGAAAGGGAGAGCTGTGTAGAGTGAATATACAAGATGATGTATTGAGAAGGTGCCAGCATTATCCCTGGAGTGTTATCAATTACGTGTTGGTCCTTTCAAGTAAATGTTTGCCTTACCAGGTTTGTGGTGACCTCAGATGAGGTTCTGTACCTTGCTGTCTGAGCAAACCCTTGCCTTAGGAGGGGATGCATAGTGATGTGGTCCTGGCTCTCTGGATGAACCAGCTAACCTGTTACAGAGTTATGGGGGTCATGGTGACGATTGTACAGGGTGGTGTATGATGATAATGGGTAACGGTGCTGCAGCACCCATGCAGAAGAAAACATTGTCTCTGTGGGAGTTAATTCTCAGCTAAAGCACCTGCTTGGTTTTTCAGCCTTGTAGATTAACTTCACTGTAAAAGCGAGTA
The DNA here is from genome assembly GCA_035583155.1 of Acropternis orthonyx. NCBI lineage: Eukaryota > Metazoa > Chordata > Aves > Passeriformes > Rhinocryptidae > Acropternis > Acropternis orthonyx. The sequence goes on along the minus strand of JAWWEU010000111.1, from coordinate 17,823,083 downwards.
CTAAAATTGACAAAGTCCAAGGATACAGGAGGCAATCTTACCTGCCAGTATAAACTGAAATTGTCACAGAGACCTTTATATATGTCAGCATAATTACAAAGCTTGTACTAGTTATTGTCCTTGAGTGGCTGTTGCTTGTGCCAAATTGTTGTCTGGTGCTGTTGCTCATGGCAAGGCCCATTATGACACAGATGAAAATGGCACTCACTGTCACAAGTGACTGAGCATATATGGAAATTCAGATCTTTACAAATAAAAGCTAGAAATTCATGTTTGAACCACCATATTAGCAGTAAATATGTCTGTTTATGTTTCTCATTCATCTCTGAACCCAGGAGTCTGTGTGTAGTTACAAAAATCTGTTACACCCAGCTCTGTAGCTTTGCCTCCTTTTCCACAGACACACATTCAGTTTGTGCTCTGCATTGGTGCTGAATTTCTATATGAAAGGACTTGTCTGTTCAAGCATTTCTCTTCATACAGAGTCTTATTACTGCTAACTTCAGATTCAAGTTTAGTGAGTTCTGACTTCAGTACCTACTTTCTTATAGTCCAGTCTAGCCTTAGTTGAGAAAGGTTGGTTTTGTGGTGGAGACTGTAGATTGGATGGTGAGCAGTCCCTTGAGTCTGCCACAGCTTCTTTTCAGGCTCAGGCAATTTACTGTTGCAAAGTCGGTTTAGAACTCAGTTTGTGTTTCTGTACTTTTTGGCTGCTGATTAGTCTGTTGTTCTTGTAGTGGTAGCAGAAATTTTTGGCATCAGTTGGAAAATTGGGTATATTCAGTACTTCTGAAAGTCAGATTTGTGCATCTTGGACTGGCAGTCTGAAGGTTGATGACATTTCATATGTTTAATCTTCACTTTTGTGGCTGAATTTAACCTTTCCTTCATCCTCGAGTTACTGCAGCGGCATATTGGTTATTCTGCTTTTCTCCAGCTTCCACATGGCTGCAAGTAGCAATTCTTACTACTGTGTAGTACCTATGGACATGTCCCAGTTAACAGCTCTCCTGCTGCATTGGGGTGGAGCATTTCCAAATTACAGTGAATTACAGCTGATAGAAATTTGCTTCTCTACAATTACTATTTCATACAAGGGTTGCCAATTACATTTTCATCACACTTTGCTATCCTGTTAGTTAGCAGTGAATCTGTATCTGGGTTGGCCTTTTGTTGCATTAAGGGCTGGTTTGCATTGGATTGAATTTTTTGTTTTGTGTAACAGGAATTGTGTTTCAGAAGTTCAGATTTATGTGGATTATTTCCCCTTACAGTTGTTCAAAGTTAGATACAGATACAGTCTGAGCATTCCTCACGCCCGGTGTGGGCATGTTTGCAGCTACCTTGAGATGATTATACCAGAGTGTTTTGGTTCCCCTGGACAAGAATTTAAACCAAGTGTGTTGAATTTTGTGCTTTGAAGGACAAGAAATTTCTTTTCTGTGTACTGAATTAGCTTTTCTGAAAATCTCTGAGGAGTCTGAAGTCTGAACTGTTTATCTGGTGGTGTGGAAGCATACAAATCTATGCTTTTGGCAACCTCAATGTAAAATTAGTAAGTGATCTGTTTTATGCAAGGAGCTGTTTCTCAATTCATTGCTTTCTGTACTTTTTTTAAGAAGTAATATTAAATATGTCCTTGGTAGCAAGACAAGTCCATAACTTAACTGAAGACATAATGTGTGGTTACATCTCTGGAGTGATCATATGTCGCAGTCATAGACAGGAAGTTATTGAAAGGACTTGCAGATTCTTCATGGAAGTTGGTGGTGGGTTTTTTTTTTTAAGTGAAATGTATGTGAACCTTACTCATCCAATAGCTAACAAAATGAAGTGCTCACTGAGCAGTGATAAATAAGAATAATTTTCAGTTGGGTTTGCTACCTCCTCATCAAAATAATATTAGATTTCTAAGAAATAAGAATAACTTACATGAACATTATTTTAGAGAGGTACTCTTTGTCATCCTATTTCCTATATTATGGCAAAACATAATTTATGTCCAAAATAATTTTTCATAATGGTATTACAAAGGTCAGTCAAGAAGGTTTGTGGATTGCAAAGTCAGAGCATGGTGTTGTGATTGTCTGTTCCCATCATGTGCAAACTTTGTGATGATTTTCAATGGTACTGAGTTTTTATCATGTTAGTTTTTTTTGGTCTCTTGTTGAAAACTGGAAAAACCTGTGGCATAGTAATCCCAAAAATCAGCTGCATAAAATTCCACTTTTGAAAACCCAGCTGTCTGTAGCAGCAATTATTCTCTGAATTACTTGTTTGCGAAGATTGAATTGAATATGATTGTGGGCCTTTCAAAATAAATCATATTCCAAAATATCTGATTTTTATAATTTATTTGCTTATCCATGTCTGGGAAGAATTAAACAAATTGGTATGTGCATGCGTATTTCATGTATTCTCAATTACTCTCTCTTTTTCTCCTTCTAGGCCAGCCAGACCATTCAAGTTACCAAAAAGGTAAGGTCCAGTGCTGTCACACTGAGGTTTGTGGAATTACAAAGGTTGTAGATGAGGTGATGGCCAAGCTGTTATTCCCTGCACAGTACAAGAATAAGGAATATTCAAAGAAAACAGTAAGCAGTTGAATTAAAACAGATTTTTAAAGAAAAAAGTATTTATTTGTGCAGTGGGTAGTGAATTTCTGAAAACTGCCCGGGGACTTTGTGGAGGCAAACAGCATCAGCAAGATCAAGAAACATTTAGGAGAATTGATATACAATGGGTCTCTAAGTAAACACTGGAAGGAGGAGGCAGGGGCAAGTTCTTTAACATCCCTAATAACACATCTGTGAATCCCAGGGGAGCAGGAAGGGGTAGAATGCAGAAGGTGACCAAACTCAAGTGCTCTATTTATGGAGAGACAAGCAGTCTCTTAATTAATACGAGGCCAGAATTTAAAACCTATGCAGATTTCAATGTGTTTTGTTTTCATCTATTTTGTGGCATTTTTATTCCTATCTATGCCATTCTCTTTGTGTTTTTGTGCACTGTCTGCACAAGCAGGAAAACTCCATGCCTTGGTACTTTTTTGATTAAGGATTCCTCTGAGAAGTGGCTTGGCTGTATCATCAGTAATGTTAAATCAACCTGACAGACAAGTTCATAAAATTTCACCATAATAGTTATTTTCTTCCTAAAAGCAGAAGCTCCATACAGTCAAGAGCACTAGGTTTGGGTAGTATATGCTCTGAAGAACAGCAGGGTCATAGAAAATGACAGAGCAACGTATCTAAAACTGTCAGTGCATCAGTAATGGCAACAAGAAACCCTCTCAAGTGAAAATACATTAAAAGCTTAATCCATCTTTAGAATTTGCTTTCAGTAAAGATCGGGGCTGTTTGTTACGTATCTGTTTTGAGTTCCATAAATCTGTGTGTTGCTGTGAATTCAGTCACACAAATACCTGTTGCTCAGAGTGACCATTTTACAACACAGAAACTACATACGGTACATTTCTGTCTCTACATGAGAGTGGGTAGTGATTTAACCTGAGCATGTCCGCATCTAGGTGCTGATTTGAAAAGTTTAACATTAGCCTCATGTTATGCTATAGCTTAAAATTGGAAGGAAAGCTAAACAATGTCTTTTGTAGCTTCTCCTTCTGAAGAAAGTATGAAGAAAGTATCTAAGGTCTTGGATCACCTTGGGGCAAACTGCTTGCAACCAGTGGTGCTTTTAGTGGTGCTAAATAGCTGAGATAAATATAGATTGAATTAACTGTATCTCCTAAGCATTTTGAGTTAAAACATGAAGACAAAACCAAAACCAAACCAAAGGTGTGTGAAAAACATCAAGAGGAAATGAATTAATGAAAGCTATATACATTTTAATGGTACATAGCTAACTAAAAGTAGTGGTATCATTTTAACAACTAGACTGAAAGCAGGGGACAAAATGCCATAAAAATGGTATTTCAGTCAGTGTCAGACTTAAGAGAATTTGTCATTGCTTGAATAGTTTGAAGGGGAAAACCAAGAAGATAAGGTGTCAGTGTGGCTGTATGTCCAGGTCATTGTACAAACAAAAAATAGTTTTAATTAGACGTCAAAAAGCGGGAGGTGTTATCTTGATTTAGAAAAGTTCTAAAGGATGTGCTTAGCACTAAGGATATCCTTTCTGAATGTGATTCCTCAACTGAGGAGTTGATTTAAGCATTTTCCTCTTGCACTCAGGCATTTTCGGACGAGTGGTAATTTACACACAATCTGTCAGGCAGTGGATTACTTTTCATCCAGGAAAGAAAAAGTAACTGAACTTATTTTATGGCTTTTTAATGGGTGAAAAATAAAATAACTGCCATCTATTCAGCCATACATGATGGCTTGGGATTGTTGCTGTTTATAGGCAACTTGGTTGGAGCCAGAGCCCTCAGCAACGCCAAATAATGGTCAGACAGGTAAAATTAAAATATAGTGTGGCTAATACATTTTGTCAACCCAAGTCAGCTTTGCTTATCTGAATTTCAGCATGTGATACAAGAAACAGGACAAATCTGCAGGTGTAAACAAGCCCTTACTGTTTCCAGTATGTGGCTTAGTATCACATGAAACACTTCACTTGGGACGTAGTTTCTTTTACAGCTAGTGACTGAAAGAATTTAACCAAATTAAGAGCTGCTCAGCTGAGAATGGAAGGGTAGAGACAACATGTCAAAGTGGTAAATCTGGCACTAGTGATGAATAGGAAAATAAATCTTTTGGGTATAACTTTTATGACTTCAGAGCAAATGTCTGTAATAGCTAGTCAGTCTTGCTTGGTGTTTGTGAAAACATTAAGTCCTATAAATAGGAAAACTATTAGGTCATTTACTTCACTTCTGCTTTGTACAATTGCTCATTTGGCAAGCTGCCCCTTTGTGATTCACTTTAATAAAAACGTAGACTTCAGATGGCTTTTCAAGATTTTGCTAATTAACCTCTTGTGTGAGAATCTAAGAATTATTCCATGTTTACCTAATGGGAAATTGAGATACACACAGTGCTTTTGACTTCCTTGCTCCCTAAAGCTGTACTTAGACCCCTGTATATGCCTATTTCCACATGCTATGGAAAATCAGCATTAAACTTGCTGCCTGCCATTAATATTACAGTTAGAATGCTGGGAAACCATTGTTGGACTGAGGAGATGGGCATTCCCTCCTTTCTTAGCAGCAGGACAGAAAATTTCCATAGAGCTGGTAATTGTCCTGTGATTAGCTAATGAGTTACTTTTAAAACTGAAAAAGAGCCATGATCTTTTAAGTAGAAATGAGTGAAGGGTAAGTAAAGCTGTAAAACTTTCATGTTGTACTGCTTACAAGTTGAGGAGGAAATAAGAGTGTAAATCTTTTTGATCAATATTTAGTGTGTTCAGAGACCATCTGTATAGAGTGATTCATAGTCTACAATTATTTTTCAATTATCTTTTAAACTTTGTGGGACTTCCTCTACTATCTGTACTCCCAAGATTAGACAATGTTGCTTTTGAAACACAAGCTCTATATGAATTCAAGTCTTCAAGAAAAATTATTTAGAAATTAGGATTTCTGTCTTTCACTTATTTTCTGATACTTTTCTGTCAATTTAGCAAAAATAAAAATATTTTACAAAATTAATGGAAGTTAGGTTTGTATATAAAAATTCTTGCACTCTTAAAATTTCGAATGAGCTAGGTGTTAAAATGCAAGCATGTATGTTATGCTAGAAAACAAGTTAATGCTGCTCAGTTTATGTTTACATCTTTGAATTTGCAACAGATTTCATGGGTCATTAATATGTAGGGTTTGAGTATTTTTTTAATGACTGTTTTAAAAACAGAGGAAATGTTTTCTTTTGGGTTCTACTTTAAAACTGATTTTTTCTCACTCTTTAATTTTTTTTCTTTAAAATGCATATGTTTTCTAAAAAGAAATAGTGATGTTTTTCTATCATTGAATTTTTAACAGTGTCTATTTTTTAGTGGTCCCCAATCATGGATAATATCCATGCCAAGCATTAAGGATAAAGTTAAGGAAAAAGTATTTGTATAAACAAATTGTATTTAATCTTAAACAACAATTTTCAATTGACATATACTTTTTTGCATTTTTAATGTGAAAGATTATTCCTATGAGAGTTTTAAATGCTAAACATGTACTAAACTACAGAAATACCTATTTTGGTAGCCCATGGTTAATCATCTTTGTAGCAGCACAAAGAAGTTCTAAGACAAAGCCCATATTTTTGTCAGAATCTTGGGGTAAAAAAATAATAGTCTGATATGAACAGCTTTTCCAGATACGAATAGAAAGTTTTAGGGAGATTTGATAGAAAGTTGGGGGGGGATTTCTTACTTTAAAAGAACCAAAAACCCCATGAAAACGACAAATGTAGAAGGAAATGGTTTCCAAATTGTTTCTGTCCATTTGTCATAGCTAGCTTAGTTTCCTGTAAAAGTAACAAAGAACACAGATCAGCGTTTCAACACAGCTTTTCGGAGAAGTATGGATGAATTTTGTGTGTAACTTCCGTGTCTGTAAGACATCCCTCTGCCCCTCTCCCGTAGCTATGCTGCGCTCATCGCCGACTGGCCTGTGGTGGTCCTGGGCATGTGCACCGTGTTAATTGTGGTGTGTGCGCTGGTTGGAATATTAGTTCCAGATCTTCCTGATTTCTCTGATCCACTGCTGGTAAGTAAATGCTAATTGTTAAGTGTTTTTTGTTCATCATTTTTTCAGTGATGCCAGGAAACAGCAAATGCAATAACAGCAATCGGTATGTTCCTCTTGAATTGGGATCTGCCCAGGCAGAAAAACTGACTCTTAATATGCCTGAAAAGGTTCCCTGTACTATGAATCTGGGAATTGGGAATTAATTTTCAGAGGGACTCAATTGGTAGTAAGCTTGCAGAAGCAATTTCTGTCTAACGAATCCACAAAAAAAATTAATTGTTACAGACCCTTGCAATTCTTCTATATAAAAAAGAAAAAAGTATTACATTTTGACACTGGAGCAGCAGTTGCCATCGGAGAGTGTTTATCCACTAGTTTAAATTTCGTCTGCATTTTGGTATTGAAAGGTCCTATGTCCTTCAACAGAACTGCTGTAGATTGAATAATGTAAATTCATCCCAGTTTTAGATGTACAGCAGAGTACAACACAGACCATACGTTCTAAATCAAGTTTCAAAGAGTGAGTGCCAGGATCTGTTAAAGGAAAGGGGATTCCAAGTGCCTTCTGGGGATGAAATTATATCCGTGTTGAAAAACTAAAAGTAATTTTTATCAGATTCTATTAAATATTGTGCTCATTTCTTGCTTTTCATGAACCGTCTTACCAGTGAGTACCTTTCAGCACTTTTTATTGAAAATATTCCATTCTGTTGTTATCCTCAAATAAAAATATAAAATATTATAAGTTATTGCTATCTATAGTATAGTATGTATATCTGTATGTAATGAATATTTCTTGAAAACAGTCAGGGTGTTAAAATTGTTTCAAAGTCACTTTCAAAATTATTTAAAGATTTGCTTTATTCTTGGAGGAACAGAACAGAGATACTTGAGAGTTTTTTAATCATTTTTAATCAATAAAGATGGTAACTGAGATAATGAAGAGGACTTTGTAGAATGCCCTTACTCTGAAAATTAAGTGTTGAACATTTGGTAAATCATCTCTTCTCAGGGAGAGAAGTAGTACGTGCAAGAATTCTTAATCCTTCATCACTCTATATAGTCAGTCATTATTTTGTCTGACCTGTCATAAAGCATTTACCTTTAAAAGTAGATGCCTGGAGTAATTATGCTTCATAATGAAAACTATCCATCACTTTGATTGTGTTTCCGCTCTCCTGTTTGAGCTAAAGAATGAAAACTATTAATGGAATTTTGTGATTCTCTGCTCTTAGGGTTTTGAACCAAGAGGGACAGCCATAGGACAGAGATTGGTCACGTGGAACAATATGGTGAAAAACACAGGGTACAAAGCAACACTTGCAAACTATCCTTTCAAATATGCAGATGAGCAAGCTAAAAGGTAAGAATTTGTATTTAAAATTTATCTTATTTTATTTGGGTTTTTTGTATACACATAGTGCTTGCACCACTACCCTATGAAGTTAATATATGTACTGCCACATATTTCAATAAATATTGAATCTGATCATCTACAGTTCTCAAGGCCTTTCACATCAGGGTAGATATTTCCCTTTTAAAAGGTGTATAATTTTAGTTTTCTTTTGGAGTTATGGATATTTTCAGAACTAGACTCAATGTCATTTCCTTTGAACTTTCTTAATTTAAAGAAAAAATTAAGTTAATGTTTCAGTTTTTGTATACCAAAGGCACATCAGTAAAAATGTTTTATCATATGTAAGAGGTGTTAAGAAGTGTAATGTGTTTGGATGGTTCTTCTTTTAACAATTTTTTTGTGAAGATAAGGTAAAACTATTTTTTCTGGTTTAGTCATCAAGATGACAGATGGTCAGATGATCACTATGAAAGAGAGAAGAGGCAAGCAGACTGGAACTTCCACAAGGATACCTTTTTCTGTGATATTCCAAGTAAGTGGAGAAATGTTATAAGGAAGGCTAAAAACTTCTGCCAGTTGAATGTTTTCTGAACTCTTCTGTATGTTGTATGCTATATAGGAGAATATTTTTTTGCTCAGTATATATGCACAATAAGCACCTTCTTTCTGTGTGCAGAAGTCTTGAGAAAATTGAGCTGAAATGTTGTGTTCTATTGGTTCTTCCTCAGAAGCAACTGTATTTGCTTAAAGTACTTCCTTTAAGTGTTTCTGTTTCCTGTAAAGAATTTCATTAGTTCTTGTTAATGCTGATCATTATAAAAGCAGTGTTTTGTGTGTGACTGTAGAGGTAGAGCTTAATTCACACTAGGGAGGAAGCTGTGTTTTATCTGTGCCATTAACTTAGTTCTAAAAAACCTAAATCAAAATACTTGTCCTCTCTATGTCTGAAAAGACATCCACTGGTCATCTTGTACAGAATTTAGGGGTTTGTTTAAGGGGGGGAAAAAAGGTACACGCAAAAAAAACCTCGAAGAAATAAAAATAAAAATATAAAAATCCCCACCTTAAAGCACTGAAGGCTGATGAAGCTGACCAAGTTAAACGAGAGGACAAAAAAAGACCAAGAAGTCTGTTGACTTTTTACAAGGCATGCTGCAGAACTCTGATAAGTCCTGTTCTGGCAGAGAATGTGCATTAGCAGATGCAGATCTTGCCTTTATTCATACAACAACTTGAGCTCTTTTGCAGCAACTTCCATATGTGAGGACTGATAACAGAGCACAAAAACATAATTGTGAAATTATTTGTTTGTATTACTTGATCTAAGAGAGCGACAACCAGTGAAAACCTGGGTGAAGAACAGATTTAATTCTTTTTTCCATTAAATATGGTGTTATATCTGAGTGAGAGGATGTGAGCAAGGTTGTCATTTCTGCTCGTGTGAGCAGAACCAAATTAGACTGAGCATATCATGAGTAAGGAAGAGGAAATGTACTCAGAACTCTGATGAGCATTAACTGCAGCTTGAAGCAGAATTAACTCCTCTTATCCTGCCCACTGTTTCTGCACAGTCTCACTCTCATTCTTTCCACTGCTGTTTCTGCGTAGTCTCAGTTGTGGCCGTCATGAAGGAATTGCACTTCTATGGGAAAATTTGCCAGTCCATTATGTAAAGAAAACAGTTTATTTCCTCTTGACCCATTTTTGTCATTCCTGGTATCTTTCTTTGTGTGCTTCAGGATCTGCAGATTTCAGTTCCCTTGATCCTAAAGCGTGGTCGGACATCATAAGTCACTACCCTCACATCTTTTCATTACAGTCTTGGGAAAGGCAAAAATTCTGCAGATTCACAGCAGTGGGGAAAATTCAGCCTTTTGTTTTTCTGCAATGTTTTAATTAATGTGATAATGTTTCTTAGCCCGAAGTACCATATTGTGTTATGCAGTACCATATATTTCTGCTTGTACATTTCCCTTGTGAGCTGTGCATTCAGATCTCACTGCCACTAAGTAATTATTTCCTTTCCTAAAAGCTGTCTTCTGATAAATGCGATTTAATTTGTAATTTAAGCTCTATGTGTCTAAACTGTGGAATTCTTAAAAATGGCCTCAAGGATATCAAAACAATTTCCACTGCAGTCATTTGCTTCTAAAGCAAAAACATTCTTGTAGAAACAGCTTTATAATTATTATTTATATTCCCAAATGTCTTACTAAATCAGCCTTTGATTACTGTTATCAGTGTACTGCCATTATGCTGTGCCAAGAATTTCATAGTTTGCTGATTAGATATTTTGATTTTTATTTGTTTGTCATATTTCAGAAGATAGTTTGCTTGAATAGAAGTCTGTAGAGCTTCTAAGTGGTATATAGTATAGAAGATGCCATGTTTACTATAAGCACTTTAAGGAAATGGAAACTTTCATGTGGAGTGAGTCTTACAGATAAATAACTCATCTTGAAAAGGAGGTGAATTCCCATGACCTGACAAAGGTTTTTTTCTGTCATTTGAATAGTGGGGTTTTGCCTCAGCCTTTGATACGAGGCACACCCAAACAATCAATAAAACCCCCCTCTTGTAATTTCAGGTGATCGCTATTCACGAGTGGTGTTTACATCAGCAGGAGGAGAGAATTTATGGAATTTGAATGCAATTAAGTCAATGTGCAATGTAGATAACTTGAGGGTAAGTAAATACGGCATTTAATTTGTTTAACTTGCAAATATTGAGCATGTGTTTGAAACTTTGTTTTGCTGCCCATTGCCATCCAGTAGCATATGAGAGGACTTCGCATTGTTCACATCCTGCCAAATGGTCAGTCAGCATTCAGGTAAAGTTAAAAAAAAACAATTTTCGATTTCTAAACCAGATTATATAGGGGAATTTCATTAGTTTTGCTACTAATAGCACCCAGGACAGGACAGAGGAGGGTTGCTTCAGGAGTTTTTTTTACAGAAAGGACTGTCTTAACTTTTGTTGTGTGTTTCCTCATAAAGCATTATCCCATGGAGTTTTGTTCTTGTATCCCAGCAAATAATTAATTTTTCTTGCCTTTTCACCTTCAGGTGAACTAGCTGCATCCTCATAGCATGTACTGTTTTCTTTGACACCCAGTGGGCCACTCAATCTTTTCTTCTATTAGTTTAGAATACATTGGTAGAGGGACATCAACGGAATAGCCCACTTCATTAGATGTGGATTATCATACAGAGTAATGTTAATTGTCTCTTTAGAAGTGAGAAAATGAAAGACAACATTTTGTTGTTGTCTGTCTGTCCCTGTTGTGTTTTTTTCTTGGCTTTCCTTGTGCTCAGTACTTTGCACAGTCAAAGTAACCTCTGGAATAGCCAGTGTCAGAGGCTGTTATATAGCCGGCTTCTTTTAGGTGTGGTACAAGGTAATTTAGCACTCTCATGGAAATCGATGTCCAGTTTTGACTGAAGGAAGTTAACTGACAAAGGCTGAAATAAAATAGGCATTCAAATAGTACATTTGTAAGTTAGAAGCTTGCCACTTGCTGGAATGAACTCCTTTGAATGGCCAAGTAACCATGAACTTTTGCATACTGGTGACTTTGCATGGAAATAAATCAATATGGTTTTCTTCTGTTAATATTGACCTATTTATTTCCATTTTTTCCTCCTTCAAAACAAAACCAATCATAAACAATTAAATTCATATTATACTCATTTATTTAATGAGGATATTTTCATTATTAGATTTGTTCATTGTTGCCTTTTAGACAACTGCATTAATTTAGCAAGTTCCCAAGCTGTTTTTCCTACAACAGCTGTCTTTGCTTTGTTAAAATCTTGAGCTGTAGTGAAACATCATATAGTGAATCTCCCTTGGCACTCTGCTGACAGGCATTTTGTCCTGGTTGGCTGCCCTTGGTGGAAGTGGTTTTTGTCCTCACATGATCAGGAGGGTGCTCCTTATTTCCCCATGAAAGATTATTCCACTGACAGGATGGCTCATGTGGTTATCCTTTATCTCTTTCAATCAGAATGAGCCAGGTGAGCAAAGTACAGTATTTAAACTAACACAGCTCAGTTTTGTATGAACTGAGCAAGGGAGTAATCATACTGCCAGTTCAGTCAGGAGATGCAGGGGAGAACAGTCTTTTACAGGGGTAGAAATTGAGAGTTAAGGAGGACACGCTAATCTGTGCATTTAACTGTTGGAATTTAGTCCCATAGGCACCTGATGTAGGTGAGATCCAGGCAGTACAGGTCCTTGCAAAGCAATGCAGTCTGAATTAGAAAACCATAATAGTTCTGTTTAACAGAAGACAGTTAATTACATCTGATGAATAATCTCTGGAATGATTGCATTACTCCTGAAGAATTTTTCTTTTGTTCCTCCCTATATGCACACTTTGATAATAATGTATTATTTCAAACGCTGCTTTGCTTTCTGAGGAAAGGATGAAACCACTTTACTTCAAAAGGCAAGCACCACACATCTTATATCCATAAAACCAGCTCTTCCTTTGAAATAAGAACACTTCAGAAAATTAAGTGTTGGCTACTTCAGCTACACCCACAGTTGTGTTGATATTTATAGAGAAAATTGTTGCAAATAATGTTTCTGTGGATCTTTATTTGTAATTTACTTAAGAATATAGTAATAGAATACCTCAGCTGAGCAGAATAACAGTGCCTCATGATACCAGCATTGATTTTTACCTGGTTAGTGTACAACACAAATTGATATGGTTAGTATACAACACAAATTGATATGGTTAGTTTTTTGAGATTACTGCTGGTCTGTGTATGTAAACTTTTACTAAAAATTAGGTATTCAGGGCTCGGAAAGGGCTGAAGCTTTTTTCATTATTTCCTTTTAAAATGCTAGTTACTTACAAATAACACTTTAAAATTATTTTAACACTTTCTAACTGTTTTCAAGCACTTCTAATGCTTCTTAGAACTCACAAAGTGCTGTGCTATGCCCCACTTGGGAATGCTGAGTCCTGGTAGCAGCCAGTCCCTAGGGAGGATGCTGACTTGCGCTGCAGCAATCGGAAGAAATCGATGCCTTCAGCGACCTTCTGGTCTTACAGACTCTCTTCTGGCTGCAGTCATTTTGTTGTTGAATGCATGCTTGTTTAGAGCCACAGTTCTGTTGAAATAGGTGGCCAAGCTTTCTGTATTCAAAGAGAGGAAAATCAGACACTGTTTCTGGGGAATGCAAACCTTAGAATTTATGTATTTTTCTGATGATAAGCAGGATTTCACCACCAAAAAGTATTTGCTTTAGAATGGAAGTAATAGTATATCCTCTGTGTGTTAATTGTATTCCCACGTGCTTGTATGTAACTACTTTAACCATATGTTTTACTGACACTTAAGGGCTCCATCCTGCAGCTGAGAGTCAGCATATGAGAGTCCTATAATCTTCATGGAAACTATATATACAAAATAGTATAGGAGGTGCTCTCACGTTTTACTAGTTGGATAAGAAGAGCCTTTTTTTCTTTTTCACCTGTTAATTGCAGAATGTTTTCCCTATAAACTGTGATTATTTTATAAGCTTCAAAGAGTATGTGTTATCTCTTCAGACTGCTTCCCCAAAACTGTGTGTTTGTGAATCTCTGTTACTGCAGAGATCCATTTGGGTAGTTCTGCCCACAGATGCAGTATGTGTGGAGGTTGCACTGCTTAGTTTCCTTAATTGTTCCAAAATAAATTAAAATGGTGCCAGTGGCAGACCAGGTCTGGCAACAGCAAAATGGCCTTTTCAGTTCCTTTGGATCACCAACAAAGCCCAGTGCTACAGTCTATTAACATTTTAGGTAGTATTTTAACGAGTTTGAGGAGCTAAATTTTGTATTTTAATTTCTAATTTCCAACTGCCAGCTCGTGTTACTTTATCTTTGGCAACACTTACCTTAGCAGTGAATGTTTATGGCCTGCAGCAAGTGTTGAAGAACAGTATATAAACCTCATTGTCCTGTCTTGAACTTGAATACATAGAGAAGACAATACAATCCTTTCCTCCCAATTTACCTATTATATCCTCATAGGACTAGCTTGGAGATGTGCCATGAAAAACACAGATATGCTATTCCAGTGCTTCCTTTTATTTAGTAGGTTGTTCAGTTTTTCCTGAGTTTGCATGTGTGAGTGTTTTTATCTGGAAACAATCAAATGTGAATTATCCTGTTTTTTGGGAATGCCAGTTTGTTATTGTTCAGAAACTGGCTGACAAAATTTAGTCCATATTAAAGCTTTTATAACTGCTGTGAGAATCCCCAATTGCCTTTTTTTTTTTTTGTCTGCATTATAAAGTATTGCTAAAATAAACCTGTGCAATTTTGATAAAGAAGGGGGGGAAAAAGGAGACTACATGGTTTATTTCAGATGACCTAAATTTAAAGCATACATAGATAATGGTTTGAGGGCCCGTTTCTAGAAACTGAAGCTCCTGGCTTTATGAATGTGACTGTATTAATATGTGTTCATTCTGTGTAACTTGATTAAGACTGAACTTGTACATATGTCTAACTATTTGAAAGATTAATTCTACTTTATCACACATAACAGACCACAAGTTCTCTTAAGACTTATACTCCTTGTGCCATACCAAGATTGAGAAAAATTTCTCTTATCTAACCTTGCTATTTAAGAGTTTCACTTCTATTTTATAGTTGCTTTCAGTTTTGCATAGAAATGCCTTATGGTGATTTAGCTAAGTCATGCTCTTACTGTCTTCAACTAAATCTGGAATATTCTTGAAGTGGGAGAGATATATCCCCATAGGGGATTAACACTCCTTTAGTTCAGGAGAGTCCTTAACCAAAATGTTAAAATTGCTATCATTTTTCTAAAGCTCTGGTAGGAGTTCCTGACCTTTGGGCAGTCACTAGAGTTGACAACAGCAGTCCTCCCCCATTCCCCAGCTCAGTCCTCTCTGCACTTGCCACTGGTGTCTGGTTGTCCCCATGACCTCTCTGTCTTTGCTGCTACTGCACCTTCCTCCACTCCACTCCTGAGTGAACTCTTGGGACTTTGTCCCACCATGGGTTCAGCTTTCAGAGGCATGACTATTGTCTCTGTGCATCAGGGCTTATTCTGGGGTGCTTCATGACAGTGGAATTGTCTTGTGCTTGTGCTTTGGAAATCCTGCATAATTCAGGGACATTCAGTGCCTGGGTAGTAGGATGAGCTGGTCAGGGGGCAATGTCTGTCAGCTGTGCAGGAGCTAAAAGAGAGTCATAAAGTCCAGGTTGTAGAAGAGAGCTGAGGTGTTGGAAGTCCTTGTAAAGCTGTCACATTCTTTCTTCTTGGATGGTAAGTCCCTACCTCTCCCAGGAACTTGAGGATATAACTACAAGCAGAATGAAACTTCATTGATTTCTGGCTGATTGTTTATTTTCAGGAGTATAGCATGAGATAACAGAAGAGAGTTAATAGTTGTCAGTCTGGAAAGAAACAAAACTCCTCAGTGCATCTTCAAACAACAGAATTACAATACTCTTAACACTTCTGCCGATTATATGCCACTGTGACAAGTCCATATGCTGAGTTTAGTCTGCTGGTTTAGTTTGCTGCATGTAAGAGGATACAGATGCGAAACAATGTGTGTGAAAACAAGATTTTAAAATGTTGACACAGAAGGACCATAAACTGAATTTTCATAATTTTGGGTTGTTTTTGTGGGTTGGTTTTTTGGGAAGGGAATTGGGTTTGTTTGTTTGTGTGGGTTTTTTGTTTGGAGTTTTTCTGTGGATGAATGTTTCTAATAATTCAGACTGTTACTTTAAACTGGATTGTTTGCCCTGTCTGTCTTTACACAGATCAGATCCCATTCCCAGTTTGGTGACCTCTGCCAGAGAGCCACTGCTGCTTCGTGCTGTCCCAGCTGGACACTGGGCAACTACATTGCTATTTTAAACAACAGGTCATCATGTCAAAAAATTGTAGAACGGGACGTCTCTCACACCCTAAAGCTGCTTCGCACATGTGCCAAATACTACTACAATGGGACCCTGGGGCCGGACTGCTGGGATATGAATGCCAAAAGGAAGGACCAACTCAAGTGTACAAACGTGCCTCGCAAATGTACCAAGTACAATGCTGTTTACCAGATCCTTCACTACTTAGTGGACAAGGATTTTCTAAGCCCAAAGACAGCTGACTATGTCTTACCAGCTTTAAAATACAGCATGCTCTTCTCTCCGACTGAGAAAGGGGAAAGCATGATGAGTATTTACCTAGACAACTTTGAGAACTGGAACGCTTCTGATGGTGTCACAACCGTCACAGGGATTGAGTTTGGAATAAAACATAGGTTGTTTCAAGATTACCTGTTGATGGATACTGTGTATCCTGCCATAGCCATTGTAATTGTCCTATTAGTTATGTGTGTGTACACAAAGTCCATGTTTATCACGCTGATGACTATGTTTGCAATAATTAGTTCCTTGATTATTTCTTATTTTCTCTATCGGGTAGTATTTAATTTTGAGTTCTTTCCATTCATGAATCTCACGGCATTAATCATCCTTGTTGGGATTGGAGCAGATGATGCTTTTGTCTTATGTGATGTTTGGAACTACACAAAATTTGATAAACCTCATGCTGGAACCTCTGAGACAGTGAGCATCACGTTGCAGCACGCTGCTCTTTCCATGTTTGTCACAAGTTTTACAACCGCTGCTGCCTTCTATGCTAATTATGTCAGCAATATCACAGCAATCAGGTGTTTTGGTGTTTATGCTGGCACTGCCATTTTGGTGAATTATGTTTTGATGGTGACATGGCTGCCTGCTGTAGTTGTATTACATGAACGATACCTTCTCAATATTTTCAGTTGCTTTAAGAAACCTCAGCAGAGGGTATACAACAAAAAAAACTGCTGGACAGTGTTGTGCCAAATGTTCCACAAGATTATTTTTGCAGTTTCAGAAGCATCCAGGATATTTTTTGAAAAAGTTTTGCCATGCATTGTTATCAAATTTCGATATATTTGGCTTTTCTGGTTCCTTGCCTTAACAATTGGTGGAGCATATATTGTGTGTGTAAATCCAAAGATGAAACTGCCATCACTGGAGCTCTCTGAGTTTCAGGTATTTAGGTCTTCCCACCCGTTTGAACGATACGATGCAGAATACAAAAAGCTTTTTATGTTTGAACGTGTCCACCATGGAGAAGAGCTCCACATGCCCATTACAGTAATCTGGGGTGTCACACCTGAGGATAACGGTGACCCTTTAAACCCTAAAAGCAAAGGAAAGCTGCAGTTAGATACCAGTTTTAATATTGCTAGCCCAGCTTCACAGGTTTGGATTTTACGTTTCTGTCAGAAGTTAAGAAACCAAACCTTTTTTTATCAGACCGAAGAACAGGACTTCACAAGCTGCTTTATTGAAACTTTTAAGCAGTGGATGGAAAATCAAGACTGTGATGAGCCATCTCTTTACCCCTGCTGCAGCCACTGGAGCTTTCCTTACAAACAAGAAGTTTTTGAATTATGTATCAAGAGAGCTATAATGGAGCTAGAAAGAAGCACAGGGTACCATTTAGACAGCAAAACCCCAGGGCCTCGCTTTGACCTTAATGACACCATCAGGGCAGTGGTGTTGGAGTTCCAAAGCACCTACCTCTTCACCCTGGCTTATGAGAAAATGCATCAGTTCTACAAAGAGGTGGACTCATGGATTTCAAGTGAGCTTAGTTCTGCTCCTGAAGGTCTTAGCAATGGTTGGTTTGTGAGTAACCTCGAATTTTACGATCTTCAGGACAGTCTTTCTGATGGTACTCTGATTGCCATGGGTCTTTCAGTTGCTGTTGCATTTAGCGTAATGCTTCTTACAACTTGGAATATAATCATAAGCCTTTATGCGATAGTTTCAATAGCTGGAACTATTTTTGTCACTGTAGGTTCTCTGGTTCTTCTGGGATGGGAGCTAAATGTGTTAGAATCTGTCACGATTTCGGTGGCTGTTGGCTTATCAGTAGACTTTGCTGTCCATTACGGAGTGGCGTATCGCTTAGCCCCTGACCCTGACCGAGAGGGAAAAGTCATTTTTTCTCTAAGCCGTATGGGTTCTGCTATTGCAATGGCTGCCTTGACTACATTTGTAGCTGGAGCAATGATGATGCCCTCGACAGTGCTGGCGTACACGCAGCTTGGCACTTTTATGATGCTTATCATGTGCATCAGCTGGGCTTTTGCAACATTCTTCTTCCAATGCATGTGCCGATGTCTTGGACCCCAAGGCACTTGTGGCCAGATCCCACTACCAAAAAAGTTGCGGTGTAATGCCTTCTCTCAGACCTTTTCAGGAGCCCAAGGAGGCAGAGGTCAAAATAAATCACATCCTGTTAGCAAGTATCAGCTGGACTCCAGAAGTCAAAAACCAGAAATGGAGCATGAGCACTATGAGCTTGAGCCTCTGGCATCACAGACCGGTATCTGCAACCCTGTAGAGAAAGTGATGTACGAGGAAACTCATATCTGCTCAGAGCTCTTCAGCAGCAGGCCCCCAAACACGTGTATGCCAATGCATCCAGCCTATAATAGTGAAGTGACAAAAAGCATAAAAAATGTTGCTGGTTCAGCTGTGCTGCAGACATCTATTGACCAACACACCATATGCCCAGTTTTCTCTCAAAGCAGGCTGTGTAGCTGTCCTGATGCATACAAGCAGGTGGCAGTGAAGTGGAGTCCACACTCATGTCAGCAGTTAAGTGACACCTTCTGTTACCAGTGTTCTCCTTCACCGGGAACTGTACAGATCCAGAGCTCTGTAGCTCCTATAAATGCTTTACAGCAAGCTGCTGAAGGTTATGTGCATCCAGTCCAGCATGTCCTCCACTGCAGTTGCCTTCAAGGAAGGCTCAAAAGAACGATGACGCAGAACTCTCTGCCTAAAAATTTCTTCCTCCAGTCCATGCAACAGTTTCAGGCACATCAAAGAATAAACAGGACAGATACACATGCTCATCAAAACCCAGAGGAAAATGTAAGGACTGTTCCAAAGGTGATGAGCTCCTCACAGTTTCTTTGCCGAAATGCAGGACCTCTAATAGTGTGTTGCTCTGAATGTGAGAACAGCATCTCAAATAACCAAAAGGGATTCTGTCAGCAGACAGACAAGTGTGATGAGAAGGGTGGTACAGAAGCAAATGGGATTGAAGGCAAGAAAGCTTCTCTGTCAAAGCAGAAAAAGAAAGCTGAAGGCAAGATAGATCAGCATTCTTTACAGAATGAGCAGGTTTTGAAGGCTGACCAAAATGATAAAAAGCACCTGCTGAGTAGGTCAGTGAGAGAGGCTCTCCATGAGGGTTGCCGTGAAAGTTCACACTGTTGTAGCAAGGCTATCACAGTGAAGTGCAATTCTGTTGACTGTCAAATGCCAAACATCGAAGCCAATGTGCCTCCTATGTTAATGCGCCCAGAACTTTCTAATGAAAGTTTGTTAATAAAAACACTATAATAAACCTTTAAGTTGGCAATCCTGTGTCTTCCTTTTAAAAGTAACTTTAAAACACTAAAAAGGAACATCCTGAATAAATATGAATTATAATTTGCCTTTTGGAATGAAAAATGTGTTTTATAGAACAGTAACATTTATACATTTCATAAAGCCATTACATGTAGTAAAACCTGATGTTGTCCAGAATGTTTTTTTGCTGTAACTCATAAGATGGATTATACTTCATTTAGTTTTTGTCCCAAGGCATGAGAGTTTGATTTCTCCTTATAAACCATTCAAGAAATAAAGCATTGCAGAGAAACTCCCTTTTCTGAAGCCAGGCCTTGTGAGACTGTTACCATTCTGGGGCAGACCGAGGTGGCCACATTTCCTGAGTACATCATTTACCTTTGTTCTACTGCTACTATGGCAGGTTTATGCATACCTTGGAACAGTGGCAGGGCTATAATTGTGGTCATTCAGGGTTGTCTGAAAGACCAGCTCTGCAGGGCAGGCTGTTTTGGAATATTTTTTAGCTATTCATCCTTTCAAAATCTCAAGAAAGGCTCTTGGAGGTCAACAGCATTTGCACTGCCCTTGTTGCGTTTCTGTGTATGTAGTGCAGTAAAACATTTTAACTGCCCTTTCTGGCAGTTACTGTAAAGACTTTGCCATTAAATACCAGAGAATACAGGTGGAAACAATAGTAAGTGAACATTATTTACTTCTCAGTAATGACAAGAAAAATACAGTTTACATAGATAACATATGTACATAAAATCAAGAGTTACAGAAGGGGCATGAAGTGCCTTGCAATACTGAACTTTTTCCCACAAAGTTGACCTGCTGTGGAGAAAGGCGTAGTTAATGCACATGTTCTAGACTTAGTGTCAACAGTATCAGGTTAAGTCAATTCAAAAGGCTCAAATGCATAAATTAAAATACTGTATTCAGTGTGTTCTTAGCTGGAGAAGTTTCAAGATGAAGTTACAAATACTGAACTAAACCAAATAACCAAGACATTTGATTTCATATGTTGTCTTTGTTTAAGTACGGGGTTTAGTCAAATGATAGCTGTGGATAGTCATGGGAATACTTGCTGGCCTCCTCATTCAGGGAGAGAGTGGATTTGAGAGCTGGAAATATGTAGCATGTCATAATTCCTATATATCTTAACGAAAAATCTCTCTTCATATAATCATTTAGTTATGCTGGTTATGTTGATTTACTAGACACAGAAGATAGATTTCATGGGCTGGTGTGATGTCATGTGTAATGAATCACTGGAGGAAACGCCTGGCTTTTTCTGTCCTAATGTTCACATTGAAGGGTTGCAGAATATTCATATCATACAACAAAACCACTTTGGTTTGTCTGGGTGTAGTGATTTAGCACTTATATATCTCAGTGACTGGAACAGAATAAGAGGTTGAAATCTACAGGAAAAGCTGAAATAGTTTTACATGGTATAAGAAAAGTATAATTCTTTCTTATTTAGAAAACTCAGTTTTAATTGCCTTGAAACTCGTCTCTCAATTTAGAGCCCAATTCTTTTCTATATGTTTGTAATGAGCAAACTAAGGCCTTTCTGTGCACCTCAGAGGCCATTAATTATGAAGAGCTAAGACTGGCAGTGCTAGCAACCTGAAAAAATTAAAATGGCTAAGAAATAAACTGGGCTGTTGCTATTGTTCAACTTTTTTACTGCCCACTACACCTGCTTGAGTGCAGTTGGAGTCCAACCTTGCCAAAGCAGTGTGTCACGCTTTCATAGTGCCTGTCACATTAGCTGTCCTTCACAGCAGTGCCTTTGAGACGTGGGCCTTAGGGGAGGTCCTCAGCTCATGCATCTATGGAACAGAAGACTTTTTGAGCTGATGAGCTCAAAAATGAGATTTTTTTTTTCCCTAAGCTGGTTTTCCATCCTGCATTTTGGGTAAGGAAGCCACTTTTAACTGCTTATGTTAATAACTGGTGAGGTAAGTGACAGAGATGAATGTTATGTTTCCATTATGATTTATATGTTCTCAAAGGCTAATACAGTGAAAAAAAATGGGGCAGATAAGGAGTTGTGATGTAATGTGCTCTTAGAAAAGATTAGCATTAACTCATGTACTTGGCTAGCGAATGGGATCACTGCTGTCTTTGCCTTTTGTGACTTTGCCATTGCCTCCCTGCTAACTGCTTTATCCTTTGCAACTCAGTTAGCTGGACAAGGAGCAATCATTGACTTCGATTAAGTTTAATACTTAAGGGCATAGCACCGTGTGCATGTGTGTCTGTGTGATGCACCTATGTCAATTCATGTGCAGACTCAAAATCCAAGTCAGTGCAATTCCTGGAGAGTGAAAGAGAATAGGAGTTGGTTCCAGTGACAGGTGAAGGCTAATGAGGCTACACTTTGCTCCTCCCCCAGAAAACTTTGGAGAGAAATAAATAAATACTAAAATTAAATTTTCCCCATCTACTAGGAGCAAGCAAGGAGAGGGGAGATTCTGTTCCACTCCAAGAAATCTTCACATGAACCATTACATCCTACTGAGACATCTCTCAAAAACTTGCCAATGATAGCCAAGTCCCAAGGGAAGCTGATAAGGCTAAAATACTCCAATTTCCATTAATTAGTTTGCTATCGCTTGAGATTGCAGAAGGAATGTGGATGTGTGCACGCCACACAGTGTGGCTCAGTGTGGTGCTTCTCTTGTAGGCTGCCCAGGTGGCCTAAGGGCCCTACCACTGCCACTGGCTGGCGCTTCCTCCCTGAAGTCCTGGCTTGACAAGATGCAGAGCTTTATTTCTATGGATAATCCATGCTGGGGTGTTGTTTGGGAATTGTTCTGTCAGTGATGACACATGTAGCTTGAGACATGACAGGTGAGCTTTTGGCCTTTCAAAGTCTAGGAAAGACTTTATGGTAACTTGTACATGTAGAGTGTCTTTAAAATGTCATCTCTTTGATTATTCAAGGAAGGAAAGAAATTTCACGTGGGAAGGTCTGTTTTTGGCTCTTAAGTTGCTAGTATGCTTTCTTCAGAATAAAAGATACAAGCCAGAATCTTCTGGAGGTGGGGCTTGTATCTGAGACCAACTCTTGCAAATTCTCTTCACCTGAGGAAATAATTATATTTAATGTATTAGATACCTTAGTTATCTGTATGGTCCTTAGGGTCTGTGTTTTTCAGGTCATAATCACATTTATAGTGCGGGTAATACAATGATTAGTTTTTAAAAAATGATACAATAACTTACATTATGTCCCTTAAAATATTACACCAGGCTCAATGCATAATCACTTGGAATGCAGTTACCTCGTACAAAGTATTGGCAGATGGGTGGGTAGCTGATAGAGTATTGTAAAGGAGTTTGAAGTTCCTGTTCCACTGTTTGTGTTTTTAAAGAAAATTAAAATCCATCTTTTTACGATCACCCATAATCACTTTAATTTTATTTTTTTAACTGATGTGAGAGAATTGCTTTGAAGTGCTTCAAATTAGGAACACCTCTCATTTTGCCAGGTGCTGTCCTGGCAGTCAGTCCAAGGCTCTAAAAGTACAGGTTGACAAATGACAAAAATTTTAGCACTGTAAGAAATGTCAAACGTGATAAAAATTGAATATATTTTATTTATGTATAGAACATTATACTACTTTATATAGGTAGCAGATGGGTGATTCAGGCCAAAAGCACACTGACTTCATTGAATTGGACCTTAAATTTTTTCCACATGCTGGCAAGCTATATTAAATTTTACTTCTGCCAATAACATCTGAAGTGCCTATACATCTAGCATTTGATTTATGATAGTGAGCTGGGACACCGTCCTACTGAGTGTTGCAAATTCCCCCAAAGTGAAACAACTCCTGCCTTAGCAATAAAAAGCTCAGCCTGCAGAAGTTACAGTCTGGAAGAAAGGCAAGAGCTTCTCTGAGTTCATAACAGATCTCCGCAGGCTCATGAATTTGGATCCAGTGTCACTATGGCAGAATTGCCCTCGCTTTAATGGTGTTATTCTTTGACTATTTATTCACTCACTTTATCAGAAAAGGGCCTCTGAAGTCTGGAGAGCCTGTAACATCGATCATGCACAGCTCAGAGAGGCTGCAGTTTTAGGTGCTACATTGCTATAACGTCTGAATACTAAGTAGTCTTACACATCAAGGACTCTTAACTTTGTTGTTTCCTTTTGCTTTGCAGCCTGTGTTCCAAGTGTTTTTCCAAAAGTCTCTACTTAAGAAGGTTGCATAGAGTCAGGTGTTTCCTGGAGACACATAATTTTGGGTGTTTTGGTATACCTGACACGTATTAAAGGTAGCATGTCCAGCATGGGTTTGGATTCCATTATTTTAGGTTTTGATCAATGTCACTTGACCTGCAAATGGATAGACATATTGCAGAGGAGCAGCTGGTTGTTGCTTTTATTTAAATTCTGTTGGTTAAAAATGTATGTTGAGTCTAGTTCCCAAACCATTAATTTAAGACTTGCTGATCTGTCTTCCTAAAAGCAGCAGGGCTAACACTTGTACTCTTGCTGTGGCCTGGCCACAGTGGTGGTAGTGTTAGAAGCTGAACTCTTCCAGCACTAAGTCTTTGGATGGCTTTGCTTTGAGGCCTAAACAAACTTTCTTAAACCCCTGTAAAGCCTTAACCAAAATTGTCTGTGGGTTTATCGTAATAGCAATTCTAGCACATTTCTCTGTGGCTTAGGAAGGCTGCAAGTTATTTCTAACTGATTTGTTAGTAAAGCTGGCTATGTTACAATGCCCTGAGCCTTGGAAAACAGTGTGACCAAAATACACAGTGAGTAATGGCAGGCCCTTAAAAATTTGACTTGAGTCGTGTCTTCTGCATACAATAATATTTTTGAAATATTGTTCACTAATAGGAAACAGCATAGTTTAAATTTTAAGATGGATGATGTACTGAAATTATTACTGAATTTGCATGTATTTGAAGTCTTTTTTAGGACAAATGAAGGATACATGAGGACAGCTTGGCTGGGCATGATGGATGAGGTGGCACCTCTGGTGGTCTACCCTCACCCAACCCTAGGAGCAGGTCACCTGGGATCACCTTGCTGTAGCAGCAGCATTCAGGAGCTGACAGAGGAGCCGCCAGGTACCTGCAGCGTGAGGGGAGCAGAGGGGCAGCAACTACATCAGCAGCCTCTTCCCTCCTTCCCTCACTGGTAAAGTTCTCCCTTTGGCAATAAAAAACCCCTTCACTATGTTGCATGCTGGGGCAATAATTCATCTCTCACTTTAGTGGTATAAATCACAAGTAACTTAATTGGAGTTATTTGAGCTGGGTTAGTATAAGAAAGAGAGGTATCACAACTGCCGAGTTATTGGCTCTCGTAAAAATTCCGTAGTGTTTCACCCAAAGCCTGCTTTTGAGGAGAACTGTTTATGTCCAAAAGCAGAACCCGTGGATGTTCTTACAGTCCAGGTAAAAATGAACAGAAATAGGCTGCTTAAGGCATATGAACTCTGTCCTAAAAAGATTGACAGCATAGAAAATTGGGTTTAGCACTGCTTTAAGTGGAGAGTTCTGCTGAAGCCATCCTGCAGTACAAGGTTATGTACTCTCCTTCACATTTTCTTACAAAAATAGTCTGTTTCAATATGTGTTTTTAAACCTGTGTCTTTAAAATTTATGCTTTAAATATCTGTTTTATAATATATTTTAGTATTGTCCCAATTTTTTTCCAGCTGGCCTCAACATCAAACCTTTTCCCTAATAAATGCTCTTTTCAATCTCATGGAATGTGAATTCATTGCTGTCATGGTAGCAAAGCTGTCCAAGTCCATTATTCAGCTTTTCTTCTATCCTGTGTTCTTAGTTAGGGTTCTGTCTCATATGACTCTAAATTTTGGGGCTTTTCTTAGGTGTCCTAACAGCTTGATTTATTTCCTGAGATGGTACAGAATCTGTTAAGAGCCAAATGCACCTCATTCTGTAATAAAACTGCATGTAGCAGGCCTTCCTCTCCTGTTGCTGATTCCCATTTGTCTTGAATTCTTGAAATACAGCTTCTGTTGTTGTGTAACATAATGGCTTTGATCATTCTTATTTGAGAAGCTTTATTTACATTTGAGGAGTATAATATGTCAGCTTTTTAAGATTTCACAGCACTATTGCACTACAATGTAGGGCAGGAATAGAGAGTACTGTGTTGCATTGACACTAACTTGAATACTTCTAGCAGTAGGTAGTTACATATTGCGGCGGTGTTTTATTTGGCATAGCACTGAAAGAGTATAATCTTCACAAAGATGGGCATTATGAATTTTGTAGCATAAATAATAAATAATAACTTACTCTCACCTTCTTTTGTGTAGCATTGCCTTCGCACAAAGGAACTTAAAAGAAGTAATTCAGGAAGTATTATGCAAAACAACATAAAATTGAAAAGTGGTTGGATTACAGTGGCTTGCCAGGAGGTAAGTTCTGCTGCCTTCTCAGTTCTATAAGGACATTTTAAACCACCTTGCTTAATATGTCCCATGTGAACAATGTGCTGTTGTTGAAAGAGAATTCAAGAAATTGTCCTTTAATATCTCTAGATGGTATCACTTACCAAAGAAGTCTGAATATGTGAAATAAGAAGACTGGGGAAAGATGCCTTACCAAAATCAAGTGTCCTAATGAAACTATCACTCAAGTGCTAATCTGGTTTTCTCATCATCTGCAGCTGAAAAGCATTATGGGGCTTGAACTAATACATTTTAACTGCAAGGGACTCAAGCCTGTATGCAGGAATTTGAGATAGCTCAGTAGGTGCATTGGATAACTTAGATATATAACCTTCAATTAGCTTAGTTAAGACAGCAAGAGAGAGAGAGAAGGATAGTCCCAAATCCTTATTTGCATTGGAATACTCTTGTACACTGCACATGGGGAGTAAATGTCTTGAAAATGTGTCTAAACCACAATATAGGAGAATACAAAAACTTTTATGATCTCAGAGTAATAAGCACGAAACAGAGTTGCAAACAACAACATATAAGGTGGTTGATGTTTAATTAGGGAATTGTAAACTTCTGTGTATTTGAAAACACCAGTATTTGGAAAGGCCACTTTCCATGAACCTGCAATAAACCGAAGAATCGTTTAAGTTGTAAAAGACATGTAAGATCATTGAGTCCAACTGTTAACCCAGCTCTGCCAAACCCACCACTAAGCCATGCCCTTAAGTGCCACATCTACACATCTTTAAAATACCTCCAGGAATGGTGACTGGCCACTTCCCTGGGCAGCCTGTTCCAGTGCTTGACAACATTTTCTGGGGAAAAAAGAATTCCTAATACCTATTGTAAATCTTTCCTGCTGCAACTTGAAGCCATTTTCCCTTATCCCATCACTTATTACCTAGGATAAGAGGCTCACCTCCACCTGGCTATAACCTCCTTTCAGGTAGTTGTAGAGAGTGACATGGTCCCTCCTGAGCCTCCTCTTCTCCTCAGCTGCTTTTCATAGCACTTGTGCTGCAGACCCTTCACCAGCTCTGTTGTCCCTCCTGGACACACTCCAGCACCTCAATGTTCTTTCTCTAGAGAGGGGCCCAGAACTGGACACAGCACTCAAGATTGGCCTCATCAGTGCCAAATACAAGGGGGCAATCACTGCCCTGGTTCTGCTGGCCATTCTACTGCTGACACAGGCCAGGATGTCCTTGGCCTTCTTGGCCACCTGGGCACACGCTGGCCCATGTTCAGCTTTGGGAAGGGATGTCAAAGGCTTTACTTAAGTCCTGGTAGATATTTGGTCACCATATTGCAGAAGGAGGTCAGGTTGGTCAAGCAGGACCTGTTTTTCGTCAACCCATGCTGTCTGGGTGTGATCTGCTGGTTGCCCTGCATGTGCCACATGATGGCAACCAAGTTGATCTGCTTCATGATCTTCCCTGGAACTGAGATCAGACTGACAGGCCCATAGTTCCCCGGAGACTCCTTCAGCCCTTCTTGTAGATGGACTTAGTCACATTTGTCTCCTTCCAGTCAACTGGGACCTCCCCAGTTAGCCAGGATAACTGGTACATGGCTGAAAGTTCCTTGGTGAATACTTCCACCGGCTTCTTCAGTACCCTTGGAGGGATCCCATCCAACCCCATAGGCTTGTGTGTGTCTAAGCATAGCAGGTCTTGTTGGTACTTGTTCAAATGGTTCAACATCCAGCATAGCTGTTTCAAAATTCAAAATGTGAATTAAGTCCTTGTGGTGCTGTGTACATGTAGCTGAAACTGTGTGTATGTGCTTGGATTCTTTGGTTGTTCCAAATATGTACTTGTAATTTTGTAGCTAAGAAGTTACTGACATTCAAACTGATTAATTTTTCACTTCACCCTGGTTAAGAAGTAGCCTGATCTGTTTCTGTTTTGGTGCTCTCAGAGAAACACTATGCACTCATGTTTAAATTCATAAAAACTAGGATAATACACCCCAGTCTTAAACTCTATTATTATAAATTGATGTTTAATGTTATCATTTTTTCAGTATTTTTATAAATGGCCAAGCACAGTAAGGACATATAAGCTCTGATTTAATTTACCCTTTTTAGTACTTTGTATTTCATGATGCGTTTAAAATAATGAATTTGAAACGCTGGGCCTGGATGTATAAGTGATTCAGTGTGCGTGTAACCTGGCTTTAAAACTGCTTGATGCAAACATGGGAGGAAAAAAGACAAAACACTTGACCTATAATAGTGAAACAGAAGCCAAATATGCTTGGTTGGTAGCAAGTCTGAGGCATTTTTCACAATCCTCCTTTCAAGACTAACTCCACCCTTGTTCTGTCTTTAAGTTCCCCTTTCCAGCTCAGCTCCAGTTTCTGTGCAGTGTCTGAACATGCATCTTAAAGGGTAAGAGCTAGTTATCATACTGCAAGGAGCCAGCCAGTTCAGGGGGGCTGGTTGTGCCACTGTGTGCCCACTTTTTAAGTGTGTGTTTCCAGTCACAGAGCTTGGATAAGAACCCCTGTTATATCTCGTGCAGTTCTCTGATCAGAGGGAGAGATTGATCTCAAAGGGCAGAGTGGGTGTGGTGGCCTATGCAGTAGGGGGGCCACTGGGCCAGACAGTCCCTAAGGATTAACCTCCAGTTTTAAGAAGTCCCAGCAATTTTTCTGTCTGATACCAGGTCTAAATCTGCATTTTGTCCATTGTCATTGTGCTCCTCTGCAAGTTATCCCTCCTCCTTTGGGCAGCCGAGAGCGGCTCCTTCCTGGTGCTCGTGTTTCCCAAATCCTTGCAGTTGCTGCTGCCTGCAAAGAGGCCCTGCTGAGGAAAAATCCCTGCTGCTTGTGTACAGCCTTGCTTCAACCCTTTGTTAAGTGCAGTAGAGCAAGTGGGATTCATTTATTTAAGTGACATTGCCACAAAGATAGCTACTGTTTGTACTATAACCTCCTCTTCCTCCCAGGGTCTGGAAAACGAGCAGGGGCAGTGTGGGCTCATGAGGTGGACTGTAAATGTAAGGGCTGTGGATTTAAAAGTGTTACTGACTATGCAAAACCGTAGAAATCATCCTGGTGTCTGGTATTTGCTGTCTTGCTCTTGTTTTTTGATACATTTTAGCCTGAAAAAGTTGATTGATGTGAAACCCTGCCAGAGTCCTGAGCTTCTACACTTACTTTGGTTTCACATTGTATTTTAAGATCAGGACAGCAAAGATTCATGTCAGATGTTGTTGCTGCTAGTGTCTTCCCCCTTCCCTCCACCCAAGTCCATGCTATCTGGAAATGGGTCCACCCTTCCTTAGGAAACCCAGACAGTGAGGAAGCCACAGCCTCTTTATGTTTTTACATTTAGGTGTGTCTGACTGAATATAGATTTCCTCAAAGCTATCGCAGCTCTCAGATTGGTTTGTTTTTACTTCAGAAGATCTGAAGTCATATTTCAGTGTATATTGAACTCTTGTTTGTAACCTCTCCTACAGCGTGAAGGAAGATGGGGAAAACAGACTGGAACTGTGTCAAAAGACTCAATCTCTTCCATCCCTCCTCTGTAGAACAGTGGCTGAGCTGTAGCTGATGATCTGAACTGAGAAGTAGACTCCCAGCTACCAAGTTTTGCCACATAGTGAATTAGTTCAGTAAAGTGAGATCTTGAAGCTCCAGCCTGTCCAGGTATGGATGCAGCACCTAGAGCTGACTGCTGACATAAGGAAAAGCATATGCATTTTGGACTGTGGTGTCCTGCCTGAAATCCCTCTGTCCTCACTGCAGAAAACCTCTAAATTAAATGTGGGACAGGAAAGCTACTGACTAAGTAATAGTAATCTGAGACATACCCATGTTGTCTTCTTCCAGGTGCAACCTTCTGGAAGCATGTATGTCTTTTCTCAGTGACTGTCCAGAGAGCCCAAGATCCTAATTTAGGAGAGCAAATCATACCTAACTTGGAACATCACCCTCTGAAGGTTTTCAAAGGTTACAATGTCTTCTTGGCTACCAATGCAGTATAGTCTCTTTCCTGTTAACTCACACAGAAGTGAATTGAAACCTGAAACTGGAATAACATGGGAAAGCTGGAAAAGCACAGGAACAGGTGAAATATTTCTTTCCTCTTTGAGCTAGCCAGCTTGGCAAAGGGGCTGCTTTGCTTCCATAAATCTTTCAGTTTGATCAGGCAAAGGAAAAGGTTGACAACCTTACCTGATATACGTGACCTGCTTCCTTTTGCCACCAAAGGAATCCAGTTGGGACAACACAAGCTCTGGCCTGGTTTATTTGTCCTGAGTTCAGTACTCAGCTCCCACAAGTATCTCTGTGCTGTGCTGTGGTCTGCAGTAGGAAATTAAACCTTCTGTTGAATGTCATCCTATACAATGGTCTTTAGTAGTTGTCTTTTAGGGAGAGAGCACTTCTTTTTCTGGATAACTGGTTATGTATTTCATGATAGGGTTAAAACAGTGGTTACATTGGTCCCTGGACCAGTGGTCTGAGCCCAGCTCTTTTCTTCCCTGTGATGATGCTTCAAATCCAATTCATCTTCCCCCTAACAGCCCTCAGTCATGTGCTGGCTTGGGAAAACTTAATTCTGTTGACTAGTGTATTGTGTGTGTAGCTTTTAACAGGAAAAGGCATGGGCTTTAGTCTATGGCATCAGGCAGCACTCACCCAGGGCATCTGGTAAATACTACTTTGTGTGCAATATTTGCATTAATAAAAACAATATAAAACCTTTTGTGCTCTTTGTAAACTAAAATACTGGCTTTCCAGTTCAGAATCTTCCAGTATGTAAATACAGAGGTTAGGAAATAGAGGTGATTTTGTTCTTAGAGATCAGTGGTTTTCTTGCACACCTCTGCACTTACACATCAGAGTCATCATTTGATTTAGATTTGGAACAAAACCTCTCTGACCCTGGAATTTACAATCATCCTTTCCTGTACGAAGAAGTTAACTGGGAAACAGTTTTTCTGTTAAAGTTCTGTCATCATATGCACATGTGTAAGTGTGTGTATAAAAATAAAAAATGAATAAGCAGGGAAACCCCAGATTTCTTTAAAGGTTAGATGTGATCATAAAGACTGAGAATGTTTTAAAAAAAATATTTAAAATCTTGTTCTTACAGAGTTTAATCACAGTGTTTAGGCCAGCTGAAGCTTTGAGACACATCAGTGTACTTTACTTGAGGAAGCTCAGGTTTACATTAGTTTCTAAAAATGTAATCTTTCACTTCCAGCTTTCTAAGAAAGTTTGGCCTTTCTTCCCTTACACAGTGTCTGGCCACATTATGCCATTCATTCATCACCTCCAGATTGTGTTGCTGTGGTTTCTTCTGTCTACAGCTGGGTTTGAAGGTGGTGCACAGATTTCAGTGGGGACAGCCTTCTCTGGGCAACTAAAGCCTACTCTCTGCTGCTTCCCATTTAGTTTCATTGCCAATTTAAGGCACTGATCTAGTTTTCAAATCAACAAATGGATCAGGCTTCATCCACATTGGAAGCTGAATATTAATTTGTGTGTTACTGTGGCTGCTGCATTCTTGTGGGACCACACCAGGCACACAGCCCAGATGGACCCATTCTTTTGGTGACTGACAAGGAAAAACCTCTCAATATGCATTAGATGAATGCAGAATGAGGATGCATTTCAGAGCTTCCTCAGAATGCCTTTTTATAACTGGTCCGTAAACTGAGAACGTAATTCTTGTATCTCTAGATCTTCTCCCACTTATCCTTCTCTACCTAAATATTTACCCCAGTGAATGCTGACTTTCAAGAGGGAAGACTGTCAGGCACTACATGGTATCTGCTTAATTTCTACGATATTACAGCTAGGGCAGCAGTGAAAAGAATGCCAGTATAAGGCAGATGGTTTGATTGTCGAGCATTTTTAGTTCTATACTGCTTCTGCAGCCTTTTGCAGGATTACACATAAACAAAAGGTTAACTCTGGAAGGCAAAGATATTACCAGAGAGGAGTAGATGAAAGAATTAGGGAGAGCCATATAATTAATATATATTTTAGCTACTTCTGATTCAGAATTTGCAGAGCTCCAGGAGAAGGCACCATCTCATACATTATGTCTCCACTGTGATTGCATGATTATTCTTATTAAAAATTATATATGAAATAAAAAGACAAGCCTAATTTTCATATAATGGCTTAATTCTGTAGCACTGGTAGCCAGATAAATCCTTCTCCTGCCTGGTAAATAAAGCAGGGATAGAATTTGCTACTCAGAAATGTGTTTAATATTGACCAAAGGAATGAAAGGGACATATGTAGAGACAGAGTAGTGGACCTGAGCTGTACATGTGCCTCTGAGAGTGTGTATTATTGTCCTGTTGGGTAGGGGACTTTAATCCGTTTTGTTAGGAAAAACTGCCAGACTTAATGAAGGCAGTGTGACCTTGCAGGACCAGTGATTAGAACAATTAGAATTAAACAGTGAGTGCAGAACTGTAACATAGGCCCTTGGTGGATATGCAGACAATATGCTGCAGAGCAACTGTAGTACCTTCACAGACACTCATCAATGTGTTGGCGTGGATTTCAGCAAACAGCCATATGTGGTTCATCTGCCAGCATTTCAAGTGGAAAGCCAAAATTCCTTTGTTTCCTTGGTCTGGATTGCTACACTGTCTGGGTTTTGTACTGCTATAGGTAAAAAAGAGGTGAATGAGTTGTCTGGTGAAGTTTTTTTCTTACCACTCCATCCAGTTGTGGCTGTTTCAAGGAAGGTTTAAATGCTCACTGTGTTCTCACTGTAATTACATTGAAGCATTGTATGAATGAGGGCAGCAGGGCTATTTTTTCATGACCACAGCTGGCCATTAGTTTATCCCCTTGAAGCATGACTGTTGATATCTTTGGGCATTTTTCCTTAGCTGGAGTAATATTAGATACTATTCTTATTCTTACAAATGTCTAATCCAGTGTTTGTTCCCTGAGCTGGCTCTGCCAGAGGATATCCGAGCAGAAGAGAGAAGAACAAGGAAGGCAGTGTACTGATGCTCTGTGACTGATGTGACTGGGAATGCATAACAGTAATTGCAGCTTTTTCCTGCCCTGGTTTCCTCTTCCTGTTGGTACTGAGGTCAATGAGGAACTGAAATAATTCTTCAATATTGTGTTTGTGTAATAATTATTGATATTGTGAACAATCGAGGCAACAGATTAACATACCATCAGCAAATGTTAAGTGTTGTTGCTGAGAAGTCACACAAAATACAGAGCAAACAGTACTTGTTCAAGTGAGATGGAAAGTCAAAACCGTCCCCAAGCATTTGTAGTTCAAGAATTTGTTCTAAATTTTGCCAAGAGAGCAACTTGTCTAAGAAAGCAGTTTCTGGAATAAATCAAAATTGTAGTTGCCCTTAGGGCCTCACTGAGATGTTCTTCTCAGATATCGGCTGCATGAGAGATGAAAATAAGTGTGTCTTTCTGACTGACTGCTGTTCTACCTTGTCTTTCCGGCAGCCTGGAGAGAATTAACAGAGTCCCTGGCCTGGAGTGAATGTGGAGTTGTCAGAAATAGCAATATTTGGGAGGCCTTAGTTTTCAGTGAAAACCTCAGAACATGGCTGAGCTAGAAAACTCTAAAGGAAAACACAAATACAAGAAATTTAGCCACTTAATGAAATAAACCCCTTTTATCAGCCCTGGAAATTACTGTCTTTAGCCATGTCTGGCCACTGATTGGCAGTAGCAAGTGCTAGTTTTGTTCTGCTTGACAATTCAGTGTAAGGCACTAGGCAGGGGTAAGAAACAGTGAGCTCTGAAAATGCTGTCTTTAAAAAGAGAAGCTGGGGAGAGAATAAGAAATAAACAATCATGTCACACTCTGTTTTTGAACTGATGCTGAGTGGTACTTGAGTTCAGGGACTCGGACCTCCAGGATTATTGTTTGTTTCAACTCTTATTAATATGATTTTATTCAAGTGCAGTCGGGACAATTTTGAAATGTTAGAAATACTTTGTAAGTCTCACAGTGTTATTACAAGGCTTGTGAAGTAATGGCGATAGAAAAATGATCTTTAAAAATGTTTTCATTTTGAAAGCCTTTATATACAGCATAAACATCTTATTAATTCAAAATATTTCCCCAGCATTTATACAGAAAATATCCAAGTTTCTTAGTGGCTACTTGACATTTTCACTTTCTCTCTTTCTATTTTGCCACTGAAAAAGTGAAGGAAGAGAAAAAGTGATAAAGGAAATCAACTGAACAAAAAAGACAATAAAACTGAAGCTTCTTTAATCCAGAGTTCATTTTTTTTTCAGAAGATGATTCTGAAAATATTTTTGCTGGAAATTAGTATTTTAAATGTTTTCTGGGAAAAAAACCCAAAAACAAACCCCTCAATCTGATAAGTAAAGCTCATTTTGTTTAAGACTTTGATCTCTTTCCTGCCCCTGGCCTCTGTGCAGCTTTGTCTACCCTTTTATAAATCACAGGCTGGTCTTTTCACTCCAATTTGAGAAGAATGTCAGGTATGCCTGTGTCAAATTGCCCACATAACCTTCTCTGCTCTAAGGCACACACTGACATTAAGTTGTCTCTGTGTAACAGTGTCCAAGGTATCTGGTTAATCTCTCTCACCTCAGAGTGAAGTCACCTTCCACACTTTTTCAGGTAACAATTAAAACCAGTATCTGCCAGACTTCTCAGCTGTGCCATGTGTGCATGATACTTGGCAACAGGAGTCCCTGCAAACAGAGGCTACAGATGAAATCCAGTAGCAGTGAAACCTGGACTCCTCTTAGCTTTAGCACCAGAGAATCTGAAGAAAAATGCATTTCTTTCTCCCGTACTGCTGATCTTTCAATATGGAGATGGGTGGATCTCCAGAATCCTTCACTTTCTTTCCTTCTTTTCTCCCAGGAAAAGTTACAACTTCTTTCAAGTCCTGGCATCCACACAGCTTATCAGTGCTTAAAAATACCTGCAATCACTCTGGTTTCAGTAAATTTTGGGGGGCAATTTTGATTCTGAACAAGATGTCCATACAGCATTGTGCCAATTTCCCTTGCTGCATACCTTGATTTCTGTTTGCAATTTCCTCCTCATCTCAAATTGGTCTATCCCAGTAACACCTAGTTCTGCTTGCTTGCTTATTTCCATGTTTCACACAAAACCTGTTTATGATATTTTCCCTGGCAAAGGCATTTGGAGATTAGGGGTATTATAAGAATAACTGTGACTTTTTTTCAATGTCAACCAAACCTCCCTCCATATGAAGCAGAAACTTTTACAAGTTGCAAAGAGACAGGTCATCAAGACCATACAGTGAAACTGCTATCACAGAAAGCTGCTTGTATTTCTGACTGAGGTGTTCAGTGTGTCCACCCAGTCCTTGGGCAAAAACTGAGTTCAGTGATGAAGCTGAGCAAAAATGGAATTATTTTATAATTCTCTTGAAAGACTTTGGATGGTCCAAGTGGTGGTTAAAGCAGGTAACATAAGGATTGTGTTTGTGGCCCAGACTCTGACTTTTCCTATGACTTGTACTATTCAGCTTCTCTGTGCTCTCAAGTCTGAGCAATGGGAGGAGGATAATGCTGATCATTCAGGGAACCGAGGAAAGTTTACAAAGTACTCAGGAACTGCAGACTGCTGTTATATGGCACAAACTGTCAACAGTTCACCTAGGCATTCCTAATCTGCTCCTGAAAGAGACTGCCTAGTTACTGAAGCCAGCCTCCATAGAATCCTGACTGAAAAATCTCATCATCTACCTGACACAGATGGGATGATATGGCCATGAACAAATGGAGAGGAAATGTGCAGAGACATGAGCAGAACTTCATCTTGTCATTGCACAGCTCTGATTCCAGAGCCAGCAGGACTGAGATTGAGTCTTGTCAGCACCTTGGATTTGTCTTCTGTTGGAACACAGATTCAAACCAACAGCATGAGTTTTGGAGTGGTTTTTTTTTTTCCTGTATGAATTCTTTAATTATTCTCCAAAATTCTGTAGCGGATTCCATTTCACACCTCACACTTTGCAGCTCTTCAAGATCTCTCTATAGTGTTGTCATGCTTGGAGACGTCAGCCTAGATTCATTCCATATGTCAGATATTGCTTGGAAATGAGATAGAAAACAATGGGCTGGAGTGTGACAACTTCCACATGATACTAATGCTATGTAAAAAGAAATCACAGGTGCTGAAATACTTCCATGACCTAACTGATCTCCCAAGTTAATGGCACTTGAGCATCCTGTGATACTTTGGCATCACAGTGGATACTTTGTCCAAGGCCAGTTTTACATATGCTTAGGTTTTGGAATAGTTTTGGTCTGTAGCACGTGCAAATGGAGTGGAAGTCACAGAAGCTACCTGTGTATAATCCAAATTCAAATACTGTACTCAAAACTCAAAGAATTTTGCCTTTAAAGTGTCCTTGATCGATTACCTAGTTCTTCCTGTTCCAATAATAGCTTTTCTGATTCTTTCTCTGAAAAGTGAAATCACATTATGAAATTACATTAGTGTGCATCGAGAGAGTACCAGTTATCTGATCTGACATTTTGATATCTGACATCAATATAAATTCATTTATATTGATTGAAGTGCTGAGAGACAAGAATGTCATGATTTATAACAACACAGTGTAAAACTGAGACACAGGTGAGGGAAGGTCACAAAACATGAACAGTAAATGGAAGCTCTGAGCACGCTGAGCTCCTGAGAAGCACAAACCTGACAGGGCTGCTGTGATGGGAAGGAAGGAATGTGGGGGGTTCTTATCCCCCAAGCCAAGATTGGTTTGCTTAGCTGTTTCATTTTTCTGTGTAGTTTTACCAAACTATATGGAACACAAACCACCAACAGTAAGAATATATAGTAATACTTAATCCAGAACTTCTTATGTATAGGTCTCAAAAATACTTCTGAAAGGTAAAGCAGCAGAGATGTCCCAAAGTAGCACCTAGCAGGCTGGTGGGGAAACCAGGACAGCCCCCAGCACTCATGAACCCCAGTCCAGAAATCTGTCCTTTTGGCTGAATTGCCTCTAATCATGAGAGCAAGAAAGGGTGATGCCAGGGTTGTGTTGTCATCTGCAGTTTGAAAGAGCTGGGCAAGTTATATTTAACTTGAACTGGTCTGTGTAGCATGTTTGTCTTTGTCAGCTGGCCAGTGTTGGCCACTGGGGAAGAGCACAGAGTATCTGTTAGGGGAGGGGTTTTTAAAAACAAGATTTTTGCTCTAATTGCTATTTACATGTTCCACCCTTTGCCCTTTCTTCAGCTGCAGGGAGATCTTGTTCTATTTTAAAAGCTTGGGCAGGAACTTGAGGCTAGAGACTGCAGCCAAATCAAACAGGAATCTCACCAGCCTAATAGAGGGTTGGCTGATAATAAAGGCTATCTTCCCAAGTCTTTAAAGATCTCTTCTTCCAAAGACACTCCCTTATCTGAAGCCTCTGGCTTCCCATGAGTGGGTATAAACATCTTCCTATGCGGCAGGGTACCCTTTGACATTAAGAGGAAAGCACAACTCAAGATAAATTGAAGAGGCTTTTATGTCTAATCTCAGTAAGCATTCAGAGGCTGTGAATGTCTTTTTATCCTGAGTTGTTGAGGTTTGTTTTGTTTTTTTGGCTGGAAGCACATTTTGCTTGGAGTTTTATTACATCCCTCATGGCTTTTTTTTTTTTTTCTTTCAGTGAGCTGTCAGTGCAGTACTTGTTTGGTCAAGACTTGTGTGTTTACTTGGCATCTTCAGTATATAAAACCTGTGCTGTTCCATGGCTTCCATGCAGCCAATTCTGCTAATATTTTAAGGCTCTGACTAATGTGGCTTGAGGGTAAATGTTTTCTGACTTTAACATTGTACCTTGCTCCCAGGAGAAAATTTTGATGACTTTCATTGGCAGAGGTTTCAACTTTGTCAATTCACTGCTATTCCTTGTTGGAGGTTTTTTTAAAAGGTGTCAAAGCTTTTATTCTTTTTTTTTTTTTTCCATAGCTGTTGGGATCCTGTCAGTGAACAGCCCATAGAAAGCCCAGCTCATTTTCCTACAAATGCATTAGTTATCTACGTGATGGCTGAAGGCAAGACCCCTACGTTCCCCTTGTAATAATAATCTTCTCTTCCAGGAGTGCTAAGATGCAATGCATTCTCCAGGACCTCTTCACTGATCCTAGTGTTATGTCCATTCCCAGCTCTTGCATCCCTACCATGCTTCTCCTGGCTAAGGCAGAGCAAATGAGATCTCTTTCAGAGTCTGGCTTAAGCGACCCCGTTGTTGTCCTTAAGGACTGAGGCTGAAGGAGGTGCTTTGTACGATCCCAAGGCCTTACACTTCATTTCTGCTGTGCTCCAGACTGGCTGGGAAGATGCTGGAATTGACCTTTCCCTCCCAGCAGCAGTGCCAAAAGCCTCTCTCTTCTGCTTGCTGGGAGCCAATTAGAAAGAAAGCAAAGACATGTCAGCATAAGACTTACCCCTGTGGCTTAGCAGCAGTGGTGTCTTGAACCTCCTCCTCCTTCTTATTCCATGAATGAAGGCTGGGAGCCCCTCACATGTTCACAGTAACCACCACAGGCCTTCCACACTCTACGTCCCCCCATGAGCCACTTTCATTTCTTTCAAAGGGAAAATGTCCCTTGAGGCTCATGGTGTGAAGTTGTTTTTAGATAAAGAACATGTATTCAACCACCATAATTAACCTTCCATTTTAAACCCTCCGTTGTGAGATCAGGTCCCTACAGGCTAATCTTTCTGTTTGCAGGAATGTGTGAGTGATGCACAGATGCTCTGTCGGATACTTTACCTATTCATTAACTTTGATTAGATAGCATTTGCACTCTGCCATCTAAGAGTGCTGCCACTTTCTGATATAATTAGTGTTCCTCCAATTAGGATAAATGGCTGTTTCATTACTTTTAAGTGGGTCATTAAAGTGCCATTCCTGTCTCATGCCTCTGGAGCTGTCAAGTGTACCCGCACACTCCTTTCTAAGTCAAGTCTAATTTCAGAAGGCTAATGGAGAAGGCAATGTACCAGGGCAGATGCTGCTCATGGCTCCTGCTGAGAGCAGTTCCTGGGTAGCTGATTTTCCTGTGTGCTTGATACTCTGATTTGTGAAACAGAAGTACCTGATTGCTAAGACACCTTTTGAAGAAGTTCCTGGATGCATCACAACCTGGGAATTATTTAAAATATGTATTGATAAGCTTCTGTTGCCACATGAATTCCTTTTACAACTGTGAAAGTGTGTGGTTGTCACTAGGAAAACACAGAGATTGTGGCTTATCAAGAGCAGTCCTTTCATCTTTGTTTTCTCATTCCTACGTTCGTCCACAAGGATGTCTTCTCTCCAGGGGTCACGCTGTTTGCTTGCAACCTGGGTGTAGCAGCCCTCTTAGTTTCTCCAAGAGGCCTTGCAATTCTTTAATAATTAGATACTGCTATACTATAAACACCCCTTTCTGAGAACTAGAGGGCAGATTTCTGGCCCATATCAGAGAACTGTGACTCACATTTTGGGAGGGATAGAAACATCTCTTTTGCAAGGGAGATTTGAGAGTCGTGAGTCACCATGCTGGTCCCTTTCTGTAATTTTTTTGGTTTTAGATGTGGAATTCATAGACAGCTGTAAATTTTAAAAATGCTTCAGGCCACATCTGCAGAAGAATAATCTTGATGATTTCGGATGCTGTAAGTCAGAAGCCGGTCCAGCTCTGAGATCATCTTATTTGCCCTGTCAAGATCTGATATTGTTTAAAAAAATTTCTCAATAAGGGCTGAGATTTTGGAAAACAAAGATTATATTTCTTGCTGCAGGACCAATCTACTCAAGATGTAGTAAAAATGCATTTTTAAAAAAAACTAAAATATCTGTGGAACTCTCTGGGTATCTTTCTATTGATGAAACTGGGTCAGATCTTAGATTGCTTAAAATCTAACAAGCCCATTTGTTTTTCTCAGCTCTTCTCTAATTTTCAAGTCCTTTTGTTTTCTTCTGCCTTGTGGTCCCTGGTTCTGTTTTTACCACAACATAATTGTGTAAAAATTCTCCTCCCCAGTTCATTTAGGTACAGCCATTTAGATACTGCTCAGGTTCTCTTCTTAGATGACTCATCAAATCCAAAGCACCCATTAATCAGTCACCAAGTTACTAATTAGGTTTATTTCTAGTAAATGTATTAGCACTGAAGAAAAAATAATTCAAAGATGTTTTTCCCATCCTCCTCAAAGTCAGTGGATACCAGGCAGGTGGGCTGCAACCTTTATCCCCCTCAATGACTTCTCAGTGGGTAGATCGAAACATGCAGAGCAGTCACAAAAGCCGAGTGGGAGCTAGGCAGGAGGGATTAGATCTTAAGGAATTTTATTTAATTAACCTTCCTGCTAAAGCAGTCACATCTCACTTCTCAGACTCTTACCCTCCTAGGTCATGTTTTCCCTATCAAACTGTGAAGTAACACACAGAATTATATAGCCTTCTTGGTATCTTTGATTTAAAATAAAAATATAAATAATTCTGAAGTGACATGAAAGTATAAATAGGTGGAGTATGAAAATATTTACTGCTGTGTAAACAGCTATCAGTCTGTCAAAAATGCATGCAGCTGCTGGCTCTCGGTGGGAGGCAAGCCTGAGTCTTGCACCTT
Organism: Acropternis orthonyx; assembly: GCA_035583155.1. Lineage (NCBI taxonomy): Eukaryota > Metazoa > Chordata > Aves > Passeriformes > Rhinocryptidae > Acropternis > Acropternis orthonyx. The sequence goes on along the minus strand of JAWWEU010000111.1, from coordinate 17,782,578 downwards.
GAGCCGCTTGTGACAAAGGTTAGCATTGATCCCAGATGCTACTTTGAAAACTGAGGCTCGATACACCTCTAGTCGTTGCAGGAAGTCAGAATAAACCCAACTGCTTCTGTCTAAAATCGGTGCTGGTTTTGCTGTGGATGGTGTTTTGGTGGCGTAGCAGCTTTTAGTGAAGATTCTGCCTTCAGATACGCATTCCAGGAGAACAGACTGATGTTTTGCAGTGCTGAATTTTGGTGACTACCATGCTGTGGTAGTTCATCAGGCATTATTAATGCCTGTATCCTGGAACTCTAAAGATGAGGGTCTGGCCTGAGGATCCTAGGTTCAGGCAGGATGTGCTGCTTTGTCATGCCAGTGAAATACAGTCAACAGGATATGGGGAGATCTCCAACCTGAGTGTAAGGGCTACCAAAGAGTCACTGAAAGAAAAGCTGCTTCTCCTATATGTGAAGTACAAGCTGTATCCCTTCAGAGGGTCTCCTGCTAAGTTTTTTCCTTCAAAGGGGTAAAACTGAGGTCAGAGTGATGAAGTTAAAAACTCTGGATTCTGAGGTAATCCAAGAAGTGGAGAAGTCACAGCATGGCAGAAGGAAGGGTGAGGCTTTGCTGAGAAGAACTGCTGTTGTGCTTCTGCAAGATGTGGGTCTGTTCAGTGGATTTCATCACCCACTGCTGTGTCTCATGAATTTGAAGTTTGAGCCAGTTCCTGGATAAAAGACCTGCTTCCATGGGAGGACAGACATATGAGAAACACCACCTTTCAGGGAAAACTGAGAAGGCAGAACAGCCCAGCCATAATGGTTCCTTGCAGCTACCTACTTTGTAAAGTATTTTTCTGCAGATACTCCTGATAAGTCCCTAAGTTATAGTGCCAGGTCTCTTTCCTAAGGGCTTGCAAATGCTCCATGAATGTGAAAAGTCAGTTGAATCATGGATCCTTCCTAAACCTTGGACCCTGCAAGGAGCTCATGGAGAGTAACTTGAGTGGCAAAAATGATTGTTCACTAATAACAGTGTCCCTGGTGCTGCTCCCTGAGGTCAGCTGGTGGTGTCTGAGCAGGTGTCCCAGGTTGCCTGTTGGATGAGAAGGATAAAGCTGGTAGAGTGGCCACTGCCACCTCCTCAACACATCATCAGCAGGATGGACTAAAAAGGGGCCTCTCTGGTGCCTTTGGTACCTGCCAGCAAGTATCTTAGAGCTCTCTAAAATACTGCATCATATTATTTGTTCTTATTCCTCAGACTTGCTATGACTGAGCAGCCCTTTTACTTTCTGCTCATTTTAGGACCATAATATATAGGTTGGCCTATATATAATATATATATATGTATATATGTGCTTCCTTTGAGAGCACATGCAGGATCAGTGTTGAAGAAAAAAGACAACGCAGAAAGAACCGTGCCTCGCCAACACCACCTGTGGAGACTTTCCACTGTGCCATTTGCAACCGGACTTGCCTATCTCTCATTGGCCTTTTTAGCCATCAGCGTGCTTGCAGCAAGCGTGGGTAGAGCCCTTCCCAAATCTTCGTTCGCGAAGCCCAGCCATGATGATGATGATGATGATGATGATATATGTTGGCCTAGTGGAGTTGTACAGAGGAAGTGTCAGGCTCTGTAGCTGTGTGCTTTGTAGTTCTGTCCCTTCAGCTAACACCAAGTGGTGTTTTAACCCATCCTCAGACAGGCTGACCTTTGCTGTATGTGCTGTCCCTCCCTCCTTGCAGGGCACGGTACAGGTAGGGAACAGCAGATGTGTCCCCAGTGCATGCATTGTGGTTGGCCCTCTGCAGCCTGGCCTGTCTCTCCCTTCAGGGTCAGGCTGTGGGCTGACTGGGTCAGTCTTGCACAAATTATTTACTAGACCTACTCTCAAGCATTTTATAGGCCTTCCTCTTTATTGCTCAGCTTGCAGGTAGCTTATTCCTCTCTCACGAGGTGTAGGGTACACATTCTGACAGCACATTTGTCCTGGTGTGGAAACAGTCACGGTGCCAAATCCTCTAAATATTGTAAAATTCCAAGACCCAGTCCAGGTCTCCTAAAATAGCACGTCTGAGCAAACTTCCTGGGGCTTTTTAAACAGCCTTCTGATGTGTGTGCTGGGGTATGAATGGAACTGCGGATTTCTGAAGTGTCAAGGGGGTAAATGCGTGTGTACCCAAATGAGAATATTATGAATGAGTCTCTTCAGAGAAGAACACTGATGAAAAGGACACTGTTAGCAAAAACGACCACAGAAGTATGAACAAATACTCGAAAGGAAGAACACCCAGGGGGAGTGGGTTCCCACTTGCTAGTGAACTACATTATTCTCTTCTCAGAAGTCATGCTAAATAGGAAAGATTTTCCAGTTTTAGCAAAAAACCTGAAATAGCGTCTGTTCTTAGTTTAAGTTCTTCTGAGTGTGAAGACAAGTGCCAGTGTGACTTCCATGGCTGTAGGACAAACCCATGTATTCTTCTCTTAAAAGGAGTTAAGTAAGTTGAAAAAAGCTGAGCTTTTATCTGTCTTCTATGTTTTCATTGCTTCATCAACATGTTGTTTAATTATCTCTCCATCATTTTAATATCTTTACAATTACAGCACCCTTAGGATACAGGGCTTTTGCTGTTTTCCAATGAACAAGATGAAGGAGTGAGTCATGAAGAGGTCAATTTGCACAAGTTTCTTTAAAAGCTTCAGGTTATTGACCTCTCATACCATTCTTTGTCTTTCATTTAGTCACTGCATCTACAATACGAACAGACACTGAGCTGACAGGGACAGTGCCCTCTGTAGTAGTGCAGCTTCTCTTTCTTCACACTGAAAGCTTCTGTTACCTCCAGATATAACTTTACTGCAGCTGTTGTTGGTGGTTCTTTTGCTCTGGATTATTCAGCTCTTTCAAATCATATTACAGATCTTTTCTAGCCTGTCCTTTCTTTCATTAAGTGATTTGTTTTCATCTTCAGACAGAACCTAGGCAAGGAGAATTGAACAAAAATGGAAAATAGGGTGACAAACTACATGGGCTTTTCTAAAGCCTGTCTCTAGTTTAGGAACAAAAAAGAAGAAACTCCTTCGTCATTTAAACTAACCAAGCTCGAGTCTGTTCTACATCAAGTCACATTCCAGATTGCTCCTGATAAAGAATTGTAAAGACAGAAATGAGTGAAATACCACTAGCTTTTTATTAACTGACAGCCTACCTTTTTCCTCTTGCTGGATGTGTCCCTGAAGAGTTTCGAGGGATTTTTGTAGAGGTGATGTGTATTCTGGATTTCTCTTTGTTCCACACCAGTCTGTATTTTCCCTTGTGCCATGAGGTCTGTCAGGGGCAGCACTGGCTGCTACAGCCAAAGACTGAGCTGGTACCTTCTTAAAAAGTCTTGCCTCTGGCATTAAAAATGCAGCCCATGCTTCAGAGACCTAAGGAAAGGCTGTGATTAATCCCTGGGGTTTCTCTGAAGTCTCAGTAGTGAGTATGGTGGACATACCTTGCTAAATGATTTGTACACATTTTCTGACTTGTATTTAATCACACAGACATTGCTGCCATGAAGTGTCCTAAGTTTCAGCTGCTCTCAGTCCTCCCTCACAGCACAGGATGGTCCTTCCCTGGGTGGGTGCAAATCGATTGGCAACAAAAGATGGTCCAGGGAGGTTTGACAGTGTGGAACTGGGGAGGTTACAAAAAGGAGTTGCAAAGCAGTTGCAGTTTGAAATTAAAGACGCTGACACTGAGAATTGCAAGATGCTTGAGACACATAGTTGGAATGTGTTTATTTTGCAGCTTGAAGGCTATTCTCCTTAGGAAAAGTGAGAAATTCAAGGCCTGCTTTTCGGGAGTATGGAATGCTTATGTCAGGAGAGCTGCAGGTGCTAACACTCTTATGCAAAGTAAGTCATTCAGCCTGGCATTTCTCACCACCCCAAAGGGAAGGCTGGCTGCATGGGATTGGGGTTTTCCTTTCTGATGAGTTAAAGGGAGTAAAGTCCAGAACATCAGATCTTTAGAAAAAGGAAGCTACAGTTGTGATATCTTTGTTCATTTCTCATATTCTCTACTCTAAATTAAGGGTAATTGTCTCACCTTTCTTCTTTTCCTTATTCACGTTAAATTCTTAGGGTTGATTGTTTTGAAGCAACATATCCAAATGGCTCATTCCAAAGCTTTTTCCTGATAACTGATGAAATTTTAGTATTTCAGAGTCCTCAGAAGAGAATTCATGTGTTTAAAATTACTTTGCCTTTTCCCTATTCTCTCTACTCCATTGCTCCCTTTCCCACAGGTCCATCTTCTTGAGGACTATGTCCTCATGGGGCCACATGTCTTCCACTGTTTTTCCTACTGTTCTTAATTTGCAAGCCCTCATCAGAAATACCAGACTTATGTGGGTACCTGAAAAGTGTCAGCAACTCCCAACAAAATGCCCAGTGAATTCTTGTTCCTATCCTGAATAGGCTCAGATCATTCCAAAATCACCAGCACTCCAGCTGGCAACTCTCAATGACTCTTCAGCTGCCTTCTCCTCCCTGTGGAACTTGTTCTGTCCTACATGGGCAAAGGAGTTGCACATTAAGTGGAGACCTTACACTGTTAGTTAATTCTGCAGATAAATAGAAGACTTTAGTTGCCAAGGTAATAAAAATGCATGTTGTAAAACTCCCACAAAACTGAGCAAACAGACCTCACAGCTTATCCTTTGTCAAACCTGAGCTCTCTTCCCAGCGCTGACCATGACCAAAGGTACAGAACTTGATTCTCTCTACCTCAATTCCTCCATCTTTAAAGGGGGGATAATAAAATGCACTTATCTTTATGAAGCACTCGTAGGTTCATTGTTACAGGGTATCACATGTACCAAATATCTGTTTGCATATTGTACCTAATCACAATGCTGAAATTGCATGGACAATTCAATTTTTAGGAACAGCATGAAAAGACTTCATGACTCGAAGTACTTAGATTTGGGTGGCAGCATGAAAAGATCACACTGCCTGGGATGTATAATCCTGACTCACAGAAAAACCCCCAAACCTGCCATATCAAGCTGTTGTTTGGTATAAAGATTCTTGGTTTCCTCCACTCCTCTCCATCACTGCCCTCCACAAAGGCTTGAGGGACCCTGATAGTGCTGTTCCTATGCTGTGGAATCTTGCATACAGCTGATCAACCCAGTGCAATGACCGCTTATAAATCCAGTTTTGCAAGAGGCTGGTGAACTGGTAAAAGTACTCTAAACAGCAGCGTAGCATTTGGGACACACTAAATAAAGAGTGAAGCCTTCTTTGATACTTACTGCTGTTTACATGCCATGTAATTATTATTATCATTGAAAATCCCGACTTCCTTTCTTTGAACATAATGTCTAAACAGGAAAAAGGTAACCTTCCTGTTTGGAGAATTGTTAGTTTCAGAAGAAATATATTTTTTCTCTCTTACTTGCCGTTCTCAAAGATTTTATTTTTAATACAAATGAAAAAGACAAACAATAGTCTATCTAAAAGGAAGGAAAACTGAATGTCTGAAACAAACAGAATCTGCTATGAATAGATAGTCTTTGCACTATGAAATAATTCATGTCATACCTACATATTGACTTTTGCATATTGGGAAAGGAAATGTAGACTTATTTTTGGCAGCCAGTACACTGTATATACACAGTACAAAAGGCAAAGTTAAGGTTAGAAGGGGAGAGAAGCCTCCTGTCAATCTGTACAAACAGCAAGAAGCAATCACACAGGGAGCTGGCCTGGCCCAACAATCATTCCTAGATGGGTTGCAAGGCTGAATTTAAAACCCCTGGCACACAGCATTGTCTGTGGGTCAAGTCAGTGCTCACAGTGGCTTTTGGGGTAAATCTCAGCTTCTAAACTTGGCTTTGCAGCTTTTGTTTAGCTAGAGAAAATAATGACGGAGCAGCACTTGCAGGTATATGGAATCTTTGATGGCGGCCAGGAGCAGCACAGTGAGAGTGAAGACCAGGATGCTCAACTCATCTTTGTGAGGGAGAAATCAGAAAACAGGTAACTAAAAGCTGTGTATGAAAAAGTGCTTGTACCCAAAGGCAGAACAATCTGTTTGGCATTCCAAGGTATCAGAGTCTGACAAGCAGTCTAATGGAATAACCACCAGAAGAGGCCTTGTGAGGTCTGCTGATGCCAATTTGTCTGTATGAGAAGTGTTCATATTGTCACTTCTCCTTTCCATTATTTCATTGTACTTTTACTGATCCTACTTAACAGCAACAACTAAAACATCTTGGGTGAATGGAGGAGGATATATGTGATGTAAGATCACTGCCCAGAGAGGGCTGGGAAGCTTGGAAAGGCCAGCCTTTCTTCATCATCTTCCTAAAGTGCTTTATTCAAGGACTAACTAATTCAGACATTCTTCACAGCTATGCAGAAGTCCTAAAATACTTGGACTATTTCTAAGTCTTGACTCTTCTATTCATGGACTGCATGAATATCTACCTTCTTATGATCATGCAGAAAGTGTAAAAATGTGGTCTTACAGTGTCAAGTACCAGACATTTATAATGATTTCCTAATCTTTGATGGTTTTTTTTGCACCAATCTTCTGATTTTGGAAGCCATATTTTACAGAACTGCCTGCTTGCTGTTGGCAGTACTGTACAAGTGCAAAGGAACCCTGCAAATATTTGCACATGCTCGTCCTATTTTCAGATGAATCTGCTTCATTAGCAGATGGGGCATTAGGCTGGCTCCTGTTTGTAAAGTCAGACCCTAAAGATGTATATTGTTCCTTGTCTGTCTTTGCTTGCCTCATGTTTCCACTTCCCATGGAACCCAAGTCCCCTTTCAATGGCAAGATGCTCAGACACGGTTACCCTTCTAACTTTGCTGCTTTACCAGAGATTCACATATGAAGTTTCTGCTCCATTTGCAGCATCTTCACGATTCACTCCTGCCACTCAGTTGTGTATTGCTCTTCATTGCAAGTATTTTGTCAGGTATGGGACTTGCCTTGTGATTTAACTGGACTGTTGTTATTTGCAGCTCCAGCAAGAAGAGAATATGTTAAAGCCATTGTAAAACAATCAGTACCACATGAATTTGAGAAGGTGGGATCCCGTGATCTCAAACACAGATGGTCTCTGGCAGTGAGAAGGAGAACTGTCCTGCTGAAAAAGACCCAGAAGTCAGCAAATGAGCTGAGTTAATGATGAGACACAAGAAAATTAAAGGCAGAGTGATGTGTGTAGGAGTGTCCCACTTGAGACTGATCTCTCTGTAGTCTCATCTAGCTAGTGTTCTCCACACAGGTAATGCATCTGTTGGGGTGGGAGCAATGCTGGACATTAACTGTGAGTAGTTAGATCTATCACCTTGTTAATTAACAAGATAATATATCTACCAGCATGTGGAACAGTCTCTCTGAGGAGAGATTAGCGATTGGGATTAGCAAATATAATTGCACTTTGCTGAGACTAGTATGCATGTCAGAAGGGAGGGGATGCCTGATTTCACTGCATTTGAAATAATAATAATAATGTAAAATGTGAAATAATATCTGAGCATATAACTGTTGGCTTTTGTTACTCTCCATATGGGTATGTTTGTAGAATCTGGGTTCTGGTACAAAGTGTCTTGATTTTGAGGAGAAGCCCATGCAATCCTTGGACTCTGACAGGCTGGATAGCTGTTGCTGTTGAACAACACTACTCACTTGACCAGTTAATGCTTATAATATATATTGCAGTGGTGGGGGGAGGCTTTTGCCATTGAATATCTGAGCTGATACCACAGGGCACTGAGTCATTGTCCTCTGAATATTCCCTGTGCTGCTACTGCAAATAAATTCTCCACCTTCATCTTAATAGCTTGCTTTAGACCCAGTGCCACACTTCACACCCTGTTCTGGACACCCTCCAACAAGTTAATGTTTTTCACTGAGGAAGGTGAGTAAAACTGATGAGAGTATCCTTAACTAAGAAGCCATAAAATTCTAATAGAGCAGTAATGTTCCCAGCGAGCCTGAAGGAAATCCGATCAATAGTTATGAGGTTGAGGCTCAATTTATGGCTCAATTTATGGCCTTAATTCATCAAACATAGCCATTCTCCATTTTTGTACAGGATGCTTTTGTGATTCCTGCTGAGCAGAGGAGCATAAAGCCTGCACAAGCTCTTTCTCAGCAATTCCCCAGGCTTTGTCATTTAAGATAGGTGACTCTACAGAGGTGATGTTCAGGGTCCTGGGATCTATTTGAAGCCAGTTTTTCATCATATAGGACAGACTGTACCAACTGCATTTGTTCTGAGCATCTCAGGCTTGGAGTGGTTTCACAGTGAGTTAAAAAGGAAGATATTTTGGATCTCTTTAAAATTTGACACTGCAGTTATTCATATGCCTGTAGACCATTCCACAGTCAGGAATGGTCCAGTAGCACCTTCTTCAAAAATCCTGTTACTGCTTTCAGTAAGCCCCTTGCAACAGAATTTGCAGATGGGGGCTGGGCTGCTTCTAAATTTCTAAGCTGCCTCTGTGGTAGAAAGTTTCCCCAGCTGCTTCTGACACAGGTGTGATCTCTTAAAGTTTCCAAAATTGTATGTAAGCACAGAGGCAGACAATGAAATTTCATCCAAAGGTTTCATTAAAACCTTTATGGAAAATGACAGACCTTTCCAAAGACTGAAGTAAAGGCAACCTTTATGCAGCCACCTCCCACCAGTGGCATAAGCATGAAGTAGACTGAAGCATTTCAAATTAAATGGAAAAGCCACAGTTAAAGCCGTCTCCTGTATCTACTTGTCATTTGTGCATCATAGGTTAGCAGAAGTAAGTTTTAAGTATCTGAAGTGTCTTGTAAGTATACAGTAAGGTCCTAACTGGAGAGAGCTCTTAATCAACACTTGACCAAAAAATGTTTTGTGACACTCATTCAAATACAATTTCTATGGGTGCTTTTAAAACCCCCAACCCTTACACCATGTACAGGTCCACAGACTAACAACGTGGACCTGTAGATGATCTTCATTGTACAGATTCATTCCTGAAATGCCCGTGGTGGCCTTTCTGACTGCCTAGGGGGACTCTGGGCTGCTGGTGCTTTCCCAGCCCTCGCATTTTTCCTTCCTGCCAGCAGCTGCGGTGGCGGGGAGGCAGGAGGGGTTCTGGAAACCCGGGCTGTTCCCTGAACCAACAGCGACACCCAGGGATTCACCAGCACAGTCAGTCCCTTCTTTGATCTGCAGCCCCGTGTCCCATGCCGCCTGGAAAGTATTCCAAGGTTTAGCCATTTTTCTCTTCCTGAATGACGACACTGATTGAGAAGGAAGAAATATTTTATTGTAGTAATTTTATCATTAGAAGTCCTGTATAGTTGTGTGCTGAGAGTAAATTAGATGAGCCACAGGCACATCTATATTCAAATGACAGCATTCACATGAAGTGGACTGTACTTTTTCATCTCTTTCAAAACAATTAGGATGGTATTATTTGTTTGCAGCTGTGGTCGAGACAGACAACTTATAAAACCTCCTATTCGTGCTTCCTCACTACAGTGAAAGGCTTCACTGAGGCCATGGTGAAAGCATTTTGGTAAGCTTTTGTTGAATAAATGCACAAACAGAGATGAACCGTACACTCAAGGAGTATGTCACAAATGAAATAATAGGTGCAGGTTCTGTATCAGTGAACACGGAGTCAGACTTTTATTAAAATGACCCTGAACAAGCCCTTGAAGACACATACCTGAGCAAACAATGGTAAAATAATTGGAGAAGTAGGAGAGTACCAGGCATTAATGACTCTAGAAAAAAATTTCAGTAGAAGCAGAAAACCACCTTAGAATTGATCAGGACACAGGATGTGCTGAGAACAACCGAAATTACACAGTGCAATTACAAAGTACAAGTGTACTTCCCACTCCCAGAATGCCAAAGCTGTCTGGCAGTCACTGGGCCATTGGCCCTGTCACTGGTGTACAGCCTGCACAGCTACTGAGGTAGTTCCTGCTTGCTTTTCAAGCCCAGGCTTGCTTCAGATCCAAAGGGAATACCTGTTCCTCTCTGCAGGGCAGCTCAGCTGAAACAGCACCAGGGTCAAACAGCAGCAAATGAAATAGACCAATGACTGTAGCTTTGTCACCGAGCACAGAAGCTGTGAAGGGGAAGAGCATGAACGTAGTCCAAAGTTTGTATGTTCCAGTCGAGAAGCTGAGACTAATTGAGTGGAAAACAAACAAGTGAAATCTGTGTTACAACAGTTTAAAGCATAAAGGTGCAAAACAAGGATTCGACTTTGAAATGGAGCCTGAAAAGTGACAAGTTCAGAAAGCAGAGGAGTCCATGAACTGAGCGTCAGGCAGTGCCTGAAAGCATATTTGGTCATTTCAGTACAGTACCATGGGCTCTTTTTGAAAAAACAACCATGAGCATCCTTCTGTAACTGAAACGGACCTGAAAATCAGGACTAAGTGTCTGAAGATGAACATCCAAAATATGAAGCATCTGTGATTCATTTAATTCTTCTGAAAATGTGTGTCATAGTCCATAAAATAATTGCACTTTCATCTATTTGCTGGTTGCTTTCAAGTGGTCTCTATGTTTTGTAGGATTTATACTGAAACAGTTATCATTCTGCCTGTCTTTTCAAGGAAAGATGAACCAAACTTCTGATTATTCCTGCCATGGCACAGCTGGAAATGGGATATTTGCCAGGAACTCACATAATGTTAAGGTGAGACAGTTTCTACAGTCTGCAGCTCTATACCACTGGTTTTCCTTTGCACTTTTTTTTCCTCCAGAATTTGGCAAGAAAGGTTATTTAAAAACCAGTCTACATCTTGATAATCTTCAGGCCACCGCAAATACCGACTCCTTTGTAAGAAGTTTCTGATTGGTTTGTGTTTCATCAGTTGATACTGAGAAAGTGACCCAACCACTACCATTATGAGAACATCTTTCAGATCACAGAAGTACCTGCTCTGGGCAAAATTAAAGGCTTCCACACACCACCCATCTTTGAGAAACTGCCTGGTCACAACACAGATTGTTTTCCTGCTGTTCCAAATGGCCTCACGAATATTATTGATATGTTCTTCCCCAGGCAAGAAGTCTCTTTCCTCAAAACACAAGGTAAATCTGTTTTTATCAAAATACTGTGAATCCAGGTGCTTTAACAAAGCATTCTGGACCCATTCAAAGTCATTTTTGCTGTAGCACAAATATGCATCATATCTGTATTCACTTTTATCTGTTACTTGTGGGTGGCTGGCTATTATTTTTTTGGTGATAGTTTTATACCACATAAAACAAATCCCTCGACAGCGAGTAAAAATGATGGCTGACACCAGAAACATAAGGACAGTGACAGAGAGGAAGATGAATAGTGAGAACCTGAGTGCCTGTTGGAGTTCATCTTCATCACAACCATCATGTTCCAGATAGGACAGTGGTACCCCTGCAAATTCAGGTGGGTATACACAGTACCTGTCAGATTCTGACCCCGCTAGGGTTACATTGGTTTCATTAAGCCACACTAGTAGGCTCTTTAAAGTGCAATCACAGACAAACTTATTATGTGTTATATCCAAAATACTCAAAGTCATAAAGACTTCAGGCTCAGGGGAAAGCAGCTGGTTTCCAGATAAGTTTAGGTTCATTAGGTTTTGTGGAAAAAGCCCAGTAGAGAGATGAGACAACAGGTTGGAAGCCAGATTGAGTGTTTTTAGGGATGTTAGACCTCTAAAAACGTCCTGTGGAAGAGCACTGAGGTAGTTGTTATTCAGATGTAGAACCTCAAGTTTGGACAGTGCCCCAAACACATCCAAACACAGATCTCTCTCCCACACAAGCTGTAACATATTTTCACCTAGATCCATATAGATTAACTGACTATTTTGTATGGCATTATCCCTTTTCACACAGTAAGAGAATCGATTCTGTTTTAAGAAGATATACTGCAGATCTGGAACTTGGAAAAGAATATACAGGTCACCTACATTTGCCAACCAATTTCTTTCTAAATTCAAGTATGTTGCATCTATTCTTGTGTAAGCTACAGACATTAGCTTATTGTCACCTAAAAAGGCATAGGTCAGATGTGGAAAGGAAGGGAGGTTTTTAATGGCATTGTCTCGGAGATCAATTATTTTCAGACTTGCTAAGTTGCTGAATGATTTTTCACCAATCATCCCAATATGATTCTGCTGTAAATCAATATACATTACACGATGTAGACCCTCAAAAGTATAATCGTACAACTCACCTAAAAGATTACTTGAGAGATTGAGAATTTTTAGGTTGCTCAAGCCAAAAAATGCTTCCCTTTGGATTTGATTTATCTTGTTTTTGTAAAGGTTCAGCAATTCCAGATTACCAAGGCTTTGAAAGACTAAAGAATTGAGAGAGAAAATGTAACTCTTTGAAATATCTAAGGAACTAAGATTGCTTCCTCCTAGTCCTGCAAAAGTATCACTATCTGGATTTTTTAAGTTTTGAAAGCCAAATCCTGAACCCATTGGATGAGAATGAAATATTAAAGAACTGATTTGAGTCCCTTTAATGACTGTAAAGAAATACTGGACTTTCTCTGTGCCCCAGCCATTTTCGCTAAGGTCTAGTGAGTTAAATGTAATATTTTTTAAAGGATTTGGGCATTTGGCCCAGTCCACACTTTCTGTCTTGTACAAATAATTAGAACTGAGGCTGAAAAATAAAAAGTGTTTTCCTCGGAAACTGGTAAGATTGCTTTGACAGAGGTTGGATATCTTGTTGAATTTCAGGTTCACAGTTTTCAAGGCTGTTAGATTATAAAATAAAGGATGAGGCTGAAGTTTTGTGATTTCGTTCCCTGAAAGATCCAATTCTTCTAACGATCTCAAATCTTGAAAGTAGCGTTCCTCAAGTATGGAATCTCCAAGGCAGTTCTGAAACAGACGGAGTACAGTCAGACTTGGCAAACCCACAAAAGCATCAAGATCCAGTCGAAGAATCTTATTGTATCCCAAATCTAACAGACGAAGGTTTGGCAGATTCCTGAAAGCTCCTTTTCCTAGGGTAACAGGATGGACCAACTGCGTTCCAATTTCCAGCAACAACAAGTGCTCCAGCAGTGGAAATGAAGTTTCAGTCACTCGTCTGATATAGTTGTAAGTTAAGAAAAGCTTCACTGTATCCTTCGGCACAAGTGGAATATCTGTGAGGTTGCAGAACAAATACACGGAGACTTGGGCTTCTGAGTAGCAGCTTCTGAAGGCACACACCCCACTAGCCAGTGAGAGCCCAAAGACAAGAACTAGCTGATGACATAACATCATGAACCTAGTGTGAAAAAAGTGAAAACAGTGAGCATTAATTCTGCAGTTGGCTATCTGTGCAACGAGTTGTAGAGCATGTTTTTAACAGTTGTAGAAGAGAGGACTAATGTCACGCTAATTACTCATGATTTGGGATTTATCCTTCCTCTGAAGTCTAACAGGTACTATCTGATAGGCTGCCTAGTCAGAGAATGGGTCCCAAAGAGATGTGAGCAACCCTTACAACCTAAAAAGTAATTCTCCTTTATGTACCTTAAGGGTGGCACCATAAGGGCACTAGGTAGGTGTTGAAATCTTGGCCCTAGCTATCTAATTTGCGCCATGGAACTGGTAATGCTGGTGCATTAGCTTAATTCCTAAATCAGTTATCCAAACAGGTTTAAACAGTTTGGATTACCCAAATAAAGTGCAATCATCCAGTCATTTCAACAGAGTAGGCCAACGCTGCTCTTTCCCTGAGCACTCTCCTTGTGAGGGCCATGACCTGGTTGGAATGTAGATTGCTGTCACATAGAAGTACCTAACAGCCATGGATTTTGAAGAGGGGGACCTCTTTTGGGGCCCCTTGAGCCTCAGACTATCCCATTAGTGTGAAATTGTTCTTGAAAAGGTTGTGAGATAGTTTTGAAAGTATAGGCAGAAACAAGGCTAACAGTGAATGAACAGCAGAAGACCTAGTAGCCTGGAACTGTGCTGCAAGATTACATGTTTTATGAAAAACTCTATTTCCTGAACTGTAAATTCCTAAGTTACACAAAAAGGTGCATAACAACATTTATGCAGCTTGCTGATGAATCCATTTATTATATATTCTTACTCTGGATTTCCCTTGCATTATACCATCTGTCTGCCTGCCTCCCTTATTATCTAAGACAAAAACCTCGTCAAAGCAAGGAAGGTCTTTTTTATTGAGTGTGGTAAAGAACAGAGCAAATTATTAGCCCTAAAGTGGTTGCTTGTGTATGGTAGTTTAAAAAAAAGCCCTTCCAACTAAGATTGCAACCATCTGGTTCTGCTTTTAGACAAGAATTTATTGAAATGAAATGACAACCCAATGGAAGAATTTTTGTGTCCTCCAGCACAATCGGCTTAAAAACTGGTAAATGTCAACTCTTGTGGAACCAAACCCAGAGTGGCCATTTAATGTCTGCAAAGCAAAGCTACTTCAGAGAGGGAAAAAGTCGGGCTTTGAACAACTATTGTTCTGACTTGAACATACTGCTTCTTCAAAGCACAAGTACAAACCTCTATGCAGAATACTGCACTATTAAACTAAAATCGTCTTAGCCTTATTGCTGTCATACAAAGGGATTTCTGAAAAAGGAAAAGGTATGTCAGTGGAGACCACTAGGACATTTCCATTGTAAATACCAAAGGAAAGAGCAAGCCAATTTTTAGAGACTATCTGCTGCACAGGAAGTACAAGGATATTACAGCACAATTCAATCCCATAACTGACACAATCTCACTGTACCCAACATATCTGATATTAAAGCCTTAACTTGTAACAGCTGTACTGCTAGAGTGAGTCTGCAAGTTTTCACCCTAGAGGCTCAAACACAAAGTGGGAAACACAAATACCTCACAACTTAAAATACTAATCTTTATACTTTTAAGACATTCTCATGTGCTTCGGACAAGATCTGATTCTTGAAGTAAAAGAGATTATGAATATAGAATAAGAGTGTTGAATTCTGAAGTCCTGGCATTCAAATTTCATTCACATTTTGTCTCCCTAAGGAATTTAGGATGTTCTGCAAAGCAAAGCAAATGTGCTGCAAAGAGAGGCAAATTGCAGGCAGTGAGGATCAAAATTCTGTTTTATTGAGCATAGTAAAGAACAGAGCAAATTATTAGCCCTAAGGTGGTTGTGTACTGTACTTTAAAAAAAACACTTAAGAGATCTTAACTTCTTCTATGGGGAATAATTCCAAGTACTAGAAGATAATTGGATTTACTAACCTCTTTTTTGACCTATCATGCACTTTTAAAGGGGACATTATAAGCAGCAAACTATATAATGTTTGTTGTTGTGTTGTAGGTTATTAAAAAAGACACAACTAAACATACAGCAGGCCATCCAAGATCTTGATTACTTCTTTAAGTTTCTCTTTGCTTGAACCATGAAAACAAAACACCAAGTTTCCCTTTTAGTATTTGATAACTATTACATTGGTTCTTGTTGGCATCGTAATAAAAGATGTTTAGCGCAAACAGTTTTAAATTACATTTATCTTTCAGATGTTTATATTTTCATTTCTTGTATTTGCCTGGATGCTATGGCTGGTGTTTACAGTTTGAGCAAAATCACTGCATCATCAAAAGCAGTGACAGACAGAAAATACTTTGAAGTCATTATTTAATAGACATGTGAGCTAGGAAAAGCTCAAAATGTTTAGAGTGGAAGAGCTAGAAAATGTTGGTTTTAAATTTTAAAATGTAGTTTTATTTTTTTTTTTAGAATATAAGAAAATGGTGAAATAATTTTAGCCACCTTTCCCTGTATTCTTACTTTCTTTTCTACATTCCTGTAAGTCAAACAAATACCTAACAATCTTTTATTACTTGTTATACTCCACCTGAGCTCTGGTTTAGTGACAAAAAAGATTTCACTTGTAAATTCCATGCTCCCTCAAATTTTCTGCATAAGTTATTACTTTCTCCCCCAAATCTTGTCCCTCCGTGACCAGGAGGGGGATGCTGGCATTAAGTAATGCCTCTTACTGCTCTCATGAGGACAGCAAAGATTTGTATTTTATCAGAATCCCTTCATGAAGCATTCTATACAAACCTTAACCACTATACATTAGCCTTTAAAGCCTTTTGGGAAGAATATTCTTCCCACAAAATGAGGGTCACCCCATTCAATTACATGTCTATGCATGGACATGAAGGGATGTGTAAATCCTTCATTCATAGAATGTTAGAATCTTTAACATTGGAAAAGACCACCAAGGTCTCCAAGTCCAACCTGTGACCAGACACCACCATGCCAATTAAACTGTAGCACTAAGAGCCACATCCAGTTGTTTCTTGAACACTTCCAGTGATGGTGACTCCACCACCTCCCTGGGCTCCCCGTTCCAATGTTTAAAAACCCTTTCAGTGAAGAAGCTTTTTCTGATATTCAACCTGAACCTCCCCTGGTGGAGCTTGAGGCTATACCCTCTTGTCCTGTCAATTACAGAAAAATTTCTTTATTGAAAACTGGACAATGAAGTTTAGAGAACCAGGGCCCAGCATGTGAGATTTTGTTTTCTTTTACTGCACTCATGTCAGAAGGGGTAAGTAGCAAAGGGAAGGGGGAAAGTAAGATGGGAATGGAAAATGCAGCAAATGCTTTTGGGATGGAAAGTCCTAAGCAGGCCATGATTCTGAGCAGTGGAAAGAACTTATACAATGCAGAGTCGATATAATACCTATATCTAAGGCACCAAGTGAGTGTATGCAGAATGCACATACTCTAGCTCTGGTCTCAGCGTCCTGTGCGTCTGCCTGAGGGAAGGCAGATGCAGATGCTTTGAGTCATCTGGAGCAGACTTTCACTATTGTGCTAACTTTTCTTAAAACTTTTGTTAACCTGGTTTTAAATCACCTAGAAACTTTTGCTAGCACAGCAAAAATGGGAACTGGCAGTACCTGAGAGTGGATGTTGCAGTAGTGCCTGTCTATCTCAGCACAGCTGTGTATGCCTTAGGACACCCAGAGAGACTGTCAGTAAGCAGAGATTGAAGTAAAGCTGAAAAGTAGAACTAAGACTGTCTCTTTTTGTTACTTGTGTCAGAGTAACAACTCTCCCACGGAGAGTTAGAACACACTTGCCGTTCCCCTTTCCACACCCCCAGCAAAAATGCACCAGAATCCACATAAATAAAGAAAGGGTTACATACCCTGGTTCTGTTCTTGCTGAGGCCCGAGGCTTGCTTTTTAAAAGAGCGACCTGAAAGTCTCAGAAGTGGTTTTGTGCAGCAGCAGCTCTCTGTGCTTCCGTCACATAACCCTAAGTCAATGTGAACCAGCACACACCAGTGGGAGGGAACAGGTGTGAAACCTGTGTGCTTATGAAAATTAGCTGCAGGCCTAAATTTTTTCAGTTGTCAGCCATACGTGTTGTGAGAAAAAGCAGCAGAAGTGCTGGATATCTGGGTGGACTCTAGGGAAGACCAGTCTGATATGATCACCAATAAGACTGAAAGAGTTTAAAAATATTTTTAATAACCTATTGTAATGATCATGATGTCCTTCCAAGGAGATTCTTCATAGATGACAGCTCAGTCAGCCAGAAAAATTGTGTGGGCACCACATGCACAGACTGCTTGAAACAATTCCAAAAAGATGGAATCCTGTGACCAAGAATACCAGTCATTTTGGTGTTTGGGATGTGGTCAGTGGATAAAAAGGTAAAGACAGATGTAAAGCTGGTAAAATTTTCATATATGTGCCAAAAAGGAGGGAAAAAAAGAGTAAATTTTTTGCTAATGCTAATTTTCATGAAAACATCCAGGTCATTTTCTGTAGGTCACTGAATCACAGAAGAGTAGGGTATATATATAATAAAGGCAGCAGCATCTTTTGATGAGTGTGTGAGAATCTCATCTCTAATTGCCACAAGCCTGCTTTAGGATTAAGGATTAAGGGATAAACATTAATCCTACTGCCAAGTTGGAAGGCTTTTCTTCCCTTTAGCTCCATAGCTAAGGGTCTTTCTGTTTGGACAGCAAGATGCAAGAGCTCTCTTGGAGCCTGCACCAGTGATGTCTTTCTGTGAAGCATCACTCGTTGTCAAAGGTAGCACAAAAGCTCCCCAGAGAAAAGGACAAAGAAAGGCAGGAATCAACAGCTTCAAGGTCTGTTTCATGCCTGTAAAACCAGTGCATAGAAGATAGTCCTCTTTTCTCCCTCTATACCCAAAAACATTAGCCATTGAAGGGACAAACACTTCCCCCTTATTATTTTTTTTCTAAAATGAGGTGAGTTTTACATATGTAACTTCAAATTTGGTATGCACACTGCTTTCATCATCAGTTTACAACTTTTCTTGTGAGTGTTTTGAAAGTATATTTAAGTTGACTTCTTTATGTATATGTCCAGAGTCCTGCTAACTTAATAGGGAGTGTTTTATATTCATCTAATCAAAACTATCCCTCCTAGATGACCCCCAGATCCTTCTGTCAGAAACTGGCGAAATGCAGCACTCACAAACAGTATCAATAAAGAAATCAGCTGCAGGTACAAAACACATGGGCATGAAAAAGCTACTGGGAAATCAGGAGGAGTTTGGAATCTGTGGTGGGTTGGCCTTGGCTGGATGCCAGATGCTCACCAAAGCTGCTCTAACACTCACCTCTTTGGCTGGACAAGGGAGAGAAACTAAAACAAAAGACTCGTGGGTTGAGATAAGGGCAGGGAGAGATCACTCACTGATTACTGTCATGGGCAAAACAAGACTTGACCTGGGGAAATTGGTTTAATTTATTACCAGTCAAATCAGAGTAGGGTAATGAGAAAAAAAACTACCAAATCATAAAACACCTTTCCTGACCCCTCCCTTCTTCCTGGGCTTAACTTTATCCCAAGTTCTTTACCTCCTCCTCTGCCCAGTGACGCAGGAGGATGGGGAATGGGGGTTGTGATCAGTTCAGACATGCTGTCTCTGCCAGTCCTCAGGGAGAGGACTCCTCACATTCCTCCCCTGCTCCAGTGTGGGGTCCCTCCCGTGGGAGACAGTCCTCCATAAACTTCTCCAATGTGAGTCCTTTCCACGGGCTGCAGTTCTTGATAGATTGCCCAGCACAGGCCCCTTCCACAGGGTGCAGTCCTTCAGGAACAGGCTGCTCCAGCATGGGTCCCCAGCAGGCTCACAAGTCCTACAAGCAAGTATGTTCTAGCATTGGCTCCTCTCTCCTCAGGTCCACAGGTCCCACCATGAACATGCTCCAGTGAAGGTTTACCACGGGGTCACAGTTGCCTTTGGACACTGATCTGCTCCAGAGTGGGATCTTCAAGGGGCTGCAGGTGGGTATCTGCTACACTGTGGTCCTCCATGGCCTTCACCCATGGACCACAGGAAAATCTCTGCTCCAGCAACTGGAGCACCTCCTCCCCCTCCTTCTCCACTGACTCTGGTGTCTGTAGAGTTGCTTCTCTCACACATTCTTACTCCTCTCTCCAGCTATAGTTGTCAGTGCACAGTTCCCTCCTCCCCACTTTTTAAATCTGTTATCCCAGAGGCTCTACCACTGTCACTGATGGGCTCTGCCTTGGTCAGCAGTGGGTCCATCCCAGAGCCAGCTGGCATTGGTTCTGTTGGACATTGGAGAAGCTTCTGGCAGCTCCTCATAGAGCCACCCCTGTAGTCCCCACTTCTACCAAAACCTACACAAACCCAATACAGAGCTTTTGGGTGAGGGGTTTTTTTGCTTAGTTTCAGGTTAAGCATTATTCAGTATAGACAATCTCAGCTAGAAGGCCTCTCAGATTTCAAAAGACTCTTGATTCAGGCCATAAGTTCTACAACAAGAACAGCAAAGTCCAAGCAATCCTTTCTCCTCTCCTCTCCTCTCCTCTCCTCTCCTCTCCTCTCCTCTCCTCTCCTCTCCTCTCCTCTCCTCTCCTCTCCT
>JAWWEU010000111.1:17748220-17762585 GCA_035583155.1 Acropternis orthonyx | reverse complement strand
TCTCCCCTCTCCCCTCTCCAACCCAATTTACTTTTACTTCATCTTATTTTCCTCAATGTCTTTTCCTTCTCACTATACTTTGTCTCAGGCATGGACCAAGTGCACCTGTATATAAATGAGGTTTAACTCCTACATTAGTATAACATCTGTCTTCTTTCCACAGTGCTTCTTAGTCTGAATTTAAAGGTAAGACTTCAGTTATCTTTCGGGGGCATTTTAGCTGCCCAGTAAGAAAAGTAACCCCCAAGCAGAGCCTCAGAATGAAGATTAGAAAGCATGCACAAACCTAATTGTTTTTTGCATGTAAAACATGCAGCTCATGCACAATCATCTGCCCTATCCCTGGCTAGTGCAGCTCTGATCTTGTTTGGATTGCACTGACCCTTCTGTGGAAACTCCCCATCAGAATGAAGCAGACTTGAACAACAACAAACCAACCAAAAAAGCAAACCAAAACCAAACAACAGAAACCAGTCTTTGTGGTTTACATGTCACAGGGTCAAGACTTCCTCTTAAGTATCTAGAACAGTCGGGCTGGTTACCGCCGACTTTCAATTTTTCTGAGAATAGCTCAAAGCCATTGAAGCTGGAGGCTGTGGCTTTGGAAACTGGTACCTCTAAGTGGAAGGAGATGCTAAAAGAAAAACTGAGGAGTTTCCAGTTGGGCAAAACAAGGGGAATACTGATCGGATGCAACATTTGCCAGAGGCATGTACTGACAAAGCGAATTAGAGGACAGTAACATCCATTGCTAATTGTGTACTCAACACTGGGTTCTAAAGCTGAAGTCTGGTTATGGATTTTAGCTAAACTAATGCTTTGGGTTAAGCAACCAAAATTAAGCAAGCAATGTTCTATTCCAAAATAATTCAAGAAGTTTATCTTCCAACCCCTGCTCAGCAAAAAAAATCACATAATCACATAATCGTTAGGGTCGGAATGGACCTCTGAAGATCATCTTGTTCAACTCATCTATTCCAACACCCCTGCCAAGGCAGGGTCACCTAGACCAGGCTACACAGGAATATGTCCAGGTTGGTTTTGAATGTCTCTAGACTCCACAACATTCCTGGACAGCCTGTTCCACTGCTCTGCCACCCTCAAGGTAAAGAAGTTCTTTCTCATACTGAAGTTTTAGTGTATGGCCATTGCTCCTCATTGTGTCACTGGGCACCACTGAAAAGAGTCTGGCACCATCCTCTTGGCACCTGCCTTTGAGATATTGATATGCATTAATGAGTTTCCCTCTCAGTCTTCTACAGACTGAACAGGCTCAGCTCCTGCAGTCTCTCCTCATAAGAGTTGCTCCAGACCCCTCATCATCTTCATTGCCTTCTGCTGGACCCTCTCCAGTAGCTCCTTGTCTTTCTTGTACTGAGGAGCCCAGAACTGGACACAGCATTCCACATGTGGCCTCATTAGGGCCAAGCAGAGTGACAGGATCACCTCTCTCAGGCTGTTGGCCATGCTCTTCCTGATGCACCCCAGGATACCATTGGCCCTCCTGGCCCCCAAGGCACACTGCCAGCTTATAGCCAACTTGTCATCCACCTATATTCCCAGGTCCTTCTCAGCAGAGCTGCTCGCTAGTAGGTCAGCCCCCAACCTGTTATTGCTCCCCAGGTGCAGGACCCTACACTTGTCATTGCTGAAAATCCTCACAGCTCTTGCACTGTTGTCAGCACAGCCACGTTTCTGCAGGAGAGATGTCAGGTACTGTTACCTAACACACGTGCTTACAGCCTTGCATTCAAAGCAGCTTCCTTGAGTGAGAACCAGCCTGAAGTTTCTCACAGTGAGGAAGGCTGAGTACTCAGGTCTTCCACTTCCTTTAATGGTCTAATTGGGTCATAGCATCAGACCCCTCTACTTTCCTTGGTTAAAGGTTGAAAGGAAATGTCCGTGACTAATATGCCCTGCGTTTGACTCAAAGCTGCAGCTCTGCTAGAAATGCTCCATGCAGGCTCCTCCAAGGAGGTCTGCGTGGGGACACGTGCTCTGCATTGACCTCCCCAGCACCTGCAATTTCTGTGCAAGGCTGCTCACCCTGGGGAGCTCCTGTACAGTGAATTGTACATACACAGGGAGCCACAGCAGACATGGGGGCACCTTGTGGGTTTATGACTGAAGGAAGGGCCTTTCAGATCAGATTTTGGGGACTTGGCTGCCTAAAATCCACTAAAATTCACCTGAATAGTGTCTCAATTTCATTCTTTAGATCTTGAGTGCCTCCCTTCCATCCAGCGAAGTGTCTCCTTTGTGCAGTCTTCTCTATATATTCACGTCAAAATTCTGTAGGGAAATGAGTATTATTCCTACTACTATCAAGTGCAGAACAAAATTTCCTTGCCTAATGCCCTAATATCATTCATATTTTCTTCACTCATGGCAAAAATTATGGGTATCTTTCCCAGAGGCTGGTGATACACACCAACTATGAAGGACTATTAGTATTTGGCACTTGGTAAAATTTCTCAGAAAAAAAACCCAAAGAACTTCAAAGGGCACTCTTTTTCTTTTAATCTAACAGAAAGCCTTACTGACAAGGAGTTTGTAATATTTATCTAGGCCATAAAAAAGATCTTGAAAGATATACTGCAAACAGTAAACCTTTGTTCTTAGACTGGTCAGGTAAAGGCCAACTGCTATTGTGAAAATTTGTATTGCTGCTGTTATCTGATTAGATCAAATCTACTTACTGAAAGAAAAATAAAGCTCCAAGCTTTTGCCCAGGCTCTAACCCATCATAATATATGCATTTGTACTCATAAAAAGTTGAGCAGTGTAAACACACTTTTCATCATGGGGCCCCTCTAGCCAATTACAATCTAAAAAGAAACTATGTCATTCATCATATGATTAATGAATGTGCCCCTTCCAACCCCGTCAGCTTCTCCCTTAGGTTTCTAGGATTCTTAACTCTAATATAGCATTTTTCAACTTAAAATCAGGAAACAACTCATAAGGCAAGTGAGTGCAGTGACACTTTCTATCACTGATGGAGAAAAACAAAAGGAAGTAAGGCATTTAATGACCTGACAGAGCAGAAGGACCATAAAATTCAGCCACTGCTTTGTGTGTAATGATGTAGTTCCTGTTTGTATTTATTTGTTTGTTTTGATATCCCATCAGATTATATGATGAGATGCAAATACACAAAGACAGATGTGGTTCCTCTAATTACAGTATGAGAGTTCTTTAAAAGAAAACAGTCCCCAGATGGATAGGCAAATAAACTTGAAAATACAGATTAAAACACGCTATGGGCTATTTATCTGGAGGACAGGAGTAAATTGGGTAGGCAGAGTCAGGATGCTGTAGCCCCAGACCCCAGGTCCTGGCCCCACCTCCGTTGTTTTTAGCTGCCAGCACTGTTTCAAGTGTCTCTCTGCTGATCAGAGCCAGGCTGCTCCTCTTCCTGCCCGAGCAGCCAGCTGGGCTGGTTGTTCCAGTGTAGCACTGGGCACTGGTCCATCTGCCAGCCCCGGGCAGCCCAGCCTCCTCTGCCTCTGTGTCTCGTAGGGCATGATGAAGGCAGAAGGCTTCAGAAGAGAACAAACAAGGTTTCCTACACTCTTCCAGGTCCGAAGGAAATAGGACTTCACTGAGGACAGTGAAGATTCAGGGGTTTGTTGTTTTTTTTTCAAGTTGTTGTTACTGTTGTTTCCCAGTAGAGATGCTCATTCAAAGCTGCACAAACCACCTACAGGCAGTCGCAGTCACCACTCAGATATTCTTACCTCATATCCTGAGTCCATGTTTTCCTTTTTTCCTTTGAAAACTGTCACATGAGAAACTGCCTGGTCTAGACTAGAAGCCACCTACGGGGAAGAAATGTTTCCTTCCTGTTAGTTTCCCTCACCTTTTAGCTGTCGTTTTGGACTGTGCTTTTCACAAAGTGGATTTAGCCTAGGGGCACAACGTCCTTTTTTTTTGTGCTTGCAGAATAATTAGAAGCAGAGAGGATTTAAGCTCTCACCTGGAAAAGATCAAAGTGATAATAGGAAAGGAGTCTCAAGAATGACAGTCAAGTTTTTAACTTACAGCCAGCTTGCACAGATGAGACAGAAATTCTTGAGGAAGCCACAGGAAGCGGAGAAGCAGCAGCATTCAGACTGTAAGTCCTGGGGTCACAAGCAGAGCTCTGTACAGCCTTACCTGCAAAGCTAACCTTTTAATGAAGCTCATCAGCACTGGCATGCCTGTGAAATAGTGGTCATGAATAAAGCTGGTAATGCTTTGGCAGCCTGAAGTCAGCAGAGCTAGCTGAAGGAGGAGTGGCATGGTTACCCCTCCTGCACTCCCAGGACCCAATCTGGTCACATTATTTATTAAAGAACTATTAAAAAAGTATGGAGACAGGTGCCTGAATATGTGGAGCCAAATGGAACAAATAGTAAAAAAGAGACATTTGCTTTTGCAAGTTTGTTGGTTTTTTTTTTTTACATAAAAATTTTAATAAAGCAATCAAAAGATAACAAGCTGCAAATGTCCAGTGATGAAAGGACCTTAAGTATAATACATAAGAGAGATAAAATCTGCCCAGCATTTAAGTGAAATTAGAAACCTGCTCCACTATTTCCTGGAATGGAGATATTGAAAAGATACCTTCTGAATTTCTTTGAAATAGGCTCTAGATCTGAATGAATTTGAGTTAGCTCTTGTTTGCGGAGGAGAAAAATGTGAAAATTTCACTCACTAGCATGGCTGACATAATTCTGTGCTGTAGAACCTGTGATGCAATGAAGATCTACCTCATGAAGAACACAGAAAAGTAGCTGGTAGCCTTTCTGAAACCGTTCCAGTGGGAGGCTGTTCATGAGTGAGCTGTTCCATTGACTCTCAGCATGGTAGTAACATCCTAGGGCTCACCTGCATATATATTCCAGGTCAAGTGCCTATGTGCTGATTATCCTTATACAAGATGGTCCCAACCCAACCAGGAACAGCTGACACACAGGCTAACCTGCATGAAAGGCATTTAGAGTGGAAGCAGGAGACCAAATTAAACACTCCGTGCAGTGCATGTAGAAAGACATGCACCTGATTTCTGAATCCATAAAGACCTGCAGTCTGACACCAAAGGACTGCCAAAACAGAAATCCCCATGCAGGGTGTATTTTAAATTCTGTCCCTACCCAGCTCTTTATGGAGAGAAAGCTAGCTATGTCTTCATTTAGCACATTAATCTATCAGGTAAACCTGCTACTCTCAGTTCTGTTTTCTGCACAATGCAACACCAAACCCTTTTATCTCACATATACTTGTTAACTGCAGAAGCATTGGTTATTCTGGACTGGAGGCACTGTCCTCTTCTGTTACAGCTCTTCCAACTGAGGGAATAATGTTCAAGATTTGCTAAATCAAAGACATGCTTCCCCCTAATGAGGGGTTAGGGGATGCTTTTTATGGGGTCAAGGGAGGGAAGGGAGATCTGTTCTGGGCAGCTTCCATGTTCTGACTATGCACGTGTTCAACCCAGAAACCAATCTTCAGGGAACACCCTGGAGGTCCTTCCTGCCGTCCCCTCTAGTTCCTGCCTCTTACCATCTCGATCAGCTTCTTGCACAATGACACAGCTTCAGAAGGAAGCTGGAGGAGGCCAAAATTAGCCTGTTGCCAAAAACAGGAAGACATACTTCCCATTCACCCTCAGGCACGCAGTGGGAAGGACTGAACTCTCCCATGACTTGGGTAAATGCTCCCAGCCATAAGCCACGGAATCAAAGACGTGCAGTAACAGTTCACTGCTCTGTTCTAAAACACTGCTGCATTTTGGGCTGGGTCTGAGCTGGAAGCATACATACATCAGAATACCTGTGCCACAGAGATGGATTAGATGTTGGCTGGTCAGCCCTGCCAGCCTTGGGCACTGCTGGGTGTCTGCAAAGGCAAAATGTTTCATGCTCGAGTACTCGGGAGTACTGAAGTGCACGGTGGGAAGTGCTGACAACCTGCAGGCTGGACTCTTCCAAGGCCAGGTGCAGATGCGGGCACGTCTCATCAAGTCCCACCTCCGATGCCTTTGTGCCTCTTGGGGACTTTATACCCCACGTACCTAGGGGTTTTTTCCCCATAAAATAAAGGTAATTATCCTTGCCTGCCTCGGGGTGGGGGGGGAAACTGAACGAATGCTAAGTTACATACCACTTTGAAAAATGCAAAAGTGCGAGTGCCAAAACACACTCCATTTTCCTAGGGGTGGACATCATTGCTTCCTGGCGACTGAAAGGGGAAATGCAGAAGGTGGAAAGAGGATGAAGATCGACCTGGCGTGGGCTGTGAAAGACCCCTGCGAGGCTGCTGCTCAGACCTGCGGCTCCCACCCGTATCCCGGTGCCCCGGTGTCCCAGCTCCCCTGCTGCCGGCCCGACCCGGCGAGGGGAGAAAGGCTGGGAATACCCGCTCCCTCAGTGCCTGCCCCGCCGCGAGTTATACCCCGCATACACACCGTGCGGCTGGAGCGGGGAAGGGCGCTCGATCCGCGGGGAATGCAAGGGGAGGGAGAGCCCCGGGCAGGGCGGCGTTCGCACAGGCAGCTGACCGAAAATAAAGGGGCAGCGCCAGAGACAGCCCGGCTGCCGCAGGGGTGTGGAACGGAGAAGAGTGGTGGTGATGTGCGTGTGGAATGGGAAAAAAGATAGAATCAACAAGGAAGAAAAACTGGGAGGTAAATTCCCCAGCGGAGTGGAAGTCCTCCCCAGCTTTCCAAGACGGCCTGCTGCATGCCAAACTCTGGCGTCCCGACATAAGGACGCGAGTGTTGGAGCAGGTCCAGAGGAGGGTCGCAAAGATGCTCGGAGGGCTGGAGCGCCTCTCCTGTGAAGACAGGCTGAGAGAACTGGGCTTGTTCAGCCTGGAGAAGGCTTCACGGAGACCTTATAGAACCTTCCAGTACTTAAAGGCAGCTACAATAAAGCTGGAAAGGGGCTTTTTACAAGGGCTTGTGATAGGACAAGGAGGAATGGCTTTAAATTGAAACAGAGTGGGTTTAGATTGGATATTGGGAAGAAATTCTTCACTAGGAGGATGGTGAGGCACTGGCACAGGTTTTCCAGAGTTGTGGATGCCCCTTCCCTGAAAGTGTTCAAGGCCAGGTTGGATGGGGCTTTGAACCTGGTGTAGTGGAAAGTGTCCCTGCATGGGGTGGAAATAAATGAACTTTAAGGTGCCTTCCAACCCAAACCATCCTATGGTTCTGATTCTATGGGAAGCAGTCAGGCAGTGGAAAACCAGACTGTGATGTGTAACTGGGACACAGGAGTAAGCCTTTATGGGCCTTGCTACATTTCAATCTATAGGAGACATCACACCGACTCATCTCAGTCTAAGCAACGTGAAAATTTGTGCTGGCTGCTTAGTGTTTGAGCTGTTTCTTTTGGACTTTTGCAGGTGGAAAGAGCCAGCTCATCTCCATCTGTTGTCTCCAGTATGGCTGAGTCTCTGATGTGCACTTAATCTGACCCAAGATAACTGTAAGCAGGTGATTCTCTAATCACATTCTTATCCTATTTCTAATGGTCATTATATTCCATTTCCTACATTACCTTGTACTAAGTGGAACACTTTGGCTTCCTAAAGAAGTTAAGATTGAATTATAGACCTGTAACTGAAGTAATTTATTTCCCTGTTACTGTAATTCTTAAAGATGAATCCAGGAATGAAAAGGGGAGGTAAAAGAGTGGACAGTGTAATTTTTATGAAAAAAACCCAAACCACACCACTACAGTAATTTAAATTTTCAGGTTGCACTGAAATAAAATTTCTAGAAATTGATGCTGTTTGAAAAAGTGACAACCTCTGAACTAACTCTGCAGCACACTGCCTCTGTCTGGCCTCCTCTGCAGCTGTGAGCTGGGGGTTTAGTAACATTGCATGGGAGACATAGAAGCCCAAAGCACTAGATCTACAATGTACATCATATACAACATGTACAAAGCATGACCAAATCTGGACAGTTGGGAATGCACAACTGAGGGCCATGTCTTAAGATTCACCTATTCAATAAAATGAGGCTCCACCCTGTTGGGGTTGCACTTTGGAGTTAAGTGCCTAATGCAGCTCCTGCTTGCAACTCACACCAAGTTGTAGACCCTTCTATCCAGATGGCTCCTTCTGGAGCCTTTCTCTTCCTAGTATGATATGAACTCTGCTTCTGTATCCAGTGTCCCCTGACGTCCCACCAGACCATGAGGATACCTAGACAGGAAATTCTCTTTCCTGCTTGAGCTGTTCTGCTTTGTATGGAATCAGCTGGGCCTGAGATGACACCAAAGTGCCTGTCTTCATACTAATCTGGGTTATGTACCTTTAATTACTAATACTTATGTCACTCTTGTATTAAGTACTTACAAGTGACTGCATATGCATGTATTTTAATGGTCTTTAATGCGCCTCTCTGGTTGCCTGGGATATACTTTACTTATGTTAAATCAGGTGAGGAATTACAACACACTCTGGCACTGAAACAGTATTTCTAAGGCCACTGAAAACAGGACCTGTGTGTTTGAAGACAAGTAATTTGAAATAGCATGTTTAAACAAAACACAGGGAATTGGAAAGACCCAAAAAAAAAAAAAACCAGTTTAGGAAAAGTCCTATAGAATTCTGTCAGGTCATGTGGGATATTACAGAAGTATCTGGGAGCACCCATTGTTTTGTGCAAATTTACAGTGTGAGGTTGTGATTCTTGTGCTCAGATATATAACAACTTATTTTCTGTTTGGTCCTGCTTCTCTTTTACTTACAGTTGAAGAGATGGAACTGGATACTGTAAGTTCTGAATATTTTCAAGATTACTCTTAGCTGTAAATAATAGGTAAATACAGTAAGCCTATAGAAAGTCTCTTTTCTACTGAGTCTACCACCATAGCACCTCCTTTTACATGATGAGAGTAGAAACCAGCATCAAGATTTAACCATATGTGTCCTCAGTTCACACATCACAATGTGTCTCTAATGTGGGTACTTCACTTAATAATCCTGTTCTTGTAGCTTGTTGTTGCAGATGGGAAGCACCTGGGATCCTGTCAAGATCCTGATTTTGTGGATCCTGTTAGCCTGGACCTCTCACTGTTTGCCCATACACCTAAAAGGATGAGATATTTTATATTGAAGCAAGGCGACTGGAATGCAGTGACAGCTTAAGGTGTCAGCTAAGCCAGCTTCAGTTTGTGAATAAGAACTTTAGAAGTGGCTGAAACAGCAGGCAAGCAGGACTGCTGTCCTTTCATGGCTATAGTCTTTGAGCATCTTTTTGTTTAATACATGATGATGTTTCAGCATAGAAGCAAGGTATTCACTGCTACTACCTGTACAGTCAACTGCTGCTAACAAGTGGTCATGAATTTACAGAACTGTTTTCTGCAAAGGCTCTTGTTAAGTTATGGCTGAAAATCCTACCCAGAATTTTTCTGGTTTGGTGCATTGACTGATTTATCACAGAGCAGTGCTCACACACTATTATTATGACTGCAGACTGGATTAAATCTTTTTTATTCAGTTATTAAAAACCTCCAGGTTTCAAATGCATAAATCACAGGACTCTATAAAGGCTGTCAATATATTCAGCTCCTGTGGTTGTGTAACTCAGAGAGAAAAGAAGCAGCTAAGTAGTTTGTTAATGCAGCTGTATTTTCTGTAGCAGTATGCTGACATCTTTCAGTGCCTTTTTGCATAGAGGAAGTAATGTAATTCGAAATGAGGCAGATGAGCATGTTATGAATTTTATATATTGACGACAAAAGGCACTCCTACACAGCCATCTCCTGTTGTCCTGTCACTTGCAAGAAATGATGGAAACTAAAACAAAAGTTGTCTTCCTGCCAAGGTGTCTGTGTTGAGCAATGTTTCTTGCTCCTCTGTAGTCTTATGCAAGTCACATACACAGCAAGCTAGACACCTAGCAGGCACCATAAGGGATTAGGGAAAAGGGAAAAAAGAGAAGATGTCCTCTCCATTATACACATGAAAAGACCAAAAATCAGGAACAACTACTTGCAGAATTCTTGAAATTAAGCCCTGAAAAACCTAATTTTAAGCATATTATTAATTTCATGAAAATACCATATATGAAGGCTCATTTATAAAAGGTCAGTAAATGCTCTAATGGATTGTGTAGAAATAGTAATTTTCCTCACATTTTAATAAAGACTGCAACAGGTTAACTGGCTGTTTATTACCATGGTTTATCAATAACTATAATGTCTTGTGCTGATGTGCTCTAGTGTATCCCACTCCATTTTAAACACGCTAATAAAATACATTAATAATGTGCAACCTTTATAAGCCCCCTTGAAATGCAACTAGGATATAATCTTTATTGAAATAAGACCCAAACAGGTGCTCTCTCTTGTATTTAATGGAGTGGATTTAATACTGAAAAAATGTGCTTCAAGCTAAAGAACAGCCCCTTGTGTGTGCTGGTTGTGCAAATGATATTTTCCAGTTGTAATGAACCCAGACTATGAAATTCTAATAGCCACAGAAGGTTATCTATGGCAAATGACTAATATCTTCTAAATGAAGGTCTGTAATTGCACTCTGGTGATTAATGCATTCAATTACCAATTTCTTACATGTGAAACACTTACCAAATGTGTATCTTACTGTACCTCTGAGCTCACCTATAGTGTACAATAGGCAGGTGAAA
Organism: Acropternis orthonyx; assembly: GCA_035583155.1. Classification (NCBI taxonomy): domain Eukaryota; kingdom Metazoa; phylum Chordata; class Aves; order Passeriformes; family Rhinocryptidae; genus Acropternis; species Acropternis orthonyx. The sequence continues at coordinate 17,751,934 of JAWWEU010000111.1, read as the reverse complement.
TCCATGATCATTTCCCCCAGGCTTCTTCCGAACAGGCTTCCACCCACACAAGATCAACGCTGTAATAAGGTCATTATTTCTGGAGATGTGCATTTTCATACCTTGCATAGGTAATGAAATTAAGTTCCTTTACCTTATGAGTCTCAGTTAAAATTATCATAATAAATGCCAAGAATTATTTAGTTTTTTCTCACCTGGATTTCACAACAAACATGGGAAAACCTGTGATCTTAATAAACCTCTAGCTTTAAAAACAAAACAAAACAAACAGGGGAAAAAGGCAGTGTTTGGGAAATTATTAGACTGTTTCAGAAAGCTTTTATTGAAGCAGTGAACTCAACAGTTTGTCCACAGAATGGATAGAATTAAAGAAGATAAAACTCTACATGTACAAAGTTAATTATTCTCCCTTTATGCATAGAGAAGAAACCAAAATGAGCCTCTGCAAATGAATTTTTTCCTGGTTTAGGAAGCATTGATTTTCATCTCAATGTGCTTCTGTGAGCTCCATTCTTAGTGGCACTAAAGACTTTGGAGAGGGAGGTTTTTGCATTTATCTGCCTTTATAGCCTTGGCTACCACTGAGCTCAGTTACAAATATGACTTTTAAGCAAAGAAGAGAAAAGCAAGATGAGTAAAGACTAACTCAGCAAAATTTGATCAGTTAATTAAAGTGCTCTACTAGTCCCAACGTAAGAATAATTCAACATGTTACATTTTAGCTTGAAAATGATGGCATTTTCATTTTAACACATGTTGAAAACAAAGTTTCGTCTGTTGAAATTAACATGGTCAGATCTTTGCAAAAAAACCTCAGAGCTGTGCTTACCCTGCCTGAGATTCTTAAAAATAAGGTAAAACTATGCAAAAGGATAGTGTCAGAGGCACTGACTGAGCCTGCTCTGCTTCTCTCCCAGGTCTGAGTAGCTTGTAGGAGAAAAATATACTCCAACAGTTAAATATGTATAAAATACAGCCCCAGTTTGTCTGACCTCCACAGCTGTACAGGACAAATCCCTATTTTGGGCCCTGCTGCCAGGCCAGCCAGACATAGCAGCAGCTTCCCCCTGAGGCCACTCAGAGTAGAAGGAGACCTTTGTTCAGGGACCGTCCACCAGCCAGCCAGCTGTTCCCGTATTCTGCAAAGAAAGGCTGACTGGAGCTGAAACCTGGTTTTATACCAACCTAAACAGCTTTCAAATGTTGGGATTGCAGTAAAATGACCTGTGACAGCTTTCATGTTACTGAGTTGTCTGGCATTTGTGTGTGAGTGTACACGAAAGCATTCATGCAAGCTCAGGTCTCTGCCCACGGAAACCCCCTGGGAGTCACACAGCGCACGTGGTATCAACGTAAGACAGGAAAGACCCTCAAGAAATAAGTTTCTGCAGTGTTAGCAAAAAGGGAAGATGAAAGCAAAACAAACCCCACTGGTAACACCAAAAGAAATGTCCCATTAAATTGAAAATTGTACATACTGACAATACGCCAAGGCTCTGCATGCAGCTGGGATTTAAAAGCCAATACCTCCACGACAGCCTTGTGACTCCTCTGTACTCGAGACATCTGTCAGTTAAAACTGTATTCAGCCAGGATGGCTGGATTGCTCCATCCTGACCACTTCTCCAAATGTAAAAATGACAGCTAAGTTGTGACATGTCATGTTGTGTCACTCAAAAACACAAAGGATGAGAAGAGCATAAAACCAGCATATCACTTCTTGCACTCCCAGGAACATTATTCTTTTAAGGATCTCCAGAGTGATTCAGTAGCAAAGCAGGCAACATCCTTGGGAAAAAGTCCTTAACATTTTTTTCACATGGAAAGATGCCTACAGGCAAGTCTCGATACTAGATCACAGTTTTACCAAGAACCAGGAGGAAGTAATCTTCTACATGGATTCAAGAGGAAGGACTGCTGGGCCGTCCCAAGCTGGGTGGCAGCCCCTCTGATGCTCCTGCCTCTGACCCCGATGTCCAGGGCAGGAGAGGCCTCAGAGCTGTGCAGACAGTGGGACCTGCCCCCTGCAGAGAGCTGTGCCAGAGAGCTTGCTTCCCAGTGGCATCCTGCCACCACAGCCCTCTCTGGAAAGGTGACCTTCCACTCAGCCTCCAGCCCCAAAACAGGAAATCACATCGATTGGGGTCTCACCTACCAGGATAGAAAAACACAGCAGTTGTGCTGCAGCTCATTCTGCCTCACCCAGTGCCCAGTTTAGCAAAACTCCGCTAAGTAGTGCTTTGCAGTCCTGCTTTTATGCTGGCAGCACCTGCCAGACACGAGTAAACAGAGAAAGTGCTTGGAGTGGGATGTCACATTGCTGCTGGCTTCATCCACACCCAAGAGTCCAATCTTTCAGATGTGAAATGTGTTTGACTTTTGTATGGCCTCTTTCTGTATTGTTTTTCTGCCTGTTTTGACTTGGCAGCAGTTTCTGCTCATTTTGTGCTATCAGTACATACCCTAAAATACTGCTCTTATCTACACCTGTTTCTGCCATGGAACGTACTGCCTAAGGGAAAGAGAGATGCTGCAGAGTCTAAGTTTCTGTGACTCACTGCCTGTGAAGCAACCATCACCTCACAAATCATATTTGCCTAAAATCAGCATGCTTGCTATTTTCAGTAAACCCACACACTGCTGTTATTCTTTATTTACTTTGTACATTTGAGAGAATTTTGGTGTCTGGTCACCTTTGCTACTGGCTCTCCTGGCCAATGCACCAGCACTGATGGAGCTGTGTCGGTCGAGGCCCAGTACAGATGGGCTACAATAGCATAAACTTATGGCTCTTTTGCCCTGATGTATATGATGCAAAGCCAGGAATAGCCTTCAGCAGTGAACAGCTGTTATTTTTAAGGGAGCAAAATCAATTCTCTATGATCATGCCAAGTACAGCAGTTGAGGCTCAAGTGAAGCATTTCCCAGTTATAACAAATTTGTGCTTTTGAGTTTTTTTGCATTTCCCGTCTTCTTCGAATTATATAGAAACAGTTGTGTTAGGCATCTGCACATGTGAGTCCATCTACATCTGGAATTTAAAATCTATCACAATTTGCTTGGCACCAGTTGCCCTGTAAGCTTTCAGCATATACTCACTGCTCTCCACAGTCATTCTTCATTTCTTTCTCTGTGGCTCTGCTAATTAAAGTCTCAGCTCATTTTCTTTTAAGGCCCAAACTCTCTTCACTCTGTAAAAGAGAAAAATACTCATCAAATGTCAAAGGTCTTTGAACTGTTATATTTGTGTAGTCCTGATGATTACACAGGACTCTCTCTGACCAGCAGCCTGGGGTTTATGCCTTTCTCACTCCGTAAACAAATCTTTTCCACAGAGCTTAAATATGTAATTGCATGGCAGAAGCTGTTGCTTTCCAGGAAAAGCACTTATGAACACATCTTGCATTAAGCTTTGAGATTTCAGTGTCATCATAGGCTAGTATTTTTCTGTTCCACATGCTGATTCTTCCTTCCAGGATCCTAATTCTGAACATGAGATTTGGCTGCCGTGTTGTGAACTTCCTGTTCTTCAGGTGCATGAGTAATCTGAAGAGAAGAATTAATGCATGGGGACAACAGAACAGTGAGGCTACTCCTAAGCTTGGTTATTTATTTAATGTTTAAAAAAAATTTGCTTATGTTATTGTTTTGGTTTGACTCTTGGCAAAATGCCAACCACCTCCCAATGCGACAGAGTTTCAGTTAAAAGAAGTG
>JAWWEU010000111.1:17630189-17747195 GCA_035583155.1 Acropternis orthonyx | reverse complement strand
GACCCACAGAATTGGGGCCTAGCTAAAACTAAAACCTTAATCTGAGTTTTTTGGGGTTTATCAAACCCATCACAGCTTAGTTTTTAATGACACTCAATTTGGAGCTGATGTGAGTTGAAAATACTCCCTACCTCATATAGCTGGAGCTGAAGGACATCCTGATATGATCTGATAGCGTTGATTGCTGCTGATGTAAAAACCAAGAGGACAAACCAAGGGAAAGAAATTACAAAGCACAGCCACAGGGAGGGTCCCATTCTGCCATGGACTGTAAATACACCAGGTTCAGTGGGGGCTGCAGTGCCCAGCATACCTAAGCAAGCAGAAGCTGCAAACATGGGTGCTCTCAGAGGCCCAAGGCCCACTGGCATTTCTTGCTGACTATCTGGGGAAAAAGGCCCCTTTCTGCTTACTCTGTGTTCAGTCTTGGCCCACAGAAGTAAAGTGCATGGGGTTCAGTCTTTTTAAGATAATTAAATTATCATTTAAATTACTGAGAAAAGATACCCACTACCTTTCTTTGTGAAGAAACCAAAGATATAAATTAATCTTGGGAGTTTTTCTTATAAATTATTTATAGTTTTTACATTATGCAGTGAAGAAAAAAAGCATTTAGAAGATGACAGAGAGTGGCAGGTTGTTGTTCTTCTCAGGACTGCAAACAAACTGACGCAATGCCCCTTGTGCTGGAAACCAAGGCAGACCTGGGAGGATGAAATCGCATTTTAAAACTGAATTTGGAAGGCAGAAAATTCTCTCAAGAAAATCTGTCTGCCTTCACGGATGGAAGTAATTTCCTCCCTTGTTAGATATTCTAGAGCAGGCAGATACTTGATTTACGTTTGCTGTCTCCTAGTGACATGAAATATGGTTTGATGACACAGTTTCAATGAAGAAACTGAAGGTTAGGGAACAATTAATCACTTTCTTGCTCATAATTTAATATGAAGATATGTAGGCATTTTTAGGATACTTAGACATCCAAAGATGAAGACAGCATTGTACTGGATTAAAAAAATATCTAAGGGAACTGCCTTGGTTTCACTTGCTTAGTTTCCAGAGCAGCCAAGGGCAGGGCCCTATGTTGTGAAGGCTTAAATGAATGCAGAGTAGCACAATGCACCCAGTCAGCCTTGATTCATTACACATAGTGCAATGCAAGTGAAATCAGAAGTTTGGCTGGAGTTTCTAGCGTCCAGTTTTGCTCTAAAGGAGTGTAATGCTAAACCTCACCCTTACTTGGGGGAGCACAAGGTGCTTCTTCTGCTTCTGGGAATCAGGAGATGGAGACTCCTGACTGCATGGTCAGAAAGAGCTCACTGCTGAAAGGGGTCCCAGTTCCCATCCATTTCACTGGAAACTGAGTGCAGTGCATGTACCCAGAGCCTTCTGTCTGTAACAGCTCCCAGGTTCAAAATTTCAGGGAACTGGAGACTGCCAGACCAGAGAAAACTGAGTGAAGTGGCATCACTACCTTTAATGGTGCTGCTTCTTGGAAATTTCCCCTCCCAGCTTTTCCATAAACCAGAGAGAACACCATCATCTAAGTCTTGTTGTAGATATGTCCATATCCACTAAGATGTATGTGTGATAGATCAGCCCAGCAAGCTAAGCCTAATTGAAATGCTGTCATGATGTCTTTTTTAAAGCCAGGCTTCAGCACTTCTGTAGCTCTGTCTACACTGCACACTGCTGCAATGTGAATGCACATGTAAGTAAACTCGATAAGTTACCAGGGCAGTTCTCTTCCCAAGTGGTTGCCCAAAACCCAATGGAAAACCAAATAGGAGGTGTACAAGCAGGCAGCTGACTTTGCCCATTGGACTAACCCTCATTTTTGCTGCAGCACTTCAGTAAAAGCCAATTTATACCGAATTCCAGTAATGGCTCTATCAGTGATAGACTGCAGACATTTATAGTCTTCATCAATGAACAGGCTAAGCGAAGCTAAATTGTTCTGCTAAACTTTTCAGTATGTAATTAACCCTGAATTATTAACAACAGGCAGCTATGGTAATGGTTATGAAAGAAATAACAACTGGTTGCACAGTTATTAACACGAGAGTGCTGAACAAGGCAGGCGAACAGCATGTGCTGCCATGGAATTAATAGAAGGGACAACGGTGGCAAATGTGATCCCCCGCAGGGTGGTACAGTTCCAGGGGCTGAGAGAGCTGCTCCAAGACACTGGCTTTGGCAAGAGCAGCATGTACTCAGCAGTAGATGGATGGAAGTCAGAAGCGGATGGTAATAAGGAACGTTAAAAATAAATCTAGCCTCATTAGGTTAAAAAAAAGAAAATATGTGAACCTGACAGATCAGTAACTGGCAGCTCTTTAGTTCAAGCAGTTATCCAGGGGACAAGAGATTCATACTGGAGCACCAGGAAGCAGACAGATGACGTGACCTGCTGTGCACCCTGTGCTCCCTCACTGGACCGTATCAGTGCCAATTTTCTGAAGCTGTGAGCTCACCAGTTTCAGAAAGGAGTGGGTCTTTAAAAAGTCTTACCTTGAAACACCCTAAAATATTAGCTAATTCTTAGAAACCTTGGCTACTGTGTTTGTATAGGAGCACTGGTGTGCACCTGTGAACACTGGGCCAACGAATGATGGTGAGCTGACAGTCTCAGGACCGAGGCATACAGACACACCACATATGCAGCAATGTGGGCTCCTCTCAGTGCTCCTCTCTAACCATTTTCATGGACCATTTGTCAGCAGAGCGAGGAGTTCTGTGTCCCTTCTTGTCCTCTCTTGCTGAGAACATAAATGAGCAAGGCAAATAAGAGCAACCTCTTATGAGGGAGGGGATGCATCCTGCTGGGTACTGCACTGCAATTAAGCAATTTGTTTTGCTTCCCAGCATGAATGAGTTGTCAGGCTGAAACTGGAACAACAGTATTAGTTACAAAAAAAACGAGAAAGAGAGCAGAAGGATAAGCAGAGGAGAAACAAAGGCAAACAGTAAAATGGAAAAAGTGGATCCAAACCAGCACCAAGGCCCTTGTTGCAAGCAGAACCCGTCTGATGACAGAAAAGCAGAGGTGAGGGAAAAGAGCTGCTGGATTCCCAAGGCAAGAAGCTTGTCCTCCCTCTCTGCCTCTTGACTTTCTTTTGAACTAATTGTATTAAACACACTCTGTTCTTACTGGAGAACATGGGGAACTTATCCATGTCTCCTGGACTTCATTCAAATTTAAATGTCTTTTCCTCCTTCTCCAAGTTTTTCTTTAATATATTTTATCAGGTGAATCCAGTTTTCCTAGGTTATAAAATGCCCCCATGTAACAGCTTCCCCCACCCTGCAGGACAGTCCCTTTGCCCTGATGAGGAAAGTTGTCTCAAGAATCTCATTCATCAACTTTCTTATATGCGGCCTATGTGAATTGTTAAAAGTCTGCTCTGACACCTGGACTGAAAATAATTCAGTCTCAGGCAAACACCCTCTCTGTTATTTTTAAATAACCTCTCTTCCCCTCCTGGAAAATGCAGGGCTGAAAGAATGGCCTGTATGCTACTATATAATGGTAGTAAGGAGAGAAATCTACAATGCATGAAGTAAATTATATACATTATTTGAGGAGAGAAGGATTTGTCTGTCTATTGTGGCTGCACACCCTGGCCTGGGAAAGTGATAGGCAAGGCAGGGCCTGTCTTCCCTCCACCGTAATGCCTCCTCTCCAATGCAGTGCAATTCCTTTGGGAACCGTGTCGGAGGGACTGAATCTGCCCTTGACAATGGGAGATGTCCCTGGGTTTGGGGGCGGATGTTTACTTGCTTTCTAATTCTTTCTGCCCCCGAGTGGTCCCTGGGCATCCATGGGAGATCAAGAACAGGAGCCTGAGATGTGCTTCTCTCATCTGTCTTTCCCCTTCTCTGACAGCTGATGTGCTAAGCTGTGCTACCGACTTCAGCAAGTGCAGGGAGGAACAAACAGCTTCTGGGCCATGGGAAGCAAGTTTGGCATGAACATGACAATGGTCTCTGCACTCCATTGCCTGAGCTGCTGTTTCTCATTGAGCTCAATAGGTGTCTTCAGATAATTGCCAAGAGAGGATTTACTTCACCTAATGCACAGGGAGTATTAGAAGGGCTGCATTCATTTAGCTGCCTAAGACAGACATGAAGACCAGAAAATCCCAAGTTTGGATTTGTCACAGAACAAAATTCTGAAATCAACGTCACTTTAATGCAACAGGGTTTAATTCACAGGATTTTACTGGAGTTCAGCCCACACTACACGAAGGCTTCTGTTGATGGAATAGAGAGTGTTTCTGGCTGTGATTTTGATGAGTGCTGGCTAGTTTGCCCAGTACCATCAGTTTAGAATTAGTCTATGGGCAAAACTGTGCATCAGCCAAGTTTAGTTCTCACAAGGTGGGAATCATGCAGAAACAGAATGGAAAGGGGCCCCAAAGCTCACATAGTGCATCTTACCACACTGTTTTCCTGGCCTCTATTTATTTAGAACAGTTTTAAAAAATCTCTCAGAGGTTTTTTTTACAGCTTCCTTAGACATCTCTCCCTCCTTGTAACCATCGCTGTTTTTCCTAATATCTAGCCTCATTCTCTCAAGCTTCAATTACGCCTATTATTCTTGTCCTATTTATACGGATAAATTCCTTCTTCTTTGCAAAGTATGCTTCTTAGAGAGAACCAAATTTCTGTGTTCCCTTAGGTCTTCTGTTGTTCACACTGAACATATGATCTGTGACCTGTGAGGACAGGTCAGGCTCTTCCAGTTCTCTCTCTGCTTGATTCTCTCTGCTTGGCTGCCCTCCAGCTACTCCACTTTTCCCTTGAAGAGGAAAAAAATTGCTCAACATTTGACACACTGCTCTAGCTGAGGCCTTACTAGTGCTGAGTGCAGCTGAAGGATTGCTTCATGCATTTTATAAGTTACAGTTCTGTGTAAACATCCTCATGTTGACATTTAACATTTTCACAACAGCCATGTCCTGTTGACTCATGCTCAGGTTGTGATTCACTCCCTGCAGAGCTCCTGCGAGACCCTGGATCCCCACCCTTCACCCAGCACTCTGCAGGTCAAGTCCTCACTCATAAGTCAGTGTTGAAGGCTGACACACTTCTCTTTTTTTTTTTATTTTTAAAAATATTGGCAGGGTGAAGCCAGTTCTTGTTTTTCTTTCCTGGAGTTCTCAGTATGTACCCTTTCCTCTCTCTGCTGAAGGCACATGGGTTGGCCATCTTTACTAACATGCTTCTTCTCCACTCACCAACAAGGGTTTTCCTGAGCCTGTTTTAATTCACACCCAGATAGCTCAAGGGAAAACAGCCTAATCTGCATAAGACATGCTCATCCTCCCATCTGGTTTAATTTACATGGCAAACATACTGTCATGATTTTACCAGCTCTCTGGTCTCTCAAGGCCCTAAAAGCATCCAACCTCCTGAAGGTTTGACCTCTGAGGGTTCAGGGAGAGCTTGAGGTTTACCTGAGGTCTTAGGCCAGGGAGCTGCAGAGTTCTCCAGGCTGGCAGGGTGGCCAGGTTGCTGGGCAGGCTGGAGGGCACTGGAGGCAGCCCTCAACTCAGGACATCAGCTTGTGAGTTGGGGCACGGGTGTAGATCCAGGGGTAGGTAGGTAGTCTCTGAGAATTCAAGCACTATGTGAAATAAAAATAGCATTAGAAAGAGTCCTGTTTTTTCCCCCAAATATACAAAAGCATGCAAAACTCCCAAACTCAACCACACAAGTAATCCCCCCAAACCAGTTTTTAGGAAACAAGAAATGGTAAAACTCACTCTTTTACCTTTAAAATCTGTATTTAGTACAATGCTATTGATGGGGCTATCAAGCAATATTAATATATCCATGTTTTCTAAAGTATTTGCAGTTCTGCACTTTTTAAAAATAAAAATGGTCTAATAAGTCATAAATTTACATTTCTTAAGTTACCCTGTCTGGCTCTCTTAACAAAATGACTGCAATACAATACATACAGCAGTGTAAATCCGTAAAACCGTAGCGCTCCAAATATTAATTAGAAGCTTTCATAAGAGAAAATAATAAATGGAAGTCCAAAAATTTAATAAGGAATGAAATTTCACAAGCTGTTAAAAGACTAGCAAAGATGGGTTTCATATTTTATAAAGCATCTAAAGTAAATTCAATACCTTTCAATGACGTTATGAAACAGAAATCACTTAAATGACTGTAACCTTCAAGGTTGGTATTACAGCACTCCTGTCTTATTTGCTGGAGTGACAATCCTGCATGTCAGTTGGTCATGCAAACACCTCTGGAAAGCACAGGGCCTAAAAAGGAAGGGATAGCTAAAAGAGTACTAATACCTGATGGATGTGTCTCCAGGATCAATCCAAAGATGCAGTTGCAATTGAGACAATTCGGCAGAAAAAAATGCACATCTGGTGTAAGCAGGAATGGACGATAATGTGGAATATGTCTTATCTTTCAATATCAGTTACTATGTTCTCATCAGTCTTACCCTTGAATAATTGGCATTATTCTAATAATTGCCTCTGCACTATGCAGTTTTTTGTCTCCTGCTTCTTGCTATCATATGCAATTGCTGACAGGATGCTAATAAACACTTTCTTGAATGGTTGCAACACATCTGTAATTCTACTAGCCTGACTCATGTGGGGCCACTAGGTGCTACCACAATACAAATAAATCATTAAACAACCATGAGAAAACAACAGAGCAACTTGTAGTGATCTGCTATTTAGAGCAGTAGACATATTATTAATTTACTTTGTACACAAAATCAGAACCCATTCTTATTTTTCCCTTTGGTTTGGATTCGCCCACAGGATGGCAATCTCTGTCATTAACATATGGTGACCTATTCCTTCAAACACCGCCAGTTCAACGTACGTTTCATTTGCGCAATACCAAAAATAAGATGACAAAATCTGCTCGGATTTCAGTACGTATAGGAAACAGGCAGGAATTTTCCTGAAAAAGAACGCAAAGCCTGTAACACCACAGAGGTGAACCACTCCTACAGGCTTTAGCACAATGCCCTGGCACAGGCTGCAGAGGAGACAAAAGCCGTGTGGCACCTACAGAAGCTGCACCCCTGCTGCACCCGTTTCGTGTGCTCTGCTGAAGCGATACCACACCCTCCCTTTGCAGCTGGAACGGATATAAAGCTGAAAATGCCATAGAGCAGGTCTTTTGCTGCCTTCTCAGCCTTCAGATAGGAAGCTGGTGAAAGAAGTGAGGAAGGGAAAAAAAGGCCAACTGCACAACAGTCCAATAAGTCAAAAGAACTCAAACTGAACTTTATTTTTTTTGTTGTTTTAAGTATTCTACAATAATGGCTCAGAATACTACCACAACGTACAGGGACAAGGCAGTGCTCTGGGCTATGACTGTAGATTACTCTGGTATATATATATATTTAAGAGCTTAAGAAAAGGTGAAGCAGGACAGTTCAACATTTCTTAAGCATATATTTCATAATTTTAACGTTTTCTAGATCTCTCATTTTATAGCAGGGTTTATCAAATGCAATGTAGTCACAGAAGTCTTGCATAAATACAAATATTGATACTTTACCTTGAATATTGTCTATGATATAAATTCTGCCTTACCTTTAAAAAAAAATCTCCAGATCATTGTGTGACCTGGAAGTCTTTCCTTTTCTTTCTCTTTAAGAGTTTTTTAAATATATATATATATATATATATTTATATATATTTGCTATCATACATCAAAGTATATATGAATCCCATCATTTCTGTTATATTTTCTGCAGACATGGTCTGAACCAAAAACACCATCAACTAAATCAAAAGCTTCCTAGTTATCATAGGAAAGCCAAAGAGGATCTTTCCTCTTTTTATTTTTTTTTTTTTTTTGTGTTTCAGTACTGGTATTTTTTTAAACTTGAAAGGATTCTTCATAAACTAGAGGTCCATTCATCATTTAAAGCAGTCTTTATAAGCAAATTTACATATTTTGACATGCTTTTGTGAGGCAGTTAGTATCAAAATCCAGTAACATTTCTTACAGAACCATATGACTTTCTGCGATGCAGATATACATTTCATTTCTAAAAAGCCACAGTTCTTTTTCTACATCTGCTCTCATCAAATCCCCAGGATTCATTCATAAAACTGCTGCTGTTCCAAATGCTGATGCTGTTATCCCTGCTGTGGATTAAGACGTACACCCAATCTGGTGACATCATCACGTGGAAGATTGATAAGTAGGAAAATACCCTCCCCAAATCCACAGATAGTCTTTTCTATCTCTAAATCCTCATGATTCATGTCACCCAACAGTGCAACGCGATGAAGACACAACTCAGTGCAGGCTACGGGTCTTCTTCCATCAAAGGAATCTCTAGGGGAAACAAAGAAATAGCATTGACTGCTGATTGTAATATCCCTTTATTCTTTCGCTGAGCGCTATTGTTAGCAATTCTACAAAACCAGAAATGGACATTGCAAATACCTGAACAAGACATGGGGTATTGCCAATACTAGACCTGCTCCCGCTTTAACACCTACATGAAAATTACTAAAACTACTCAAATTTGCTCAAACAACCTAGGCCCACAAAAACCTGAATGCAAACATCTTTGCTACTACATTAACCACTGAAACAGCATTCAGAGCAGGCAGGGACCTTTACTGGCACTACCATAATTTCTTCCTCTCGACTGTCCTCTTCCCCTTGTGATACCATCAAAATTATCCCACCACCTATGAAGCAGAAGACTTCCTTCACCCAGACCTTCACCCACACTGAGTTTAGGACACTGGGCTTTAGCTCAGTGACTGCGGAGAGCAGAGTTAAGAGTCTCTCCTTCTAAATGTCTCCAAGAAAATCTATCAGTTTCCCTATTGCTCTGAGCACACCATCAGAACTCGATGGAATGGGATCAGTGCATGTCCATGTTTGATTTAAATGCAGGCAGTGATACATGGCAAGCTCCCTCCTCATACACAGGCACGTGGGTGCATTCCCTTTATGCTGTGACTTCCATGTCACTTCAATGCGCACATGCCAGATGGAAGGAACTCTTTGCTGTATGCACAGACATGGTGAGTTGGTTAATAAAGGCTGCTAATTTTGGCCCAGTATGAAGGCATGATTTATTTTCTTTTTCGAGGAGAAAATCCTGTTCTTTGCTGTGAAAGCCATGGCATGTGAGGCATTTGTGAGTGTGGGAGTTGAGGAGCAGATGAACAGACCAGCACGGCCAAGATGATGGTTGGCTTCGCTGCTGTACACAGGTGGTTGCTGAAATCCATGCTGATGAGACTAGGGTCTGGACAGGGGCCTTCTGGCCTGGGATTCAGATCACATGCATCACAGCCAGCAAGGACATACTGCAGACACGAAGCTCTATAACCATGAAGTTGCATGACTTAAAAAAAATCCAAATTATGATGTGAACAAAACCATGGAGAAAGCACAAGCAAGTCAGCTAGGCGTATTCCTGCTCTGCCAGCACAAACACATGATGCCTCCTGTTCACAGACTCACCTATTGCATCTATGCAAGACTCACCATCTGTAATATCGATCCGCGGACTCGTGGATGCAGCCTCCCCGTCAGTGCTACAGGGTGTGTCAGTCCGATTGGAACCGGGGGGCGCCGCCACTTGGCACGTCAGGGATGGGCACAAACTTTGGAGCAGGTCAGAGGAACCCGACCTACTGTCACAGGTCTCGCACTCGCTAGGCAGCATGTCTGTGATCCTGGGGCCGGGGTAAGCGGGAGGATTCTGATCTTCTGTCTGCAAAATACGCCCCTGGTCTGTGGTAGCTGAGTATCCGGGTGCCAGAGCATTCAGGCCACTGCTCACAGCTTCGTCGTAGGAAGGCAGCATGACAGGAACGCCATCCACCACCACGAAGTCGGGGTCACCCATGGAGCCCTCCTGGTTGCCTCTACGTCAAACACAGACGAGTTATCACAGAGAGCAGCAGCATGTCAGAAGCACCTCGGAGCAACTGCTGAATTTAAGTAAACATGGCACTTTCTAGTCATGCAAAATGAAGCTACAGGGTCATTAAGATTCACAGAAATGTTTGCTCCATGGGTTTGCAAAACCCTGTCTGGGTTGACAGGTCGAATCTGTTACAATCAGAAAAATGAAATTAGTACTGAGAAGGACACTTTCAAGAAGGGAGGAAAACAGGTGTTTGGAAGAGATAAGGAGCACCATTTGCTGTGCTGTGCACAGTAGGTATCACTGATGTAAGATCATAGATGTAGTTCACCAGTTAAAAGTGTCTGAACCCCCTGGAAAGAAGTGTGCTAGACCACAGAAGTGTTTACAGTCCTTGTAAACAAGCACTGAGATGACTGCTGCTGGATGACAGAGCTTTAGTGGCCAGATTTGTGGCCTCCTTCAGGTCTTATGTTCAAAGGATGGAGGCTTCCTTAACCAGTATTAAGTTGTCTTCTTTTTTAAGCAAAACATTTCTATTAATTGGGAAGGTCTGTTAAACCCTGAAGTATCTGTTTAGTAGCCCATTAAATCACAATATAGTCCTGGCAGGAGGGAATTGGTTGCAGGTACCTTTAAGACATGAAAATATATGAAAAGGAGAGGACAGAAAGTCTTTCAATAAGCTAGACAAGAACAGGCTATAGACCTATCCATACTGCAGCCCATTACCCCAGAGACCTTCCTGGTGATACAGGTACGTCCATATGCATTTGTATACTACTCCCCATATATCACATATATTAACATTTATATTGATATAAATTTACACATTGCTTATACATTCTGTATACTCTTATGTGTGCAAATATTTAATGTTAAGATCACAAAGTCCTTTCTGCTGCATTGGCACAGGGACATATTTCCTGACATACAGTTTTTTCACCTCTCCTTTCTGCTTGTGACAGAATAAAGACATGAGAAAAAGCAAGTGCAGGAGAGGAGAAGTCACACACTCAAGGTCCATAGCAAACTGAGCAGACTGAAAACAAGAAACAAATCTAAACCCTGCTTTTGTTTTTCCAGATACAAGGTGATAATAATACCCACCTATCTCATGAGGAGTACTATGTGAATCAATGACCAGTGCTCATAGCTGCTTGGTGTTTTATGGAATGAAGATACAGGAGCTGCTTATGAATCATGATGAAAATAATACTAACGAAGGTAAAGCAAACTTTTACTATAAATTTGTCCATAGAGAAAAAAGAAATTCTTTCTTAAAACTTACATTTCTAAGTCTATAGTAGTTAAAAAATTAATTCCCCCAGCACCTGAAAATGAGCATTTAAAAATATTGCCAGCTATTTTTACATGCAGAAGCAGCAATTCTCAGTAGCAGAGCTGTAATTACTCCCAAAGTGAATCTGGCAAACTTTGCCTTTTATCTTAGTTGCAGAAAGGACTACTGTGGGTTTTTGGGGGTGCCCTTCCACACCAGTGATTCAGATACTTCTGCTCAGAGCATAAGAAAGTATCTGCAAGGCTTGTGAGCTGCTCCATCTCTTCAGCAGAGACTGCTGAATGTGGAAACTGAATCAAGGCCACCAATCTTCAAAATAAAAAAGAGAACAGTACAAACCGTGGAAGGAAATGTGTCTTAAATTTGGTCTGGAACATCCTGGCTAAAATAACCAGTAGCAGTACTAATAAAACGCTGGTAGCAGTAAATGCCACTATTTTCCATGTAGTCAGGAGGGTCTCCTGTGTATTTGGCCAGGTTTGTTCTGTAACAAAAAGACAATACAGGAGTTGTGCTTGATTATTACCATTGCCATTTAGTATGAATACTTCAACCATACTCAGAAGCGCCAGTTAGGACAAGGCATTTTTTATATGCATGTTGTAAAAACACACATAAACCCAATGCCATATACCAAAAGCAGTCTTAACATTAAGCTGTCACAGGGGCTGGATCTTGCTTTGTCCCCTGACTTTTTTTATACAGGCAATCACAATCTCAGCTTACACATATATAAAAATATCTAGATGCTAAAAAACACCCTTGAAGAGCTAATGATCCAAATGCTTTAGGATCATTCAGCATCTTAGAAATGTATTTTATTTAATAGCATCTTAAAATCAATGTTCATCACTTAACCATGAAATAGATGAAGGCATTACAGACCTACAAATTTGCTCCAAAAAGAGAGACTGTAAGAAGACAGGATTGTAAGAGCAGCAATGCCACTGCTGCTCCTTTACCTGTTTTGACACAGTAGACTTGGTAGGAGGGGAACCACTCTCCGTACTGGCAGGTGATGTACTTGTAGTCGTTGGTGAGGGTGTAACCAGGATCACAGTAAAACTCCACCACTGTCCCGTGGTTGTAACGCTCGCAAGGCCGTGGGTGGCAGATGTAGTCGCCATGACTCACCATTGGAGGTAGTGGACAAACTTGGGCAAACAGACAGAGAGAAAAGGAGAAAGATGTTAATTAAATGTCTCTAATTTAATTAATTAAAGCCAGTAACCCACTGCTGGATAGCTTCAGTGTGTCAGAATGCACCGGGCACACTTTACGCTCCCATTTAGGCTCCCTGCAGCTTTGAGTTTGTCTCAGTGGTACCAGACCACTGCCCAGGGAGACCAGGTGCCCATCTGCACTAGCAGATGGATGCACGTGCCTCCTGCCTGGTAACACATGCCAGGGAGTCATTTTCGGCTCTCACTGACACCAGCAAGCTCTGCTGCCACCTGCTTGTTTAAAGGCTTGAGAGATGGGATCTGGAAAGCTTCCAATCCTCTGTGGGAAGAGGAGGGTGCGAGGAAGACAAAAGGGGACACATGCCCATCAGACGGCTACATGGGGATGGAGGGAGACAGTCAAAATAAGGAGAATCACTTTCCTTTTAATGCATCTCAAATTCAGCTGTAAGGTCCTATTTTTTGTTTCATTAACATAATTAAATAGTTATATGCACTAATTAAATTCCAAAATATTGACTTTTAAAAACAAGCTTGCCATCAGCAGTGTTGCAAGAGATGCTCAAGCACCCAATGCTGCTTAAGCATATACAGTCTGTATCACTGTAATGTTATTAAGTTGGGCTTAAACTCTACTGGTGGTATTTGTGTGTTGTTATTTCTGAACAGCCCAACTGATCTCAGTGGGACCACTGATGGAGTGAGGTCTTAAATAAAACAGAGGCTGAGCCTGTGTTAATTAAGTACAGTGGTTTACTTAAGGTTAGGTAAATAAGAGAGAATTGCAATGTAAACATGTGGGACTTTTACTGTAGGCTCTGAAATGAAAAGCAATGTCATCTCACATGCTCAGGCAGATGAACTCAATGGAGAACTGAGGGAGCATTCTCTAGAAAACAGCAGTGGGAGAGCAGCTCACAAGCAGTATTTTTGTAGGAGAGGAAACTTTTCCAGTGTGTGTTAGTTGATTACTGTTTTCTTAAGTACTTCTAACACAGAGGGAAAAAACCCTACAAAGTGCAATGATGTTTCAAATGGCTACATATTGACCCAAAAGGGGCTTGTTTTATTTCCCTTCAGAGGCAGTATCTGACTGGCTCAGTGCCCCATCTACAGGCTGTTCCCTTCACTTCATGCCTCCCTCATGCAGGCAAGACCTACTGCACTGATTTAAATAATGAAAATGACATGTCTTGGAAGAAGAACCTTCCCACAAATTAAAATTCAGCAGCTTCTCTCTGTGAATCTTGTTACATGAATAATGCATTTCATAAAAAAAATATACAAGATATTAAATGAATCTTCAAGCGAGGCTGATTACAATGTGCAGCAATGTCTGTTCCCCATCCCCTGGAGACATGGTTTTGTTTGCATTTTCACTGGCAAGGCTTAATAATAACTTGAAATCAGAGCAAGTAATTCACATAAAAATTCACATCCTCAATACTCTTTCCAAAGCATACTTTCCAAAGTCTCTGGGCCCACAAGAAAGAAGAATGCTGTACTGGGAAGTCACCTCAAGACTGAGAACAATTTTCTTACGACTAGGACAAGGCTGTCAGACTGAAATAGTAGGAAAGCACCTTTTGTCTGGATCATTCATCTATTAAAAAAGAAAGTGATCATAAAAGCCATGATTCTGGCCTGCCATAAGGAAACCTGTTGTATTTTTATTACCTGGGCTTAGAGCATGAGAACAAAGGAAGACAGCAATTTAAGCTTCTATGCAACTGAATTTTGCCAAGCTATGGCTGTGTTCAAGAGATGTGTAGATGCCCAGTACCTTTCCAGCAATGAGAAAGTAGAGCACACCTTATCACAAAGAGCAACACTCAGAGAAACTAATTTTCCCCTCCACCAATGTACCTGCTACATCATCCCTAACCTCTTAATATCACCGAGCACCAAAGCAGCCTGCTGAATCAAAAACCCCTCAAAGTTGGTGTCCCAGCTCAGGAATGACACATTTCCAGGCAGACTAAAAGTAATACTATGGGGGAACAACCCAGATATGGACCTGTCAGTCTGTTTACAAATGGAGATGTATTTTATAAAACCCAAAACCAAGTGCATCACTCTTTGTATAGGATATTTCCCCAGTACTAAAAAGAGTGGCACTCTTTCCATTGACACATCCATATTTCAAGGGAAATGCTTGTGTATTGGTGCTACCTGGAAACTTCTGCAAACATTTTTGTATGCCACTGCTGAGCATTAGTCATGAATTAGAGTCGAGGTTTAAGTGATCATACCTGCCAACAGCTCCTGCATTAAACATCTACAACCAGAAGATGCAATGAAATGGAAGATGTTTGAAAATGAGGGCTCTGAGCTCAACCAAACAGTGCTTCATTCTTATGTCAACTGGACCATCAAGTGTCAAGGTTCTAACTCACTCAGGGTATCCCTCACCATCTCCTCTGAACTTTATGTTCAGCCAGTTTCAGGATCCCTCAAAATTTCCATGAGCAAACTGGCCCCCATGTAGACTCTGTAATGCTCAGGTTTAAAGCCTCTTTTTCCAAATCAAGTCAAATGAGATACATCAGAAAAAACCCAAAACAAACTCTCTTTGAGCTCTGGGCAGTTAGTTGTGCACACTCAGTCCTTTCCTCAACTCACTCCATTTCCCATGGTCATCCAGACCCACAATCCTTCAAAGTCAGTGGAAGGACAGCCAGCAAGTTTTGATCATAGAAAGGAAAGATTATACAGTAAGGGTGGCACAGGCTGCAGGTGCTCAATGCCCAGGCACTGGAGGAATAAATGGGATTCCCCCCGTAATTTTTCCTGCCCGCTATGGTCAAGAAGATTTTCAAACTCCGCCCAAAGGATCCTGCAATAATTCTGCAATGTTGACACTGGAACTGTAAGAGAGAGGGAAGATTTTTTTGGCATTAGCATATGCTGAATTAACATGGATGGCACAGAATAAAGACATCACATGACTTTTTAGAAGCCACTGATAGAGACACAACATTGGAGTTACAGATATTTATAGTGCTCAAAACTAGTTTTTTCAGAGTTTTGGCTAGTAGGTTTAGTCTTTGGTCAAAGTAGACAGGTGGTTAATTATTTAGGTTTTGCCCAGCTTTTGTAAGTGAGTCAAAAAATGAAAGCAAGAATGTCTTGAAATATGGGGCACTTACTCATAAACAAAAGGAGTAGGAATAAGTAAGAAGCTTATTGTCTACCTCTGATTATTTTGTATAGTATGTTTTTTCCCCCCAAGCTACTAGTTCACCTTTCATGTAGAACATTAGTTGGTTGGGTAGTTGGCTTAGCAGAAAACCCCAGTGCAAGGCCAGCCATTTCTGTTTGACACGGGTATGGACAGGATTAGAGATATTTGCACCTAATAAAAAAATAACACTTCTAAACACATTGTGAATGCCTGCTAATTATGCAAAGAGAATAGATTAACATGCAACTTCCTGATGAGAAAGACACAGATAAAAACCTGCCAGTGTGTGGGGAAAATGCTGGTGTCTTTTGCTCGGAGAGTAATCTGAGAATGGGACACACTGTCTGGTTTGCTCACGAACTGGAAGAGAACAAGAGCTTCTCCTGACCCTCATTTGTCATTCTTGTACACATCTGGACACTAATTATCACCAGAAATCTGGACACTGCTGTCTGGCTACTGCATTCTGATCAGTGTTTAATTCCAGCTGTCATTTGCTCCATGAGACCATAGCTGCATATGTCACAGCAGGTCTGACCTTTCCCATCTAGGGTGGCCTGGTCCTCACCTGAAGCTTTACTAACTGTCTTCTGGGGCCTGAGGAAGGATCCTTTTCCACGGTCTACCTTCGTAGAAACACCATGCTTGGGTATGTAGAATCTGAAAATTCTTACTTTTTTTTTACAGGAAGATAAAATATGAAGATTATGTTTCTTTCTTTTCCTGTTTTTATTTGTTTTGTTTTGTTTTGTTTTGTTATTTTCAGGTTTCGGGGTTTTTTGGTTTTTTTTATTTTTTTATTAATACTGTGCTAATAAAACCTGGTTCCCTGGTTATTTCAGTGCCATCACTCTTCAGACCTTCAGAATAAAATAAATAATTAATCAAGAAGCCATTCTTTCATATAGTTAAGAATTTCTGTCCAGTTCACCTGACAGACCTGTCCCAGCACATGAATCACACCTGCACTGCACAGTACAAAGCTCTAATTTCAAGCTCCTTGTCCTCTCACACACACATAACACCACATTATAAGGTAGTCTGTATGGAGGGCAGTACAATGCCTTTGTGTATGTTCAGTTGGTGGAACACAAGTGTTAGTCTCTTTCACAAAGGAAAATGCTTCTTAACAGTTATGAGTTTATAGAAAACAACAAATAAAAAAGGAATTAAATCAGTGGTGAAAACAAAAGGTAGCTGTTAGTTGTGGATTTTTAAACTCAAAACCACTATACTGTTTAGAGAATTTACTGATTTGTTAGCCAAAAAGATTTCACTACAAAAACTTGTAGACAAAAATTGGTATTTCTAGAGCAATATCCAACAGGGAAATGCATGGGAAAATAGGGAGTGAATGTCCAACAGGAAGAAGAGGAAGCAAAGAAAATTACTTCTGCACTTGAATATTAAAAGAGAATTTTTCTATTCTATACTTAGACTTCAGCTTCTAGAAATGTACAAACCTAAAAGTATTTCAATTCTAAAATTGCAAAACAAAAATCCCCATTAAATTGTCAAGTACTGTAAGTAGGATGGAAGAAAAACTGTTTGACTCAATTGCTTCTATCCAACTGAAAGCTTGAAGAAGAAATTCAGAGGTTTGTAAAAGGAAGGAAGTAGCAAATCCAGTTGCTTTAAAATAAGCCCTGTCAAAACATCTCATTCTAGAACAGCTGCTTAACAAGACTTTATTTCTAATGACATTCTTTGGGAATGTAAGCAGAACAGGAAGCATTAATAGAGTAACTTTTCATTTATCATGAATATTGGCTTAATATCCTTACGATACATTCCTGTAACAAATGCTGCTGGTATTGTGAAGGGAGACCTCGTGCATATTAAAGCTGCACTGGAACAAACTTGGAGACCATCGAAGCTGTGTTTTGAAAGGGAAGACAAGCTTTGAGAAACTCCTCGGATTATTCATCCCTCATCAAAACAACGGCACTAAGAGTAATAAGAGAATTGAAAATTTAGTGGGAACAACTCCTATTAAGCCTGGCAGTGGACATGACTTAAAGTAATGAAAATATAAGATGCTTACTTTGAAATCTGAAGTTGTCAGTGAATTTATTTCTTGAAAGCCTACAGCAAGTATTATTTAAAGTACTGTGTTCTTAGCCAATAGTATCTGAATTCTTTTCAATCTTAACCTTCCTCAATTACTTAACCTTCACAATATGCCACTTACATGTTTTCTTCTGACATGTAAGAAATTTTCTAAGACACCTAACAGTTAAGCAATTTCTTCTTAACCATTCAGCAAGTCGATGCTCCAGGCAGCCAGGAACATATCCCAGGTCTCCTGGCTCCAGGCTGCTCGCTGTATCCCTAGACAATCCCCCTGGGTAATTCTGTGCCAGCTACAATAGCGAGGTCAGCCTTTCAATGTGCACACAGTGAGAACTTTTCACCTTCTACAAAGTGCGAAATGAATTGAATAATTAAGTTTTTAATGAAAAACCGCTTCTCTGGTCTAGTTTTGACAAACACCATCTTGCTGAGAATTGGTATCACTGAAACCAGCTGTACGAGCCTAAATGAAACAGTATATAAGTAGTTTCAAACATATTTTAATAATAATTAAACATTAGCTGATTCCTAAATGGAAACAGAAGTTGATTTGCAATCACTTATTGTACACAGAATTTCCTTGTTACTGGAGTTGCAAATTACAGAGCACATTTTGCAGTTCCAGTCAGCTGAGCTCCTACAGGAGCATCATGCCAAACTCACACTCTTCCTCAACAATTCTGCCATTCCCAGCACAGTAGCCTGTGAAACACTGGTATCAATGTGAAAATCTTTAGTTTCAAATGCACTTCACAATAGATACGGGATGAACCACACCCCAGGTGATTTTTTTCCTGTAAATTTTAAGTTAAACAGTGCAAATTTCATTTAAATTACAAAAAATTGATGACAAATTTGCAGTTAGAGAGCTTTGAGAAGCAGAAGCTGGGGACTGCACAGACACTTTGCAGGAAGGAACTAGAGAACTCCAAAATAAGTCAAGGCTTGGGTATTTGACAGGCATCACAGGATAACCTCAGGCCTGGAAAAGGTCAAAGAGCTTAGAAGTAGAGTGGAGTTGGAGGAGAGAGAGCGAGTGAGCTGTCGGGAAGCTGGCTAAGAAAACCAGACAGAAAAAGGCATCTGTCAGGGCTATCCTAAGAAGCCAGTGCTCACTGTGAGCTGGACATAGCAGTGTTTTTATGTTACTTTAATCCCTCTTTTTTGCGTAGCTTTTTCTTCTTTGTTTATAACCAAGAATCCCTTGAGCTTGTGTGGGGTCACCTACACCAGTCATCAAAGATTGATGGAGAGAAGGAACGCTGGAAAAGGCAAGCTGTATTCCAGGCCTTAGCTGAAGGCTGATGAAATCAAGCTATACCACCTGGAATAAGGAAAAGTGCAAGGTCCTATTCCCAGCAGGTGATCTTAGCACTGTAATGTCACAAACCAGCGCACGAGATAGGAAGGCATGGAAGAGTATCGGTTTCTCTGATTCATGTTTAGTTCTCAAGTGCCTGCCTACACTGATTGGTGAAACTGGCACCCTTTAAATATTGGGTTTTATCTCTGTCTCTGGAAACAACAAACTTACACAGCAAATAGACTTCCTAATGCACAGAGTCCACAGCTATGGTTCCTTCCATTTGTGAAAGATGTTCTGTGATTGCACCCTGTAGCCAAATTTAATGAATGTGCCCATAAAGCATGGACATGTTTGATTTTAAGGTAGACAATGCAGTGGTCTTTTCCTTTCCAAGGATCCTTGCCAGATACAGTTAAAGATTAATATGAGAAAACAGCCCTCAGGGAGAAATTCTGTATGCTTTCCCCCACCTAATCTGCAGAATATTTAAAGCATCATGGATAAAACACTACACACATCTGGCAGCTAATGTGGAACTTTGGGGCAGAAATTATGACACCGTAAAAAAAAAGTTGGGATATTTGGCTGATTCTGGAAATGCTAGGGAGTTTCTGAAAGGTAAGAGGTGATAGAGCAGGTGTAAAACAATGATTTACTGTGACAGTCCTGTGTATCAAGCAGAAACACAAGACATAAAAGAAACAGATTACAAGATGTTGTTGTGTTGCTTTTTTGAAAAACTATGAACAGCGAAGAAGGCATCTGTTTCAATCCCAGCCAAGATCAAAGAAGATTTCTGCAATGCAAAAAAGAAGCAGTCATTTAGAAATATAATGCTATTTATCTTCAAACAATGTCTTCAACTTGGAGACTGTTCTCCAAAAAGCCCACTTTGTTGTGTGTCCATTCTGTCTCAAAGTGTGGTCTGGTTTTCTTTGTGTTTCACTTTGCAATCCACCTTCTGGAGTTAAGAGACTGGATGATTATTAAGCAGTGTGTCCACAGAAGAACATGATTGCTGTCTAGTATTTCATGTCTCTGTGCTCCTGAATGCAATTCTTTTCAACACCTTTTCAACTGTGAGTAAAAGCATACAGATAAAGCTCAGTTTTTTCCAACAGCACAAAAATCCAGATACTCCAAGTTAAAGTGTTCAACTTCCACAGTCATACAGGGTGGCTGGACGTGTATCATTTCTGCACTCATGGGTGACGAATGAATTAACAGAATCTACAGGGCAGAAACACACGGAATTATTGAATTTCTTTCTTCTAATGAAAACTATCTTTTTAAACTTCATCACACTTGCTTTCCACGACTGAAGCACCCCCAGGGTGCAACACTATCAGCCTATTTCATTCCTTGGGCATTAGGCTAAAGATGTCACTGACATAAAGGTGTTGCCCTGGTAAAGGTGCTTAGAAATATTGCTGTCTGCTGCTATTTGAGCATTTACTGCTGGTTGTAGTAACAAGTATTGCTGTAGGCAATATATTCTGAAACACCACTGTAGTCAAAGCTATTAAAAACAAGGCTATCAATACATCTTACGTTTCATGTTAACTCAGTTAACATGGATAACCTCTTTGGCAGTTGAACAGTATTTAATTTATTCTCTGTCCTGCCTGCAAGCTGAGTAGGTATAAACATGAAACAGAATCCTGGTATCTACCTCACTTAATTTCTTAATACCACAGTGTTTCATAACTTGCTTGTATTGCTGCCCTCTGCTCCCTTTACAGGACTTTTATCTGTTGGAGATCTGCTGCATCAACATTATCTTCCCTGAGGATACACATCAGTCTGTCATGTTGGAGTTTATCTAAAGCTTTCTCAATTCAACAAAGTAACACAAAGAGAAATCCATTCGTACCAAGGAACAATATCTCAAGCTTAGGATTGCTTACTTTGTTCTGTCTCCTAACATAACTGATTACAGGATGACTTCTATCTTTTTTTTCTCAGTGTGTTGCTTTGTGTTCCACTAAGAATTTAAAAGGTTCTAAGGGCCTAGTTTATCAAATACATAGCTCGGTGTCAATCACTGTTGATGGCATTAGCAATTGTTAAAAATGAAGATTTTTGAATCTTTCCTTCAAAGTGTTCTGTTTGTAACTGGTCACAAAGTTTCAGCTCCTTTGTTTTGAACTATTAAGGCATTTCATCTGTAAGATCACCCTCCTCTTTCACATTCTTTACTTTCTAGGTCCTAAGTCAGATTTATCGTCCCCTCTTTCTGAGTGTCTGTCCTCAGGTTTATGAGCAGAAAAATTTTAAAGCTCTGTTCTGTATTCTCACCTGTCTTTCCAGAGTGCTTTTTTAATTGCAGCATACTTTGTTGGTTTTGATTTTCATATTACTAACACCCTTTTATTCTCCATAAATTTCCTGGTGCTCCAGGTAGGGGGGTTTTGGGTTCCCTTGCACTTTTTCTGGCTTTGCTTTGCAATTTTCTTCATTCCTTCCTTCTCATATCTTTCTTCCATAATTTTTTTAATTTTCAGGATCCTTCCTGTAATTTGTGGTTGCTTAGCATTGTATCTTTTAATCTATCCTCAAAATTAGGTGACTTCTATAATCCAGAGTTCTGAAAAGCCTTCAGTTTTCTTGTCTGTTTTTCCTCTCTTCTATTTGTTGCATCTCCCCTTTGAAGTCCGTTCCTCATATTTGTTTCATTTTTATTTGACTCTACCTACAAAAATTTGAAATATATTCTATTTTACATTCTTTGAAGTCTAACCTCAGGTGGAGAATCTGTTGGTCCCAGCACACAGAATGAAGTTTGGATACTGCAATATATTTGATTTCCTGCAGGACCGGCTTTTCTGTTCAGCTGGGATGATGCTGAAATAAGACGTTCCAGATAACAGGTTCATGTCCATTGTTTGCAAATTGAATCAACCTGCTTTCCCTTTTACTCTTAAATACAAAGCTGGGAATTCCCAATGACGCTATCCATACAATTTCTTTATTTTCTAGCATTATAATCAAATTCCTTCAGCCTTTCCTCTCTTTGCCTGCTTCCCTTGCTGTCCCCCACCCAGTTCTTTATAAGAACTATTCCTTACATCTTGGAAGTCTTCCAAAGGGCATGAAAAATTAAAATACATAGTCCAGATGGCAAAGTGTGTAATCATATGCAGATCATGTTCCCAAAGCACTCATGACCAAGGTTTTTTGGTTTTTTGTTTGTTTTTAAATTTCTCTAAATCCCATGTAATATCTTTATTCACCTGAAAGTATCATATTATAAACACTTCCTAGTTTTAAACGTTTAATTTGACTGAGTTCCATGCGGGTAGGTTTTCACATGTTTGCTCTCTTCCAATGTTTTTGGAAGCCTTTTGATTTATTTTACAATTCATATTTATACCCCATATGGTATTTTTCAATTCCATTAATTTTGCATGCATGTTTTACATATCAGATTTTACAGAAGGCAATAACTAACTTCCATCAGTTTTTACAGATGGATGATTAACCCCAAATTGGTAATTTAAAAATCATATAAATTAAAAAAAAACAAAACAAAAAAAAAAACAAAAAAAAAAAACCCAAAAAAACCAAAAGACACAAAACCACCAAATCATGTTCCTTCAATTTTTGTAATTCTATTGAGTTTTAATACAAAAGAAAGTTTAAAAAGTTTCTGCAGAATTATGGAATTCCACTAGAAAGAAAGGATATCAAGAAAGCTGAAGAAAATTCAGTGTTAAGATGCTTCATCTTATCCTCTAAATGACTGTAAAATTTTCTAGCACTGATAAAACAGCACTGTTTCTTTTACTGTCATTCTCTGCTCCAGCTGAACCATTTCAACTGAAGTCTCCCAAATGATTCTGCTTGGAGGCAGACACTCAAAAATCAATCCAAATGTTTTAAATCTGGCAAAGGTACAAGCATTTAAAGGTACCAGCAAATACTTGGCAATGTGAGCAAGAGGCATCCTTATTTGCCTGAGCCATAACCACGCCCTGGTCGGATGCAAACAGCTGTCTGTGAGCAGACAGTGCACAGCTCGGCACTGTTGGCTGCACTTCAATACTGGGTGACACAGTGTTTGTGCACTGCTGTGACTAAAGCAACACTGATTTTATTTATCAGGAAAAAATCTCCGTCCCTATCAGCAAAAATTAGTCTCTCGTCGGAGCTGGTGGAAGCTCCGTGCTTGGCAATACTGAGGATAAGACTGGAAAGCATTAGAAAGCTGACAGAAGCTGAGTGGTCCCTGGTGTAACGGCTTATTTACATGGAGACACAAACCCTTCATTCAGAATTTATTTGGCCTAACAAAGAGGGGGAAATTCACGAGACTGACATATAATATTTTTGTGACTACACACAAATTTAAGAAATCCCTTCTGTAGAAGCTTCAAGAAGAACATATATCTAAATGAGAAAGCTGTAAAGCAGCATTGCTTATAGGAGAATAAAAGCTCTAAAATGGTTAGCAATAGCTTCCTAACACTCATTTGCTTTTAATCATCACCATATTAAAATACTGAGCAGGAAATGTCATTACAATACACTTTTAATTGAACAGGGAAGGAAATAAATGGAATTAATTTGTTATTTGCAGATTTCCTCTGTGAAAAATACTGCTTGGAGAGATTACACTGCACACATAAAAGGAATGCTGAAAAATGAGCTTGACATTGGAATGCAAGGTGCAGAATAAAAAATATGCAGGGAAGGAGTTTGGTCCCCTAATTAAGAGTTGTGGACTGTAACAGGATTCCTGGAGACTAGCACTCCTTGCATAAATCACTTGAAAAAAACACTTTCAAATGAGGGCATCTCAAGTTGATTTGCCCTATCTGGATTTAATTTTGAAGTTTGCTGCATACCTGCTGTAACAGCCCTACAGAAGAGTTCACAAAGGGAGTTGTCACGGTTGACCTTTTAGTGATGCTGCTCTCTCCTCTGCCCCAAAGCTGAGCAGAACCAGCTCTTGCAAGTGTTATGCTCTAGGCTTTGGTCTCCTGTGGTTCACTCAAAACATGCACCAACGGGATGCCAACATGAAATCATGGTGAAAGTTTTCACATTTAAAGAGAGCCATAAGAAAGTGATTAAAAGGGAGGCTGAATCAAAACCAAAACTCAGGAGGCACCCCAGATGGCCTTGGCCCAGTGTCTGGCACACACTGATCCCCTAATCACAGATCATCATAGCTGAGTGGGGATGATGACTTTTGACGTGTTATTTAAAATGTAGAACTGTCAAGGCAGCAATTCCTGTCTCATGTTTTAAATTATCAAGAAAAAGAGCCTCTCATGACTTTACAATACATGCAATAAACAACGAGGATGTGAGTTTTCTCAGATATTTTGACAGGAGGTGGAATGCTCTGGTGTTAACTGAGGGTAAGATACACCTTTTTCTGCTTCATACAGTTGAGTTTCTGTATTTTAATGCTCTTACCTTCCTAACTGAAGAATTGTCATTTTTATTAAATCAGTTATATTTTTGGGAGTAAGCCTAACAGGGCTCTTCTGATTTTTTAATGTATTTTCCATGCTATAAACAAGAACAGACAAGCCTTCCAAAAAATGGCTTACATAGAGCTGATTGCAGCTTAATCTTTTATGGTGTGTTAAATAAATTTTTAAAAAAAATCATCTTGTTTTGTCATTCCAAAATTGCAAAGGCATTTTTGAATTTTGGAACCTGAATTGTAAGTTAAAAATAAGGACCATTTAATTATTTTTGTGCAGTGTATCATTTTGTTAATGCTTTTGGCAAATTTTCGCACTTCCAGAATGCTTAACATTTAGTTCAGTGACATAAGCATCACATATGAATTCCTATAATTGTTTTTAGCTAAATTCTACATATAGATAGCTTCATACAGGCTTGAAATAGAGCAAAAATTGAGTCCTTTTAGGGGAATGAAATGTAAAGGATGTATTTGGATTCTGATCACTCCCTAGGTTGTTTCATTCAAGCTGTGGTATGAAGATGGAGGAGGGTAGTTCCTGCAGTTTCGACAATGCATGGAGCAATCCATTCGGTACCTCTGCTCCAAATGTATGGGATGATAAAATTTAAATGCACTACAACATCCTCCATTCCAGCAGTGCAGGTTCAGTCACAGATTACTCCTTTTAGCTTGGTAGGATTAACCTCTGTTTCACACTGAATGGTTTTTATGTTCCTAATCAATAAATTAGCTCAGGCATTTTAGTTGCCAATCCTTCTTTAGGGTCAACTACTGTGAGAGACAACAAATATTCAAGTGTGCAGCATTGTGTAGCACCAAATAATGTCTGCAGCATTGTGTAGCACTGAGCACTATCTGCAGCTGGCACAGCCCAAACTAAGAGTTTCTAGGGAGTATTTTCTAGTTTATCATGGAAATCTAGCCATATGTACAGGAACTCTGACCATCTGCACAGGAATGTGAATTGCGTAACTTCTTCAGTATTTTGGTTAGAAAGGCAGCAAAGGATTTACATTTTAAGGGCACAGTGACCACCGTTAGGAGCTTTCCCTCTTGCACTCCGGATACTGAGAGAGCAGGCATTAGTTAGGGATCAACCAAGAGCTCATGGGGCAGTGATCCACCGAGGCTGCATGCAACACAAACCAGATGGGCTCTGCACAGCCAGTGGGAGCAGCACACAGTGGGAGCATCCACAGCCAGTGGAACCGTGGACAGAGCCCTGAGTTAAAATCATACTGAGCATGCGGGTTTTGCGAAATTGAAAGATAAAGAAACAGTAAGACATTTACCTTCCACATCAAGGCACCTAGGTGGGCTATCTGACCAGATAAGGTTATACATGCACTCAAGGATCTCTGCCCCTTCTAGTTTATATCCAGGAAAGCACTGATAATACACCACTGTTCCTACGGGGAAGGAGGCCTCGAACTCAGATATGTTAATGTAACTATGAGGAAGAACCAGTGGCCTCAGGCAACCTGCAAATTAAGAAGAGGGAGGTTTCTTTTATTATGAAGTGCTTATCTCAGTCATCTTCACACATCTCAGTTACAATTTCTAAATTGAGGAGTGCAATATTTTTCAACTTCTCCACTCTGAATGGCATGTCTGCATGATCTCCCTCAGATACATCTGCCTCATTATCCTGCTTCAAACCCTTTTATTGTTTAGCCCACGCGCTTTGCTAGTGTGGGATTCACTCCCAACAAATCCAGGAAAGGTTTACTGAAACTGACAGTATTTTGTTTAACAAACAGTCGCCAGTTTTGCAGATGGCAATTTCTTTTTGAGGTAGAAGTTTTAATAAATAAAGATTGTCATTTATATAAACCATGAGTTTTATTCCTCTTCTTAAAAGTGACAGACACGCAAACCATGTTAAATATTAAAACTGCTCCTGTAACAAAGTGTAGGCAACTGTAAAAGGTTTGCAGGGAGAACTAATGATTTTGAAATTCCAGTTTGAGAGAGTCTAAAGGAACATGACTTCCTAGGAGCAGTCCCGTGATAAACACTGAACGAGGTCTCAGATTAGGTTATCAAAAAGTTACGGTACCTGTTATCATCAGAAATTGTAAATGTAGTCAGAATAAGAGACTGTGTTCCAGTTCTACTTATGGAATTACTTCAGAGGCATTTGCATCATGGATGGTACGGAGCAGCAGTAGTGATGGTTAAATGATCACCAACAGTATTTGGGGCAAGACAGAGCAGTGAATTTAATAGCTGACATGTCTTTTTAATGTGTCATTCCTCAGGGCCTTAGATATGACCCTCTGGATAATACTTAATACTGTTAATTTTTTAATTTGCAATAATGTGGAGAAAAGATGACTAGTAATCAGGGAATGAAAAATAGTATTTTAAAGTTATGTGACTAATGGAAGCTGCATTATGGCAATCTATAATTAGGTCTCTTGCCACTACTAGGAATTTGTGAAGGATGTTCATAGGACATCCTTAATTTTCAGCCTGAGGGGGAAAATAAAATCTGTCTGAGATCTTCTTGTAAGATACTGGCATTTAAAACAAAAAGTTTCAGCAGCATTTCATGCAGTCATTTCCTTGCAACAGTCTTTTGAGAGAGAGGGATAAAACCAAAAGAAAACAACACAAAAGGCTTGAAAGCTTTTTGCAGCATGCTGTACTAGTAGAGCAATGGTTTTGATTGCTTTTTGGCTGTCTGGTTATGCCTCTACTCAAATAAAGCTTCAAGTATCCTATCTACTGGCTGCTGTTTATACACTGATCAAGCATGCCCCACACATAATACGCTAATTCCTGCAAACTGAGCAATCCACTGAGCAGGATGACATAAGCAGCCTCCAGTGGGACAGAAAGAGCACAAACTGCCCAAGCAAGACCAAGCTTACTCTTCTCTGAACTGTATCAGGGAAAATTTTGTCCTGCTGGCTCAGAATTTTAATGCTCATTATGTTCCTTGTAATGCAGGACAGATTTACTTGAATTTTTATGACAGCCAAGCATTTGTGAAAATTCCTAGGTCTCCAAACACCTCAAGCTGCTTGAAAACTTAATTTTGACTTTTTTGTTTTTTTGCTAAGTAATTCACATCATTCCAGATCAGTAATTAATTTTATTATCTCACTGCAAAAATAGAGGTTGGATTCTTATACGCTCACTGCTCAGGCAAAATGAAAAGACATCTTAGTGTCATATGACTCCCCTGCCTGTTGTAATCAAAGGGGCATAGAAATGTAATTGACAGCCTACCTAGTGCAAGTAGACAAGTGGCTTTGATCTTATTAGTGCTTGACGTAGCAAAAAGAAAATTCTGAAGACAACTTTGCAACAGGAATTTGGCAAAATATTGCAGCTACTTGAATCTCAATTGCCTATTCTCTGCCTGTCTGGCACTCACCGCACTTGGGTCTTGTGCTATTGATTTCTTAACTTTTATTAACACTTCTTTTATTTTGAAAAGCAGTTAATATTGATTATTGAGTAGGAGCCCTTGGTTGTGTTTCATAGTATAAACACAAGAGGAAAATAACAAACCAAGGGGTACTTGGGTACTTCTGCTCACTCAGTTAATACTGTCTGTCCCAAGGTTTCCACCTGGATCTTTGGCAAATACAGTACCTGCAAATTAATCTTTTGAGTATTCACCTCATCTAACTGAAGAGCCTTAATCTACCTTAATTAAATGTGAGGTGCACTCACTCTCAAACATGGGCTGTACACTTCATACTGCCACATGTGATGCCACTGCTAAGATACCCCAAAACTGGTGTCCACTTTTCTACAGTTTTGTGAAAATTCCCCTTTACTGTTAGCACTATTCAGATATGTGTGTATCTAAACCACTAAGCTAGCCCATTAATATGCCTAAATTTCTGCCATAGTCTAAGACAGGACCTTGGGGGACAGTCTGAAGTGCTGTCACACCCAAGAAGTGTCCCAGTTCCCCTGACTGCCTGCCTGTCCTCACTCTGCAAATTGATGTGACGGTGTAATTAAGTGCCTACAGAGAACTCTTAGCTTTAGGAGGTGACAGATGGGTTTGAGGAAAGTAAAGACTAACCCAGTCTTCTCCTCAGCAAAGACAGTTAAAATCTCTTGATACTGTTCAGTAGGCCAAGCTTGTTACCAAGATGTGCATTGGTTAAAACCAAGTCAGTGGTACTAACACATGTGTATTAGAAATGTGAAGATAAAAGGGGCCCAGGGTTATTGAATTTCCATTCACTAAAGCTGCCTTACCCCCAGCCATCTCTCGCAGTCAAAGCTGAGCTGGGATCCCATGCTGCTGATATTACTAGTTCTGTGGTTAATGGCTTTTCTGGCCAAAATCATTCCTGTGCACACTCTGAATTTTCAGTCAATACCTACGGGTTTAATGGACTGTGAATCTAATCAAGAACTGTGCTGAAAACTGACAGAAAAAGAGGTTCCAGCCTCTCTCCTCTACCCCAGCCCTCTGCACATGGCAAATTGCAGTTAGAAGTTTAAATCTTTCCACAAATTAATTGGT
The DNA here is from genome assembly GCA_035583155.1 of Acropternis orthonyx. Lineage (NCBI taxonomy): Eukaryota > Metazoa > Chordata > Aves > Passeriformes > Rhinocryptidae > Acropternis > Acropternis orthonyx. The sequence goes on along the minus strand of JAWWEU010000111.1, from coordinate 17,718,306 downwards.
GAAAAAATGTCAGTTGCTCATCATATCTTTGGCTGAACTCCTGACTGATTACCCTGGTTGTTTTTTTCTTTCTAATGCAACGTATCCGTGTCAGATTTTAGACTCGCAAACAAAAAGCAATATTTAAAGTAGTATTTTAAGTATGGTATGTTCAGAAAGTGGCATCCTCTTTCCTGCAGTGAGCAACAGGGAAGAGAAATCAAAAAACTCTTAGCAGCAGCACTATTCAAATATTGCACTGTGGAGCTTATCAGATCACTGACATTCTTACAACTGTAGGAAAAAGTATTGGCAAACTATCACAAGATGCATGAGCTATAAAACAGGACGTGCTGGAGTACTAAACCTTGACATAAGGGTAGATTATCCCATGTTCCATCGTCTTGACATATGGAAACCATGTTGTCTAAGTCAGGGTAACGGATCTGGAATCCTTCATGACAGCTGATTATTAACTTATCGCCAGTCCTGTATGTCTTGTTATGAATCTCTGCATCTTCAACATGAGGAACAAGGCAATCTGTGACTTCATGAAAAAAAGAAATAGTAACTTAATTAAAAAAACATGGCTAACTATTCAGTAATCAAGTTCTTATACAAAAGTTAGCATTTAATGTAAGTGCTCTGCTTACATTGTTTGGAAAATGCATGCATTTCAGTAATAATATCCTTTCCCTAGTTAAACCACCATTCACAAAGTCTACAGCACTGTAGTAGAAGCTGAGATGCTACAATAATGGATCATTCCCCCAGTCTTTTTTAAACAAACCATTATGAGCCTTTAGGAAGACTGTTGTTAATTTTGGCCCTCCGTTCATCATGAGTGCAAATTACACCACACAGTCTACCCATCCCAAGGTCCCATGTGAAGGCAGACTCTTTGACAGCACTAAGGACAGGACAAAAGAAAAGATAAAATACAGATATGGCACGAGGAACACAGAAAGACTGCAGTTTTAGCAAAGACACAGATGAAAATCAGGTACGTTATCCAGCTCCATTCCACAGAATTTGTTATGAGACTGTCTTCATGTTAATCTCATTGATAATGTTTTTAATCAGATAGTTTTATATACCTGCATTCATATGCTTTTGGAGGTCATGATTTTTAAGGTTCTGAGCAGCATCTCAAGTGCTTGTAGAAAACTCTCAGCAAAGGACTGCAAACTTCTACTGATATACAGGCACAGGCTTTACTTCCTATCTCTGAGAGATGTATCAGACAGTCATACATCTCACTCTATATACCAGTGCCAAAGACACCACATACAGAATAAAACCCAGAAGACTGAAAGATGTGGAAAGAGGAAGGGTGAGACAGGGAAAGAATCCCTCTGCTAATACTAAATAATTAAGAAACAAGCCAAGAGGCTATGAAGAAACATACCAGGTGTCTCAAGGTTCATCCTCATAAAAAATGCAAAGTGAGATTAAACAGAAGAGACAAAAAGACTAAATATTGGGACAGAATTCCTGTTTGTCTGCCAGCAGTCAATCCACGACAGAGATGGTGATTAAAGATTCCAGGCATCAAAGCCAGAGAAGTATTTCAAATAAAAGAAAGACAGTAAAAATATTATAAGCCTGTGTTATGCTGGATTTTCCCCCAACACTTCTACATGAGAGACAATTACCTTCATTTAGGAATGCAATATTTATTAAGGAAAAAAAATGTTTCAAAAGTCCCTTGAGATTTGCATGAAAGAGAAAGTTTCTGCCATTTTAATGAGTAATTCTTGCTAAAGAGGAATAGGTAAACCTAAATTTGTATTTAGCAATTAATTGTGAGTATGCACAAAGTAAAGCTATAGCGACAGCTTGTTTGTTTCTGCAGAAGCACAAGTAGAAGGAAGATAAACTGTCATTTAGCATAGCACATACAAACTACCAAGAGCAAAAGCATTTCATAATGTATTTTAGTTAGGCAAAGCAGGGTGATCTATTACTCTCAGACTCCATCACTAAATTTTACTAACACGGAGTGGAAGAGTGTTGCTATCCCAGTTAAAACATACTTTCCTTTGTACCTTCCCATCATAGGGATATTTTCTAAAATACATTGTCCTTAGCTAACTTTTGGTATGGGGCCTGGACATATTAGTTTAAAATTCTTCCATTTCTCTTGTTACTTTTAGCTTCTTGGCAGCTGCTGCAGGTGCCTCCTGCTGCTGGTAATGGGAAGGGCTGGCAGCTTGCCAGGCAAGACGAGAAACTGCAGCAAGTTTTCTTAGAATTTATTCATTTATAAATGCCCAAGTCTGGGAGGATCTGGACCCTAACAGGAGGCTATAAAATACAATGAGAAGGGTGCAGACATCACTTTTAAAGACCAAACAGTTTTCTCTCTCCTTCTAGCAAGTTAATCTGCAGAGGAGACAGCAGAGGATGTCCCACAAGAAATGCCTTACGCTAAGCCTTAAATGCTGTCATGAAGAGGCTGTCCTGGGCACCCCTGAGGATGAGGTGAGATAGATGGAGAACCTGCTTGGCAGCCACACAGGAGGAGGTTGGAGATGGATGCCAGAAGATAAGGTCAATGAACATCTCAGTCTCTTGACACAACACTTTCTGTTGCTAAAATATAGGAGGTATGTATTCACACAGTGCAGTAAAACACAGGATTTCACTTTCAAAGTGGGGGAAATTGATTCTGTAACAATGATCTATTATAGCAACATCATCCCCATTATTCCAAGTAACAGCTACAGATCGAATCGTTTTAATCGTCTAGATGTTGGCAAAGAACAGCGATAAGTTGCTCACTGCACCGTCCTTCGCCTGTAACATCCTGGCTGACTTTGATAACAGGCTTATTACAAGCCCCAGCTGAACGCCAGACCAATGGACCACAGTATTACAGCTCTTTTTCCTGATGCCTTGCAAGCAAATGCTTTCCCACTGGCTGAATTCATATTGTTTAGCACTTAGTCAGGCATAAATTGCAGTGGCCACCTCTCCACAAACAACTGGATTAGCTGGCACCAATTCTGCTTGGAAAAGCTGAAAGTAAGTGATTGAATTTTAAAATGTCTTGTCCTAGAAAATAAACTACTTTATTCTAAGTACCTTTCAGCAAATCCGTGGAAGCTGCTAAACCATTTAAGGAAATACATGGTCTTTAGCCAGCATTGAAGAGTAAAGGCTATGACTTATACTCTTTTTTGGCAGTTTTACATGATCTGCTTATATCTACCATGTGAGTATGGAAATGGGTCAGGCAAAAGAACACATTTCTTATCTTGCAAGGTCAGAAAGAGCTGGGGTACAGTGGGCAGGCTCAACAGCCTGCCAGGTGCAAGGGCTCATCTTGATCTAACTTTCATGAAGATGCAGATTTTGTACAATAGGAGCTCGAGGCTTTAGCAAACCAAGTGCGTCCCCCATCACAGGAAGGTAAGTCTGAAGGGTAAAATTTGTTAAACACTATAGTTATAGTGCTTTCATTCATGGGCAAGCTATGCATCTTCTCTTGGAACTGCCCATGGAGACGGAGGACCACCCTAACCTCCTCCCAGGAGCACTTGGACCACAAAAGCAACTGATAACAGTCACATCATCCATGGATACCAACTGGTTTGGAACGGCTTCTGCAACCTTCTGTTGCAGACGAGCCTTTACCATCCAAAATTGTTCCTGGTCCATGCTAATCCAGAAGGAGCTTGAAGGATTTGCCTGGGGAGTACTACTGGAAGTTGGCCAAACCCACATCGGGGACCTTTTTAACACTCTAAGAGGTGTGCAGTTGAAAAACAGTGCCCTGGTCTGTGCTCTGGCACTGTTTTGTTTACTAGTCTGTACGTAAATTCAAATGCAGAGGTCCACTGCTCCTGTGTATCTCACTGTGGACTGGTCTCTGAATTAGCCTTGACTACATCTAGTGACACCACTGACAGGCTGAAACAGACAGAAACAGGGAGGAGGGATGAAAGGAGCATCATGAAGAATGGGTGTAATGCAAGGATTGCTCATCTGGACCCTGTGCTCTTAAAAGTAAACATTTAAGATCAATATTGTGTCTTGATTTTTGCTAGTGTTAAATCCATAGTACTATTTTATTAGGATAGTTCTGTGGATGGCAAACATAGTATTTTAGTGCATACTAGATAACACTTTCTCTTTATTGTCTTTGCTTGTATTACAACAGTGCAGAGAGACTTTACCTAAGATCTGTGGCAATTATGCTGCAGCCTGGTTACAAACATCATAGAGTGCCCATAAACAGGCTTAACAATCAGCAAACGGTTGGTAAGACAGGTAAGAGATGGGGAAATAAAAATATTTCAGTCGCCTCACAGATCCAGGGACAAGGGCAAAGAAAAATGAGGGCTAAATGTCCTACAGGAAAGCTGTAGCCAAACTATGTACTAGTCCACTACTTTGACTGTGGGTTTATCCCCTGTCAGTGGGAGAAGGAGGCACTGAGGACAGAAGCACAGGGAGAGAAGGGCACAGCTCTTCGCTTGGTTTCCATCTCCATATAGACTGTAAATTTCGATTCAATCTCATAGGAAAGAGCTAGCATTTGTTCCAAGTAGAGCAACAGTCTCAGCAGCCACATTATCACAGTAGGAGACGATTAGATTAAAGTGTGAACAACATGACATACTGCTCTTAAACAGTAAATACAAAATTCCTACCTCAGAGGTTTGGTATTTATGTACATAACCATATTAGAATTGATGGAAGTTACAGTCACAACATGCTGTAGATCAACATGAGAACACAACTCTAAGCACACGGGTTTTGACAGGGCATTTATTGGGCACCTAGTCGTGCAACTTCATTCTCATACTGACACTCAAAATCTCCTGCCTCTTAACAAGAAATGACAGACCAATAAAATCAAATTGATTGGGTGAAGAGCTCCAGGCAAACGTATTAGTTCTAAAATCAATTACATTCTGGAACAGGTTGCTTGACTTCCTTTGGTAAATTTGTGATTAGAGAATGTGCCAGTAAACACATAACAACAATTAAACATACATAACATATAGATATAAAATTATCCTTAGTTGAATCTAAACTTCTGAGAATAAATGAACTCCAAAGTATTGAGCGTTTTTACTGTTCAAGCTCAACTGGCAGTATCTGACATTTATATATAGTGGGATAAGAGGCATGTAGGGCACGCCACAGCACACAGAGCACTCAGCCCCTGCCGTAAATGCAGCATAAAGTTTATTTCACCTTGTGATAGGTAATGATGAATGGTAAAACATTAGGCTTCTTCCTTCTCCAGTAGTTGCTAGAAATTTCAAATTTCTTTCCATATATCATTACAGAATTTCTGCAATGTAGACTTTTATGTATGTCATTAGACAGCTGAGAATTACAAACCCCGTTATCATTCTTTCTTAACTGTTCTCCAGATGTGCCATGTTCCTACACTGTCTACCTCCCTACCATGCTCCTCTCTCACAATTCTGCTCCCAGTATGCAAAAGGATCCTTCTAAAAATCACTTAAGCAAATGCTTGGGTATCATGGACTGCCACCGAGCCTTTGCTTAGTATTTCTTCTGAATCAGTGGTTCTATTGTGCCTTGGAAAGAACTAATTCTGTAATCTAATTTCTTTTTTTTTTTTTTTTTGTACTGCCAAGCCCTAGGATTGTTTTAATAATACCTGAGTATTATTATAATGTTAATCAGGAAAGTACTTAAACACTTGCTTTACTAAATCCTAAATCAGGGTCCTAGTCCTTGGTCAAAATAATAGAGAGCATTTTTGCATATGCCAAATTTTGAGCACAGAACTTTAACAAGACTAATCACATAATTACAGTTATGCTCAAGCTTAAGTGCTTTGCTTGATCAGAGCATTGGCTAGCAATCTTTTTTAAGTGTTCTGTGCTGGAAAGTAATTATTATCTCTTAAGCAACTGTTGTCACATCATCCATCACATTCACATCTTCCAGTTTTTTTCTTTTTTGGAAAACACCTGGCTCAAGTGTTGATCACACTGACACTGGTGACAGTCTTGCTTTTGATGGCATTCTGAGCAGAAATTTCCTCCAGAGATTTCCACTGAATATTGAATATTCAATAAAATACATTAATGCTTATTTTAACAACTGCAGTGGATGACACAGGTAACATTTCAAATATGCACATCAAAATTCCTAGAAGCTACCTGCAGTGATTAAGAAAACAGATTTTCTAAACATTAAAGCTTTTTCTGGGAGTTTGAATAGCCAGTTTAGACAGATGCTGCTGCCACTCGACATGTATTTTTTTTTCTTAAATAACAATGAGATGAAAGACAAGGGCATTTATGAAAAATGACTTCACAGAGGAGGGCATGATTTTCATACATAATTATTATAAAGGCATCAAGTTGTTTCTTTGTAGCTGATCCATGCAGCCACACCGTGAGGTGTTATCTGTCACCCTTCGCCTTTATGTTCCAAACATTGGCTGTCATGTCACAGCAAACCATGGGACAGCTCACAACTGTGCCCCTCATGGGTCAGTAGCCTGTAGCCTCACCCATGTCTGGGAGACCTCTCCTTCCAGCAGCCCAGCTACCTCAAAGCCCATGGACCACTTACCAGCTTGCCTTGGGCTACTCTTTCCAATATCTCATGCACCACTTCCACACAGGCCATTGTTTCGGGTTGTTCCCTTCACGTGCATCTCCTGGGCATGCTCCTCCCAGGCCCTGCTTGCTCCTGCTGTGGCACATCCCTGTCCTGGCACAGGATTCTCATACCCAGCCTCCCAGAAATAAGTCCTTGCAGTTTTAACATGTGCTGAGTGATGCATGACCCTATGCAGTAAGTATGTTTATGAGCCACTTAAGTCTCCAAATACTTTCGAATTAAGTCCATACATTTATCTGATTTTAAATGGTGAAAGGCAACATGAAATAGAATTTATCTTGCTCCACCTGGAAGACAATGAGGCAATGGCTAATGACTTTGGTGGACAAGTCACAACACTAAAACGTACACACTTGATTTAACTAGCGTTTTTCATGTCTGTTGATTTTAATAGCTCTGATGACCAAAAATAAATCAACAACAAGGACAAGTTATATCTTCAATATACTTGGTGAAATAAATAATTTGTGCTGCTTGCATGTACTCTCGTCAAAATTTACACTTATGAAATTCAAATTAATCCTGCCTCTCTCTAAGTCCTACAGAAAGAAAGTAATTTAATGTCCTAATTATTTAAAACCAAATACAATTTCAAATACACAATATAATAAAAATCAATTGGTTTATGCCACAGTAGTCTGAATTATCTCAGAGTAAACTTCTACCCTCACTTTAAATTTCTGCTGCCTATGCATATTTGATTTTTCTGCTTGACTCATGCACATGTCATAAAACGCAATTGTTTAAAATTCCTGATTAGCAGGACCAGTAGCATTGGAAACTGATTGTATTTGCCTAGTAAACTATTGCAGAAAGGAATATTAAGCTTTAATAAATAGTTACAAACAGTTTACTTACAGTGGAGGTTGTTTTTTCTCTCTGCATCAATTTGCAATTAGTTAAAAGGAGACATGTATTTTCTTTTCCTTCATTCATGTCCCTTTCAACACGTGCATGCAAAGCTTCTCATGGTACAAACTGAATGAACAAATGAGGATTATGGATGGGAAACTAAAGTATGTATCCAGTAAGACACAGTGAAATGGACTCCAGCCTTTGGTGTTTTGTCCTGAGACACACAGGCACGGTACATGGGACAAGTGAGAAGAACTGCTTGAAGAAAACTGACTTACCTTCTTGTAGGCACACAGGTTTATCACTTGGTTTCCAGCTCAGGGAGCCATTAAAGTGTCGCACACAGAGTTTTTTTGAAGTACCGTTAAGCCTGTATCCTTCCTGGCAATGAAAACGCACTACCACACTCTCAAAGAAAACACCTGCACTGGGTGTCTTGTATCCATGCTCGGGAGCTCCAGGATCAGCACAAGCTTGTAGGTCATCAAACCCTATGTCAGACAAAGAGACAATCAAAGGGGTGTTCATTTACTCCTCGCGCAGCCATAGTCACGCTTTTTCTAGTTTGATCCATCCATCATGGGGACGCTGTATCTTCCATTACTGACCACCAGCAATCCTGCTTGGGTACCAGGTACTCCAGACTCAGGAGAGAGCTAACCCCCCAGCTCAGGTGACAGAAATACTCCTGTCTTTCCATGCAGCTGCTGAGGAGGCAAAGTCAACCACATGCCTCAGTGGCTGACCTGGATAAAAATAAAGCACTTGACCCCACCTACCAGTGGGATTGCTCAGTAATGTATCTGTAATTACTATTGGGGAATGTGGGATTTTGGAGGTCTGGTACAGTCAGTGGAAAGAATAATAATGTGTCAGAAACAGAGATGAAGAGGAAATAAAGAAAGGGGCAGGAAAACGAACTGCTATCCAACGACATAGTAACTCAAATAGGAGACAACTGCTAAGTACAGGGAGACTTCAAGATGGGAGGGAGATCTACCACAGGGGAAAGGGACACTGTGATTTGACTGCCCTATCACATTGGTTTGGTGGCCCTACTACCCTTTTAAACACTGTTATGGGAGTGCTGCATTACTGCATTGACACCAGAAGGGAGTTTGTAAAGCCCTTTACTTTCACAAATTTAACAGTAAAATAACAAACTAAACCCCAACAGTTGCAGTCATTAAATGTGACTGTTTATCACTTTATCAAACTCATTTCAATTCCATTTGCATAAACGGAAGCTTTTCTTACTGCAAAGCAACAAGGGTTTAGTGCAGCACTGAACAAGCGCTGCATACTGAAAGACCAAATAGCTTTGGAACAGGAACAGCAGGGGGGCAATTAATGCCGGTGGGAGGAATGCCTGGAAAATGTGAAAATCATTGCACTGTAGTTTTAATGTTTTGATTTTAAAAGAGTAGTATCAGAGAGCCTCAGCCACTTCCTGCATGATAAGGATGAGTGTCTCCATGGCACAGTCAGGGAGAAGGAAGATACTACAGTAAAGGACTTTTCAAAATAAATCTCTGTTTCCCGAGGCTAAATCATTCCCTGCACCGAAGGGCTGGTTGTGACACTGTAGCAGCCAAACGGAGAGCACTGAAGGTGATAAAGGGCTCTTGCATTTGAACTGAATGTCTCCATTCAGTCCTCTGGCTGGCAGCTGCTGGTGGAGAATACAAGAGGCTCACACCACGCCACTGTATGTCCAATTACCTGCTCCTGGTATCAGAGGCAGGGAACGCTCTCAGGTCACCAGAGCACATTGCATCTTCCTGACTCCATACATGGCTGATTTTATGTGTGCCCAGGTCCTTTGCTGAACTCCACAACCAGGCTACAACTTCCAGGAGGTGACCTGATGGCCAGGAATACCTACATGCCACATGTGCTGGAGAGAGCCATTAGCTTCAGCCAGCCTCTGACCCTCTGCAGTGCTCCAAAGCCCACGGCTCTTCACCTAAAGAGATTTTACTATCATTCCTTCTCTGCTGAAGCAGCACAAGAGCAGTAGAACATCTGTTCTTATGCAGCTTTACTCCTCCATCCAGGGAAGTTTATCATGAGAACCAAAGGGTCAGTGCAGTAACGAAGTCAAGCACATATTCAAACTTCACAGCTCAAGTCCTCAAGCACAAATCTCCCAAGACTCTCTATCATTTGCTAACACGACAAACAAGTAGAAGTATAGCCATTACATTCATGTGACACACTGTAGGAAATACTTATTAGCAGAGAAGAGCTGTCCACTTTCACTGGAGATTAAAAAGAAGCTTCTTATGCTTCAGACAGCAAACCCACATCCTCTAATAATGTCAGCGATGATCTTAATTATTTTCCATTAAACCAAGGGATAACATGACATTTTAGACCAATCTTGTTACTTCAGTAATCTCAGCATTTGCAGTCAGGCATGGAATATTATAACCCACCTTGAAATATGTGTTCTTTCTTACTAGCTGCATCAGGGAAAAGTACACAACTGCCTACTACTTTTCCTTCACAACAACTGAAAAAAGAAATGTGCTGAGGTCACATAAAATTTGCCTGGTAAAAAGAATGAGCCAAGCTCGTTTCTCAGTTTTCATTAAGCCAAATATGCAAAGTTAGAGATTTTGTAACCGTCAGCACAAAACCCAACACAGAAGGCAAGAATGTTTTCTTCCCTGGTGCACGCTAATTCTGTGACCCTACTGCCACTTTTCTGGTGACCTTTCTCTTAGGTTCTTTTTCTTGAGTGCAGCTTGTGAGCAGACAAACCTAACCCCAAGGGTAATTCCCAAGTAGAAACTGGAACTCAAATGGGAAAATTGAATTATGTGCCCTCTAGTTTCTACAAAGTCAGTAGCCAGTTGTTATTCAGCTACTGAGTAAGAGATGACCCATGAAATTGGCACAGGTTCACTGCTTCCTTGGCTTGTTCCTGAAGCAAGGAAGAACGAAAAAGCCTCAGGGAATAGCCAGTTAGGAAAATTACACACGCAATGCAGTAGCTTCTCATGGTAAGATCATGAAAGCAAAGCAAACAAAGCCCGAACTCCATCTTTTCTCCATAGATACCAACAGTAGACTTGGCCCAAATCTTAGTCCTACTGAGATCAGAGTGAGGCACTTGTATGGGAGGCTTCCTTATGAAGGTGTGTATGATCCAGGCATAAAGCAGTGAAGCCTGTGCTGTGTCACCTCGTCCTGTGCTTTGGCTGAGAAGGAGGCAGGGACACGTGTGAAGGAGGTGTAGTGAGGCTGCCATTGTGCACAGAGGGCACTGCAGGGGTTCCCAGTGGGCAATTACAAACAACTAGAGAAGCTGGGAACTGCTCTGATTTTCACCAGGGTTGCTCCTCTCTTGTATAGGATGTGTGCTGAATGTTTCAACAGCTTATTTAGCTGGCAGCTAAGTCCATCATGCTTTTCCAACCTAAGTAAGAAAATTCTGGTACAGTATTCAAGAACTGTATTGATGAAATATCCTGAGAATTCCAATTCTTCTTAGTGATAGCAGACTCAGGCCCTTTACATAATAATCCTTTCCATATAATCTCATATAGTTAAGATTCACCCTTTCAAAAACTAGTAAATATATGTCTTCAATGTCTTCAATGAGATACAGTTGGTAAATTGTCACTTTTTTTTTCTTTCTCATGATCTTTGGTTTCTTTCCTTTCCCACAGCTATGCATTCAAAAGCACCTTCTCAAAGTTGTGATACAGTATTTTCCTAATGACAAGAGTAATCCTACATTATAGATGAGATGCTACAGACATCTTATGCTTTGATCCCTTTAGAACCTGATGAAAACTGCCAAAAAACTTTTAAGCCAGAGCCACAAGGTAAGATATTGGAAGGAACCATAAAAGTTACATAAATGGGAAAGCCAGTCTTTTGGCTATAATAGAAAAGTGCTGTCCTTCAGGAAAAAGTATATCAAATAAGATAAAAAAATAACTTAGAACTACAATGGATCCTGTTTCTTTATAAACCCCTCAATGAATCTTTGGGGAAAAGAAGACTACTGGACTTTTCTCATGGTTGCAAAGAGGGAGGGGGAAATCATCACCCGCTACTAGTAAAAACTATACAACACACTTGTCAAATACAGCAGTAAATTTTCATGTTACCCATATAGTAAAAATCTAGTAAGGTCAGCAGCCACCATAATGAACACTACATCATTAGCAGCAACATTATGGTATGCTGCTGTATGGCTTTAAATCCCTAAAGACTGTGCAATTACTGCTGGAACTGACTATTTCAGTAATCAAAATAGCTTCATATTTAGTCCAAGTTGCAGAACTTTTCATTGATATGGTGTAAAATATAATGAAGAATAATGCCTTCTGGTAAGGCTAATGAGTACATCAGATCATCATCACCAGTAAAGCATGCAGTTGATACAGAATATATTTTGGTTGTGGTATTTACCAACCAGAGGTCCTCAGAAAATAGCAATGCTCTTAACCTGGATAAAACACAAGCAGGTTATATTGGTGCCTATTTTACTTAAATTACTGGTACTGTCAGTCAGATAAATGATGTCAAATTAATCAGAAGACTGAAAAATAAGCAGTGCCCCCCTTGGGGTGTAAAATGAATAATTGTAGATAATTTGATCAGACTATCTCTAAAATTCTGCACTATACATTCTCAAGTATATAACGATTCATCTTGCCCTCAATCAAAAGCTTGAAATGTCAGAATCTAGGGGGAAATTACATATTTCTACAGACAAGAAAACACCATAGTCACAACTGAACTTCAGATATGCCTGAAACAGGCAGGAGGAAGAATCCCTCAGTTTATCCCATAAAGCTGTCTTTCTCTGCTTCTTTTCCTCAGTTTCACATTTGGCTTTCCTTGTTTCCCTTTTCCCTCACCTCCATGTCTTAGAGCAATCTGTAAATTCATGGTGCTAGCAAGGTGATTTCTAATCTACACTTGATGGACTTCTTTGCCTCTAAAGCTGCTCTGTAACATGTCACTGGCACACTGATGATGCATGTGAGCTCAGAACTGGCTGCTCTCATTCTTGAACAGAGGCATCACTCTCATTTCAGTTTGTTACATACACACAGTGAATGAGAAGTGACATAATGTGTAATAATATTAAAGATACAGAGTATTTTCAGTATGTGTGTCTTCAGCAGGATGGATAATGAGCTTGTACAGCAACACCTGCACTTGGATTCACTAAATCAGCAAGTCCTGGCTATCTTGGTCAGGGGTAGAGGGAGGCAAAGGCTTTGCAGCCTGTGGCAGGACCAGACTGCCTGTGTGCACATTTTATAAGGAGTCTGTAAACACTGCAGGAGCAGGTTATCTTAGGCCAGCTCTCAGTAAAAAGCCATTCTGGGACTAAAACAGAAGGGCCACAAGTGCAAACATGCCAAGGGCTTGCCTGTCTTGTACAAAGGAAAAGTCGTTTTTGTCCCTTTAGGAGTTTCTGCCCTGCTTCTGTGAAAGCCACACAGGCACAGCCATGTGTGCCTCTGGCTGTTTATGCTTTCTCGCTGTTGATGACGTTAATTGAACTATCCCTGTACCCCAGCAACAAGAAAAGGAAGGATGTGCTTCGATTAGCATCTAGTCTTGGAAGTGAAATGAATTTATAAACCTATTATTTCATTAGTGAAATGACTAGTAAAATCTAAACTCTCTTTAATCCCTTAAGGGTCACTAATTCTTAAGCTTCCCTGAGATTTCAGCATGTTTGTAAAACCCTGCCCTGTTTAAGATGTGAATCACAACCTCCCTTGCTATCCTTCCAGAACATGCTCCTGACTCCCAGGACTGTTGAATTTTCCTCTTCACTTGGCTGAGCCTTATCCAGGGCAGCCTAACAAGCCACTGGAAGAAACAGAGAAGTTCAAATTACTTTGTAGGAGAAACAGAACAGCAAAAAAGACCTCTGGGGGTGGGTACTTTCCTTCAGACACTGATCTAGAGTTGTTGATCTATCAAATCAAGAACACCATCAAGCTTCATTCTCCTTCATATTAACCCCAGGAGTGTCATAGCAGAAAAAAAGGAAATCAGTGTGCAATACAGTTCATGAGCACCTAACCCACCCATTTGCAGCAAAAAATGAACATGCAAGCCCTGCACAAAGGGCAACAGGCTCCAAGAGAGGCAACTGGTCATTCAAAAGGCTGAAAGGTTGCCTCAATTTTTTACTCTTTTTTCTTATCATTCCTTCTCTCTTCTCCCACAGTCCTGGCCTCCCACCTGCATTCTCCATTCTCCTTCAACCCAACCCACCTCAAGTCAACTCACCACCTGCCATTTCACCTTTCTATTAAGACCTCCATGCTCCCAAATCCTGCCCACCACCATTCTCACGACCTCCCTTTCTCCTCTTCTCAGTGAGCACTTGGAAATGGGCAGTCACTCAGAGATGCTCCTAAGAGTGACGGTCAGCTCAACTTTAAACTCCCTACTTAGGTGTGACAAGTCCCTTGGCATCTTTGTGCTAAAACGAACTGACATATCCCTAGAAAGCCTCAGGATTGCTGCTCCCTCCAGAGTGGGCACAGGGGAAGGAATGCAAGGAGCCATAAGCAGGACAAAGTACCCATGGAGGACAAATCGGGTCTTCTAGGAACCATGTAGGAATGCTTCTGCCTGGGAATATCACCAGGGAAAACGGGGGACAAGCTGCAGTGTCAGCAGGGCAGGTTCAAGGGCCCTGCATAGATGATTGCAAATGTAATAACAGCGTCTTATTTCAGGGGTCATGCCTCCAATTAGTTACTCCAATTACTGTTCAGCACTCACAGATGACAGCACACCCCAGCTGGTGCCTGGGCACTGTCATACAGCAGGGAACAAGCTAAATTTTCTACCCATGGAGGTGATCACCATTTTTAATTTTGAACATGAACCTTGATACAGGATTCTTTTATTGCCTTGACATTAGGCTAATCAATGAGGAAAACCCACTTAAAATTGGCTGGAAAAGGAAGGTGGTTCAGAATACAATCAGCAAAGCACTTCAGTAAACCCACAGCAAACTCAAAAGATGCATTTGCTTCTTCTCGAAAATGAGTTTCTTCTAATTAACATATTCAACAGCGCAGGCCTATCCCTTTAATCATAACTTCTCAAAATTAATATAGCTATATCATCTTAGTAAATAACCCATTTCATTTATAATGCAAGAAGCACTTGTTACTTCCAGGCTTTTGTAATCCAACAAGTCTGACTGCATAATTTATGATCCCTTATGAAATGTCATATGCTGCTCTGTGATCCACTGAACCTCCCATCACTTAAATGAAAAACAAAAGGCAGAAAGCAAATTTGCTGGTGGTTCTGCTGACAGAGTTCCCTTCTTTTGTGTTTTTGTTACAGAAAGTTATCATGGTTATCCTGGGATATGATTCAGGGTGAATAAAAGCCAATTTATCACACAATAAATTCCCAACCTCCTCCCAGTTCCTAAAATTTAAAATGGACTATTTAGTTTTCTAACAAAGCCACTGAAAATTATAAAACTTGTACTCTGAGGCCTAAACTGGGGTCAGCTTGAATCAAGTATAAGGCAGAAATAATTCAAAACCTGAAGACAGAGTTTGGCCAGCTTTCTGTGAATATAAGGTGAATATTTTCATAATCTCAATTTGTTCAGCTAGTTCAGTTTACTGACTGATTCTATTCAAGCTGCAAACTCTAACAGAGATTTAAAAAGCACAAAACTAGAGGGCTTTTTTTTCTACTCTGTGAAAAAGAAGCATTGACTTCTTCAACTTCCAATAATATTTCATGTATTTAAGTTAATTTAAAATACAAAATGTACTTAAATATGCTTACCTTTATGCATATTATTATACATAAGGTAATTTAAATTACTTTAAAATGGATCTTATCTAAACCCTGAATATCTATGAATTCTAATTGCTCACAAACATGCTTTGACATAGATGATTAATTTTTTTAACAATTCAATTTTCAAAAATAATCAAATGACATCTTTTACCATAACAAAAACAAGGATGCAGTAAATGCACACTGAGGTCTGTATATGCTTCCATAAATGGGCACACACCTAACACATCCTCCCATTCATTTTGCTGATAAGGCACTGTAATAAAGATGATATTTGTCAACATGTGCTTGTTGACTGGTGACCTGTAAGAATCATCATAAGGAATTAAATATGTACAAATCCAAAATATAAAATATTAATACATCACTTATGCCAAGATTTTCTTTTTACTGATTTAAATGAGTAAGTGACCTCATTACTTGGATTTAAATCAAACAACCCCATTTATGTTCTCTTCTTCAGATGTAACATTTTATATATTATATGTCTAAGGATTTCTTCAGAGTTACAATATTGTCAATGTGGGAATCCAGCCTTAGGTCACTAAACCGGATTAATAACAACATAAAAAGCTACTAATAAAAAAGTGCCAAATAAAATAAAACAATATTCACATAATTTCAAGAATGTTATGGGCCTGCTGTGTTTTTAAAAAGCAGTATCTAAGTGCTGTTGTTTATCTGTCCCATATTGTTAGCACTCTGGAAAAAATTAATTACCTTGAGTTAGTTTAAACAATTTTAGGCTAGACAGGCAACCCTTAGGAAATATGGCAAAGAAAAAAGAAAAAAAAAAAAGAATCATGAGCTAGTTACTATAATAATATTTCTTCTAGGCCAATAGCATATAATATTATTCATCACAGCAAACCCAAAGTGATGAAATGTCACACTGTTCAGCAGAGATCCTTGTTTCTATAAGATGCAGGAATCAAATACTCAGGGGTATGAGTTGGGGGTTTGATATTTATGCTCTAATCAACTACAGACTTCCCTAGATAATACTGTATTTTTATTGTATACCACAGTATGGTAATCTAACAATTTTTTGCTTTTCAGCTGTGCTATATAAATTGATTTTATACTTTCCCAAGACCAGGCAGAACTGCATATAGGGACAATCAGGATTAATGTGTGAATATTGTAATATTAAACTTTTATATGAATTGCACACTAAAGTAGACTGAGAGATAAGAGATTTAAAAAGCTGGCACATAACTAAAGCAGGAGAGAGACAGACATTGTTTCCAGCTTTTGCACTGATTCCTTATCACAAATCCTCTAATGCTTCTGTGTACTCTGATGGCTCTTATGCCCTACAGTGATTTTTCCTCTATATGCATCCACCCACGAAACCATGACCTTTCCTCTTAGATGAGGACATGAGGACATCATTACAGCCATCCATTTCTTATTCACCTTATCCTCTGTGTATGTTTTGCTTGCTGGTACTTATTTTGCTTAGCGTTGAAAAGTTGGGACATTATCTACCTACAGGTCTAGAAGATGCAAAGGCAGACAAGGTGGCTTTGCTGGTTCACCAGGTATTTCCCACATGAGGACTGGCATTGCACCTTTCACAATTGCTTCACATCACACTGCAGAGCATTTCTACTCAAGTAAAGCTTTTAGAAAGCAAGCATATAATATTCACAGGGGATAAAAAAAATACCCTTACCGATTTTGATCTTAACCTGGACCCAAGGAGAACTTCTGATTTCCTTCTATATTGCAAAGTGACTGTATGTTTCTGTGTTCTGCTAGCACTGTCAGCATTAAGCACAGGTTTTGTTGATTCCCTTCATAAGAATGCATTCTCTGAAGAAAAATGAAAGATAGTTGTCTTGCTATTTTCCAAGTATGAGACAACCCAAAAATTGTATAGAAAGGCAGCAGGAATCCAGTTGGGCATGAATAATTAAGTATTGCCATCATACCAAAACACTTTTAAGTTACTCATTTAGAGTGCTCTTTCCTGTGAGTTATTCTGTCCATACTGAAAAGACTGGAAAAATCAGTGGTAGGTTAAGATGATGAAGAAGCATAATTTTTTTCTTTCTTTTTGTTTCATAATTGTGTTCAGCTTAATCCTCATGTGCCCATTTTCTTTGTACAGTCCTATCCAAGGACCTCCCAACAGCTACAAAGCAATGGTAGGCTGCTACAGCATCGGAACAAGCAACTCAGAGCAATGTACCGGAAGAGGCAGTGACCAAGATGGAAACATTTATGATTAAAACATTGTGTCACTACACAGCCATCACGTTTAATCCCTAAAAAAATAATTCCAGAAACGCCAATGACAAATTCCCCTGGCACACTCTCAATTCTTGTGGCATCATCAAAAAATCATCGGTGTGTGAAGTCCCCTGTGGCTCAGCATTTCCCCTTTCAATGCAATCCATTTCCCCTCCAGCCGGTTTCCTGTCAATTCCTCAATTCTTCTATGAATCCAAATTTTCACAAACACTTTCCCTGGTGGCAGTTTACAGAAGTCAAGACAGACGATATCTCCTCCATTTCCCATCCCTGGGAAACCAGCCGTGTCTCAGGAGATTAGCAGATTAGTCCGACACAATCTTTCTTTTAAGGGAGATATGCTTTATTTTATCTCATACCTCCAAGATTTTTAATTTCACTACCTTAAAACAACTCTAAAATCTTGTGAATCTTTGAAGTGAGAGACCCAAGTCCCTGATTGCCCAGATAAGGGGTTTTCTTTTTTCCCTCCCTTTAATCTATGGGTATTACAGATAGTGTCTTAGGGAACCACTGGAAGTCACTCCCTTTCAGTTACATGGCATGACCTTATGCAGAAAAGGAGGAAGCTGAGGACAGCAGAGAAATGAAAGAAAGTGAAGCAGTAACAGCAGGAGTGACTTGGCAAAGGTACAGAGATGGGATGTAGCAACATACAAAAATACGTTAGCCTGGAAGCTGACTGACAGCTGTTTGGATGATGATACCACAAAGAGGTAAGAGGGGAGGAGATGGGAACACAAGAAGAAGCCCAATATGATTCCCAGGAGGCTAAAACATGGAACTGGAAAGGGACAAGAGGGAAAAGCCCTCAGTCAAAATCAACAGTGCTAAGAGGATAGGCAGTGCCTGCAACAAGAACTGGGGCATCAATGCCTGGAAGATAACCTAGCAGGACAACTTTGGAGGCTGGCAACACACCTTGAGAGCCTTCCCAAGGGTTAATGGCCTACCCTTTTGGATCAAAAGAACCTGACTTGTTTTTCTGATGACACCTCTAAAAACTCTATGCTCCACAATGTACTTGGCATTGACAACAGTGAAGTTGAGACTGTCAGATTAAGTCTAATACACTTTATATAACATATATACATCACTATTAGTCAGTTGAAAGATTGAGAGATATGGCATTCATGTGCACAGATAATAGGTATTGCTGAGCTACCCGATGCTCAAAATATTTTCATAAAAGCCAATCTGAAAATCACATATATTAGTTGAATTTAAAGATTATGGGCTTTTGTTCTTCAGCAAGCATTCACATCCCTACCTATCATGAAAATAGGTTATCATCATTTTGAAGAACCAGAGGAAGAATAAGCTGTTATTAAATTTTTATGGTACTGTAAGTTGATTAACTGGGAACTAGAAAAGGTCTAGAGCTAGCAAAGTGATAGTTCTTCGTTCTTATTCAAGGGATAAGAGTTTTAACCGCATAAACAAGCAATTTATTTAAAATTTATTTTTCCTAATAGATATTCATTTGAGGGTTTCTGCAGCCTCTCTTTCTCCAGAGTGTTAGATGGGTCTTTTCAGAGCAACAGCTGCAGCAAGCCTAGTTAAAATAAAAAGCAGGCAGCACACAGATCCATACATATGCTTTGCAAGAAACAGGCAGCATATCCAGATTTATATGTGTGCCAGTCCCCTAGGATGTCGTAATTCTGTTTGTTCTTTTAATAACTTTAGGCTCCAGTGATCAGAATAAAAATCCTATGCTGAACTTAATGCTTCATCCTTAGTTTACTCCACTATCCTGAATTATATAGTAAGCAGACTTAAATAAATGCAGGAGTCTGGCTTCCTCCTTACACCAGACTCCAGCCACGCACATAATAGGTTGCCTGATTTAATTCTGAGTCTCTCTCTTCAAATCTTGCTTTGCTTATACAAAATATTTGGCCATTTCTTTTTATGCAGATTTTCGAGCCCGCCTTCCAGTGTTCAATGAATTGCAGTTTCCCTGACATGAACAACACATCAAGCTTCCTGACTTGTAAGAGCAGTTGGGTTGTTTAGACAATTTTGTTCTTCCTAATTATTATATCTACACTTTACATTTACAGCTTCTTTCTATAAATGTATCCCAAATAACTGAGTTAGTTAAGCAGCTTATTAAGTAGGCATGGTCTTTCAGTAGCTATTGTGACTACGGCATGCCAGTCCTAATCTTACGATTAGAAATGACTTTTTAACTCCTATAACCAGACTACAGATTACCTTATAATGAATACAGGCATATATATTACCAGTTCACATGAGGGGCACTGACACAGAAGTCATGAATAGCACAGGCTAATGGAGTAGTGGTGAGTAGAAAGCCAAACCCCAGTCAGACAGTACTTAGGTCCAATGTGTCATACTACATAATGACTACAAGTGAGCTGAACATGCCTAAATATACACCCATTTTCAGTTTCTGACCACCTTAAAAAGACCTTTTTTTTTCATACTCTGACACTGTCTTGAACCCTGAGACCAGAGACCAACTGCTTGAGAAATGTCAGAAATTACAGAATCATAGAATGCTTTGCATTGGAAGGAATTCTAATGACAATCTAGTTCCAACTCCTCTGCCATTGGCAGGGACACCTTTCACTAGCCCAGGTTGCTCAAAGCCCCATCCAACCTGGGCTTGAACACTTCTATGGATGGGGCACCCACAACTTCTTTGGGCAACCTATGCCAGTGCCTTATCACTCAATTCCTGCAGAATTCTTGCAGTCATTGCTGGATTAGGCAAATTGTCTTTGTTTGTTACACATGAAATACATGGGTATTTTTTGCCTCAAATAACTCAAAACAGTTTCACAATAAAATACCAAGCTTGGTTGTCAATAATACTGATGGAAGAATGATATTGATATGGTCCCTGCACCAGTTCCCTGACCACCACACTATGTCACACCTTTGCTCTTCATCATTACCAGTCTTACTGTCCTCCCAAGAACAGTAATGCCCCTTTGTTTCCATACCTCATCAACAAGCACACATCTTTCTTCTGTGGCTCTGTTGGGTGCCACTTTCCAAATCTCTCTCTTAAAATATTTTCCTTTCTTCTTCTCATTCTGACTGATGGGAGTCATCCAACATGATTTGACATCTAGTGTCTGGTGCCAAAACTGTCTTTCCTAGAACTGCCTTGAATCCCGTCTCTGTTCCCAGTACTCTCTGTTCTCCTGTTATCTCTGTCAGGACCCTGAGGGCACTGACAGGCCCGAATGGCAGTGACTGGCCCCACCTGAAAACCCCCACTCACACGCTCTGCCCACAGTCCAGAAGCTCCAGATAGATCAACCCTGGATTCCCAGACCTTGTCTGGGGTATGCTGTAGGTGTGCCTCTCTCCAGTCCCGTCTTCTGAGCAGACTGTGGACCCATGTAGTAGCTTGTCTCCTGCTGCTCTGGCTGGGTTCATCCTTTGGCTGTTTCTGGGGCTGTTGATGGGTCCCATTACCAGCTCTCAGCTCTATTGAGACCCTGTGGGGCTGTGCTCTGGTCAGCTGGTCCTTTACTGCTCTCCTTTCCTTTCTTTGGGAAGTTCAAGCCCTTCAGCCTGTTCTTCCTCATCACACATTCTATTCTCCATTCTTTCTCTGCCCCAATTTTCTTCTACATTCTCCCCAGAACATACTTTGTTTTTTCTCAAGCTTGAATTTATCTCATTATGACCGCTCCCTATCCCCCCATTTTCCCCCATTCATGTCCAGCTGTCTTTTGAACCCCATCTCAAAACCCCACTTATTTCAATTATCCCTTGCCAGGACCAGCTGTTTTCCACTTGGAGGGTTGCTCTCCATGAGGTCTTTGAGTTTAGGCTATTAAATCCCACAGAAAAGAAAGCATCTTTCCATATTTGGTGGTCTCTGACATAGTCCACCCTAACTCTGGTCTGAAAATGTTAATCTTTTAATTTTTTTTTTTTTTTTTGTTCCTGGAAAACACACCTTTCTTCACTTGTGATTAATTTTCTCTGAATATATCACCGTAGACGAAACTGCTACTTCTCATAGTCTCTGTACGCAATTCTGGCTGAAACATCTCAGCTGTTCTACATGGTATGGAGGAAATACAAGAACAGATACCCCAAATTGTGATAATTCAGCATTTTTTAAAAATTCACTTAATCAGAAATCACATAAACTTAATCTGATGCCAAAAAACCACATTGTTACACTTACTTTGAAATCCAGCATACCCAAATGAGGGAGGAAATAGTTTTAGTGTGATTTATAATGGCAACAAAGAGTTATAGTCCTTGTGGTAATGACATTGTGTGATACACTTTCTCTTTTGGGAGTAAGCTTCTGAAGTGTTTTAATCTGTCTCATCTACCGTTACAGACTTCAGAGTAACTGTGAAATCCTCACAAGAACCACGACTGTATATAAATCCAGTAATAATCCACAATCTTCTCTCCACTTCGCTTGTTTTTTTGTTGCAGATACCAGGCTTCTTCAGACTTCCACCGTCAGTGAAAAATCTGCCAGTGATATAACCCACCAGCCCACTGAATCTGAGTCAGCAGTGCCCTGGCAGCCAGGAGGGCCAACCATGTCCTGGAGGGCATCAGGCACAACATTGCCAGTTGGGCGAGGGAGGGGATTGTCCCTCTCTGTTCTGCACTGGTGTGGCCTCACCTTGGATATTGTGTGCAGTTTGGGGCAACACAATATAGGAAAGCTATTAAGCCAGTAGAGAGTGCCCAAAGGAGGGCAATGAAGATGGTGAAGGGCCTTGAGGGGAAGCCGTGTGAGGAGTGACTGAGGGCACTTGGTGTGTTCAGCCTGGGGAAGAGGAGACTGAGGGGAGACCTCACTACAGTTACAACTTCCTTGTGAGAGGAAGAGGAGGGGCAGGCACTGATCTCTTCTCTGTGGTGACCAGTGACAGGACTCAAAGGAATGGCCTGAAGTTGTGTCAGGGGAGGTTCAGGAAAAGGTTCTTCACCCAGATGGTGGTGGGCACTGGAACAGGCTCCCCAGGGAAGTGGTCACAGCACCAAGACTGACGGAGTTCACGAAGCATTCGGACAACACTCTCAGGCATATGGTGTGACTCTTGGGGATGATCCTGTGCAGGGCTGAAGGTTGGACTCAGTGATCCTTGTGGGTCCCTTCCCACTCAGCATATTCTGTGATTGGGCAACTTAAAAGGCTTTTGCTGGAAATTATGACTGCTATGTTTTTGGGCAGCTTTCAGTACCAGAGAGTGGAAGGGGAGAGGCAGAACGTGAGGAGCAGGGAGCGTGGCTTTCAACCTGAAGTCTCATGAGTATTTGTTCATGAGCTACAGAAAATGAATGAACTGGACAGCACAAGCTCCCTGGGTACAAACAGGAATGGCAGTGCTTAAAACCAGCCTTTGCTTTGGCAGCTGGGGAAGATGTCAGTCCTGCCTCCTAGGCTGGCAGAGCCTTGTTTGAGCCGGTGTCTGTCCCACCAAGCCTACCTAGGTAGCATGTGGCAGCGGAGCTGTGGCAACAGACTGTGCGCGCTCTTCACCCGTGAGATGAAATGCATTACCTTTAACTTCCTGCATCCAGACAATCTGCCAGATGGATTCCTAACAAACAGCAGAACTGAACTGCTGAATTATTTTACATATGCTTGGAAAGCCTGGGAGAAAAATAAACACAAAGTAAGTAACTAATGGGAATTGAGTGATGCATTTTTGAGTGCAACAGACTCCATCACTATTTCAAAAAACCTCTGTGCATTACAATTCTATTTAAAAAAAAAAAAAAAAGTCAAAAGTCAAAGTAGTTTCCCATTCTAAGTGAGATAACAGGCCTAATTTTCACTCAGTAAAAATCGTATCCTGTTCTTATCTGAGCATACTGTTCAATAGCAATGGTGTATGAAAGCATTAAATTAATGCTTATATGGTGCTGCAAATCCTTCAGCCATGCCTGCAAGAAATTCCCTTTTCCCTCTTCACTATGAATCTACACTGCTGCTCCTGTACAACAGCTGCATTATTGTTATTATTATTACTGTTTCTTTTGGTTTGGGCTTTCAGTCTTAGGGGGTATTCTTTTTTTTTCAGCTTTTTTAGAAAAACAAAAGCCAAATGAAGTTAACGCAGCCACCAGAGGGAGCCTCTGATACCTTCCTAGAGAAGAAAAAGCTATTGACAGTGACAGAGAAATTAATGAAAATAATTACAGTTGAAGAATTGAATTCCAAGAAGCAGAGACTTTGCCTTAAGACCAAATTCTATTTCAGTATAAGGTTTTGTGAAAAGATGTAATTTATGGCATAACTACCTCTTTTCAACATGGAAAGCATGCAGAGGAAGGACAAAATTCTGACTGGGGTGAGAACAACTTTGATTAACATTTGCTTAATCTAAAAATGAAGCAACTCTTCAGCCCCAGTGAGCAGCTAGAAGCAATTCAGGCTACTCAAGAGCAAGCTTTTTGCAACCCAGTATTAATATATAAATACAAAAGGGTAGGAGTATAAAATTTTCACTATCTAGACATAAACTTTTTGATGGATTTTGCAAAAGAAAACATACAGCTTCTTTCATATGTGTGAAGTCTGTGTGAACACAGGTTTTATATGTGTCACGGCTGCCTTGCCAATAAGAGGGATGAAACCAAAGTTCTCCAGAAATGACAGCAGAGCTTTCTCAAACCTCTCAACATCTTTCATAACCCTATCATGTTCCCTAGACAGCTGACCTTCAGAATGTCATTAAAAATATGAAATATTAAAAATACACTTCTACAGAGTAGCATCTGGACTTTATATCCTATTCTTGCCATGGCTTTTCAGAAGAAATCTGCCTTAAAGCATACATTGCTTAGAGGATAAAAAATGGATATAGTATGTTTGTAACTAGTATCTCCAACAGTACATTTAGTGAAATATTCATCACTTGTTCTAGTCCCTGAACTACGTCTGAATTGCTTATGTTGTTTCTTAGAACATACCATACAAAGACTTTTTATGTTGTTATTCTTAAATATCATCCTTCTAACCAAGAAAATTTGCTAGAGGGGCTTTACTTCACAATTACAAGAACTTATATTTTAGTTTACTTAGTCTGGAACTTCCTCTTCCTACTAACGCAGGAAAATATTGCCAAGCAAATACCAGACTGATGGGTAGATGATGTATGGTATTTACCATACTCTCTCAAGATGCTTCTCTTGCATGCTACGGGACTCAGTTCTGGATTTTTTCCCCCCCATAACTTATGCAAATATGCTACTGGAACCCACAGCAGAAACACTGATCAGCTGAACCTATCTTTCTTTACCATATGTGAAGTGACTGTACAGGTAACTCACGAAGTAACACACCGGGCACAATTAGGTATTTTAAAATCCTATTCTAGTGTTTCCTGAAATCCAAAGCTATGAAGCCAGAGATAAAACAAAAACGGAAAATTTCAGTTAAATGTTTCAGTATGAAGGTATAAAAACAAGTATTCCTACAGAAGCAGCTTTAGCTACGGGGATCACTGCCAGCTCCACCTTCCCCAACACAGCACAACCCCTCTTGACTACACAGCTGCTCATCACACCTAATATAATCACAGTTATATAACCAGCTCTAGCACAAGGCACTTGATATAAATGTTGATGTCATGGTGATTTTTAAAAACAACGTTTCTATTAACATTCTGTCTTCAGCTTTCCCAGCTCACTGACTGCAGACCATTTCCCAAGATGTTCCAGTTCCTCCCTGCAGAGCTTTCTCATGTATCTTAATAATAATTCATAACATTTCTATTGCACCTTTTACTTTGACTCCCACTGACATATTCAGCTGTGTCTTTCAGAGCAGCAGTAACACTGTTGTAGCTGTGATTGCCTTCAGGATAGACCAAGGAAACATTTGTAGGGAAAAGAAATATATTTTACTACACCAATTAAGATAATTATAAAAAACAGACCATCTCACAGTCATACAAGGCATTCCTCACAAAGTCTGCTGTACTGTCTCTACTGCAGTTATGAAGTAAAAAATGCCTACTTAATGGTGTGCTGGCCAGAATATGGGATTTATTTGGAATATAACCTAAGCCAGTTACAGGATTTAAAAGTTTGCAAAGATTTTATATTTAGAACCAGGAGCAGATTCTAATCCAACTAGAACCATATTTTCAAACGTGCTTTTCCTCTCCCTCTCACCATCAGTCTCTTCACTGACCTCTTTCACCTTTTCATATTCGTGTGGATCAGTGAGTAACTATTTACATATGGAAAATTAAGAGACCAAGAAATGTACATCAGAACAAAGAAGAGAATACAGATCAATCTAATGTAAAAGCAGTCAAAAAGAAAATGAGAGAAAACCACTCTGCAGATCTGTTCCTAGCATCCCCCCCTACCCCAGTTTTAGGAACAAGTACAGCAATTAACCACATGCCGACGTCACTTAGCCTACCTCTAGTAGCATACACAGAAGGCCAAAACTGGGTGAGCAAACATCACAGAATATACTCTAAAAAGCATTAAAAGGATTTTCCTTTTGGCATGAAGGTAAAGTGCTATGAAGTAACATAACTTTCTCCCATCATCCCTGCAACACTGTCTGGTCCCAAATAGTTAAATTCAACAAACAAGCACAGTTCAACTTCCACAATCTCATCCAAAACTGGCACCTCTGATGAGACTGTGAACGGTCATGAGGAGACCATGTGTGATGCAGACATCTGAGCAACAGGAAAATTCATTTTACATTTTTTTAGGCCATTTAATATCTATTTAAATGGCAGGGTTTTTTGTCGCTGTTGAACTAAGGTCATTGAATCAGGAGTTTAAAATATAGCTTTCTTTATCCCTCTGTCCAGATTCAAGGTTTCAAGGCCATCATGGGTTTTATGTAAGCAACTATGAGATGCTGCCAACAGAGCAGTCATTTTATTGCTACACAACAAAAACATGTTCTGAACACACGTTCAGAACCAGGTATGGGAAGAAATGTCTCAAAATGCACGTATGTCTATGAAATCAATCACTTTACACCTCCATAAAAACGTCAGTTCTCTTACATGTGACATGTGCTTGCCATACTTGAGAGACCTTTGATCCCATCCATGCAATGGAGAATTACATCTAGAACGGATTGTTAAACAACACCTAATTGTAATAGCCAGCATATTCCAATAAAAGCCAGTTCATTTGACCTTCTGCATCTTGTTTTAACCAAGCTGGGAACACTCCTGCTATGCCATCTGTTCATATCACAAAAGCAGCAATACAAGGACACTGAAGAATATGAGCTGTGCCTTAGCAGTTTGGTCCTACTTGCGCCAAGGCAGCATACGGTCATGTTGTGTGTTCATCAAGACACCAAGGAAACAAACTTCCTAGTTTCAGTTAAGGATGGTAGCCAGGCTACACTAAAAACAACTATGTCAGTGCTAACAGCAACAACAACGATGGTAACAGTAATAGCAAACCACAAAAGCACTGCCATGTCTAATGTCTTTATAATAGTGGGTTTTTTTATTAACTGTCGTTCCCTTGACTTACACTGCACTACAGATATTTAACTCTGTGTTGAAAGGGTTGTTAAATTGTTTCACCTTGACCAAGTACTACATTCATGCTGGACTAAAGCTAGAAGGGAGAGGAAAGAACGGAGAGGAAGGGTAGATTACATGTGGCCAAAATTAAGTATTTCTTAGGCCATATTTCCAGACTGGAATCACTCAAGCAAAAATGTCAGCATGTGTATAACAAATCTTGCTAGATAACAGGACTCAGATCTTCATCTGCTTCTTTATGTTATGCACACACCTCAGCCTTGCACTCGATGTAAGTTCACGTGCTTTGGCCATGACCTGCACCAGCACATGCAGTCATTCCGTAACTACGTAACGTCTGTACAGCAGAGTGTGTGTCACACACTTCCCCTGCCCTTGACAGGCTGAGAGGCCTGATTGGGAAGTTTCCTCTCATCTCTGTTGATTTGGGCTATATCACAGAATAACAGAACTGCAGAGGTTGGAAGAGACCTTCTGATCTAGTCCAATGCCTCAGCTCAAACAGGAACAGCTAGAGCAGGCTGCCCAGGACCGTGTCTAGTCAGGTTTTGAGTATCTCCACAGATGGAGACTCACTCCACCACTTCTCTGGGCAACCAGTGCTCGGTCACCCTCACAGTGAAAAACTGTTTCCTGATGTTCAGAGGAAGCCTCCTGTGTTTCAGTTTTTGCCCATTACCTCTTGTGATGCCACTGGGCAATCCTGAAAGCCTGGCTCTGTCTTCTCTGTGCTCTCCATCTGGGTTATTTTTATACATTGATAAGACCTTTCCTGAGCTTTCTCCAGGTTGAACAGTCTCAGCTCTCTCAGCCTCTCCTCACATGAAATGTGCCCCAATGTCTCTCTCTTCCTAATGCAGTCCAGGATGTTGTTGGCTGCCTTGGCTGCAAGGGCACACTGCTGGCTCATGGTCAGTTTGTTGTCCATCAGGACCAAGGCCCCTCACAGCAGACCTGCTTTCCATCTGGTTGGCCCCAGACTGACTAATAGGATTTAGAAGTATCTGAAAATGAGCTCCCCTTTAAAATGTGTGCCTGCAGAACACCAGACTTGGATGTAGATGTACAAATAGCAAAAAATTAAAAAAAAAAAATAAAAACAAAAGAAATTATACTTTAGACTAGACCAGGCAGTGGAATTTGTTACAGCTGACTGTGAAGTGCTGATGAGTCAAACATGAGACTTGGAGTGCTCAGCTTGCAACTACTCTGACTTAAAACATTCCTCTCAGACATTCACATAGGACCAGAACAGACAACTAGTCTTCTGCTTTGAAAACATCTCCCTGGTGTAGTTTGATAAGAGTCAATTCTCTCCTGTACAATGAGAAAAGAAAAATATCAGTGAATACTGTGAGGTTTTATGCCTCCTATGAAACACAACCAATCTTCTAATTTGTACATCCATCATTTCAAACACACAGATGAAAATTTCACTGGGATATCCCAATTCCAAGGTCTGCCTAAGGAAAAAGTGAATCCTTGAAAATATGTTAAAGAATTCACTACATCATGAAGATTGCTTTCAATCACAGTGGTCAGTAGTGTGTTGAAGTCTGAAGTGTCTTCTGCACTCTTTACTCAATATCCACATGGCTTCTGTAATTATAAAGGCTTCTTCCATGGGTAAAGTCTTCTTCCATGACTTGAAGCCACAGCCAAAGCACCCTACATATTTCTCATCTTCTGGCTCAACTACCCTATCACACTATACATGGAGACAGACAAGGAAGCTACAGCGTTTATAACTACAGGAAAGAACACATTCCCAATGACCCAGTAAGACAGGTTTGTTTCAGGAGCCAAAATCAAACTGAACTTCCAAATCAAGAAGTGTGAATGTTCCACCCTCTCCTGCAATTGCCCCTTTATGGCCACAGCACTCCCTCACTGTTCCTAGGACCAAGACATCAGAGACAAGACCTGCAGCTGCAACTGATGTGGGTGACAAAGCGTGTCAGAATTCCACCTCTGCTACTGAAATATCATGTATGGAATATGATTGTGATCTCAAAACTTACTATTAACAGAATTACCAGGCTCATGTCACAATCTAGTGTTTTCTATAGGAATTTTCTCAATGAGAATAAATGGGAAAAGCATCAAGAAAAGATATAGCTATGTTGCTCTCCTGCTTATTGCACTGCAGAGGAAAGGGGGAATACATATGGTCAGTGATTGCTTTCCTGACCTTTATCTTCACAGAAAGCGCTACTATTGGACATCTTTACAGATTAGACAGATGCACAAAAGCAAACTGAGGTTAAAAATGTGAAAGTCAAAGTGCATGGTTCACATTATTTCTACAGCTCTCTCTCAATGCAAAATTCTACTATCAGTCAGATTAATTCTTTTGTTGGAAAATGAATGCAGGATTGATTACCAATGGCCTCATTGCATCTCAAAGGACTGCACCTAGTACAAGGACAGACTGTAAGCTACAAGTGATCACATCCTCCTTTCAGGAGATTTAGAAGACAGTGATTTAGAAAGGGTGAGTCTTCAAGAGGCACTCAAAACAAAGAGTATCTTGAGTCTTCAGTTTTGAGGATGATTGTAAAGAAAAATGTGGGTTTTTAACATATTTTACAATTTAAATCTTTAATATCTCAGCAACTCCAGAACTGTTATACAAGGCAGAACTTTCCAGAGTCAGAAATAGAACAATCAGAAACCACATGTGAATGATTTTTATAAAATCAAAATGTTGTATAAAATACATACAGGGCATTAAGGAGAATGAGGTTGGAGACCAACTTCACTAATTTTTTCAGCCTACACTGGGATATGCCCAAAGGATGAAACTATCATCTTGTATGTTATATCTATTCTGTACCATTATAATTTCTAGAGTCTTTTGCCTATGGAGTCTTCCCACTTGGCACTGTAAACACATCACTGAAAAAAAACAAACACATATATTTATTTCAAAACAGAATTAAAACACAATTTAGTAACAATTACTTCAGTTATTTATTCCTCCAGATATCAAATATAAAGCCACCACTTTCCACCCTTGAAGCAAACTCTCCCTGCAGGCATGACATGCATGGGATTCTCACCACTGTGTCCCATTGAACTGAAGGGCACAGGGACATCTCAGCTGCTCCTGCATGCCAACTCCAACATGGAGAGGAATGGCAGTGGGTCAGCCCATTGGAGGTAGACTATGGACAGGCATTACCTTTATTTCCAACAGCAGCTTTTCGATGTGGTCATACAAACTTCAGAACAAGACAAATCCAACACTATGGTCTCTGACCCTGTAGGTACAACCAGTCCCTGAAGAATGCACATGGCGAGATCAGAGCAGGGACAGTATCTGTGCGCAAGATTGGTGACCATTTCAGAATGGGAGAAGTGCTTTCCTGCATGTACAGAAGACATACTCATGTAGGCTTTGAATAAGGGAGAGGTGTTCATCCTGAATAATCAGTCTTAGGAACTGTCACCTGCTCTGGTGGAGTGGATAGAAGATCCATGCTTAAATAAATACAATTTGTTTTCTTCAAGAAATCACTGCCTCCAGCAAACACAGGAGTATATATTTACATGAAGAACCAAAGAATGACTAGGTAGAATACAATATTCCACTCTATTCCAGAAGTATATTGCATAAAAATACCACAAACCAAGGCCTAGAGCAATGTCAAGATTATTTCACTGCCTACTAAGAAAACTGCAGTTTTGCCATTAAACTTGATGTTTGCAGCAAGATTCAATAAAGGTCTAACACAATGTGAATCCATGGATACAACAGAGTCATCTTTGGTAGCAAGGGATATGTGACCTCATCCAGATGCTGTGGTAGATGTTCTCAATTCAGAGTCAGGAGCTGGACTTAAAAGCAGGAGGACAAAATAAAGAGCCACTGCTGTTAAAAGAGCAAGAAAATACAGGGACTGCCCTTGTTTAGCAGCCACCCAAATCTGTGAGCAATTTTGCAGACAGAGTAAGCAGAACTGAACAGCTCAGCTCAGGAGAGGATGAGTCCTCTCATGGGCTTGGCTACAGGGATCAGACTGTAGCTTTCATGTAGTTCCATTTAGAGACCTTTTCAGCTTAGTTCATTCAACTCGTAGCATATACAGCATTATCTATTGACAAATAACCTTTGCAGCATCTAGGCATAGGAGAACATTTACTAAAAAACTGTCAGATTTAATATTTTCCTGGTTGTAGCTGACTCATTATGTGACTTGAACTTTACATTTAAATCTAGTGTGTGTGCACAGTTTGTCTCTTGGTATTTGCTTTGGATTTTTAAATATGTTGTTAAGTGAAAAATGTTCTGCTGTACAAAGCAAAGATGCTGAACACAGTAAGCTACTGTCAGTCTTAAAATACATACTAACTTTTCAACTGCTACATTGCATAAATAGGTATTTTGAGTCTGTTTAAAAGCAGATTATTTATATAACAGTTCATAATAAACCATGGAGCAACAGTACCATTTTAATGCAAATTTGTACTGAATGTCTTTTTAAAATAAACTCCTTTTGTCTAATATAGTTAAACAAAGGTAAAACAGTTCAGAAAACAAAGCCCTATTGAGCTGTGCAGTTTTCAATATACATCAGCTTCAATTTTGTAAATATATGGGGTGAGATTCAGCTGTGTTATAAATCCAGAGCTGTCAGAATACTCTGTAATTAATATTTCCTGCCTTTCCAGAACATTGGGCAGATGGTCACGTTTTAAAGAGATTTCAGTACAGTGGCCAGAATTCATTCCCCACTAGTGGTGCCGTGTGATTAAGGTGTCTTAGGTCAGGATCCAGATTCAAAAGACAGTACAAAATCACAATTTCATGGACTTTTACTAGAAATTTGGGGTAAATCACCTCTGAAAATGAAGTCTTTCAATTAAATCAGTGGTCTCCAATGGGGTTTTTTATGTTATTAACATTTGATCTTGAAATGCCACCTCATGTGTCAGGGCTCAGCCCTGGGCAAAGATTTTTTTATTTACTGGGAAAATAAATGCTTAGAGGACAAACTCTGGAACCTAAAAGAAAAGCAAGCCATCAGTTGTCCAAATAAAGTGGAGTCTTAATCTAGCCTTCAGAGAGACCCAGGGTCTCCTATGATCAGTTTTATAACTTACAGGATCAGATAGGGCAGGAAATTTTTGTTGTATAGAAATTACCCTGCTATAACTGAAGTCTACTGAACAGAAACATCAATTTCTAAATTGGCATTAAGATTAAATTAAAGATAGTTGAAAATTGAGTTAAATTTCATATTTTTTAATGCTTTCAATGTCTATACAGTATCTCTAGAAGTATAATCTTAAACGGATCATCCATGTGGTGGTTCTGTGCAGGGCCAGGAGATGGACTTCCTTGACCCTTGTGGGTCCCGTCAAACTCAGGATATTCTATGATTCTATGACAACTGGCTGCTAAATGTAAAACTTCCAGGGACAGGAGAAGAATTCATTCTCTTTGCTGATTCAGTACCAGCTTTTCCTTCAACACTGACAGCAATTATTACAAATTAGTGTCAAGTGGCCTAAGGCTATGAGACAGACAGGTATCCCATAAGGGTATGGTAAGGCCTTCAGGTGAAAGCAGCTTGAGATTCAGAGCTAACAAGTGATGACCTACTGAAGGAAGAAGGATCGATGACCAAGTACAAATCCCTGTTGCACTCAGCCCTCTTGAATATACAACCATTCAATATGTATTTTCGATTTTTTTTACAAGTCGACGTTTCAAACCCCAGCTCCTATTTCTGGCTGCATAACTTTGCATTCTGTATTACCCATGTATAAAGAGCAGGATGACTGTGTACAAGAATATTTTTTCCTCAAGCAATGCATAAAGGAGTGGGTGTTCACATATGTGTAAGGCATATGTGTGAGCATTCATCCATATTAACATTTTTGGTTTGTCAGTGGCTACGTCGGTGTACAAGTAATCAAGAGACAGGTTGAGACACAACACGGAAATCTGTCCCATCTGCAAAATTGAATCAATCATGTGCTGTCAACTGAGATTTAGCTCACAAGGAGCTTGAGTCTTACAGCATGTTATTGACTTAAAGGCCATGCTGTTAGAGAAAATTATATAAATTAAGCCATTTCTCACCACAGTATTACATGCTTTATTTAAATGTCTAACAGGGGGACAAACAAAAACCACAGCTGTCCAAAAACACTAACCAACAGGTCTGTAACTCAATGACCATTGCTAAAACCAAGGTGCCAAGGTGACTGGGAACTTTTCTGCAGCCAGCCTTACACATGTCTGGGATACTATCTGGGGCTTTTTTACCTGCCAGCTCAAGTTTTTTTTGCATCCAAACAGTGTATTGCTGCTGACACCATTTCTTTTCTCTGAAGAGCAGAGAGAACAGAAGTCATCTGAGTTTTCCTTCTCTGCCTGTTCAGGGGATCTGAGGAAGCAGGGAGAACAGATGGGCAAAGTAGCATGTGCAAAAGTATCTATAAACCCAACAAGCCACTCAACAGAAGACATAGAAGGGACACTTCAGCTGTCACTTTCCCATAGGTATCAGATAATATTTTTGGTGCTGTTTTTTGTAATGTTTTTCTTTTTTCATCACAGGTATTTTAAAATATTGAGCTAAAAATGAGACTGTCTGTGGGACTTCTGGGATTGACAGCATTCACTTAGTCCAAGAAAT
This sequence comes from Acropternis orthonyx, assembly GCA_035583155.1. NCBI lineage: Eukaryota > Metazoa > Chordata > Aves > Passeriformes > Rhinocryptidae > Acropternis > Acropternis orthonyx. The sequence goes on along the minus strand of JAWWEU010000111.1, from coordinate 17,684,609 downwards.
AAACAGGCTTTGTCCATGAGGCCACAAATTATGACTTTCCAGGAAAGGATTTGGATCCAGAGCTGCCCCATTTCGCTAACAGAAATCACTACAATGAGCATGGGAAGGGTACAGCTGAGCTCTGTTCCCACCATGGCACTCTATTTCCTGAGTCTGGGTAGCTCCTCACAAGAAAAAGGATTTACATTCTAGCAGCCTTTACCACCCACAGACCTTGACAGATTTAGCAGGAGGTACAGTGATTCAGTACACAGAGGACGGATTAAAAATAGTGACGTTGTAGCTGAATTGCCTCCACTGCATCTCTAAACATGGACAACCTCAAAGCAGCCACTCATGATACTTGAAAACTAACTGTGCGACTGTAATTGTGTGTCCCCACACCAAGGTCATGAAGCATGCCCTGGACATTAAGGCAACAAGGCCAGGAAAAAGACAACCTGGCCAAAAATCCTGATTGTACAGGTATTTACTGAACAAACCCAGTATTTTCTATTCTGTGCATTACAGCTTTAAAAAGGAATGAGTCAAGAAAGCAAGAAGACTGAGAAGCACAGCACAAGCTCAGTAGCACCACTGTGCCCCAGGATATCATAAAATGGATAGAGAAGAGCTCAAATATAGAGAGAGACTGATTCTACTTCCACCATCTGCAATCAGTATGTTTGTTCTGGGATAAAACAACCATCCATAATCAATACTGAAGGAATGATGGACTATGTCTCGTATATTTGAGCAACTGATCAAGAAATAATTCACCCCCGTGCAAAGCTTACCCTTGTAAGTCTGCCAAGGTCAGTGTCACTTTAGGTTATCAGCTGTTGGAAGTGCTGGCTAAGTTAAACTGCCTAGAGCAAGCTTTAAACTTACATACCCGACTTCTTTGACAAAATGTCTGTGTCTTACTTTATCTGAATTTGCAATCCCCTGATAATGCAAGGCACATTCTTCCCCCGTATTCCTTACGCTCTGGCCTTACTTCCCTTTTTGGCCCAGATAAGTCTTCCATACGTAGCAGAACGAGGAGAACATACTAGCATCACTCAGCTGACATTCACCATCATATGTCCTTCTTAAGAAATAGTTCAAATTAGATATAAATCCTGGTAAGCTTCCTTTTTTTTCCCATTAAAAGGTTTCTATATGAGCAGTTTCCCACAGATACAAATCTTTTTCTTCAACTTAACATAGAACCAGTAATCTCATTATCAAGTATGCTGCATGACCATTATGAGCCACAGTCTAGAAGCTAAACCCCACGTACTCTGAATGTGGGTTTTTGTTTTGGTCATACTCCTAGCAAGTGTCCCAAAGGCTGTAGAGCCTCTCTGGGCTGCCCCATAACTTCACAGTAGCTCAGGGTCTTTGTTTCACTGCAAGTTTATGGCCTTTATTTCAGTGCTTAAGCTAATTCTAAAGCAGTTCTTAAACTCCAAAGTCACTTAACTGCTTTTTTTTCTTCAAAGCTGACAATGCCACCACTCACCTTTACTTAGGAATTCAACATCAGAAACTGGAACTGCTTGGGTAAAACAGAGGATTGTAATGACCAGTTATTTCCCAGGTAACCCTGGCAGAAACACAGAGGCCATGCAGCTTGGGAGGCTTTACACCACTCCATAGGATTAGGAGCAGAAGCCTTGAGAAATCATTGTCCTTTCCAAACTGAATCTCGATCAGTTATCCCATGGGAAAATGGGATTCTTCCTTTATTACATCAGTACTACCAAACACCTCACTTTCTAAATTTATTCTTTAAGTATAAAACAATTATCATTCTGAAGGGAAATGGAGAAAATATTTATGCTTTGAATAGGACAAACCCAATCCACAGACTTCTGTGTTGCTGTTTCAGCTAAATCAGTCACATTTTCTACTTTGGCTGTTTCTAGCAAGAGTTCAAGTTGCAAAGTCCCTGTCCTATGCAAGGATCTGCACCATACCAGAAGAGCAGAGAGCCCTTCTCTCAAGGAGCAAGCCTATTATGAGTAGAAATCAAACAAATGCAGGGTGTCTTTCAGAAGTCTGGGTAAAAACAGAAACATGAACATTAAACGTCTCAGCAATATTAGATTGTTCAACAAAAGATTCAGCTGGTATGGAGAGATGAACCTTTGCTTCAGTCTCCCCTTCAGAGCTAAATATAATAGTGAGTCATGCCAGTAGCAGTGTTGCTATTCAGTTTTACAAATTCAGGTCATTAGGCTTAGAGGTACAGAATACCTCTTCCTACCACAGATCATGAAATGATCGTAAGAAACACTGAGGAACTGGGCACTGACCAGCCCTTGGTTTCAAAACTCACTAAGATAGCCCAGGAACTAACAAAATGAATAAATACAGTCAAGTTCAACAAGGGAGTCAAGACTGAAATTACCATTACAACTACACTGAAAAAGCCAGCTTTACATAAATCTCTGAATAGTACATCCCTCAATCTCCATATTCCCCATCTAGCACATCCTTGTCTTTTTTTTTCTGTCTCTATCTCTTTTTGTTGTTGTTGTTGTTGTTGTTGTTGTTATATTTCAGGTTAAGACAAATGTTTATAAAGGGTTTGTGAAGAAATTTTTTTAAAAGCTAGCTGATCTAGACAGAGAGACCAGATGATCTGGAGAAGGCTGAACAGGAGCCAAATTACAGAAAGAGACATATTATTAAACATTTTTAAGTGCCTTGTAGCTTCCCAGAAAATCTCCCAGAAAAGGTACTAGTCAACCTGTTCATTTTATTTTCAGGTGAGTACTTTTGAAAATTGTTCAGAGAAGGAGAGAATGAGACTGACAAGGATGTAAGGATAAAAAATGAGTGGTCTTCAGATGCTGAAAGGAGAAGCTGTACATCCAACCAGAAGGACCAACATAATCTTGCATTCTAGAAATAGGAGATTTTCTTCATCCCTGCATGTAAACTGAGGTGAGCATTGTTTTAAAACTTCCATGAGACCAAGTCTCTTCATCTCCTACAACCTCCTCTCACCTCTACCTCCTTCATTCACAAGGTCAAGTGTAGGAGATAATACAGAGGATCCAGATTTGCTCTTATAGGAAATTTGGCAGTGCTGCTGGTGACGAGAGTCCCCACGGCCTGGATGACTGCCTTAGAGCAAGAAAGGAAATTCAGAGGAGAAATGGAAAGCTGATGAATAGGAAAATCCCTACATCATCCTATTTCCAAAGGCATTCAGATCAGGGAAAAACCAGCAAATGGTATTTCCAAGCTAACAAACAGCAGCATCGTGTTAACATTCACAGTAAGCTGCCAGTCTCATTGGCTCCTGAAACACTGCTGCAGCTCCCTGTACTGCCTTGGTTTTGTACTTCAGAGGAGATTGTCTGATAACAGAATCACTTCACTGCAAGGCCAGAAAACAACAGCATATGAAAAATATTTTTCATAACAATGTATGTATATATAAACTACCAAAGGATTTCTTCCTCTCCCATAAAACAACCAAAGAATTAAACTGAGATTAAGTATGGTAAAAAGGGATATAAAATGCAAATGCTAAGATGACTATACAGTTGCATCTGGGAGCTCTTACACTGTTGCCTTGGAAAAAGATAATTATCTGATCAGATTTATAAAATATATAAAAATCAGATCAAATTTAAAACTATTTTCTCTGAAAATCTGCATTTTTAAATCACAGCTTTAAACAGGTCAGGATGGCAAATGTCATGAATCATTCACCTGTTATACTAATGCACTGCAGCAAAATCGCTAGCTGACATAATCCTGAGCTACTTTAAATGAGTGCCCCCTTGTATTTATGAATATTCTAATAAAGCTAGCATTCTAGGAAAAAAAAAAGTTTTAAATAGTATTTTTTTTCAGTCTCCTTTATCAAGTTAGATCCCTGCAACCTTGGCCTGGCTGCCATACTTTCTGAGCTGCATAGATCTACCTGCTCTAACTACAAGGTTTCTCAGACAGCCTGTTGGAAGAACCAAGAAAACTCTGCCACACACTGAACCCAGAGTTAAAAAATACACCTATCAGTAGCATCCAGGAAACACACCTCCTAGCACATCAAGGCTACTGCAGAAAGGCATCTTTCATCCTGGTTTTGACAAAATTTCTCTTCCCACAGTGAATGTAATTTATCTGATGGATTTCTCTTTGAAATGAGGAATGAAGTCCTTCTCTGTAATGTTACTGTATATGAAATAAAAATGAAATAGAATCTAAATATACCCAACACTATTCTGCTCTCCATCCCTCACACGATTCCAATGATTCTTGCGCCTAAACAGAAGCATTAGAGGCAACGCTCATCCATTTTTCAGTGTAAAAAGCAACCTTGTAAATGTTAAGAACAAGCATAAGAACCTTGGAATGACTGCCAATGAGAGTAGTATATTTTTTTGCCATTTAATTGCTGAGGTGGTTTTTTTTTAGTTTCTTACTCATATCCACAACACATGCATCCATCTATCTGTCTATCTGTCTATCTATCTATCTATCTATCTATCTATCTATCTATCTATCTATCTATCTATCTATCTATCTATCCATCTATCCATCCATCTATTCATAAGATTAATAAGGTCACACTTACATGCATTCATACATGGCTGCATAAAAGACAGCTATGTACCCCTCCTTCATCTCTTCTTTATAACCTGTTGCCCTTGCTAGCTCATATGCCCTTTCCTGAAATTTCTTCCACTGGCACCTCTTACAGTCACAATTTAGTGGCGTGTCCCATCAAGACCTAATTTCCAAGAGATCATAGGTAAAATGGCGTTGGGCTTTGTCTATGCACATTGTTTGGGGGTAGATGAAGTTTGTCTGGTGACTATTTTCACTGCAATTTTCCTGTGGAGTAAAATATGTTAGCCCCTACAGACCAGCCTAGTCTTGACAAAATGAGTTCTAGACTGTACCTTTGTCATGCTGATCCCAAAGACAGATGCACTGGATAAGGGCAGCAGTGACAAATGGCACACAGGCAATCAGCAGGGAATGACTGCTAGTCTTGAAAGGTGGACTCTTTCATCTGGGCAAACATTTCTGAGTTTGTTCTTTGAAAAGAGAAGGGGGCAAAGCCTGAAACAACAACCCCACTTTTAGGGACATGAATCCCGTTGCAGAGAGGGAGGGAGAGTTTTAAAATGTGGGTACTGTGCTGTCACAACCATGTCATACCCTACAGCTCACCCCTGTGACTCTGGCTGGTATTAACCTCGAATTCTGTTTAATGAAAAGAGAGACTGTATCCTCCATGCTTCTTCCTTCGTCCCACAGAAGACCTTCAGATCTCAGAGAAGAGAACAAAAAAGGAGTGCAGAGAGGAATGCATGTGCTTATATGAAATAGCGATGGAAGAACTGCCCAGAATGATTACCTCTGAACCTCAGGAGGAATAGAGCAGAACCTAGTATTGTGGTCACAGCAGTTTGCTGCTCTCCCAGAATGGCTAGGACTCTACATTTTAGGGGGTCATGGCCCTCCTTCAGAGGAGAGAAGGATGTTCTGCACTTCACACGATCAAGACAAATGCTTGTGTATTCTCAATTTCACTATTGCTCATGATAACACCATTTTATCTTAATTCCTTCAAGATTACTGCAAAGCTGGTAATTGCAATCAAGCTATTTTATAAGTCAAATTTACAGGAGACCATATTATTTATTATTTATTTTCAATTCTAAGTAGATCGTTTGTGTTTTCTCTGAGTAATATGATGTGTACAAAATATCCCTAAAAATGTCAACTAAGTGGAGAGATACAGAAAAATTGCTCTGTGTCTCATAAGTACCCATGGCTTTTCAGAATACAAATCATTCTTACACAAACACAGGAACAGCATAGTAGTTTTACACAGAGTATTACAAATACATAAAAGACACACTATATGCCATAAAGTTCTTTCAGCTAAAAGATTTATCCAAGCAAGTAGTCCTGTTGACTTCAGTGCTCACACCATCGCAGACCTCCTCTTGCTAATTCAGGTCTTAATGTTGCTCTTAAATCTCTCTAACTTCCATTTTAGCCAAACTAAGCATCTCCTTCCCACACACTCTCTGGTACCCCCCACCTCTTCCTGTGCCATTCCAGACTCCTGAATGACACAATCTTTCTGGATACCCACCATTAGCAACGATTTAACTCAGAATGGGAACTTAGGCACTAAGGGTGACAGCTGTTAAGTAGCTGCTTCTAAAAATTCCAGTTAAAATTGTTTATTTGCGAACACACATCGAAGTCTTAAGCTATTGACTGGCTTTTGTGTGGATCTAATCTATTACCATGGGGCTATTCACTATATACAACTTCACTCAGTCTACAGAAATAAAACACAAATTCACTTGAGTGCAATTTACTGTGGCAATAACCATACTGTTTACATCATGATCAAGTACAAAGAGTTGGTCTAATATCCCCAAGGAGAACAGACTGTATAAATAAGCATCTTTTATAAAAGGGCTCTGAGATTTATTCCTGATCCTCTCCAAGTGTGACTTTGGAAAATCCTTGCAAGCCCTTCCAAACTAGTAAGGCAAAGCTGACCTTTTTGATAGCTGCTGGTAAGATCTTGTGTTAAATACAAACTTAGCTGTGACCTTAACTAAACTAGAAAAATGGAAGTTCCACGATCAAGAATCACAACGGGCTCCTTCTGTGCTGGTAGCAGCATATGAACACTGAGCAGTTTACACTCCCAAACTGTTAGTTAATACCTAACTTTTCAAAGACACTTTGCTGGACTGGAGCAATCTGGATTCTTCCAGCCTGACCCATGGAAGTGATGGCAGCAGTGAGGATGGCCAAAGACACAGCACTGCTGAATTTGCACCAACAGCACTGTGGAGGAACTCACACTTGGAAATCCCACACTAGAGACATAAATCCTCAGAGTCCTATGTTACAGCAAAGATCATTCAAATTAGACTTGAGAAAAGCCTTTTTAAAGGTTGAGAGAGTGAAGCACTGGGATAGATTGCAGAGTTTCTAACATAAAGTCTCGAACGATAGCATCCCTAAGGTTATGTGTGTGGATCCTGTGTTCTGGGACAGGTGATTCTGACATCTCTTTCAGTCCTATTTCTGTGACTCTGCTCTCAAGCCCTTTGTCCCACCTCCTGAAAGACGGAAATTAAATTTCTGTTCCATAGCTCTTTTAGTGTATGCACTCACTGGTGCTAATGACAGAAGTGAGAACAGGACCCCATGTTTACAGGCTTCCTTTTCTGAGCATCTTTTCCTCCCTCCCAGTGCATATGGCAGCTTTTCTCTTGAGTATGGTGTTCTCCAGTCTCCTGACAGATAAACAACTATCAGTGCTGCTGCCTTTCTGCAGTACCAAAAAAGATCTGAAGGCTTTGCATTTTCAAAGACAACCTCTTCTTTTTAGTGCATTCTCTCAGTCTCTGGAATGGGAGTCCAGTCATATAATGATTCCTCTGATTCATGTGCATGCCATATCCCATTTTTTCTTTAGTGGTGTACAAGACAGTGTACTTTTAGGATATTATCTCATGATACCCTTGATAACCCAACTTCTACATAATGTAACCCTTAGTAACATAACCTCTTTTCTTCCTCAGTCTATTGCAAGCGCTGTTTTCTCTTCTCAGTTTGCTGACTTTTTTTCCTTTTTTTCCCAGATTTGGTAAATTTTCACTAGTTGCAGAATTTGGCTTTGCACAGAAACTCTGCTGCACCCTTAGCCCTGCTTCACCATGTGCAGTAAGCATCAAAGGACCAGGCACTATACCTGTTTCATCCTTCTATGTCCTCCTCTATATTACACCTTACATTTTCATGAGCAAACTTTTGTAAGCTGAACTCATGTTTTTATGGGAGCACATTACACATCACCTGACTCTAAAGTGGGATGGGCAGCATCAGGCAATGGCACTCCTATCACAGTCTGCGTGGAGCTGCCTGGTTATGCAATGCTCATTTCCCCTCTAACTGTTCTAGTGTGTTACAATTCATTTAAAATCACATGCAATACTTCTCTAATGTTGCGCTTTCATGTAAACTATGATCATGAGCCACATGATTGAACCAGGCAGAAATACCAGTCCTGTTAATGTGGCCTTTCCACCATGAGAAACATGCACAATAGCATTTTTTTTAGGGCTGTAGCCTAACTTATAATAGTAACTTTTTTTGTTGCTGTTGTTGTTATTCAGAAGATGATTTTGGTGTCTGGAAAAATGCCATGTACTATCTCAGACATAAAGGAGTCAAGCAAATAAACCACACTGGAAAAACTCCCTCTGTGATTTGCTTAAGTAGCAATTTGTGTGAATAGGAAATCAGCTGCTCATCTCAGTTAGAAGACAGTCACAGCCAAAGAATCCTATTAAAAAGGCCATACCATAAAAATGTGGATTAGGAATTTCCCTAAATTCTATTTACAGAAGAAAGTGCTGAGAGGATCTCTTCCCTGTCTATGGCAACATCTGTTTCTTACATGAAATGTGTCTTCAAGACATTTAATCTTTTTATAGTCATTTCTCCATCTACAAAGGGACATAATAAAACTTATGTTCCTTTATAAAGTGCTTAATTCTAAGAATGAGAGGAGCTATATGAAAAAAAAAAGTCACATTTTTATCACTATTGTTACTCTTAAGCTAATACAAGCAACAATATTTGTCAAATGATGGGTTTAATGAGATATGCTTACCAAAAGTAAGGAGGGATGCTTGGCAGAAAAGCCCCATATACTACTTTCTCAAGGTGGTCCTACTGACAAAATCAGTTAATACATAAATGTTCCTGATAAATCCTGGGGCTCCACAGATAACAAAAGTTTGGTGCCATCCCTTAGCAACAAGCAGAAGAGCAACCCAGGAAGGACACTACTCAGTTTAAAAGATTCAAGGGTCACAACATGAAAACATATCTAACACATTCGTCCTGCAGGATCTCAGTGCACACAGCTGGCACCAACAACCGTTTCCACTGCTTACAGCACATGGGGAAAGAAACACCCTGATTTGGATAAAGCCCACCAGTATTCCAACTGTTCAGGAAAAGCCATTGGGAGACCCCTCTGAAAAGCAGGTGGCCAAACTCAGTGTGGGTAAGATAGAAGTTAAGCACAGACACCAAAACCTGCTGTTATAAACCACACCACTGTGAAATCTAGAGATGTACAGCCTGTAATTAGTTTCATAATGCTATGCTTGTGCCCCATGGAAGAAAGTAGCCAAGAAGATGTAAAACCAAGTGAGGAGATGTCAGTTTCACAGTTAAATTGCTGAATTTGGTAAGATACTTGTATCTTCAGTCCCCTTAATATGTTAGCAAAGCAAATTTTTCCACTTACTGAATCAAATTGTACACACTACACCACTTTATCCCTCGAGCTCATTTTCTGACTAAGCAATGTTCACCACTAAGTGTAGCCCAGGCTTCATTCATATTTGCACTGGCATAGAGCAAATATGAATTCAGGCCACACACACTTTGTTGTCCTTTTCATGTCTAAAACCTCATGGAAATGCACAGCACGAGCACAAGGTTTTCTACATTTAATAATGTGTATTTTATTGATAAAATAAATGAATTGCAATCAGAGTTAGAGAATATTTGGAAAAAAATGGAGTCATGATCAACACTGTAGAAAAAAATCAGAGAGAATCTGCAAAAGTCAAAAAAGATAACATCTTCCTAATTCTGGGAAGAATATTTAATTATTGAAGCACACAAATAGCAACAATAAAAATCATGAATGTTAAAGAACCTTCTACATTGGTAAAGTTCAGTTTATATTTTGTTAAAATTCCTATTTCTCATTCCTTTGACTTTTTCTTTGGGAGGTTCTCAAACTACCTCATAACATGCCCACAAAATACATTGCTTATCTATTTCACAGATGAGACAATCAAGCAAAGCATAATTAATTAATTAACTCTTCTAAAGTTGTAATCATCCCTAATATAGAGATCAAAGATACTTTATTGCAATCCTGGGAGTAAGGGAACAAAGCAGAGAAGCAAAGTTAACCTCAGTCTGCAAATGCCATGGTGCATCCAAGATAAACCTCCTTCTTGCAGGGTGCTAAGAAACTGGTTAAAGATTTATCTGTCAAATATGCCCACCTCTCTCAAGGCCGCAGGCAGAAGGATGTGCCACTAAGACAAATGAGGAGCTCCCACCCTACAATGTCACTGGCCTTGCTGCTTGCAATCAGAATGGCCTCAAAATGGTACTGAACTGCCAGCTTAAGTCTGCAGAGAGGGGAACAGGGATTGCATGAGGTACATCTGGGACTGAGAATAATTCCGTGTCATGGGGGAAAAACCTGCTCCCTCCACAGCACTGAGCTTCTCCAATAAGCCGGAGGTTAAAAACAATCCTGCAAAATAACTGATGACTTCATCAAGTATACAGGGAACTCAAGGCTGAAATGTCTATTTTGCTTGACAAGCGAAGCAGACGCACTGAGAGGGAGTGAGCAAAATACATTAACTACAGACTTAGTGAGAGGATATCAGAAAACATTATGAGTTTTCAGAAAACCTTCTTTATAATTCCAGAAGTTAGTTAGGTAGTTAGGGTGAATCTTTGACTGGCTTCTCTTGCCAAGAACAACTGCAGGTTACCAAAAAATAAGCTCTATGATAGGCCTGCATTATCAACACACACAAAAACTTGTATTACCCCAGGGCAACAAGTCCACCACAAACCTGAGGGATGTGTTTTTGTTGGTCCCTATATACAAAGTCAGTTGTTAGATACTTTAACCACAGCATAACCAAGATCTCAATCAAATGCAACACAATCACACAGCAGTAAAATTCAGCTTTGGTCTAGAAACACCCCACCAACCACCACCACCAGTATTCTTCATGGTATCACTAACATTCAGCATATTGAAGGTTTCTAAATATGCCAGACTTCCTCACCATCATGCATGATGTACAGGACTTCACAGCTTAAAAACACCCACCAATGTGCAGAGATGTTGCCTGCAGAACATGCAACCAGGGAAACAGCAAATTGACTGCAATGCCCAAAAAAAAAAAAAAAAGGCAGTAACATGGGATAGGAACATCTGGACAGGTAACAGCCCTGAAGGATCAAGCCTAGGAGTTGCAGGGAATCAGAAGATGAACATAACCCAGCAGCATCATATAATGACAGTAGAAGTACCCAGGGTGTCTGAAAAGGAGCTCTAAGGCATGAGCAGCTATTCCTCAGGTCTATTCAGTGCCAGTGAGGACCTGCGTAGCACATTCCACAGGGAAGTGGTTCCATGAGAGCAAGTTCATGGTCTGAATGACCAGCAATCTAGAAAGTATGATACAAACTTAAGAAAAGTTCAGAGAAACTGGAGCCATCCAATCTTTGCAGTAACTGGAGTCTGCACTTCCGCAGCTGAAGATGGAAGAGACAAAACATAACACAAAAGACAGCAAGAAAGCAGCCCCTGCTTGAGGCCAGGAGCAAGACAAGGTGACAGCGCATGGCCCAGTCCAAGCCCATAGAAATGCATGCTGCAACCCAGAGACCCTCCATGGAGTCACCCAGAAGACATGGCAGAAGAACAGACTTCACCCAACTGATGTAGGACAATAAAGCAGATACATGCCCAAGAGATGTCTTGGTACAATGACAAAATTCTAAGACCACATGATAAATTTCAAAACCAGAACCTTACTGAACTTTTCTCCCTCTCTTTTTAGATTACCCCATCCCCCATAACTTTAATAGAATTCCAGGAATTTGAAATACATGTAAAAATATATTGTTACAGCTACTATCTCCATACTACTGGTTTCACAGTGAACTCCGTACAATGCATTAAAACTCCAGAGTAACCTGCCATCAGCTCCATCCACCGTACATTTCATTTTTCCTCATACTACCTTCCCACCCTGCTCCCACTTTCCTACTTTCTTCTTTTGCCCCTCCCTACAAGAAGGACATTGAGGCACTGAAGTATGTCCAGAGAAGGGCAATGGAGCTGGTAAAGTTGCATGAGGAGCGGCTGAGGGAGCTGGGGTTGTTTAGCCTGGAGAAAAGGAGGCTCAGAGGGGTACCTTACTCCTCTCTGCAACTACCTGAAAGGAGAGTGTAGTGAGGTGGGGGACCATCTCCTCTCCCAGGTAACAAGTGATAGCACAAAAAAAAATGGCTTCAAGTTGGACTAGAAGAGGTTTAGAATGCATATTAGAAGAATTTTCTTCACCAAAAAGGTTGTCAAGCTCTGGAACAGGCTGTCCAGGGAGCCACCATCCCTGGAGGTATTTAAAAGGCATGTAGACATAGCATTTGGGACCATGGTTTAGTGGTGGGCTTGGCAGTGTTGGGTTAATGCTTGGGCTCCATGGTCTTAAAGGTCTTTTCTAACCTAAACAATTCTATGATTCTGTAAACAAAAATGATTAGATGAAAGCCACAAGCTGAAGTATGAGATATACACTTTATCCTTGGTATCAGCAGAGTTAAATACATCAGGGAGGAATGAGATTTATTGATAGCTGAAAGGTTTGTTCATTTGAGTTCACTTCTACAGCAAATTTTTTCACCAGATCCACTTTTGAGAAAGTCAAAGTGTAATAAACAGAGTTATTCTCTGTAGGGCTATTGACAAGAAAAAAAGACTTATAAATAGTATTGATTTGGGGTGAAATGGTAGAACGTGACAATCAATAGAGCTTAGTCAGATATAAAATAGAAGGAGTCACACAAGTCATGACAGGATTATTACAGGAGACAAATCCTGGTATCAGCTAAAGAAAGGAGGAAGCTGTAAATGGGATCCAAAATATAAGCTGTGGATTGGTTTACAGAAAAAACAACCCTAAACTATTCATTTTCATGTTTTAATATGTGAAATAGTTTTTATTTCAGCATATTGTCACTGCTGTTTTTCTAAAGCTTTTGAAACAAATTCTTTCCACCTCCATAGTATTTTCAGTAAATGTCATCAAAGCTCTTTTCAAATCACTGAGAGAAGTATGATTATCCTTATTTAACAGATAATGAGAAGATAGAAAGCGATTGGGGCTACATTTTCCAAAGCAGTCAGTAATGCTGGGTGCCTTCTGTCTGGATACACAAATCCATAAAATGAGAGTCCTAGAGAAACTAAATTTTCAAAGGTCCCAGAAAATCACAGCTTTGGTCGATGTCAACAGCTACTTACAAGTTCCCAAACTCTGGGTCAGAGGCTGTGGAGACAAAAGCTGAGCCTTCACAGCAGCACAGCAAGCTGCGTAAGCACAGTAAGCTTGCTCACAGATATAACAGAGCCTAAAATAGGAGGGATGCTAATTTGCAGACCTCTGTTCTAATTACAAAGCTCATTATTTTTACCACTCAAATGACTCAGGGTGAAAAAAACCCAACAACTGTATATTCTGCCACACAAGAGAACCGTACATTTGCTGGTATTTATACAGTGCCCAACTTCCGAGCACAATCACACTGGAAAATAATAGCAATAATAAGAACAGCAATGAATATTTTTCATTGGTGGTTTTACCCACGCACAATCATTCAGTGTATTGCCTTTTCTCTGGACCAAAAGAAAATAAATTATTGAAAGACCCTAAAATGCCTTACAAATGAGATTTGATAGAGAAGTAGTTACACTACCAAGGTGAAAGGCAGCAGAGTTAGTAACGATCAACATCACACAAGAATCTATTGCAGCCTGTGAAGAAAACTATTCCATTCAAGGGAGATATAAACAATATTTTGAAGAACCTCTTGCACTAATCAGCTAAATAAATGCCAACAATCAAAACTGCAGGATATACAGAGGCTCAGGGAGGAGGGGGCCTTGGAACAGTTTCATTTTTATGAATGGAGCCATAAGAAGGAGGTTAAGAGAAGGACAGGAGCACACACAACTCCAGTCGTCAGACAGGCACAGGACAGGCAGGATGGCATCACCACACTGAAATAAAAGCTGGCCAAGAAACCAAGGGTAGTGCACTTGCAATAAAATAAAATAAATAAAATAATTTTTAAAAAAGCCATTGATTTCTAAAGAGGGATTCCTAGTGACTGAAACAGTTTAAAAGCTTGTTTAGCTAGAATCACATTTGCAGTCACGGGATTTCTATTGGAAAATGGCATTATCGTCTCCAGAGAGAAAACTAGGACTCAATCACATCAGCAGGAGGATGGACAACATGACCTTTTGAAGTCCTCTTCAGCTCTATTTCTGTAAGTCCATACCCAGTGACAGAAAACGTATCTGGATCAGAGCTGCTGGGGCTTAGGCATTTAAGTTAGAAAATTTTGGCATAAGTCTTTGGCATGAGAAGAACCCCAGGCAATTTTTATATTGGGCTCTGTCTGCCATTAGTGATGTGATTCAATCATAAAATGGCATATTCCCCCAACACAAATATATAATAACACACCAGAGGAGAAATGTGAAGCTGCTCTCATTATCACAGCTAAGTTCATTTTTCAGCAAAGCAGTTTACTTTAAGACTTTTCCAGTAATCCAAGTCTAATTATGGAATCAATTTAAAACAATTTTGTAATTAAAAGTACCTGCTGAAAATATCTCACAGGCTCAATAATTTAAATGATAGTGTAAAAAGGTAATTAAAATTAAAAAGGCCAAATGAGGCTGGGTCGCTCCTCCAACAGGCGAGTCCTGAAGGACGTTGCATTTGCAGACCCGAGTCTCCTGCTTCCTCCCCAAATTTCTGCTTTCCCCAGCTGCACAGGGATTTCGCACTAAGAGTCATCCCAGAGATGCCTGAGCGGACCGCGGCGGGGCAAGGCGCTTTTTTTTTTTCCCCTAATTCAAAAAATTACGCTGTTTCAAAACCAAGCTGTACTTACATAGAGGCAGTGCTCCCTAGCCGGGGCCGGGGTGAGGCTCCCTCCTCCCGGGGGGGCACGGGGAGCTGTGGGGCGCGGGGGGCAGCGGCGCTTCGCTCCGCTCGGGGGGAGCCGGGTGCGGGGGGAACTTTCCCCGCTCCCCGCGGGGTCGGGGCTGCGGGGGGTGGCCGGGGAGGGGGCGGCTCGGGCCGGGAACCGGGCGAAGGGGGTGGCCGGGGCCCCTCACTCAGTCAGTCAGTCACTCACCGCCCGCCGCCGGCCCCGGGCCGAGGCTCAGCGCCAGCCGCAGCCACAGCGCCGCGGCCAGCGCCCGCCGCCGCGCCGCCCGGAGGGCACCGCTCGCCTGCTTCCCATGGCACATCTTCTGCCCGCCAAAGGCATCCGGTTCGCCGCCACCTGCAACGAGAGAGCCGCTCCGCCTCGCCGCTGCCCGGGGCTCCGCGGGGCGCCCCCGCACAGCCCCCCGCCGGCCCCGGGACACGCACCCGCCGCCCTCCCGGCCCCGCAGCATCCCCGGCCGCCGCCGCCGCTACCTGCGGGGGCCCCCCCGCCAGAGCCGGCGGTACCTCCGCGGCTGCTGCCGCCGCCTCCGCCGCTGCGGCTCGGCAGCCTGCCGGGGCCGGGCGGAGCGCACACGCACACACGGAAACACACACACACACACACACACACACACACACGGGCACACACACACGGGCACACACACACACGGGCACACACACCGGCACACACACCGGCACACACGCCGGCCCTACCTGCGAGGGGGGCAGCGGGATCCGCAGCGCGCACCTGCCCGTGCGGGCGCGGAGCGGAGCCGCGGGGAGCCCTGCGCTGCGGGACCGCGGGCAGCCCCGCCGCGGCGCACACGCATGGCAGCCGCGGGCACGGATGCGGCGCCCCCGCCGCGCCCCGCACGCCGCCGTGTCCCGCCGGGGGACAGCCCCGCCGGCCGGGGGACCCGCTGCCCCGCGCCGGGGGGCGCCCGAGCACTTGCAAGGGCAGAGGAAGGCGAAGTTAAGGCTTCGCTCCTGGTCGTTTTCCCCTCAGAAAGGGGTTTCACGGTGGGAGCATCTTTAGGATGTCCTATGCTTCATCACGTAGGCATAACGTTAGATATGAGACACGGTTTACAAGTGCTGGTATCAGTGCCACATCATTCACAGTTTTGGGGAGTGGGAAGGTGTATTCCAGCGCACTCTCACCCATCAGCTGCCATTGGAGAAAAGCAGGACGCCTGGGCCTGCCGGCTGAAGCAATTTGCTGTTGGGAAGCAGCATCCTGCTGGATTTAGTCAATCTGTGAAATTCACTGGCACTAATCACTGAATCAGAGATACTGTCTCGTGGCTGCAACAACTGTGGTACAGCTCTGTGTTTCCTGGTGCCATTCAGTGTGCTTGTTAGGGATATTGCCCCTTTGCCCTCAGCTGGGCATTTCGGGTCTTCCCTTGGTCAGAGCTAGCAGAGGGCATCCTCTAGCTGAAGAGGCTGCAGAGATGGTGTTGGTGAAGCAGATTAAGGTGTGTGGCACACTCCTGGGTCACAGCGAGGGGAAGAAAACCTGGGACACGTTTGTAATGAAACATACCTGGGCTCAGTGCAAACACAGACCCAAAGGTACATGGGGTCCTACTAACAGCATGTGGAAATAGCACATCCTGACACTTCAAAGTTAATAGTCCATACTGGTAAAGTCGAAGTGCCTTTCAAGTGTCTCAGCTACCTGGTGCTGTCTCCTCCAACTTAAAACTTAAGGCTATTCAAGAGGAATTTTAACTCAAATCATATATCAGTTCTAAGACCAGTGTAGGAAGCGTAGTTCTTTATCTCCTCTGGAGAAAATGGGTATCTCATGGTGAAATACGGGTGTTCTGTTAAGAAAAGAAAAGTGCATGGCCAATTTTCAGCTAAGAGCATGTATTATCTCTGAGATACCTTTGCTACTCCTTTTAAACAGGAAAATTTGGAAAGTATAGAGCCTTTTAGCCAAGCATAATTTCCTCACCAGGTGATTGTTCACCTACCCAGCCAGCCCAGAGAGGGAGCTCAGGTTAGTAATAGCTCTCTAAAGCCATGCAAATACAACATGGGCACAGTTATGTGATAGAGGTGTTCTTTAGAGTCAATAAGCTAGTGACTACTGCAAGCTGCAGGGCAGAGCAATAATGAAGAAATTCCTATTATCTGTAATAATGATGGTCCAATAGCTTTAATTTTTGAAATCAAAATAACAGAAGATAATGTTTCTAGCAAGTGAACACTATTCCTGTTTTGCATTGATTAAAATGCTAAGTGCTGGGTGCAATGTCTGCCTTCTTTGTGGATGAGGGCACCCAGAAACACAGTGGCCTTCCAAGGAGGAAGAGACAAATGAAATAATGTCTGTCAGCATTGATAGTTATTACTTACCCCTTGTTTCTGCCAGTTACTCCTATGCCCACATGTCCATCTGTGCCCCTGACACCATTCAGCCTGAGGAAGGACAACTAAGTGCTCAAGGCACCCCTCAGCCACCCCACATGAGTGGGAGTACCACCGCTCCAAACAGCACAAGGGAATCAAGGTTTGCTTGTGCAGCAGCTCTTCAAAATCTCAATGAACTGTAAAAATTCACCTCTTGCTGAGCAGTGCAGGGATGTAGGATGCAAGACGGTGGCAGTGGCTGAAAGGGGCTGGGGTGTCTGACCCCCGTTGACTGAAGGAGTTCGGCAGGTCAAACTGTCAGCCAAGAGCAAGGAAGGGCTTCTGCAGCTGGGGAAAGCCTAAACTGAGTGAGGAGCAGCACAAAGTGGAGTAGGATGAAGCCTGAGGCAACCCCAACCGCAGAGAGGCAGAGGGGAAGGAGCTGCTTTGCTTTGGCTTGGACTTCATTTCTGGAAGGGGTAGATTGCCTGAAGGGCTACAACAGCTCTGTGACCAAAACTGACATCTGTAATCAATTTTAGTGCATCCTCCTGAGGTGAAGTGGGACCAGAGCAGTGATCAGCGGGATGGACATGAAGCTCTGAGCTGCCGTTACCTAGCACAGGCTGTAAAATACAGGAGGATTTATCCCCTGATGATCCACCCCAGTGTTTCACAGTCACAGATGTCGTGATTTCTGTGCCTTCCTACACTTGGTTGCCCCTCCACTATGCATTTTAAACAAGTTTACAGACATGCCTCAAACCTGTAGGGACTAACCCTGAATTTCCTCCTGTGGGGATAACCCCTCACTGGTGCTGGTGCAGACAGGCTGGAAACAAGTCAGAGAGATGACAAGACATTTCTCTGCTCCACATGTACTCACAGAGCTGCCTCTATCCCCCTGCACTGCTGCTGCAGCTAAAAATGCCTCTTCTCAGCAGCCACCCCCAGAATGAAGAGGGGAAGTGCCAGCATTCATCTGCACCCACCAGACACAGGTTCCCGTTGTTTGGGCACATGAACATCGAGGTGGTGCTGGTAGTGGGGGGAGATCTCTGCTTCCTCACGGCAGGTTGTGGGTGCTGCCATGTGGTGAGAGGCGTTTCTGGCCAGCTTCACTCTCTTTGGAGGGAGAGAGGATCAGCTCCCCTCCAGCTGGTGCACACAGCCAGCTCCTGGCTGCTTCTAGCAAGTGTAGGGTGGGCCTCCCAGCTAGACTCTGGCTCTCTGTGGGCTTACAGCTTATCTCCTCCTGGGGTTTTGTAATCTTCTTCACGAATAAACAATTGCATGTATATTTGTAGTTGCAGGATTTTATTTTTATCTTGCCATACACACTCATCTATTTCATTCTCTTATTTTTATCTTCCCACATGCACTCATTTTTATTTGATTATTCTGATATTTCTTACTGGATAAAAAGGCTGAATTGAAAAATTCAGTTAAATGCATCCAGCCCAAAAAGTGGTCCCTCACTCCAAGCCAAGTGACAAGAGCACCAACGTTGACTCTGCTCAGGACTAGGGAACATGAATACCATGCCCACCCTGCACAGCCTTTGGCCCTGAGTCCTTAATGCAATATAGTAATTTTCTCTCTGCGTGAAGGTGTAGAAAGTGTCTTTCAAAGCATCCAAAGCAATGTGAGAGCCCATGCCACTGTCAGTCCGAGTGGTGCTCTTGCAGTGTGAACCTGTGTTGCACAGCTGCTGCTGTGGCACATGAAAGTGGTTGAGGCTTGAGGATGCAAAACCAGGGCAAAACGAGGGCAGGAGGAGCCAAACCTGCTGTAGTCTCATTCACACTGCTCATTGGGACTGTGTCTGGACTAAATTATTTCCAGAACTGCCAAGAGGTATTGTTTCAAAGGAAACAAATTAATTCACTTCAATAAAGAGCTAGGGAATGAATGAGCTCACTCGGTCCTCCACCATCCCCAGGCAGGGAGGGATGAATTCAAAAAAAAGAAGAAACTCTTGGGTTGAGATCAGAACGGTTTAATAATTGAAATAAGTACAGTTTAATAATTGAAACAAAGTAAAATATAATCAGAATACTGACAATAATTAGAATGAAAAGGATGGAAAGAGAAAGAGAGAGAGAGGAATAACCCCAGGAGAAACAAGTGATGCACAACACGGTTGCTCAACACCCTCTGACTGATGCCCAGCAGTGATCAAAGACTCCCGGCCAACTCCCCCAAGTGTATATACTAAACATGACTCTCTGTGGTGTGGAATATCCCTTTGGTCAGTTCAGGTCAGTTGTCCTGGCTGTTCTCCCTCACGGCTTCTTGTGCAGCTCCTGGCAGAGCAAGGGAAACTGGAAAGTCCTTGATTTAGAGTAAACACTACTTAGCAACAACATCTGAGTGTTATCAACATTATTCTCATATCAAATCCAAAACACAGCACTGTACCAGCCACTAAGAAGAAATTCAACCCTATCCCAGCCAAAACCCAGACACTGTGGTAAGAGTCAGCTGGAAAGGAGGTTTTTAATTCCAAATTTGCAATACAGCTGTCCTCCCATAACTGAAAGAGTTGTTTCTTTGCCTAGCATATACCCAAATTCATTCAGTTCACCCCTTCTTACCTGACACCTTTAGACACCCACTATTGCATTATTCCAGCAGTGTCCCATGCTCAGCAGCTCAAGAGCCTGAGCCTGACCAGGATCAGGAGACACACACATGGGGCTCTGTGTGACTGCATTATCAGGGCACTCCTTGGTGCCAGCCAGCTTGGCCTTTCCACAGAGCAAACTGTGCAAACTAAGTCAGAGTAATGTGGTTCTGCCCACACTTGTTGGACATCACAACAATTTGAGTGCTCACCCAGGATCTGGAAAGATCAATTCCTTGGTCTGAAAGAGCTCAAACCTGTATCTCATTGCTATTGTTAGTGTGCAGACACTACAGACACTGAAGCTACATCTACTTAAGTACATTAAACAGCTCTAGGACACCAAATCTCCTTTGTCTGTATTGTTAAATTGTTATCAGAGCATTATCCTGGTTAGCCACACTGCATAAGAGTGGTTGTGGGCATCTTTAATTTGCTAACAAAAATGCAGCTCAAAGTATTGAGTACTGCTTCTTTGTGTGATTAAGTGTTTGGGGGTTCTATTTATTGCATTAAGATATTTCTTCTCTGTAGTTTACCTCAAAAGCAAGGTCAGAAGGAATTGTCCTAGTGATATGGCTGTTGGATAGGTAAGTTTCATCCTTAAATTAGATTCCAAATAAGGGTGAAAAGGAAGTAGCCAGGATTGTAGCTGAGGGTAATGAAAGAATTTATTTGTGGCAGTGTCAGACAGTTAAAAAGATAAAAATACACCAGGGCATATTAGTAGCAGTTGCATGAGGAAAGGGGTGTTCAGTCCACAGGGAAAAGAGCGGCTTAACACAGAAGTCTGTGATTAATTATTTTAAAATATAAAGTGGCAATGACTGGCATTGAGATTTGGCTGCAGAACCTCATTCCAGACTGTAAGTACATACTGTTGCAATACATCCTCCAGACCTCCTGACCACAGACCAGCTTCCTGTTTCATTGGCCACAAAGAAGAACTATTGCCTCAAGTACACAGGTATCTTGTTGTAAACAAAATTTTGCATGTAAAATGAAGAAAAATAACTCAAGCATCATCTATCAAGATGCAGGGAGTTGTTAAAGGGAGTTCTGAATGCCCTGGAAGGCACAAAACTATTGAGGGCTAAGATTTGATAATGACCTTGTCATGTTCTCATGGAAAATAATAGCCTAAGATATGTTGTATTACTTGTATTCTTAACAAGCTCAGGTTTTCAAGCATTTTCAAATAAAAACTCATTTGTTGAACTCCCTTATATATCAGATAAGACATTTAGTCAGTTTCTTCATACCTGGAGTATGCTATAATTCTCTTTCAACTTAGAAATATTAATGAACTGAGATTTCACAAAAATAAGGTGTGCATTGGTGACCTGGGGAGGCATATGTTATTGAAACAGGATAAATAGATGCTTTTCGAAGAAAAGTTTTATCTTCTTAGGTGTTAATGGTGATGCCTTACTGTTAATATTCAGGAATGAAGGAGTTCCTGAGTGTTTTCCAAGTGTGCTCTGGTCCCTAAAAGGGTACTCCTGGAGACCCTCCTCTTCACCATGACCTTGCCTTTGCATGATTCTACAAGAGATTACCCCCTCCATGGACCTCTCTGTGTAGATTTGTATTGGAAACTTTGATTTCATCATTTCACTTCATCCATATCTAAAAAGGCCAGCTTCCTCATCTACCTCATCCTGAAGAGCATGATTGCTGGACACTCAGTAATTGCAGAGATTGCAGGAAAGCAATTATTCTAAACAGAATACTTTAGGTGATTGCTTAGAAGGGAGGCTTTCCTCATAAGAGTGCTTTCAAGAACAGGTAAACAATTAGGAGGGTAATTATTTTGATGAATTCTGAACCACTAACAATTATGATGGCTCAAGAAAAGCAGCCCTAAAGTTGTTGAATCCTGATTCTGCAGATGCTGAATAGCGTTCATTCCTTTCAAATCCTACCAAATTCAAAGGAGAGTTGAAGGCATTCAACAAAGTCAGGATTTAAGAAGGTTTCCCTTCCCTAAACATAACCACTCCTGTTTGAAGGGAGCAGGGGGCACCCTGAAGAAAATGACAAGAATATGAAAGGAGAATTCTTTTTCCTTCACTGAGCCATTAGTACTGACAGCCATAAATTCACTTCTGGGACCAATACACAAACATTAATAACCAGCCATCAGTGTAGCTTTACCAATTAGTGCTAATTACATTTCATTAGAAAAACTGCCAGCATAGAGGGGGTGGAGTTTGAACTACTTTTTTATTTCCTACTGACCTACATAACTAATGAAAAGTTTTAGTTAACAGAAGACTATTTTTATTTCCATCAACATAGTTTAAAGGACATTACAGAAAAAATATTATACCTGGCTAATTGGAGAACTGGACTAAATCACACTTACTGGGAGGCCTATTCTTCAGCTGAACACATGGAGATTTTTTGTCCTTTTCTGAGAACAGCCAAATTAAACTTGTCACTAGTCCTGTGACTACATTTGGCCCTTACTTTCCAGTAAACAGTAATTTACAGCAGAATAATGCAGAATGAACCAGTACCAGGACCTGAAACCATTTCAATTGTTTATGAGTGCTTTTCATTTCATCCCCCCAGTCAAGAAGAGGCCAGCAAATACAAAGTGCAGTATGTAGTGTTTGATTTGCAACACCACTCTGAGCCTGAATGATATTAGTCACTCTTAAGTATGAACTCATGACAATTTTTATTATGCCCACAGCACACTTGGCACAGATAATTTTCTTTGCATTATGATACCTGAAGTTCTGCCTAAGAGGACCCCAGTGTCTTTCACCTCCAGCTCACAAGTTCATTATTCACTGATCTGTGTAAATTAAGGTGCTTAGCCCTAACCACCTATCAACTGAAAAAGTTCCCAAATTCCACTTTCTGGCCCTTTTCATCTGTCTAGCAGAAGCAGCCAAGAGCAGACTGAGGAGACATACATTGGAGTGCCACTGTGCCTTGGGGGTCGGCAGCACAGCCCATGGCACAGGGAACCACACGGGGACAGCGAGACACAAATTCCTTCCTACCACTGACTGAACTTACAGCTACAAGAAAGTCCCTTGGACTCAGCTCCCCTAAAAGGTACCTACATCCAAAACTGCAGCTTGAAGCCCCCTGCTCAGCTGAAGTTTAGCTCAAAGGAACTTCGCTATTTCTTAGCAAGGATTCCCAGGAGTTTGGGGTTGTGTTTCAGGATGTGGGCTCAGCCTCTGCAGCCAGGATCTCGTGCTTTCCCAGGTAGGGTTGTACCTCTGTGTACTGGATTCACAGAAGCTTGTAAGCTGTCACAATGCTTCTGACGAGAAGGATCTCTCTCAAACCAGAAGGGATGTGCCTTCCTTTGTCCAGGACGAGCAGCTGAGCTTTCCACCTAGGTGCAGAGGGAACCAGCTTCCACAGCCCTTAGATTCAGGCCCCTGCATCACATGTCTCTACAGAGTTTATGTAGACAAAGTGTGTTTGCCTAGAACCATTTAACAAACCCATGTAGAAAAGTAAAAAAATGTGCACTATCTTTTTTCTTGCATGAAAAGCAGCTTTATATATTCCTTCAGGACACAAGTAAAGAAGAGTAAGAAATTGCAGTAGAGTCCCCATGAGAGAGGAGAATGAGAGAGCTGAAGCAGATGTGTTCAAACACATGCTTTGAAAGGCTGTGACAAAAATAGAACAGCTGGTTGAGAACCCTTCCAGTGCAAATACCCATACCTTTACAGTCCTAAGGGTAAAATAACAGAAAAAGTTAAAATGTCACAATTTTATAGCACTGCATAATGACTCTCTAAGTTGTTGAGATCTTTTACATTGAGTACTAACAAAATGCCTTGCAAAACCTTAACTTCATAACACGTGGTCAAATACGAATTTGGTAAGAATGAATTTACATGCACCTTATGTAGTCCATTTTTGTGTTTCGTGATAGGCACACAGCAATTCGTGTTAACTTTTTTGTAGCAAAACCACAGAAAAGTTGCAAGAGGATAGTTGTATCATTCTTACACTAGAATTTTGGTAACTTTCTTTAGCATCTGTTGCAAAGCTTTTCCAGAAATCCACAATGTGAAGCAACAGCCATATGCTGTAAATTAGTGCAACCAGAAGATAGGGACCAGAAAGAAAAGACTACTAGACCGCACTCAATATTAACAGACTTTGAAGAAGTAGAGATTTGGATTTGATTTTGTTCTCATCTTTAATTTCCATGTTTATTTTCTACCTTTTTCACATAGACACAAAAATAGCTCTCTTCAGCTATAGCCACATTACCACTGAGTTGTGCCAATTTTATCAGCTGTTCATCTGGCTCTCAGTATAGGGAACAGTTCGGGTTTGCTCAGGTTTCTCCCTGCGGGTGATCCTTTCCTTCCTTTTTGGTGCTGCATTTTTGTAGTTAAATATCTGTCCGCTCTTATCAGATACGATAATAACAAATCTAAAACTGTTTGGAAAAAACATGATCACCATTCCTGAATTCTGTTGCCACCCTGAAATTCCTAGCAACAACAGGATTATCTTGAATTTAATAATAAACTAGATTAGGTTATATTAGCTATTCTCCTTTACAAAAAAAAAAAAAAAAAAAGCTCTAAACAAAACCAAACCAAACTCCAAACAAACAAACACAACAAATAAAAAATAACACCAGTTCTTAAAAGGAGAGGTGTAAGAAGGTCAGGAAAAGCCCACACCAGCCCTGTATGTGTGGGGGTGCATGACTGTGGTGCCTGTCCCTCCCCTCTCTGGTTCAAAGAGGGTTGTGGGTCGAGAGCAACTGAAGGCAGGAAAAGAAAATGAGGAAAAAGGGCATTGTTGGAATTGGGGTGAGCTACCCTGTGATAATCTGGAGAAGGAGAGGGCAGAAGGCTGCCAGTGACACTCTGCATGTGGCAACAGCATGGATTTGAAAGGTCTCTGAAATGATGCTGCCTTCCTCTTTTCTTCATGTTCCTGCTTTTTCTGTACAAGGTCTGCTGCCCTCTCCAGAGACAGCAGCTCCCCAGAGCAAGGGCTGAAACCCTGCTTAACTACACAGAGGAATGAGTTCTGGCTTTTTTTTTGGTGCGTGATATGACTTTTAGGTACTTAGATCCCTATGGGACCCATCTAATTCTGCATGCTTGCTAATGAAAAGCGAATCCAGCCAGGCCTAGTGTTCACCAACAGGTTAATTGTCATAATATTAAATATTCCTTTTTATTAAGTTTAGTGCCATTTAAAGCTTTGCCCTTCTTTGTAATTGGGTGTTAAGGTTATGTTATTTATATGAGGGAGTTGTGTTGTTTAAAGTGTAGAACAGGCTGAAACATAAACTGATTTTTCTAGTATAGCAATGCCAATACATATTTGATGCATAAAGCATCAGGTATCATATTACACAGATTAGACCATGCACAGTGGTGAGATGGCAAGAGCTTCAGATGATGTGCTTTCAAAATCTAATGCTAATTAGATCTTCATCTGATCAGGCCTTTCTTGTGTCCCTGACCTCTACGTTTCTCTCAGTGGCCCCAGTATATTCTGCAGGCTGAAGCATATTAGTGTTTGGTTAAACCTAAGTTTTCAGAAGGGCATACAGTTTTCTTGTGGTGGTTGGTTCACTTACTTTCCATGTGAAAATAAGATCCCCAACTATTCAAATTGAATTTGTCAACTTCGTCTCCCAAATAATGATGTCTCAGAGGTTTTTTTCATTTAGACTTCCCCTTACCCTCATCTGGAGTACTTTTTCTCATGAAAATGCTTAATACCACGTTTGAAGAACTTCAAAGGTTCTTTAAGGTAAGCTCAGCTGACTCAAGTCTTCAAATTTCTCACACTAAGAGTGTTAAAAAGAAACTGTTTGAGCATCTCCAGGGCCACCTGGCACAAGGGAGGCTCAGCAGGGGTGGCTGACCCCTAGATGATCTTTAAGGTCCTTTCCAACACAAACCATTCTGTGATTCTATTCTATGACAGGAACATGCCAGGCTGCCTGAGACAGTGGTCCATGTGATCTGGACCTGTTCAAGCCACCACTGTACTCACCACTGCTGCAGCAGTAAAGGAAGAGCACTGCTGGGCAGATGTGACCTTGGGTGAGCTTGCTCCTACATTGTGAGCAGCAAGGAGATGGGGGCTTTTGAGTCCCCACCTTTGCCAGGCACTGCCACCAGCTTGGCTCTACTGAGTTTGTGTGCAAGGGAGGGAGGAGCCTGTGCCAGGGTGGAAAAGGCTTTGCTCAGTGCTGAGAGGAAAGGGCAGGAAGAAATGGACAGTCCTCTCTGGAGAGGTGGTTTGGTCTCTTCTTTGGAGCTGCAAACTTCAAAAGGCTTGCTTTCAATATTGAGAAGCTTGTAGTAGCCCATGGCCTTTTCCAAAGGGCTTAGTCCATGCTAGGTGTTGACAGCCACCAGCCCCAGTGCTGGCTTTGTAGGGAGCTACTGCTGTCCTGCCCAGTGGTAGCTCCCTACAAAGTCCCTGGTGAAACGTCCAGACTGCCTTGTACCCAAACAGAATGGAACTGAAAGAGTTCACTGTCATGTCTTTTTGTCCCCACTCCATTTCTCACACATCACAAATTCTCATCTATAATTGATTGTTCTATGTTACCTTTATTTATTGATGTACATCACTACTAATTCCTAATTGCTGCTTTCACTTTTTTCACATAGGCTGGCTGGCCTTTCAGGCAATCCTGTCATCTTTCTTGGCACTGCAATCACAGCTTTTTGACCATTTAATGAGCTCTTCTTGGAAGAGTTCACAGTTCTCCATCACATTCACTCCTTCTGGTTTTTTTCTCACTGTCAGTATCATGGTTTTTTCTTCATCTGTGGGAAACTTGTTATCTTGAAATACTAAAAATGTGTAAAAGTCTGTTTTCTTTTTGTCCATTTTAAATACTAGCAAGCAGTGATTATCATTCCATGGCTGACCACTTGGCTTTACCTGCAACAGAAGGGTTCAGACTAGATGTGGTGCAGGGTGGATGTTCTAGATTAGGTAGTTACCCTTGTAACTTTTGGGGGACGAAATACCTTTGGAATAGTCTCAGAGGATATTGCAGTTCTTTCCATACACAAGGCTTGTGAAGAAAAGAGGGATTGTATATGTGAAATTTTGTTGCAACAGATTTGAATCCAGGAGTTCTTGTTCAGTCCATCATAGTCAAGTCAGAAATAATTTTTCTAACATTTGAGACTTTTCAGGTAGCATGTTGTGTTTCAGCTGATGATTTATTTATAAATCTGAGGAAAAGGATTATTTATCACTGCAAATGTGGGATAAATTGTAGAATTTTACCGATAACCAAAACTGAGTTACAAAACTTCAGCATACATTTTATTCACAAGCCTCCTTCCTCATACATTATTTAGGAAGCATAACATTATCTCATTACATGTGGTCTTTGCCCCAAAGAGTTTGCAGTCTCATTCAGGCACCAAAGATTTTTTAGCAGAGGAAAGCATAATGAAGTAATTAGTTTTGAAATAAACAGACATCATTTCAGATTAGAGAGGATGCACATTAATTAAGGCATCATCCAGAAACCTTCATCTGCAAAGCATGCGTTTTGCACCAGCAATGGCAAAAGATGTTACACAAAGGACTTCACCGAAAGCAGAGACCAATCCCTTTAGATTATGACAGTGAAGCGATTTTACCCATGCTGAGACCATAACTCCATCAGTAAAACTCAAAGGATAGTGATTTCAAAAGCCATACGTTATGTTTAACCCTGCTTACAAAATACTCAGCAAACTTCCCCGTGGTCTGATTTTTGCTGGAAACTGAACCCATCAAGGTGCTCAGTCCTCAGGCAGAGTTGCAGCACCAAGAATTATCCTACCACACTTCAGTGCAATTTACCACGCCTTGTAATGCCTGAGTACAGGCAGTCCATGTATGCAAATAGGAAGAATAATTTCATTAAATTATTTTTGTAACTGCATAATTTTAGTAATTAAAACCTTTACTTATACCAATTCAGGAATGAGCAGAATATTATATTAATGCACTGCACTTATTACATTTTTAAGGTTGACTAGTAAATTTGTAGGTGATACAAGCCATAGTTGAAAAGCTTTGAGGAGAAAAATGGTCAAACAGCATTTTGATTAGTACAAATATATTTATGTGAATTTTTTCCTCAAATTCAGGTCGGTGGGAACAGATGGGCTTTTACAGAGACCTGATTCCATGGCTATTTTGCTGTGCTTCAGATGTTTCTGAGGCACAGGTGTTTCTAGGCAACATTTACAGAATTCCCTGAGGAAGTATATCAGCATAGGAAAAACAAAACTAAAAGCTGCCTGACCTAGACCCTGTACTGAGTTAACATGTTTGTCTAGTTCTTCAGTCATTCAAGGCCAAAGAAATACACTTATTTATTTCTTTGGGCTTTGTGTCAAGCTTTTAGGTTATGATTTGCAAAAACAGCGAGAAACTCAAACAGAGAAAAGCCCAAGTGATATGTAAGGGAGCATTGAAATGAAGATGCTCATCAAATACTGATAATATTTCGTCATCCATAAACATGGGCAAGACATGGAAAACAAATGCAACAAAACACATGCAGTACATTAAAATCCTAATTTTATATATATATTTTATCCTCCAAAAAAACACTGGATATCTCTCACACACAAAACAAAAGACATGTAAGGGAGTAGGGCTCTGTATAGATTTAATCACAGTGTCTGATTCCAGGTTAGCTTAAAGGAAAATGAGAGAAATCATCTCACCTTTCATAATTCATTAGAAATGTAAGTTAGACACTACAATTGATTCAGAGGAGTACATGACACTTTTTTCATTGCCTCTTCTCTTTTTCTCTGCCAGAAAGCTCTTATATCTCAGCTTCTTACAAGATTGTTAAATTACTAGTCAGAAGAACAAACCTTTCAAAAGATTTAGAGGTTTTGCCTTCTGGATTATGCACCATGGTAATTTAATGCTACCATGCTGCAGTGCTGACTAAGGCAATTTCATTCATAAGAATTTATGGGCTATTCGGAATATATCCTAAATTATGATTCTAATTACCTGATCAATTGTTTTGTGAGCAGGGGGACTGATGTTTTACCCATGTCCTTCAAGCCCTCTCCCATGCCAGGCATCCTGTCTCCCTGCTTCCTTTAGCAGCCCCCGGCTGTGGCTGGGGCAGGGCTGCAAACGTCTCAGCCATTGCTGCTGGTGCCACACAAAACCTGCAGTGGGTTGAGTCTACACGTAAAACCAGCATGCACAAAAGGAGAAACAACTGGTTAATTGTCCTGGCAGAAAGAGGCTTTCTTTTACTGAACCCCTCACAAGTTAATCTATTCCCATTGCTATCCAAGCAAAGGCAGGATTGCCAGGACAGCTTTAGGCACCTGCAGGAAACCAAGATCACAAGTCCTTTGTAATTCATGGGGATTTGCCTTTGGGCTCAGTAGTAGGAAGATCGTCATTGAAATCTTCCAGCACTCTGTTCGCTCCTGTGTGTACTAGCACGGGTTATCTTTATTATACCTCCTATGGTTGATCACAGGTAAGTACACATTGCAGCATTACAAACAGAGAAGTCCTTGGGAATATACAATTCTGAGAATATACAATTTACAGTTTCACCTTATCTGTGACTCCAACATAACAAATTGTAAAGAAAAAGACACAACAACAAAAAAGAGTATAGTGGGGTGAAATTCTGTTTTCTCACCCTGGAATAATTCTCCAGGGCTATGCAGCTAAAGTAAGTGGATTTACGCTCAATTAGATTAGAGCAGATTTAGTTCCTAGACTGTCACCCGTATCTGCCTCTTATCTCATCATTGTCATGGTTGTGTTACACTGTTAAAACTGTTGAGGAATGATACCTTCATTTAACATTGCCCACAGATCTGTAATTTATACTGTACAACAACAGTTTTAGCTGCTGCTGAATTGGGCCTTTACTTTGGTTCTTTGAGAAAGAGATGTTCATAGCTCTAACATTTTCCTTATGCATCATCCATAGTGCTTCTCAGTCATATCAGCACTACTTTCACTTCAGCTCTGGTCAAGCAGCTTCTTGGATGGCTTTAGAAAAGGAAAAATACAAAGTGGCTTCTGATCTTTCTAGTAGCAGAGTAAATCAGGAACCTCCCTATAAGTGCTGAGAGATACTCCAATGAAAAACTACCATTAAGGCAACTCCTAAGACCAGAAATAGTGTCTAATTACACACTTCTGATGGGAAAGAGAATGATCTCACACTCCTGCACCTTGCTTCTAGCAATCATAGAAAAGAGGATTGGGAAGAACCCAAAGAGGTCCTCTGCAACTCTCTGGATCACTGGTACGTGATTCTGTGATACCCCACAGAAGCTCATGACATTCACTGTAGATACAGAACCAAGATTATTCCCACCGTTTTTGTAGCTGCTCATTAGGTAGTAATTGAAGACTTAATAGTAACTAACCTGTGTCTTACTTCAATATTCTGTAGCATAACGTGCCCCATTCCTTCAGTATTTTCTTATGTGTCTTCTTTTTCCTAGATTTTTGACCATTGTCTTTGCCTTCTTCCAAATTCTCACCAGTTGGTTTAGATCTGTTTGCACTATGGAAGCTGAACACAGAAACTTGAAAGCAAAGTGACCATGTACCCTACTAGGTGTGGCTGCCTTTTTAGAGAGCACGGTCCAGGGCACATGCCTGGAAGACAGCATCATGGGTCTTCTGACCTGTGTGACTTCCAGCTTCTGCAGTACCTTTATCACCTCTGGCTGTTACACTACATACCCACCTGCAATAATAATTCTGGAGTTATTGTAAGCTCTTATTTCTTGGTGTTCAGGTGCAACTTTTATCAATAGTTTCTGCACCCTGGGAAGCTGGACTAGTTAATGCCCTGAGACTGTGTCTCTCCTTCTGACTGAATTCACTTGGTAATTAGACCAGCGCTGCCTGCTCTCCACTGAAAAGTTTGCTACCAGCTTTATCAGCCTGCAACAATTAATTTCCTATTACTTTCCTGTGATGATGGATTAACCCTTTTAAGGATCTGAGGGAAGACTCCAGCTGTGAAGAGAAAAGCACAACCACAATGGGCATCATCATTGCCTGCACCAAGAAAGTCTGAGAGTCTGCTGCCTGCTCAGAGAAACCCTGAGTGGGCTTTTCCATGTAAAATTGTGCAAAATTGCCTAGAATTGCAGACTGGAAAGTTAAAAGCTGTGCATAGACACCAGTAAAATAAAAGTTTTTTACACACAACAGAAGAAATACTCGACCACTGTAGAGCATTTATAGGAGAAATAATCTTTAACCCCATTCAGACTGCAAGAGGAAGAAATCCATTAAAACCAAATCACATTATAGTGTTTATGCTTATGTCTTGCGTAAATGTCTTGTTCTCTATAAAGTTTTACTCTGATGAGAAGGAAAGCTGTGTTAGGAATGATTATGTGCTTATTTTCATAGAAATGATCCATCAGTTTCTGATCAAAACAACAGAGAAGCATCTTGAAAGGTACCAGCTCTGACATCAGCTTGCCACACTTGTTTTCTTCTACAAATAACAAAGTCTTGAGATAAATCTGAAAGTTCTTTAATATCTTAGAAAAATGTACATCCTCAGTTGTGAAATGGTAAGTTTGATACCGAAAACTCCAAAAGCTATGGAACAACATCCTTTTGTAGCAATATTTGGGTTTATGTCTCATTTGGGGTGCAGTCACTCATGAATCTGATCTATGACAGCAAAGTGGCTATAACACCCTCTATGAAGCAGTCAGACATGAGTTCATTTTGAGAAAGAAGCAGCAAGCTGCTGATTCTCTCTCTTTATTCTCTCCCCACTGTCTAAAACACATACAGCAAATAAACCCAACCCAAGCCTCAAAGCTAAAAAAAACACAGATGTATTTCTACATTTAATTTAAATAAGTATTTGTTTGAAACCTTACAAGCCTTCATATCCAGCAGCACTAAAAAGCCTAAAGCAGAAAACACATAAAAGAGCAATCATAACTCACATCCAGGTAAAAAAAGATGCTTCTATCCACGTGCAGTTCACCCAGACTTATGCAAATAACTTCTGAAACACGGCCCCACATTCTAATGTTAATCCCAAAACAAAGAGTAAAAAGGTTACTTCATATATATCTCAACAATCTCATCTAGTTGGACTTGAAGTGAATAAGGTATTTTCTAGGTATTTTGGACAGGATATTCAAAATTTACATTCATATAGGGTCATGAGACATCTTGGAAAATTTAAACATTTTCCCTTTTCATCTGTAATATTTTGTTTAGAGTAGATAGTGAAGATCTCATAGTTCCTAGTGCTGAGATCTTGGTCATCTCCTAGATAATGCCCTGCAGATTAGCTGGACAGGGAGGTAAGTCTGCAGTTTCTTGTGACATATATCACTGCTCCCACTGCTCTGAGTATACTTACTGAGTACATCAGTGTTTTTCTGTGGTGTAGCAGAGAATTTAAATAGCTCAGTACGCAGACCATTTATTTCCTTTCAAAGTCTATATGGCTGAATTATATGGCACAGGACAAATAATTATATTTAAACAGAGTAAACAGGGAATGCCACAGTGGTATGATGACATGAATTTGGTCTTTTTAACAGAAACATTGTTTGCTACAACTATTTCAACAGAAAGGTAAGTGGATGAGCTTTCATGTTATTAATACCTTTTCATTGTGAAAGAAAACTAGTGATAATGTATTTTACTTTGCCTTCTTAATAGGAGCTTGACTTTTCTTTAGTTGAATCCCTAAACATCAGGGGAACTTAGTTCAGCTGAACTGGTCATGCTGAGTCATAACAATTCAAAAATTGAGCAGACAGAAACCTAATTATCCTCCAGCTCTCACCATAGACCAAGTCTCTCTGGGCAAAGGTTGGTGAGTATGACTAAATGACAGTGGAAATCTTATCCCTTTGGATCCTTTGAGCTAGTTATGCTGGAGATCAAGTAATGGTCCCAAACTCCAGTTTTCACATTGCCTCCTGCAATTACAAAGTAACTAGATGTAATCTGATCATACAGACTAATCTGTATCCTTTTTAAATGGCATTGTGCAAATTATGTCTGCTTTATCTAAAAAAATTGCAGCCAAAGGAGCCATGTACTTAAAACTGTCAAATTAGTGTAGCTGCATCTTCAAGGGCCATGTAGCTAATATGCAAGGCAGATTACACCAGTGGAGCAGTTCCCTGTAAAGCACTTCCAAGTGCCCATGCCTGCTTGTGGCTGGTCAGCAGGTGAGACCAGGCTTGTTTGCAGAACCCTCTCCTCTCTCTTCGATATTGATCACCAGACCTGGCGTGCAACCCAGTGCTTAGAGTAAGACTGATGGACTCCAGTGTTTTCCCTGTCATCTGGATATAAGCAAGACCCCAAGAAAAAGGATCACTGACCTTGAGAAACTTCAGACTCTGGGGTTGGCATGAGTGGAAGACATGGAGTAAGGCAGTTCTGAATAGAAACTGGAAATAGAATCAACCCTCTGAACCTAGACAAGAGGACACATGGCTGTTTCTAGAAATGGGAGTCCTGGCTCCCATCACTCAGCCCAGCAGCCTGGATGCTGCCTCTGTCACACAGAAGAGCAGAGTGGAGCTTTGTACATTACATCTTTGCAATCTTCACTTAGGCAGGAGTGAACCCACTCTGCTCATACTCCAAGCTAACATAGAGACATGGTGTTATCTCTCAGCAGAATTTGATAATACAGGTCTATTTCATTAATCCAGGCTTACAGACAGGTCTGGACACAAGACAAGTTATCTCATAACCACCCCCACAAGAAAAAGTACTCTGGCCACACCAAAAATGAGAAAAATGTTAACTCACTGAACAAGGACCTTGAGCCAAGACACTTATTTACCTCAGAAACTAATGCCCGTTTCCTTGGCATCTGGGGTTCACCAGGAGTCTGACTCCAGCAGTAGCCATGAACTACCCTTCACCTGGATGTGCAATGACAAGAGATCATGAAAAATTACAAAAAGATCTTCAGGAGAGGACCTGAAAGTATTGTTTACAAACTTTGCCTGGAAGTTGATTTTGTGCTCATATCCAAGACACACAGACATATGGGAACAGTAGAGTATGAGCAAGATCATCATTCAAACCCAACAGCTTCATGAAACTCAGTGCAGAAGAGTAGTTTTTGTGACTGAAATTTTAGATGACAGAAAATGGAAGGATGAGAGCAGGAAAAGAAAAACATAAAATTAAAAACTTCTTCCCACTTAGCTGTCTTCTCTGATTCCTGTCTGTTTAACCTTAGTTGATTAAATTTTCTTGGTTGTCCCAGGACAAGGATAGAGGATAGATTTGGAAACTGATAAATCTACATTTGGGGACCATCCAATCATCCTGATGTGGTCTGCTGAAGATCTGAGGAGATGTTAAGATCCTTTAGAGAAAAGCAGAAAAACACTGCAAATGTGAAGTAGTTCACTGATATCTAATTAGCAAAATGTCCCACCTCAAAAAAGAAAAGAAAAAAAAAAAGAAGACATGTATTTTTCATTACCTCAGCAGTTTCCTAAGATATTTATGATGTCTGGCATAACACACAGATCACTATGCCTCACTCCTAAAGGTTGTTGACCGTTAATTAAAATTTCACTGTACGTCCATCTTTGGAGGAATATCTCCTCAGCTTGCCATCTGGAAGGTTAATAACAGACAGATTTGCAGGCCGTGCCGCAACACTCAGATCCAGAGATGAATTTCAGACACTACTGATTGCACCAGCTGTTCAGAACTGTGTATTGGTTGGTTTGCAAAGGGCCCCTTCTGAAAGTTTGGGTTCAGTGTCAAGGCTTTAACAGGGTCCGATTACCGTGCTGGAGACACTCATGTTGATGACATTGCTGGGCATGCAAAGAGTAAGAAATGGTCTTGTGAAGAGATAAGGGATTCTCTGTGTCCGTCTGAGTGGAGAGAGCAATTGAGTCTCCCGGATGGACCTGAGGCTGCTTTGACAAGAAAACAGCTTCAGCCAGTATTTGCTACCATCTTCCCTTCCATGATGTTGAGCTTCATAGTTGGAATTCAGGTGCAAGTAATAACACAGGCAGGTCACATCTTCTCTTTTAGCATCAGAAAGATTAGAAAAATCTTCCAGAACAGGGGACTTTTATAGCTCCTTGGTGACCCTTTTGAATGTTTAGGGGGAGTTGCTGGGGATACACTCACAGCTATGGCACTGGAACACATAATCCCTGGGATGGCATTCATAAGCGTGTGTAACCCAAACTCCTTCAGTGATCTCAGCTCCCCCTTTTCCAAAGAACATTTCATTTCATTATATCTCTGAGCATTAAATAACTGGTGTTTGCTTGTCCCTGGCATTTGTAAAAGTCTCTGAATCAACAAATCCTGTGCTTTAATATTGGTTTGTTGCTTCGGCTGTGTCTCACAGCCTCAACTAATTAAATCATTTTTTGCATCCAAGCTATTGTCTAAGAGGTGCAGAGGAGCACAATGACATATAACCCAGAAATGCTGTTTGTGCTTGGAAAATGATGTTGCACACTTCACCCTATAACCCATGTAGGGCTGTAGTCTTTTACCACACAAAGATTATCAGGCGGTAAAGGGCAAAGATGCTTGATCAAGCTGAGCTGTCCCACATGTATGGAGTCGTGTTTCCTGGTAACATGCTACAGCCCATATAATAGAAAACCAGCATCCAGAACTGTAGGCAGAGTTCCCTGGAGAGGAAAAATTTGCAGCTAGACAAAAGGCTGCTATTTGGTACCTTATTCTGGCACTGCTTAGCATTTTGATCTATTTCTACTTGGGAAGACAGCTCATGATGAAGAAGGTCTCACCTTATCAGCAATGGACAGCAGCTGCTGCATGGGGAGGAGAGGTCTTTAGGTGATCAGCTGCACTGGGAATAATTTGAAGAGATGAGAGTTAATTAGTCCAGGATAAACCAAGAAGGGATCTGATTAGCCAGAGTACTAAAAGCCAATTACTTCCAGAACACAGCTAAATGGCTTCACAAAACTAAGAAAAGACAGCATCTGATAGCTTTTCCAACACATGAGCTCTGATCATTAAAAAAACGACCTCTTCTTGCCCTCCGCCAGAAAATGTAGTTTTGGATGAGGGCAGATTTGGACAGGGGTTTGCCTTTTTTTTTTTTTAAATAAAGTAATTTCTACAAAGGTTTGTAAGATACCCTGATACTCATGAGCAGGCTTTAATGTAGAGAAAGACTCATGACCACAAAGCATGATTTTTTTGAGAACCACTGTTATGAGCAAACTGATCTCCCTTGCAGACTCAAGTTGTCCCTTCTTCAAGTGGAGTTGGCACTCCAGTAATCTGGCCACCCTGAGAGCTGTATCAGGTCAGCCTCCTACCAGCTGGTCCCCTCTTCTCTGGCAGGAAGAAGATGTCCTGTATTTAACTAATGACCTGATGATTTCCTTCCCATGGAATGCACATTAAAATATCTACTAACTCTGCTTGTGGTCTTAGCCCGTATCTGAAATGTTAAGAAAGGAGTTTCTGGACATTTGAACACATTCAGCAGCTTGCACAACATTTATATAAAAACAAAGGGATGAGCAAGGCAGGCAAAGGAAAAATGTGAGCACGAAGTGGACAATCTGTGGGCTGGTGTGTGGCTGCCTCTGTGGCTGCTAACACTCAATTCCAGCTGGACTGTCAGCTCCTTTCTTGTAAGCACACTGTCAATGTAAATTGACAGGATTCCCCAGGATTCAAGCCTCAGAATGTATTCCCTTATGCAACACTAATTGTTCACAACAGGACAGATACTGCAGGAGAGGATGTTTGACTAATTGCATATCAAATTGCACCCAAGCCAAAAAGCAGTTGCAAAAGAGGCAGTATGCAGTTTCAGATAGGGTGAAATGGGATCATGTGAATGCATGAACTCAGCCACTTAGGTTCTGCTTAAATTCTCCCTGTAAATACCCAGCAGAATTTGCAAGGCCATAAGCTGGTGCTCTGTGTGGATGTGAATTGCATCCATAGCATGTATGAACTGTGTCTTGTATAATTCATGAGAATAGCCACACGGGGTCATACCAAAGGTTCATTTAGCTCAGCATCCTCTCTCTGAGTCTGAACAGTGAAAGGTGTGTAGGAAAACAGCATAAGAAATGGGATAAGCATAGCATGCTCCTTCCTCTGGTGTACTCTATCTGCTGACAGTCACTGGTTCAGGGACTTCTGGAGGCTGTTCCTGCTTCCCAGAGCTTAATGGCCCATGAGAGACCTTTCTTACCAATTCTGTCTAATTGCTTCTTCTGCCCATTCTTGCTTATATCCAAAACATCCTGTGGCAAGGAGGTGCATAATTTAATTATATATTGTGTGCAGATGTTCTTCCTTTCATTTATTGTGATTAATAATTTCATGTTTCCCATTAACTCCCGTGTTATAAGAAAGAGTGAACAATCTTTCCTTACTCATTTTTGTGATTTCCACTTCTTCCCATAGATTGCTCTATATTATTTGGAGAAAATTAAACCTTGAACTGTCTGATCTCAAATATTAAGGTGATAGGAGATCACACCTATTTGTTAACTTGCAGCTTTATATAGTGGACTTGTTCTGAATTCCAGGTACAAGAAATGTTCTCTCTTTAGTGTTCAGGCTTTGAATACAAATTACAGCATGAACCTGCCTCCAGCATTATTATCCATTGGGCTACTGGGATTTAAAAACTCTTTGTGTCTTGTCTGGTTACTATGGCCATTCTCAAAGTCTGCTGTGTCTGTGCATTGTACCAGACCTGTAAGTGCAAGGTCGAGCTTTGTGTTGCCTTAGAAGGTACAGCATTTCAATGAAAACCTCTCCGTGTTCAGACACAGAGGTTTCAGCAGGCCCCCAGATGCAAAGACCAAAAAGACCCCAAAAACCTTGGATCTAAAAGAAAAACAACCCTCTTTCCCCTTTTTCCTCATCTTCATACGTAGTATTGTTCAAAATGCTGCTGTGAAGGTCTCCCTATGCAGATGCTCCACCCATCATTGGCTTCTCTAGCTTGTCAAAGTCTCCCATATATCTAGTCTTATTTTATGCCATATACCCTTATCCTGATACGGTACCAGATGCATCTCCCTGATTGCTTGCCATGGGCAACAGTCATTTTTCCTTTCTCAAGGGAAAGCCATACCCATACATCAGTTCTCCACCTTCATGCCAGAGACCCTCTCCCTTGCTTCTTGTTTTCAAAGGCCTTCATACAAAATACACAACGGGTAAGAAATGACAGAAAATCAGAGCAGTTGCATTTTGTATCCATCTGGTGCTCGTTTGAGTGGCTGTGTAAAAATACAAGCCTGGATTTGAGGTCCCCGTCTCTCATCACCCTCATAGCTCTGTTTCTGTTACAGATTTTTTTCCCTTTACCTTGTCTGAATTTGGCTCACAAGGCAGGAAAAAGTGATATTTACAGTGTTTCAATTCTTATTGCCAGTGTCTGGGAACAAGTCAGTGCACTCTGACAATGTTCACTTCGAGTGTGGAGCATTACCATTTTCAACAAGGGCAAAGAATCCATTGCAGTTCACAAGAGCTAAGGTTTTTTAAGCTCCTTTGTAAAATTACATTTCTGCAGACAACAGAACACTTAGTTGAGTCATTCTGTGCAAACCAAGTGAAATTTTTCAGTTGCAGTTCCGTGATCAGCAGGAGGTATGCATCATTTGAGGGGAATATTTAAACCACTCCACATGGAAGTTTATCTCTGGCTGTGGTCTGGCAGCAGCCTGGGCAGTGGCGGGACTCCACCACAGAGCAAAGACCAGGGCAGCCCCCTCCTCCTTTTCCAGCTGCTCCCTCCTGCTGTAAAGGAAAATAGAGCAAGAGCCCATCAGTGGAGACATCCAGGCCGGTACTCCCAGGCCCTGCCCTGCCCTGCCCAGCCCAGCCCTGACCTGCCCTGCCCTGCCCTGCCCTGCCCTGCCTGCAGCACAGGGCTGAGTTGTGCAGCAGGACAGGCAGGGGGCTGACAGCTGGAACCATGGCTCTGGCTTGGAGGCTCCTGAGAGATGGCACACCACCAGGACAGGCTGTCCCAGCCCTTGCCTGCCCTCCTCCAAGTTGTGTGTCCCTGCAGAACCATGTCCAGCAGACGCTGCCCAGCAGATGTTCTTGCTTTTCTGGGTGACATCCTCCATCAGGGTGCCACACCTGCACATCAGCACTCAGGGGCCAAGTGAACACAGCTCCTCATGGCTTCAGATGAGGATCAGGGACCCATCTCTGGGGACAGAGCTGAGGCAGGCAGCACCTTGAGTGCTCAACACTGTTGAAGGGTCCTGAGGGCTCGTCTCTCTCCTGCTGCTGCATCATGAGCACTGATTTCCTCCATGTGAAGGGCAGTAGCAGCAGCAGTGCCCTACTCAGCTGTGCAGACATGCCAGTTCAAGAGAAAAAAAGACCCATCCTGCCTGTCTTTCCAAAATTCACCTGGTGAGTAGCAAAGTCCCCTGCCATTTCCATGCAGGGCCATTGGAAACCTTTGCTTGCAATCATCCTGCAAGAACCAGGCTGTATTTAGAGAGCAGCCCTGCAGCAGAAAGGGCCACTGGCAAGGTCCCACCCAGCACCAGCAGCATGAGCGTGGCAGAGCTGGGACTTTTGCCCTCTGGGGCTTTCTGACCCCTATGGCAGGTTTCCTCCCAGCACCACTAGGACGGCTGTGCCAGTGTTTCTGGTGACTCCCCAACCCTCTATGCTTTCTGAGTGACACTGTGTGAATCTCTCTCTCTCCTTCCTGCACAAGCCCACCCCACTGGTCACATATTGCTGGCACCCTGGCACAGCCAGAGGCAGCTGAGAGACAGCCATTCTCACTTCTGTCTAGTCCTCCAAGCTCCTGGAGCAGAATATCCTCCACTGGGCAAGAAAGAAATAGTAGGAGAAGGTGATCAGTGTTGTCGCTGCTGCTTGGCTGGTAGAGGAGGGCTCAGGGACAGAGCCCAAAGCAGAGACACTCATGGCATACCAGTGTCTCATCTTCTTTTCCATGAATTGGCAGGGGCGGGGGAGGGGGGGGGGCGGGTGGAAAGATGTATCACCTGGACTTTCTTCACTGCTGACACCATACTGTGCACCAGGAAGGGACAGGGAGAGAGCTGTCTGACCCCCAAGCTGTCTCTCTTCTCTTGTCAGGCAGCTCTACCCAAGAGCTGCCTGCAGCCATAGGGGCACCTCTCCCAAGCTGTGGAGCTGCACCTGGAGCATCCCCTAGGATGGCTTACCCCAGCAGTGTGCCCACTCACAGCTGCAGAAAGAGAGGAGAACCAATGTCAGGCCCTGCTGTCCCCCAGACTGTAGGCAGACATGTGCCTGGACAGTCCTGCTTCGTGGGGAAGAACATAGAAGCAGGACAAAACCCCACGGTGAGGCAAGACAGAGGCACTGCTCAACCCCTAGATGCCTTTGTCCTGCTTTTTCTGCTTGCTTCTGGGGACCAAAAGGTGACCAGGGGCTGTAGCATGTGGAAATGCTTCCCACTGCCGGTTCACAGAGGGCAGAGGCCATTCACAGGGTGGTGTGGACATGGCTTGGAACCTCTCCTGCCCCTCTCCAGCCCTGACTGCAGCTGCCAAACCCCAGAGAGGACAGGGTCCATCACTGCACTGCATCATCCAGCCCTGCTGCAGGACATACCACCTTGACTCACTTCAAAATGGCAAGGCAGGAGCTGGTGGGCCAGATGAGGATGAGGGAGTTGCTATCCTTGCTGCTGCCATCCTCCCCTTCTGCTTCCTCCCCCACTGCCTTCTTTCTGCCACTCAGCATTCACAGTTCTTGGGGCAGAGCTCAGACCAGAAAGATACACAGCATGGTGGCAGCTCATCTCCTTCTCAGGCAATGTGACGGATTGCAGACACATCAGAGGGGAATCAGGACATGGCTGAGGGGAAAGTCCTCCTCCCTCCACCTGCTGTCAATGCCCCTTACCCTGGGCTTCACTGCTGGTTCCTGGCCTCCAAGCAAGCTTGGTGCCACTTTGGGCCATTCTCTGTGGACCCACCCACTCAAACAGCTTTCCACACACATCCCAGTCTACTCAACCAGCCCAACTTCTTCAGCTTCTCCATGAGGCTATTCTGGCAGACAGTACAGAAAGTATTCCTGAAGTGGACAATGGCCACTGCACTCCCCTCATGTCCCAAGCCACTCATTTCACCACAAGAGGTTATCAGGTTGGGCAAGTAGGGTTTCTATTGCTGAATGCATGCTGACTCCTAGTTCCAATCATCTTCATGTTCTTCATGTCTCCAGGATGTGCTGTGGTAACCCCAGCACTTCCATGAACATAGGAACTCCTCTTATTATCAAATATAATAATAATTTTCAGCTACATGGTGAGCTTGGTCTTATTTTTTGTAGCGTTTTTTTTTTTTAAGCCTCTCCAAGAATATGGCTGTGAAAACTACAGTAAATGTTTAACAAGATGTGTGGGCTCTGTCCTCATTAGTCTAAGCAAGACAGGAGAAGCAGCAGATGCATGCAGAGCAGGCACAGCTGAACAACATGAAGTTAATTTGAGTTTGGATGGGGAGAGCCCTTGACTGGCAGACAGCCCTATGTACTAAAGGGCACTGATGTGAACCAGCACATGTAAGCCCTCAGCCACATTGCATTGCCTATTGCTCAAGGGTCCTTCACTGGAATCTGGTTTTGAAATACCGCAAAAAGCCAATGGCGACTGGAACAGAAATTTTAGATCAACTTGTCATCAGAGCCATTTTAAAACTGTATTCACCTTGTGTTTGAGAGCATTTTTCCTTAAGCTATGTTCACAGAGCTTGCTATGATAATGTACATCCAGGGCATTTTTTCCTTGTACACTTGCTGTAATACCATCCACATTCTATGGAAACAGAACAGAGATACAGGGGAAGACTTGCCCAAGGTCAGAGTAGGCCGGTGTTGTGGAAATGGAAAAAGCACAGAAGCCATGTGGAAAAGATGGGTCTGATCTATACAGGAGGCACTTGAAGGACAGTGATTTTTACAAGAATTTATACCAAGTCTGAAATGAAAACATAGTATCAAGACTATTTACATTATCTCTTGTCTTTATTCTTAATAATGGCAATGATGTGGCTTGAAAATAGAATTACTTTGACCTTAAACATTAAATTGATATTTTCATTAGGGATTTTTAACTTCTGATTATTATTCCTTACATGTTCTCATCTCCTCTTTCCCCTTCTCAAATTAACTGCCATTTATTTATGACACTACCCATGTCTGAACTGCCAGGATGCCTCTTCCTAGCAATACTCCCAAAGTATTTTCCACTGAGGTTTGGGAGCAGACCTCTTTCCTTAGTTCACCCAAAACTCGCTCCTTTTATTATGAGAAGATCCAGATACAGTGGCTATTTTCAGAGAAGTTCATGGACCCCAAGAGGTTGCACGCAACCTTTTGTACAAAGCCACTAAAATAAACAGCCTCCTCCACCTGCATGCTGTTTAGCTCGGGGGGTAGGTTGAAGTCAGTCCCATACACACGGTGACACACCACAGTTCTCTCCAGCTGTAGAGGACTTCCCAAGGAGCACCCAGGGCTAGCTAGTACTGTTGCATGTAACAGTCTGATACACAGCAGGGAAAGAAAGAAAGAAAGAAAACCTGTTTTGCTGAATAGAACCAAAGACATCAACTGTGAGGTGCTTTGAGTCCCCCTGAGAGGCACTACGTTATGCCATCAGCAACAGTCTGGAGCCAACAGCGATGCACATCTTGCTCTCAGACCCTTTGTAAGATCACAGAGATTTGAATACAGACTCCAGATCCAAGCAGCAAGACTAAAACTCTCTCTGCTTCCTTGGGTAGATCTGTCTCAGATGAGAACGATATGACAAAAATCCCATATGAAGAAAAAGATAAAAGTACATGAAAACTATGTGGCCCAGGGAGGAGAATAATGAGAAAGACCCTCTGTAATGCGACAGAGAAGACCACTGTGCCTGTGTGAAGTGAATGAGAAAAAACACCCATTTTAAACTACCCCCTTGGCAAATGCATGGTTCCTGTTCAGTCCTACTGCATGGGACATAAAGCAACTGCCTGGACCCTGTAGTTCCTCAATGTACCCTGTAAAAGCACCATTTGGCGAGTGCCCTGACGTATATTAGCAGCTAGAGAGATGAAGTCAGAGGTGAAGGTCATGACGTCTCTCTGTTTCAGTTCTATTCCTGATGCAGACAGACAGCAGGATTACATGAGCTAGGACACAAGTCAGGGCAGCCCCTACCACAAATTTGGTTTCCAGTTTGCACTATTCAGGTCTCCCATGAACTCAAATATCAGTATGACAGAAGTGTTGAGAGAATGTTGATTTGCAAGACTTTGGCCTTGGTTATACTGTTGTCATGGGCAGAATGGGACCTTCAGACAAAGTTTGTTAGAGAAGCCCTCCTGTTGAGTCACAAGGTACAGAAAGGACCCCCTTGCTTTCTAAACTCCTTCTCAGGGAGTAGTCTAGATGTGACTGGATCCAGTCTTAGCCCCAGATTTTGTCAGTGGTTTATGACTAGAGGATTATATAGGTGTAATTGAACCTTTATACAATTTTGTCCTGCAAGAATAAGGACAGCAAACCAAATATATTTATATAAAAATAATTATAATTGGGCTAAAAGATCTTAATCAGAACTGCTTGCTGCACAGTATAGGTAGCTATAACTGTTAGTATAATACAATATTGAAGCAATTATATTGCAGCTAGCAAAAACAATTATTAAGTAGAGATTGATGTTGCTCCTCCATGCTAACAACCCTGGGCAATTCCCTTTCACTCAGCTCTGAGGAGTAACCCTGGGGGATGATCCCACTCAAGGAAGGAATCTCCAAACACATTCCGAGAAGTATTCTGCTAGAAGACATGGGAACTGGCACAGTTTGTCCAGAGAATTTGCAGATGGCCCACCCCTGGCAATGTTCAAGGCCAGGTCGTACAGGGCTCTGGGCAGTGTGGTCTCGGGGAAGGTGTCCCTGCCCATGGCAGGGGAGCTGGAACTAGTTGATCTTTAAAGTCCCTTCCAACCAAGCCATGATTCTAAGAAGACCATGCCATTAATAAGTGGGTCTGGGCTTTTATAGTAGGGAGTGATTATCTTCAGTCATGTGTCTGGGTCAGCGTTGTCAGCTCAACATCTTCAGATAAGTTATCAGTAGTCTCACTTTCTTGTTCTTTATCAGGCACTTTATCAGGTCTGCCACATCTTCACTTCACTATCAGGATATTTAACTTTGGGATTGATGAGTCAGGCTGGTTTCAGCGTTATTCGACACCAAAAGCAGCATGATGGTCCCTTCTCCATTCACAGCTGATAGCTTTGCTCATAGGGTATTGTTCGTGTGGTTTTAGCCCCATTCCAGGCAGAGAATCCTGCTACAACTGCCCTTCTGGGCAGACTGAAACCTATTTACTTTGACTAGAGATTTAAGACTATAATTTACTCCTATCATTTATATCAACCTTGAATTCAGATCGAACTTTTTGAAAACATCTAATAGCAGTTGCCAATTAAGTCATTAGGCTCAGTTATCTTAAATAGATGCAAATTTTACTGCAAAAAGCTATAAACAGCTGTTGAGAGAGGAGATCTCTTTTACTACAAGTGATATAATATTGCTAATCAGGCAATGTTTCATTTTCCTAGAGTGAAAATATGGCTGCTGGGAGGATACTGATCCCAAGGAACTTGGTCTGATTCCTGCAGCTCCTTCTGAACTCCTGTGCCCCTTGAGCTTTCCTACTCTCCCTCTTCAGAGAGAAACATCTGCAAAAGGGGAGAACATCAGTTAACCTTGTGCTTCTCTTCGAGCTCATCAGCAAGAGTGATTAATGGTCTGAAGGGAGAAAATCCCTCTTAGCATGATCCAGAGAGCGACCTGAAGGATTGCTGCAATGTAGTGTCACACACTACATACAACTATCTCATCCACAGTCTGTGGTCACAGCTACTTCCCACTATTTGTACTCAATTACAACATTGAAATTTGTGTCCATTTTGCAGCATGCCAGGCCATAATTGGTGGAGTATATTTTGCTGCCCCAAGAGAGTTACCATTCCTTTGTCTACCCCTGCTTCTCCTTTATTCTAAATCGAGGTTTAAAAGCCAAAACCACAAGTGGTTTTTCCTTGAAGATTATAT
This sequence comes from Acropternis orthonyx, assembly GCA_035583155.1. NCBI lineage: Eukaryota > Metazoa > Chordata > Aves > Passeriformes > Rhinocryptidae > Acropternis > Acropternis orthonyx. Next base: position 17,639,658 of record JAWWEU010000111.1, on the reverse strand, counting down.
TAAAATCATGTCAATGTTTTGATTTCAAACACTTTTCCTGTAAATTAAAATTTTGAGAGGGGGAAAAATTACATCAATTCATTGATATTCCCATTCTGCTTCAGCTCTCTTCTGAGACTGAAAATGCAGTAAACCTGATTTGTTTCAACACAGAGGCACTTTCTGACAAAATAAGCAGTTTGAAGAGTCGTTTCTCAAGCAGCTGTTACAGAGGCAGGCTCAGAGCTTTCCAAGATCTCCCTCTGCCCACTCTGTTACCTGACTATTAAAGAAACCCTCCTCTCTCCAACTTGTCAGTGCCATTCATATCATTGGGCTATCCAAATAAAGGGGCTACTTCATCAACCAGCAGACTCTGGGCTTATCAAAATAGTTGAGGGAGCTGCTTTGGAGCAGTTGTATATAGGAGACCTGAGTTGCAAGCTTCAGGCTTGCACTTGGGTTGCACTCCTTTATGCCTTGAGATAGACTGGAATAGCTGAAGTGACTGTGACCACCTCAATGGGACGTGTGCAGCTGCAGGATGGCATCAGGCAGGGTTAAATGAGAATGAAAAAATTCTCTGGCTTTCCCTGCACGGTGAGTCCTGTTCATCAGGATTTCAGGAGGCCAGAGAGGTGCGAATAGCAGGTGACACAGAGAGTCACTCAGCATCAGCCAGTGCTCAAGCACACACAGCTTTATCTGTAAAATTAATATATTCTGTCCTGATAAAGTAATCCAAGATGAGATAGGAGACAATCAGAGCTGGTCTTATTAGGATGTGATATAATTAATTTTAAATTACTTATTTAGTGAAATTGTGATGATCAGTGTTGTGTTTTCTCTCCAGATGACAGGGTTATAAGTTAGCTTCAGGCTGTCTGAGTATATGAAGCAGGAAGGAACTGTAGTTAAATAGCAGGCATGTACTTGTCACACATAGTACATTAATACCCCTTCCTTTTTTTCTCCCCTTCATGCCCTTTGGCCATGTCTCCTCGGTCTTTTACTTGTTTGACCTCTGGCATATATTAAAAAACCACTGACAATCAAAGGTCAGTACAGTCACTTACTACTGCTTGTGAACAATATTAATCAGAATTTAATTTCAGCTGCTGCAACACAGTGTGAAATAGAAACACCTTCTTCAAACACCTCCTGAATTTTCTCTCCCAACCTCCTAAATTTCAGCCCCCTGGAAAGCCAGGGGCAATGCTTTATTCTAATTGATTTTTCAGACATCATTGAGCCCACTGCCATATTACCTTTTTTTGTGCTAAAGACAAAAAGATATGTATCTCTATAATATTCAAATTTGGTCATCATAAGGCTTATGTTACATTTTAAAGGGTACCTATCAATTTTTATGTGTTTCAATGGAGTTCTGTTTTAGAGCAAATTCACAACCTTCTTTGCATGTGCTCAGACATTATCTCTGACACCTAGTAGCTTTTGCAATCTTTCCATGTCTCTTTAGAGACAGAAAATGCTACATACAGGATGGAAATGGACATAATGAATTCCACACGTAAAAACAAAACCACACCCACTAGAATGTTAACAATAAAAATGAGACCATTTCAACAAACATACTTCAGACTACGCCACTCAAGTCTCAGGTCTCTCTGGGAGAGGAGATGTTTGCAACACCCCTCCATCATTTATATATATTTGGCTCATTCTGGCCATGTTTGTAAATCAGATTTCTCAGTAGAGGACCTTTAAAATTGGGTGGACATTCCTGTGAGGGTCTTTCACCTTGATTCTCCCCTGATACAGCTCGTTCTGAACTCCAAGGCAGTCCATATCCCTCCCGTAGCACCGTGAACCAGCTGAACAAGAGCACCCAGCAGCACATTACAGCAGAGCCTCTGGGGAGCTGAAGTTTTCCTCTATTTGTGAGCAACTGAGCTGGAAAGAAAACTTCTAGAAGAGCCCTGCTTAAAAATATCTGAGCCCTGCCAAAAGGAGCTGACACATTATCATTTCAATAGTCCTGCCATGCACAAGTACTCACCAGATCTCTGCAGTTAAACAGTTCCAGCCTTGAAATTGCTTTTGAAAACCAGTGATACTAACTCCTTCATCTGAGTATGAACTGGTGACATCCCCTTGACTCTTCCCTGTGTGGTGAGTCATGATCCTCATAGTTCAACTCATGTCCAAAACTAAAATGAATCATGAATATTATTTTTAGAGCTAGCCATGGGCACTGGCATATGTGAGTATATTCAACAAGGTTGTTTTGAGGATTAAAGCACACTCCTAATCTGAACTGGAAAGAATGAACTGTTTTATTAGCTGATCTGACCTTTGCTTGTATTAGAGTCAAGCTTGTGACTTCAGTGATAACTCATATTTTATTGCCTTTTATTCTTGTTACTCCTATAAACCCTGAGAAGTGTTGTCCAGATTTTATTTCCCTTCTTTATCACCAGTGAAATCGTGTACTGGGTACCCAAACATTTTTACTGTGTAAATTCACTTAAGGCAAAGATGCCACACAGGGTCCAGGCTGAAAAAAGCAACAGGGTCTACCTTTTTTTATGGAAGTTGTATTCACCATGGTGGTCTGGGACATCTGCCCAGATTGATGAGTGTCACTGAGAAAGTTAACAATTCATTTACTTGAAACTGAGCATATAATTTCATATGGATATCACGGGTGACAGAAGGCACAGGGCTCTGCCAGCCTGCATGTAGAAGGACTTTTCCTTTTTAAAAGAGGACTCCTTTCTAAAACTCAACACCAGGAGGCATGGTATTGCATTTTCACTATAGCAGACTATCACACATCAAGAGAAATCCCAACATGATGATTGAATTGTGGTGTTTGCAGACCTGTGGGCTGAGCAGCATTTTATGTTTAGTTCATGTAGATGGGAGAGCCAACCTGTTGAAGGAAAACAGCAAGTATGAGAACTGGAGAACCCCAAGAGAGATGAAATTACTTTCTCAAGATCAAGCAAGTCCATTGTGACACAACTGAGGGTTCAACCCAAATATCCCAAGTCCCGTTCTAATAGCAACCACATAACCAGTGTTTGCTTTCACAGCCTGCCATCCTCCATTCATGCACTTAGAAAGCACAGTGGTGGGAAAGCCACCAGCAGTGGGAAAGCCACTGGCATTGCACCCTGGAGTGCATTGCAGAGGGCAAGCGACAAGATGAATCCTGAGGCTCAGACAGCCCTTGCTGCTGTTTCATACTGGTTTTAATCAGGCTGTGCTGAAAGGCAATTTTTGGATTTCACTGTTTGTTCAATGCTCATGGATGCAGCACCTGGTACCCATCTTATCCAATTTGAAAGCAGATCTGTCTCACAGATCTTGGTTGCTGGAATGGATGACATAAAAATCTCAGGCCAAAGCCATGTGTTGCTGTGATTGTGTTAAAAGGGCTAGATGAAAAGGAAGCATTACAGCTTGTACATCATCACTAAGAAACATGTTTGTAGACGGGTATACTTGTCCCTTTGGGCACCCAGATGCTTCCCCTTTGGAGATTGATCCCTGTTGGTATAGCTATTTAAATCCTAGTGGGTTTTTATTCAATGCCACAAGTAATTTTCTAGAGCTGTTAGAAAACTGGAGTTAGGAAGGGATGTTTTCAGATGATCTGGGGACTACAGTCACCATTATCATCAGAGCCATGAGCTCTCCCCATGCTGCACCTCCTGAGGGAACCCCAGGGACCCAGGGAGGCTTTTCTTAACTGGCAGAGACCAGGATTATGTGAAATATTTTTAACATATGTTTTAGTGCCTTCAAGCCCACACATTATAAATTATTTATATAGAAAAAAGACAATTACACTTCTATAGGCTGTCTTCTGCTTTAGAGTAATTGTTAATTATCAAACATATTTCAGCCAATTCAATAATTGGCCAGAACTGGGCTTTGCAAATACCTTTCACAGTTTCCAATGCCTTATAAATCTATAAATAAAGAATAAATGTCTAACTTACCACTCAGCTGTGTTTATTTAGGATGCAGTAAAAGCAGCAAAGGAAGGAGGAGGAAAAGTGAAATCTTTCTGAGAGGGCACAAGTTCCTTCTGCTCTGTGACACGTCAGCTCCTCTCTGCTCAGTAAAGCAGGAGCTGACATGTGGCTGCTGCCAGTGCAGGGTGATGAAGGACAGAGCACTGGTGGTGCCTGCACAGCAGATGGGTACAAGTCTATTTGATGCAACGTGAAACAAACACTGGTCTTCTGGAAGTGATCTGTGAGCAATCCCATGGACCATCCGGTCTCAAAGTCTCCAGGATTGAGTATTTCAGAGTAGGCACACAGATGGAGGGTTATTTTAAACTTCACGGCAGGTTTGCTTGCAATGTCTAATATTAGTGGTCAGCTTAAAGTCTGAAATCATGACATTTCAAAATTTTCCAAAAGATGTTTTAGCAATAATAATTTAAACAAGAACACTGATTGACCTTTTTATCCATACAGGTGTCTGATCCCTTTTATCTCGCCAAATACTGTAGACCAACAACATCCAGTGACAATAAGCTCTGCATTTTAGTTAGCATGTTGTAAAATAAATTTTCTTTGATCAGATCTAAGTGAGTTACTTCAATAATATATTTAACATCTTCTTCTCCCAGAGTGAAACATCTGTTTTTTGGGGAGAGCTCCTGTTAAACCCATTGGCCAAGAAGTCAGGTTTTACAAAATTTGAAAACGCAGGAGGAGAAGAGATACAAAATCTACCAAGCATTAGTATGAAATTTTAGATTGGTTTCAGCAAAATATGGGGATAGGTCAAAAAGGATACAGACTCCAGATACTTTCCGGTAGTGGTGAAAACTCAGAGGCACCAATGCTGTGTAAAAGCACATTGGTCCCATTGAAAAATGTGGAATACACGTCAGATATTTAACCTCGGTGTTGTGCATAGCCGAGTGGAACAGGAAGTGCACTACCTGGCAGATGTATTTGGCAGCACTGGGATGTGTGTTCCTTCAAAACCAGACTCCTCACACTGTGATTTTGGTTTGCCTGTCTTTTTACTACTGACTGTAATTACTCTTGCACGATCTCATTACATACCTGCTGTGGTGGTGCGGCACCACTGTGTATGCCGGTTCCAACGATGGGATAAGTGGAGGTGCCTGGAGGTACATCATTCCTGTCAGCATCATGTGAAAACAGCTAGTTTAGGGGTTGATTGTGCTTCTTATTTCAGGAGCGTGCCATCTACTGACAAGGACTTAGTTATTTCCAAATTAGATGGTACTCAAAAACACACAGTCTAGCTCCTGGATATTGTAGGACCGATAAAACTGTGGATGTGCACTGCCAATGGCTTCCTCTGGCTGTTGTTTATAGCAGATCTTACCAACACCCTTACATCACACAGTAAGTGTCTCCACATTGATAACAATGGCACTACTCAGCTAGTAACTCAGTGTGGATAAGGGTATCCATCTGGTCCTTGGAGATGTAGCTGCATCAGCTGAAGGATCTGCCAAGCATTCCCCGAGCAGTCTGTGTGCGTAGACATACGGGCTAGCACAAAATTGGGCTGGGGAATATGCTGATACGGAGACAGCCAGAATAATCTGAGCAATAGATAAAGACCCTGTTACAATCCAAGAGTGGCTCCCCAGTGTAATTAGGGAGTGCACTGTTATACAATTAAGAAAATTAATTAGATGTAGACATAGGGAGTGCAGGTTGAAGGCATGTTGCAGCACAGACTTGTCTAGCTCTGTGGTACTTCTGAGATCTGTTGGTGGTATGATTGGTTTTACAGTGTCTCTGAATGAGCTGTGTTTCCAGATTTTTCTATTGACCACTCCAGTGGCATGGAGCATAATTTACTATATACAACAGAAAACTTCAACCTATCAAAACCAGTGTCAAAACAGCTTGAGCACTTTTTGCTCAACACAGTGAACCTCTTCAGTCTAGCCAGGTTCGCTCATCTAGCTAAGTTCTGATCTAGCTGTCTCCATCCCTCCATGAAATGATCTTGTACTTAGGGATGGAAACACCAAGTATCCTCAAACCAGTCATCGCCATGTTGCCAGTCATTTTTCAATGAAATGAAGGATATCTGGTCAACAGTATTTTGGTTACCTTTTTCTCACAGGAACCCCAAACCAGAAATGTTCATTCAGCAGAAAGCAAAACAACCGCAAAAAATCATCTGAGAAAATTTAATCTGTTCTATGTATAGGAACTCAGAGAAGAAATACCATGATTTGATGAATACCATGTTTTTTTAAGACATGTTCAAGTATGTGTTGTTCCCAAAGTGTACCTTGTGTTAAAAAAACAGTACCTCCCTAGCGACAATAGGATATCACCATTACATAGCTCCATTATACCACAGAATGGTGATAGGACATCAGGTCCTGAAGAGAGATATCCTTTAAACTAGAACAGTATTTGCAGTCCTGTGGACAGGGATGGCTCAAGGATTCTTACGAGGACAGGCAAAATTAAATCTGTAGGTGCCAGGGACATCTATTACTTGGGCCCTGGTTAGCCTTGAGTCTGAGCCAAAAGCTGAGCCAAATCTGAGTCTTCATGCCAAAAGCTGAAAATTGTCAAAATGTAAATACTTTTACACATTTAGATAAACACAAGTTTCAGGGACCTCAGTGGCTCCTGCAAAATGTACAGCACCTCTGAATGGATGCAGACAGCAACTGAACAAAGCAAATCTGAGCAATGCAGCTTTGGAGTCGGGGTCTAAAGGTCTAAATGTAGGTGGGCAGTAGCTTAAGTGAATGCCCCAAGGATAACCTGGAAGTCATTAGGAAAGAGAAATGAACCTCAAGTTCCTAATTCATAAAGCTTCATTTAATCTTTCTACTAACTTGACAGAACACACAGGAAATCTCTGGTGTGACCCATATAATTTTAAAGATAATGGTTTTTTTTTTCTTGTTACTGATGTTACAGGTGTCACCATACAATGCAAGGTATAAACTGTGAAATTAATTTTATTTTCTCTCTCCATAAATCTTGTTCATTGTTTGTTCTCTAGTCAACTTGGACAATAAAATTTGGTAAGATAATTTCTCATTCAAGCTTTCATGCAGCAGACCAGCATGTCTGAAATTCAAACATTATCAGCATGTATAAAAGCACCCACACACACACAAAAATCCCAACCCAAAACTGAGACAAGTTCAAATTAAATTAACATGTAGAAGGCTGGCACTCTCAGCTGGAATCAACTTCATTATTATTAAGTTCACTACCGCTGTTTCAGATGGCTGCTTCTCTCAGGGTTTTGGCTAAAGGTGCTTTACAAATTAGAGGTCGGGTTGGTACTTTATAATTTTCTCATTTTTCCTTTAATCTCTTTTTTTTTTTCCTATTTAATAAATCCTGTGGTGGTTGTTTCTGAAACTGAAAACATTTCCCTAGTCTTCTGTATTCACAATTGCCATCTCCTGGGCGAGACTTCCTCAGCAGAAGATTCTTTCTCCCCAGGCAGAGGGGAGCATCCTTCATGTGACACAACCCGCACACCAGAGGATCCCCCAGGGATGCCACTGCCCTCCATCACAGAGATCCCGTGGGATGCCCCACTGACTCCCACAACACCCACACCAGCAGTAATCGATCCCGTGTTTGACAAGTGCCGCATTTCCTGAGCTCTGACTCCACGCAAATTAATCAGCAAATATGACAAGCTTTTAAAATGTAGCAAAACACAATTTGCCATAAACTGTCTTGGTCACAAACCCCCTTTAAACCCCCAAGAGATCATATCTGCCTCGGCATGTGTACTGGGTAAATTTATACAGCGGTCTAAGAGGATCATTACAGCGTGGGAAAACATACACAGTTTTACAAACACACACAGTTTTAATCTACCTGGCTTAGGGACTACACCGGGTATCTTACTCATATCAGTTACCAAATAAATCTCTTTAAATAAAAAGAAATATTTTCTTTTCTTATCAAGCCTACGTGGATGTCATTAAAGACAGATAACATTGAAGTCCAGGTATCCAGAGAGCTATGCTCAAGAATTGGCCGAGGAGTGCTGGCTAATTAAGGAGTTAAGGTGTGCAGAGAAAATGAGACACAGAAATTAAAAATCTCTGGAAATGCCAAATCCTATGCTATCCCTAACTAAGCTGTGGCAAAAGGATTCCATTTATTACCAAAGAGAGACTATTTTATCATTAAAGCAATGTCACACTGCCTTGGCCTACTCTATTTCTCCTTTGAAAGCTTTATTAGACAAACAGGTAGCCTGACTTCTTTCGGAGGTGTTAAAGGCAATGAGAGCTACAGGTACCTAGTAATAAATCCGTTTCTTTGGATTTGTGTCTAAATACAGGTCCTCAATGGCAAGGAGGCTGGTTGCTGATTTTCTCTTCATAGTCTGTGATGCCACTGCCAGGGCAGAGGCATTTGTAGTGGAAAGGTAAAGACACAAAGAAAATACCCACTTACACAGAAATGTGTTTAATGTGCTCATGTGTCTATGATGCAATGAAGACACATCTTTGGGAAGACTTGTGGTGCTTTCTACATGGACAGACTAAAAGTTTTCATCAGGACTCTGTGTCCCACAGTCCTGTGTTATGTGAGCTGCTTCGAAGTGGCTTGTGGCCTCAGCAGAGCACTTGGGTGAACTCTGACAGTGATTGTGGCTATTGCTGTTGTTCCACCTCAGCAATTAATGGTGATATGCCAGGTCTGGAGCACCAGTACAGACGCTGTTATCTGGGGTCTTGTGTCCTGACTGGCAGGGAGCGAACAACTGAGGATGATAATGAAAATTCCCCATGAAAACAAGCACCACTGTTTTCTCTACATGTAACACAGAGGAACACTGAAACATTTTACTGTATCAGCTGACAAGGAGCATACAGCAGAGATAAAAATGTCACAGTCTGGGCATTTAGGAGAATAAGAGAGAGACTATCAAAAAGGATATGGGAATTTAGGGAAGCCTGAAATGCTTTAAGACATTGAAAGAAGTCCCTCACTGTCATCTTATGTTTAAGAGCTAGATCAAGCTATGCCATTTAAACTAGCCTAGGCAAACGTAGTTTGGTGAGGGATCATATTGAGGAGCAGACCAGTTAGCTTGAGCTTAAGGAAAACACCTCTGAGTTTGCTGGGGGCTTTTCTGAATGAATAAAAGATGGGTTAGAAGGAATATCTTAATCACCCCCTGAGCTGACAACATCATTTTTACACATTTAGAGGTGAGCAAACAGACAAAACCAAAACTGTTTTGGAGTTTTCCAAATAGGAGAAGATAATTTGTTTTTCTAAGTCAGCCCTGTGTACTACAAAGAGAGTGCACACACCTTCTTCCCTGAAAGTTGCAAGAGTCAAAGAAGAAAATATTTTCTCCAGTTCCTGACATTGTTCAGCTCCTAAATGGACAAAAAGCCGCTTTGTTCATCTTCTTTCTGGCTGTTAGTCTTGTGTTTGTCCATGTACTTCTTTAGTCCATCTCCCAGATACATTCCTACTATTTTCTGCTGCACGCTCTTTCT
>JAWWEU010000111.1:17607553-17630089 GCA_035583155.1 Acropternis orthonyx | reverse complement strand
ACCCATTTGGGCTGCTGATATATGGCAAGACATTGCAACCCGAGTAGAGAAATTGACTGTGAAAGTTCGCCATGTGGTTGCCCATGTACCCAAGAACCGAGCTAGTGAGGAACATCACAACAACCAACAGGCAGACCGTTGTCTTGTGTTTGTCCATGTACTTCTTTAGTCCATCTCCCAGATACATTCCTACTATTTTCTGCTGCACGCTCTTTCTCTTCGCACACAGCCCTGCCCAAGAACCACACTAGCCAAGCCCTCCTGCCCACGCAGGCAGGGGGTGCTGCACTGAAGGGGGACTGCACTTCAGGTGAGAGCTGCATCAGAGATTTCAAAGACAGAGGAAGGAGTTAATGAGTGGCCAAAGATAACAAGTGAACTAATTTGCTTTATTAAAGAAAGAGAGGATTTTATGCTCTACGTGCCAGTTATACAGAGAGAGACAGACACCATGGCAACAAGCTTGTCACGCAGTAGCAGGGCACTGCTTTAAGATTAACTATCACTGGGGACATCATTAGTGGTGGAGCAACTTTGAAAGCCTTGGAATTTAGGTTCCTTTTGCACCCAGAATCTCACTTGCTTTTATGGAATTTGAATCTCCAGTCTATAAGCTTAGCCTGGGATAACAACAATAGCAGGCTGGGATGTTGGAGGCATCCTGAAAAACAGGGAAAGGAAAAATGTGACTACACTATCTCAGCACATCCAGGCCTGCCGGTTTGTCTGAGCTGTGTGGAAATGAAGAAAAAAACCTACTATTGAGTCAGGTGCAGCAGGATTGTCTGAAGTAAAGAATGAAAAGGAGTTTGGAAAGGACTGCTCCTTCTGTGCTTACTAATGTGCCATGTATCTGATCATTAACCTGCAGTGATGGAAAGGAGAGATCCCTCTGTAAATCTCCCATTCTGGGAGGGTGAACAGGTGATAGATAATTACATGTATGAGGTGGATTCTTTTTATTCTCCTAGCTCATAAGCAGGATCCCAAATACCCATGATTGTCCTGTACCTGATGCAGACACTTACTCTGGTGCAAAGCTGGTGTCAGATGCTGATGGGGTAGGATTTATACCCACAGAATGTTCCTCTACAGGCAACCACGAGGCAATTAGTGCACAAGGCACTTAGAACTCTGAATGTGGTCTAATTTGAATCTCATTTTACAGGAGTAACATACAGAGTTCAAGTTTCCAGTTCATGAGGCTGCAGTGCAAAGGAAAACATTTTTGTGGGAAAGTGGAGAGAGATGGGAAAGATCTGAAGAGCTGTAGTAGAGTTTCTGTGGGAGTCTCTTTTGCCCCACCATATCTACATAGTGCTGAGAATGCCATGCAGCATAGTTTTCATAGTGACAGGGGACATATCACAAATTCATGAACCTTTGTGACTTGCCTGCATTGTAATTCCCTGTGGCTGAGCTATTCAAATCTAAAGAGAGCTGCAATGCTTCACAGCTCCAAACCAAGCACAGTCAACATGCAGCATGTAAGAGTGCAGAGTCCAGATGCCCAAGGCCTTGCTCAGCTCACTGTGCCCCACTACTTCCACAGGAGCTGCTGCAGTCATTATAGTGAAAAGCTATTTTAGCCCCATCAGGATTAACTGGGAGAACTGATGAGCGCAGACATTTGCTCAGCTTGCAGCGTAAGGAAGGAAAATCAGGTGGACATTAATCATCTTTTTGCAGATGCATCAAGTAAAAAGGAGAAGCACATTCAATCCCATGAAAAGGCTTATTTTTGAGCAGTTGTTCTCTAAGACCTGATAGCCAAGTGCTGTGCTCAAAAAACAAATGAAAGAGGACATGGTTCCTCTGGAGCTGCCTGCTTCCCAAAGATAAAGGAAGATGGAGTGCAGCTCTCTGCCCATCCTGTACAGAAGCGTGAGAGTCATTGAGATAACTGTGAGAATTATTGTGGTGGGGGCATCTGGCTTGGTGTAAAGGGAGAAGAAGTGGGAACCTGCAATGGATTTCTGCATATGTTTGCATTTTCCCAGTCCTATGGAGAGAGGCCTCTCTGACCGTAATTGGAACGAACTCATGAATAGCACATGTGAGCAGAAAGCAAATCTGAAGCTGCAAGCATTCAGCTTACCCTGCTGCATGGTTAGTAAGGAGACATGTTGCATACTCAAGATATAGGGCAGGGAAGAACACGTTCATTTTACTGAGGAGGCAGCGCATTCACCAGAAAATTCTCAAGGTTTTGGAGCCCTCGGCTTGCCCCAGGTAGCTCTGTCTTCCAGGCAGGTGGAGGTACACGGATGTCTGCTGTTGGTCTGCAGGCAAATATCTGCCATGAAAAACTGGTGGCAACCTGCAACACCTACATGTCATGGTCAGTGATATGTGCAGAGAGACAGTGGGGGAAAGTCTGTGGCTCCCACACTGGCTGCTTTCATCCTGCATCCTGAACTGGGAGGGGACCTCTAAATGAGCAGAAAATATCATCTATTAGAAAGGCAGAGCCATGCACTGAAACAGGTATTACACCCCTTTTAGTCACGCAGTTGTAGCCAACAGCAAGAGGAAATTTTGGGAGATGTCAGGTGGAGATCTGGGGTTTGTCACAAGGAATTCTGCATTCAGAGATGGGAACAAATGACAGCTTTCTTCTTGCTCAAAGAAAGAGTTTAGGAACAAGCAGGGGTGGAGAGTCCTGTGTCCAGGATTTTTGAATGCTGCCTGTCTCAAACACAGCATTGAAAAGAAAGGCGGAAAGAGTCCTGGCCCCACATCTGCTTTGGAGACACAGATGTCTGCCTGCACTCCTTCCACTACTGGGGAGAAGTGTCAAAGACATACCACCGACCATGACATGCATGGGCTCATCAGATCATTACTGCAAGTTACAGAAATATTTTATGATTGCCAATAAAGACTGCTAGATTATGTCGCCTGCATTGCTATGCTATTACTCTTTATAATACTGTGAAATTTAAGGTAGAGAGGTTTTTTTAAAGGACAAATGTTTTACAAGGTCTTAAAAGAGCATAGCACTGTTAGCCAGTGTAAAGTTTAAGACAGCTGAAGCCAGTTAGCTTCAGTTTCTTCTTTAAATCATGATTCACAATAGCACATCCCTCACACACTCAAGTTCTTAGATCCCCTACATTTGCATTTTATTTTCCTCCCCTCACCCTTGTCTTCTTGACATTCTGAGCTGCAGTCACTCACAAAACTAAAACTCCAAATTCCATCTTTGGGCATGCATACAGACAAGTGTTCATAGGAGAAGATCTCAGCTGAAATAACCGCAGAAAATTGAATATGTCCTTCCATTCTCTCTCCTCCTCGAAGACTGATCCAAGACTTGTGGAGGAGTGCCATCACATTTTCCTGATTCCTAGTTCATTCTCAGGGATGTGTCTATGCCCTGTTCCTCTGTGCTCTCAGCAGCTCATCATTTGCCTCCAAGGTTCTCACCTCCAGCTCCCAGGGCAGCAACACAAACTGTGCTCACACTCTCAAGCGTGGGTTTCTCTCTGTAATGCATGTGCTGGATGTTGCAGGCAATGAAGATCCCTTCCAGGATTTTGAATGCTGCTGAACTTTGCTGTGCAGTCAGAAGTCAAACAAATGCCCCCTGGGTCTGTCTGTGCTAAATCAAAATTTATTAGATTTCAGCATGACACAAAGCAATACTCTTTAGGCAGAAAAAGTAAAGGAGGTCAGTTTGGGGTTTGTTCATTTATTTGTTTGTCTTTTTATGTTTAAGAGTGCTTTTATTTTATAGCTGACAGGAGGTCACTTCATTTTTAGTGGCTTAAAACAACTTGCCAGTAATCAAAAAAGTTTCTCTCTGCTTTTCATAACAAGGAGATGCCAAAAAAATGGTTCCATGTTGAGAAGAGCTTCAGAGGTCTCTGCTGAATTGATCAACTGTGGTTCAAACCAGTGTGCAGCACAGCCACTGAGGGAGAAACAGAACAAGGAGTCAGGCCATCTGGAAGGTCTACAGGATGCCACTGGGGCACTCTGCCATGGCTCTGGGAGAACAAGTTGGGAAAGGCTGGAGTTGCATTTTAATCTCTTATACGTGTAGGATCCATCTGCTCTGGAACTTCAGGGAAATCTATTGCCAGGATCAGCCTCAGACACTGCATGTGGCATCTCTTCCAAAGGAAGACCAGTTCTCCAGGGCAAGCTGCAGAAAACTTCAACTTTCAACCTTGAAGAATTCTAAGGTGAGTGTATGCAATGTACAAATTTCAGCTAGATTTCACTAACTCTGACTGAGGGTCACAGGGCTTTTTAGCCATCCTCCTCCCTCTGAGCCAATCTTCAGCTGAGAGGACTAATTGGATGGACCTCTCGGGGCTCCCTCCAGCTGTTTCCTGAGATATATTTGTATTCTGCAAAGGGAAGACTCAAGCTGATTGCTTTTATTACAGCTCCAACAAGAGAAATTTGCATTAAAAACAATGTGGGGAAAAAAAGACCTGGCATCTTAAAAGGTTTCTTCTAATTCTGGCAGGTTGATCAGTACATTTTCTGCCAGACAAGAACAGTTCCCTGCTGTGTGTTTTCTAATGAATTGACCGCTGCCCTCTAAAAGAAGACAGTGAAATGCACTGTGTAAGCATCTTTTCAATCAACCTTAGGAGTTTTGAATGCATCTTCACTTTTTTGCTCATATAAGGTAAATTCATTCTACTAATTCAGACAGGCCTTCTGAGCTGAAGGACCTTTTCACATAAACTTTCCCTTTGGATCACTATCATGTTTACCTTATAATAGTGATTTTGAATAAATTTATTGTAGTGTGGTCCATTGCTGCATCTTGACAAGGTGGTATTTCAATATGACCAGCCTTACCTCGGCCAGAGAGAGCTGGATAACTCCATTCTTGTCTTTGTCCAGGAGTTGGAACACTTCTGAAATGTAGGAGAGGGAGGAAAAATTTGGATACAAACTACAGAGTTCAGCATGCAGAGAATCACTGTCTGACAAAATGCAAAGGTCTGGCTTTTTGCCATAATCTACTGGAAATCTAGACCGGTTCTGTAAGATAATATTACAGCTGTTCTTCTTTCCTCTTACAAGTTATTTCTAAGCTGCTTCATGGGGCAGACTCGATCTACAGCAGCAAAGTGAGAGTTGGCAGCAGGACAACTATAAAATCTGATGTGGTAGCATCTGGTATAATCTGGGGACAAACCTGTAAATCAGGTTCTGAGTAAGGACTGTAAATGATGAATGACACAGTTTATAGGAGCTGGGACAATGCGGGAGCCAGAGCACTGGCCATAAGTTGCTGATGACTGTAAAGCAGAAGAGAGTAGTATAGTATGTTATGGAAACATGTCCATGGTCATTCAGGCAGCAAGCCTTTTTCTATTTCTCTGCTGCTTTCTCCAACACACAGAATTTTGCTGCCATCCTGACATTTCCATTAAATTTGCTATATTCACAGTTAAAAGGCACAGAATAGTTAACGCAAGCCTCACATTTTCAGGAATTCCCCTTGGCTCATGAACAGAGGCACTTACTGAACAGGGTCTCCAGGCGGATCATACAGGCCACAAAGCCATCGAAGTCAATGGTCAGCTTGCTGCAGGCATAGCGGGCGACAATGCTGTGCTGCACCTGATCATTGAGCATGAAACCTGAAGGCAGGAAAGCACATACACCTCTGACAGAGCATGCTAATATGCTGTCTTTTATGTGACATCTATGGACTGCTTCAGCTGCAGGCAGACCTAGTTGAAGGTCAGGACTATTCCTCCCAGAAGGTCTGTTGGACTCCATCACCCACCTCTGTGGGTCCTTTCCAAAGCCCATTGTGCTGGGTGAAGAGAGGCATGAAGTTCTCCCAGAGCATTTTGTCAAGCTGCATATTTCACATTGTTTCACAGCATAACCAGTCCTACGTTCCCCAGATAAACCTCTAATTAATGAGTCTTGGCACTGTAGCTGAATAGCAGTGATTGCAGCAGAGCCAACTGCTCACATAATGCATTGGGCTCCATTCAGGCCCATATTAGTGCTATTTTTGTCTCTGGATCATTCATATAAACTCCAACGAGCACAAGACAAATCAAAAAACCAGTGCTCCCCTTGATGCCCCTGAGCTGGCAAGCACTGCTACAAAAATTAATAGTACATATCAGGGAGGGCAATGTTGGGGCATGCCTTGATCAGGCTTGCACCTTCTCTAGTGTGGAGAAAGGTGGTGGGAGGAAGTGAAGGAAAAAGAGAGTTTGGGCATAGCTCTGAAAGAGGACAATTAGATTAGGAAATAATGAGGCCAAAAATAGACCAAGTAATAATTGGATGGATAAGCAATGGACACAGCATGGACCAAAGTATCAGTGGCTCATAATGTAGAACAGAGGACAGGGTTTGATGTGTATAACAGCAAAAGGATGTAGCAGAATGTGATTGTCAGGAAGGGAGAATGGCACTGGCAGTGCTGTAATCTAGGTGACAGTAGAGAAGAAAAGCCATTGACAGTCTCCACTGTTCTTCCAATGTTTGGTGATCTGGCAGGGTCCTGAGCAGCATACTCACCTGCCTCTCTGAGGGCATTGCGCATCTCGTGGGAGTCAATGGCACCAGAGTAGTCCTTGTCCACTTTCTTATAGATTTCCTGCAGCAGAGGGGAAGGAGGGAATACGGAGAAGGCACTTCAGTGTGTGCCCCCACAGCAACACAGTGGTGTGGGCACGGGGAGACAGGCTTGGACTTTCACAGCTGGGTCACAGCAGCAGTGAAGATGTGTTAACACAAGGCTCATCAGGGGTTAGAAGCCAAAATGGACTACTCAGAGGGCTTTTCTAGGGTTTAACCTTGGTTTGCTAGTCCACCCTGAAGCCCATCCTCCCTCCTCATGTGGCTAGATTAACACCAGGTTAATGCCAGCACAATCATGCCCACCTCTTCTGTGTCCACATTATCACTGCTGTGCAGACACAACCTTGGTTTTCTGATGGCTGGGACAGGGACTGCCCCTATCAGCCCAAGCTCCCACTTTTTGAAACATTAATGAGCAAGGGAAATGTTTCAAGTAGCTACTGGCAAACAAGGCAGACTGGGAAACATGTCCCCATGGGCTGGCAGCCTGCCTGCCTTCATATTGCACGGTGGCAGACAGACCATTGAGGAAAATATCCTATCATTTAGCAAACACTGCAATAGACAGAGTCCATTTTGTTTACTATTTCGGACATGATGAGAGGTGCTTCCTACTGTCAGCAGGCTTATTATTCAGAATTAGATGCCACCTAGACCTACAGATAATACTTGATTAGGGTCTCAGGGTTTATTTTGCTGACAAGCCCTAGGACAGACCCAGGGCTTCATGGAACTCCAGGACAGATGTTCTGTGCTAACCAGAATCACTTACGGTGGCAGCAGGATTGTCTGAAAGGGATGTCGTCATACAAAGAAGGTCCAAATTTGACCTTCCTTTAGACTGCTTGATTCTAGGTGAAGTTCTTGGGATATTAAATGCTCTGCCAGAAAAATAATTCAGCATTTCTAAAAGGTTGAAAAAAATACAAAGCCAGGTTTTTGTAGGTCCTAAAAATATGTTTCTTGTGTTTGCTTATGCTCAGCCAGCAATGCAACATATTGCAACAGCAGAGTTATGTTCATATGAGCTTTAGTAGGGCAGGCAGCCGAGAGAGCTGTCTTTGCCAACAATGAAAGAGGGTTAATCTGCCTTTCCATAAGGTAGTGTAAATTATGGAGAGTGGTGGGCCCAAGGTGAAAGAGGATTTGCTGGTGCCCTGTTGAATGAAAGGTGTTTCAGAGCCCTGGAAGAAACTCCAGCCAGGAGAAGAACAGCTTCCAAATATATCTGCCTCTGATGGTTTAACCCTATCTCAGTTCTGGATCTGTAGTTCAGAGCTGAGAGGGAAAGGAAGAAAGTCAGAAATGTTATGTTACCAAATACTTTTGAATCTTCATCCAAAGTGTCTTGAATTCTACAAGTCCCAAGGTGCCGGTGCCATCAGTCTGGGCCATGTTAAGGCATGGTTCAAAAATCAAGATTCCTCTATCTTTAACAAAACCGGAGTACAATTAGTTCCGATAAAAACATATCAGCCGTCACAGTGTCATCTTAATGCCAGCTTAGTTCTAATTTGTAATGCATCTCCGTCTCCCACAGACATGCCCACAGCTTTACATTTGCTTAGCTAAAGGCATGCCAAGAATTTCTAGGCTATCTGCACTCTCAAGGAATGATATATGGGATTGCTAAATATATAAGCACGATTAGATCCACTCACATTTTGTACAGTTACCAGGAGATCAGAGCCCTTAGGGAAAAAAGGGACTAGCCTCACAATAGACAACTGTTAGAAACCAGAGGCAGGAACTGCAAGTGAAGAGAATGTCAATTGGAGGCTAAAGTCTTCCTCCATGTCCTTCAGGGCCTTGATTATCCCTTCCAATGGAAAATTATGCAGAACCAGGGATTTGGACTCCATGACGCTGTACTAACTGAGTTTCCGGTTAGGTTTAGGAGCCTGTGGACTGTAGGGCAATGGCATCACTTCTCCTAACAGCTGGTTATCCACAAGATCCACAGCTAATCCCTGCTGGCCTCAAAATGACCATGTCATGAGACCAACATCAGCATGATCCTGGCAGCATGGCTCTTGACCCTCCCTGTGCACCTTCCCAGCACAGAGGAGCACTAGCAGATGTGCTGACCTCTCCTTTTCCCTTGGCTACTCAAACCTTACTGGCTCCATGTGTCCTCCCAGCTGTGCAGAAGGGAGGGAGGGAGGCACAGCACACACTTAGAGCCTTTCCCCTGCTCTGCTGCTGTGAGCTCGGTGCTCCATACGTAGTACCTGACTTAGAGAAGGCAGCTGAGGATGTGCTTAAAACCTGTGCCCTGACAAGCATCTGAAACTGCACAGGTGCATCCAGGCAGAAGGTCCCTGTTTCTTCTCCTTCCTATTTTTAGGGAGAAGTTTAAGCAATGAGACATGCAGAGCAGGTGAGAGAAGCAGCGAATGGTTAAATGGCTCAGGTTTCTGCCACCCTGAGCTGACAGAGCTGCTTGGCTGAATTTTTTGCCTTCAGCCACAGGCCTGTACAACTGAAGTGTAAACTTAGCCCATTTTGTCAGGAACTTTTGCAAAAGAAATTCAGAAACTTTAGACGTGGGAAAATGACATTCAAAGGATACATCTAAAAGGCTGATCATCTCCCTGCAAGTGTTAATGCTGAATCCATCACTTTTGATGTCCTTTCCTATACAAAGAGGATGCACAGGTCCAAGTCAGAAACATTTTTAGACAGATATTTTTCCACAAACAACCTCAGAGATGTCAGTCACCTTAAAATCTTGGTAGCAAAGTAAATGCTCTGCCATTTTTTCCACTATTTCCCTTCAGCTGATTAAGATGCCTTTTTTTCTGTTCTTTTTTGCACAGGGGGAGGGGATGCTATTGGTTTTGGTGGTGCTAAGCTTCTGTCTGTCCACAGAAGTCATGCAGCAGCATAATAACATCTCCCATGGTGGTCCTCACAAGAAAGTACAGGGAACATCATGCCTCAGCAGAACATCTGGCAACACTTGGAAGGGGAGTACCAGGCAGTTTTTCCCTCCATCCCTTTCCCCCGTATTTAGAGGTTCAACAAGCCAGGAGAAACTCAACTGGGGACAGACACAAACTCAGGTTTTCATCACCCTTAGCTGATAGAGGAGGGGTTTGTTAGCACATTCCCAGCCCCATTCAACAGGAACTACACAACATCACTTACTCTTCACCAAAACCTGGTTTAGGATAGTTTGAAGCTCAGTTGCAGTCACTTCACAGTCCTGGACAGAAAACAAAACATACTTGAAGTATCAAGACAAAAATTATTTGAAACAAGCTATATTCGTTTGCTGTCAGACATCCAGAGACTATTTCGCTTCCATATCTAAGGCATGTGAGCTCTTAAGTTTTTTTCTTACACTTTACATTTACTCTCAGGTATCACAGGGAGAAGATCTTCAAAAAACATCAATACTTTCCAGACTTTCAAATGGGAAATAAGTGATTTGTTAGGTACTATGGTGACATGACCCAGTAAATGGCAGCTTTTTAACAGGTCTGACCGAATAAAGACGTTCAGGAAACCATTTGAGATTTTCCAGAAAAACTACATGAAAACTACAACCAAACAATACTACAATCACCCTCTCAAAACTCAGAAAGGTCTTTCTAACTAACTAGATGTTTTCCCTCTCTGGTACCAGTGGCTACTTGTTCATTAAGAGAAAATCTGACATGACAGCCACAGGCTAGCTCAGCAGGGCTTTGTAGATACTGTTTTTCAAATACAATAAATACAGAAAAGCCTCAGCCAACAGTTTTCCGATTCCTGGGGTTAAACAAAAAGGAAGGCATTGGCCAGCTAGGCAATTGTCAGAATTATACGATAACTCCACAGGTAATTTATTTCACTGTGGGATAATATTTTCACAGTCCTCACTTCTATCACCCCAATTTTCAAAGTTATTCCCTGCCCTGCATTACGGAGGGAGAAAATGACATTTTGCACTTCTAAGAGGAACAATGCAGAAAATCTTCTCTATTGTAAAATACATTGAACTGAAGCTGTGAATTAATAAAGGGGGAGAAATACTTGCTTTTTTGAAGACCAGTCAGTAAAAAGAATTGGCAAGTGATTATTTGCATAATCATAACAGAGAGATCCCTGCCTTTTTTGTTCACTTTAATCCACTTACCTCTCCAGAGAGCTTTTGGAACAGAGTCTTGAACTCATCATCTATATCTTTGTTATCAACATGAGGCTAGAGGACAGAGATGACCAAGAGTGTGGTTAACAAGGTGGTTCTGGAAAGTGCACTGTGGACATTGTAAAGATGCTGTACAGGGATCTATTTGCAGCAACAGCAAATGGGCACTTGCTCTGCAGTTATGGCAAAACAGAGGCACTACTTAAATCACAGCCAGCCAGGGGCTGACCTCGTTTGAGAGTAAATGCTTCCTAAGGCTGATGAAGAAGTTTTCTTCTGCTACCAAGGTAGTTTTATAAAATAGCCACAGAGAAAATGTTGCTGCACTTGGCCATAACAATTCAGCAGTTCCTTGGAAGTCTGCTTTTGCAGTTTCTCTCAGGCTTCAGGAAGACTTTGTTTTTATGGAAAGGATCATTCTGTGCCCTTCCTGCCTTCTCCTACCTGTGCTGGAGGGAAAGACAATCTAATGTGTTCCAGCCCAGCCTACAAGGGTGCAGTTTCTGTGTTATGTGGCCCAGGTACATGAAAATGAATGTGAAACTAAGACATGAATATATGCAAAGAATCTCCACAATCAAAAAATACTTATCCTGAGCACAAATTCATACTGAAACCCCAGCTCAGGTAAGAAATAAAAATCCTGCTCCTGTTTTACTCCCCCATTACAAAGGAAAAGTTTGCTAGGAAAAAAAGAGGGATTTTCCCAGTTAATTCATCTAACCTCATATGGTTTTGCAGACACCACGTCACCCATCATCCTGAGGGGGGGGAAAAAGAAAAAAAAATCAGAAATTACGAGTCTACTATAAAATCTTGCCTTTAAAATAACTAGCAAAACAAGTTGTTTGACTATAAGTTGTTAACAAACACACAGAACAAAGCCCCAAGTTTCCTTCTTCCCATGCTCCCCATCCCACCTCTGCCTGCCCCAACTCTTTGAAGATATTTCCCTTGGGAAATCCAGCCTTGCTCTTCTTATCTTGCATTCAGACTCTTGCTTTTTCATTCAATGGCTGCCGTTGATATAACCCTTTTTAAAACCATCTCCTCATCATCATACTCCCAAGTCCTGTGCTCTTTAATTGTGGTGACCTCTACTTCACAAACCTGAGGGACCTGGTTACCACCTGAGTGTTTTGTGGAGACCATCTGAAGAGCCATGACTCTCTGCCATGGATGTGTGTGTAGACCACGTAAGAAAACAGATCCCAGAAATGGGCGTATTTTACTGGTTAAGAGCAAAGATTGAGCACATGGTGTGGGTGCAACACCCAAGCTTTTCCTTGATGTGCCTCCCCAGCAGAAGAGGAGGCTTTAGAGAGAAGGTACCCACCGTGCTTTGGCCTTTTTCTCAGCAAAAACTCGCAGGCAGAACTCTCCATTTTTGAAAGGCTCAAAAGTGGATGGCACAATGAGATACTCTCCCAGGGGCAGCTTCAGGCGGCAGGAGACTTCACGCCGTTGGGTATAAGCACTCTGGGCCGCTGGTTGGTGCCTCATGAAGAATGCACGGCTTGCATAAATATCTGTGCAGTTTTCCAGCTGTGGGAAACGTGGTTTTGTTAGAAACTGTTTGGCGATTCCCCAGTAAGACAGTCACCCTGTTTTGATTTCAACGCTTTAAAGCCATCACAAGTTTTTTGTCACATAAAATAATAAATCCATGAGTGACAGTACAAAAGATAACCACCAGGGTTCTGTCATGGGAAACAGGCAGATAATTAGAAGGGGCAAAGAGCTTTCTCCATAAAGATTATCTTTTCACATGCCTCGTTAGAATTGGTAATATAAAATAAATAGAAGTATCTTAATGTGCGCTCATATCTGATCAAATTAGTACACTGCAAATTGTCCATGTATGGAGCATTTTTTGCTTTCATGGGCTGCTCATGGACAAATTTAAATTTCAGAATATTTTTGAGCAGTTTATGATACAGAATAAATGTCCTAATTGCACAGGAATTGTAGTCTCTAATTTCTTTAAACAGACAGAAAAGAATAGCAAACAGGACAAAGTAGTAGTCATAGGGGCGAGACTTTTGGGGGCAATTAGATGACTTACCCAACTTCTATTAGTTTTGTGAAAAACAGTGCTTAATTTTCCCTTAATACCAATATACTCTTAAGGAAGTGAAACATTTCACAGCTCATAAAATTAAACAGTAGTGTAAGAATAACATCTCTGCTATAAAACTCCTATTCATGACTTCTGCTCCACAAAGATGTCTTTCAAAAAGTGTGATTCGAGGACACAAGAAAAGTGCTGTGTCGTTGATACAGGGTGGGAAGCATTGCACAGGTATAAGGTTTCTAAGACCAGAGTATACAAAGATGTTACCCAACATTGTGTAATCATTCAGTTTTTCTGTTGTGAACCATAGAAAAATATGCAGGTTTTTTGTCTTTTTTCTTCTGAAGATAAGATTGAATTTGGTATTTATTCAACAGCCCCATCCTTTTTCCTCTCAATATTAAGCTAAGTGCAGCTGCAAAGATTAAGAAGACAGATCCATATCTTTTTCAATATATAAAGTTAATTTTCCCTTTGCATTTGCAAGGCTGCTAAAAGAGCACAGTTAATTGCTACATGGCCACACATTCATTTACTGAGAGAGAAAGGGCTGAAAAGACAAGGAAAAATGGGCAACATAGGCTTCTGGACCTCAGTAATGAGTATAAGCTATTCCTTCTGCCAGACACCCCTGGGGTCTCTTTCTTCAGCAATGAAAAGTCTCTTTGCCTCTGGGAGGATTAGGGAAGGTTCAGCAGGGTTTGTTCATTACCAGGAGCCCCAGCTCAGAACTGTAAAAGGAATGAATCCACAGAGTTTGGTATTTCTTCTAAACAACATTGGCTACATTTTCTCCATTTTAGAGTGCAGAGATCCTGTTCTGTCTTCACCTGAACGAAACAGACAAATTCTAATCTCTGTTATATTAACTTAGTGGAAACCAAATTTCAACAAATATAAATGAAATCAATATTGGGAGTCAGGTATCTGCAATAAATCCTTGTGCCACAGTCCCTTGAAAATTGTTATCTAGAACTTGAGATATTGGTCCAGTGAGATGTCATTAGTCAGGAAGAAGTCTTCCTGGTAGCTAAATTCTCCAGTGCAACAGGAGATGCCCATCTGGAGGCTAGAAGTCTTCAGCAGGGATTACGTACCTCCTGAGGAATCTGAAAGGAAGGGAAAGAGCCAATGTTAAAGAGCTGGTATATACCTGCATGTGAAAGTAGAGGGGAAAAGTCAGATAAATCCTTCTTCAGACACCTTTTTTTTTTCATTTTCATTTACAACCACATATTACAGTCTCAGATATACATGAACTTCTATCTTGTCCTAGAGCTGTTCCAGAGGAAAATTAGAATCTTTATCCAGAACATTTAGTTGCTTTTCTCCTGATATGTTGTTGTGAATTATGCTGTTGGTTGGAAATATTTGAGTAAGCTCAGCCAGGAAGGTCAACAAGTTAGCCCTGCTTTGCTAACCAAAACCAGAGAACTTATTACAGCAGACCTAAAATCTGCTAGTCTACTGTTACGGGAATGTGATGGAAAATATAAGGCTACTGCCACTAGCGAGCAGCCTGAGGATTATGAGATTGTTGTGAGGAAATTGTAACTAGTAGCAAATTTCAAAATTTGGCCCTTCTTAAATTAATTAAATTGCAATATTAACTTGTACCTCCAAATATAAGGTAGATTTTTGAAAGGGATTAGTTGTCATGAGAGCACCGACTACAGTGACAGCCAAAGAGGATGTGCTCCCAAGACCTGAAAGAGCTTTTAAAAATATCACCCATAGAATGACTGGGGGACCTGAGTGACCCCTAGAGACCCCAGGTGTTGTTCCCTATAACCAGCACGCTAGCAGGCAGGAGCTGGGTGACAGGTACACTTACAGTTATCATCAGTAGGCATTTTGAGCTACGTGACTTACAAAAGCTCTGCAGGGCAGGTAGACTTGAACATAAATTTTTTCACCTTCTCCTCCAGAGAGCTCTGACTTAGATCATCATCCATGCTGCCCTAACTGGACCTCCTCAGCCACAGCATCAGCTGCAGTGATGTAAATCTACAACAGTGAGTGACCCAAGGAGCTTGGTTCATAGCTGTGCTTCTACCTGAGATGACTTAGCAGCCACGCTTTTTCAAAAAAGTCTACATCTTAAGAGTCACTTAAGTGACTTAAGAGTCTACAGTGGGTAAGTTCAAAGAGAATACAGATGGGATGTATTAAATGTAAAGCACAAAAGCTTCTCCAGCATTGTACTCTGTGCATATAGATGTCAGACAGACATTATAATGTGCAAATTCAGGATGCTGAGGGTGTTTGGCACCATGGAGAAGGCAGGTCCATGTGCTCAGTGAGAACCATGTGTGCATGCAGACACTTAGGCACTAGGGAAAACCTTTCTTAGTTTTGAACCACTCTGCACAAGATCTATTAGCAAAAGTCAGCCACTGCCATCTGCTCCAACCTGTGCTCGCTAATGATCTTCATCTAGTGGAATCTACACAACATTTAATTGCTTTTCTCCACATGTGATATTGGGAATGATAATACTGTTTGGAAATTTTTATGTTTGCTTCTCTCACCTCACATCACAGAAATTAGAGGTTACACTGTCGACTTTCTTTCCCTACATGATATTTTTAGACAGAAGCAACACTGGGAAAATCAGGGAAAAAAGCCCCAAAATTAGTGAATCAGAACAATAGTATATGGTAGACAATGAATAAAATAAAAAAACTTGAAATGCAAGGGACAAATAATAATGAAAAAGAAAGTGACTGCTGAGTAGTAATGATAGGCTGTAATCAGAAACACTTATCTGGAATTGCCAGGCACCCTGACCGTGACCCCATTCAGATTTTGTAAGAGAAGACTCTCAATGAGACTGTTGCTAAATTACTGGGTTTAGTTTTACATTGCCATCCTGTTAAAGTGGGACAGAAACTGAGCCTAAATTTATTTGCATCTTCCCATATTATGTGGGTCAGGAAGAAAGGAGAGAAGGAAATGCCCAATTTTGCAAAATCCAGTTCTTACTGAAGTGTAGTGCTGAATGTCAAGATGTAACACATTGCTAATTTTCCCCAGAATAACAGAATTGGAAATAAAGCCTTTAAGATCAGGAACAAGCTTTACCTGATAAAGTGAATAACCAATAGTGAGCAGACCTTCTCCCATTCTCTTCTGTCTTCTGCGGTTCTTCTGCATCAAGCCCACCACTATAGTACAACATGGCTCATTCAAACTCCCTTCATGGTCATCATCTGGTTCATCCAACCGGATTTTAAACTGGGGATTGATCCAGTATGTTGCTAAGAATTCCCAAGGCGAGACAAAAAGGAGAAGACTTTGCCGTCATTGTAGCCAAGATGGCTGTTGCTAGACCTACAGAAACTATCTCTTTGGAAGGACTTTTGCCTGGGGTTTTTCCAGTTCTTTTCGGTGAGTTATATGGGTTTATGTTTTCACAGCTATGCTGAGTATCGGAGCACTGGGAAATCAAAGGACCAAGGTAGTTCCTGGGAACTAATGACTAGCAGGGAGGAGCTGATGTCATTAAATCCCGACTGTGATTTATCTCCAGGAAATGTCCTTGGCTGAGGCTCTTACTGTTACAAGAGGACCAAAGGCCAGACAGCCTCTCCAGAGGTCTAACCTGAAAATTAAAGGAAAGCAACACTGCCACCGAACTGTGACACTTTCCTGGCCTACCCAACCCTTCAGAGGATTACTCCAACCAGTAGCAAAAGCCATGTAAGCAGGAAAAGCAGACAGAGCAAAAAAAAAAGAATATAGCCACCATTGAAGTGCTTAGTGGGTCAGTAAACCCCAATGAGAAAATAAGTGTGAACTAGATCTTCATTCAGACTGCCAAGCTTTTGCTTATTGACTAAACCCCACAGAAATTGCTGTACCTCCAAGCCCTTCCCAACCAAAGCCCCCTCCAGCTCACAAACACTTATTTTTCAAATGTTTTGCCTGGGATTTCATCAAATGCCCATTTGGCTGGGTCTTAACCTTGGTAGTTCTGGCAGCCTCCAGCAGTCGAACCCCGTCTCCACTGTCCATTAAACATGGTGGGGTACCATTTATTGACCTGGTTGTTTGTCAGTGTGTCAGGAGTCAAGTTGCAGATCTCAAGGCGGGAGAAGTGCCTTTGAAAATCCGAAAATGCCATCCTGGCACACAAAAAGACAAGGGTTAGTCCATCAGCCTGAAACAGATGAGGCGACTGCAACTGGACACCTCTCCCAACAGGGCAGCAAATGTTGGTACTACAGATCTGCCCAAAGCTGCCTTTAATTGAATTCTGAAACTTAGAACTGGCTTTTGGGAAACAAAATTACCCACTCCCTAAATGATCTGTATCTTCTGGAGACAGTCATTCTCAATGGCTGTTACACATTATGGGCTCACTCATACCATTTTCTGTCATCCCCAGCTGTGGGCAGTCCCTCATGGATCATGCCTCAACAAATAAATTCACTGAAGCTGGTGAAACAACATGTGCGAGGAAATTCCATTTAAAGGGAGTAAGACTTGACCCCTGTGAAAGCATCACTCCATAGGAAAACAGTCTCAGTTTGGTGTTTTGCTTTAGTCCTATCATTGATGTTTGTTTTCACCATTCCTGGTAGGTTTGCATGAGTGACAGGCCTTGATTGCCCCATGCTGCAGAGGTCTGTTCTCATTTCTCAGTGCCTTATGGCCCACATAGCTGATTGCACTGGAGGACAGTGGCCGTTTATCTTTCCAGTCTAGGACAGACTGACATAGGTTCAGTACTGATCCATATAATCAGATAACTGGGATAGGACAGGCTTTCTATTAGGTCTGAGTAAACAGACTCTTCCCAAGCTGGTAATCTGAACTTTTTCATTAGTGTGCTGCATTTAGGCAAAAAAACAAACCTCAGAATGTAGAGCAGCTGAGGTTCATTCTTGCCACCTCATTAATTTTATTACCATCTGGTCTCTTTATTTTGGATAAGCACTGAGTTATGCAAGCTCTAATAAAAGGTAATATTTGAATAGAAAGGGAGATAAATAAGAGGCTAACAATGCACGAATGTCATTATTAACCCCCTTGATGCTGGCAGGTTTTTTCCATCCAACTGAAAGGACTGCTTAAAGCACATAAAACTTCCAAAAGAGTAAGCTAAATAAACAATTCTCACCAAAACTCTCCATCATGGACTTGCTTATCCAGAGCCTGTCTTTGTTTGGGATCAACATAATTCCATTCAGGAGCACTGCAGTCAAAGCACAAAAGCAAGCTGTTTAGTTGTTGCCTTTTATTTTACATGAGATCAGAGTTAGATTCTCTCTTAGGCCAATAAAGGAATATATATTTCTTCAACAAATACACTTTGTGTGCCTCCAAATAACAGTACACACTGCAATCTGACTATGCTGGGCTGGAATCAGACTGCAACCATATTTGCAACAAATAAGTCTTAAATTGAATCATTCCTGCCAAGTGCCAGAATCCACAAACATTGCAGACTGGCTGGATTAGGGAATTCACAGCCTGAAAGTCAGTCAGAACTTCTCCACTGTCAGATCTATTGGGTGCCTGATGTTCTGCCTAGGGAAATAATACATGCTCCATTGTTGGGGTCACAAAAGAACAGGAAAGCAAAAAGGTGTAATTAGAAAATATACAGCAGAGCACAGCATTGCTTTCTTCCCATTCTGATGTTAATATGCTCAGGATGGATTCTACTCTGATCTGCTCCCACATGACAATGCAGTTCTGCACCTGCCTCAGCAGGGTTGTCCCATGGCAAAACAGGTGTGACAAAAGCAGGATATGGCATGTGTGTGTGCCTGAGGTGCCTTATCTTGGGGTTGACCAAAGCAGCTCTAATAAAACTAATTGTAATGTTTATCTCTGTTTACTATCCTTAATTATGATACATCAGCACCCAGGCTGCAGTCAATCAGGGCAGGAAACTGTTGCATGAAAAATTATATTGTGGCCCAAATGAAAGTAAAATTTATGTCATTCTGAATATAAAAATGAAAGACACGTTGTCACTGTCATGCTCCTGAGATTCCAAGATATTTGAGGCCCAGACAGTTTCTGAGAGATTTTCAAACTTCTGTGCCCTTAGCTTAGTCAACCACCCCATTTTTTCAAGATTCTCAAGTAGATACTAAATACTGGTCTGATTTAGAGCTGAGCAACCTTGGAGTTGAAGCAGGCGCACAGTGGTTTATCCCTGCTGTAACTCCCAGGAACAGGACTGGTTTGTGTATTTTACTACAATCCTGGCACCATTGGTAGGATCAATTTGAGAAAAGCTGTCTTGCAAAATGAGGTGGGTATGGTTTCCACTGGCTTGCTCACAATTAAAACAAGGGTTGTTCTCTCCTATTAGAAAGCTCCACCTGAGGCAGGTAATAATGCCCACTGGACAGAATGGATCAATCTCTAACTTTGGTAATAAATTAATAGTTTTTTATTCCAACTGACTTAGTATTTCTCCTAAATGTGCTTTGTGATAGGATTAACTGCATAGTCCAAATTTAATTTTTAATAGATTCCAAAGTACAGAAAATAGAAAGAAGCAGGAGCATATAAAAACCTACTTATCACTCCAAGTTCCAGTCCATTCTACTGCACCCCAGGGATTTCTAAGCCTCAGTAGTTTCTCTGTCCGTCCTCGGTAATATACCTAAAAGATTCACAACAAACAGAGCCTGAGCACTTCCATTATTTCAATCATCACAGGGCAATTGCTCTTCAGAGAGGATAAAACATGATTTGTACTTGAGTGATGCAGTCCATTACAATTTGCAATAGTTAAAAGACACCTAGATGCCTTCCACCCTTATTTTACATTATCCCATGCCACCAAGTGAGCCATTAGCTGCAGCACTCAGCATTTCATATAATGACAGCAACCTACAAGGAAAAACATCAGCTACAAAACAGCAGAATATCTGCATCATCAAAAGCAGGAGACATTGCACAACACAGCAAGGCTGGAAAGAGATTATCCGGCATGGACACCTCTGTAATGACTCCAGTTTCAGAGGAGTGGGATTACTGTGGGCTCACTGCAAAGGTGAGACTAAAAGCAGAGTTCATTAGAGGCTTTTACTCCTTTTGCATCCGTGCTGACTGGCAAATTACTTGCTCCCACACACAATATAAACTCATGGGAACAGCTGCCTCCTTTCCTGCTTCTCCTTTCTGTATCCTCTTTATTGGCAACAGCCTGGCCCACCTTTACATGTTGTATCCCAGCCTGTTGGTACAGTACAAATGGCAGACTGCACATTGTACTCCACATAATTACAAGGACAAAGCTTCGGACCTGGCTAAATATTATAGGTATTGCCTTTTTTTTTCTCAGTAAGAGGGTGCATAAGACAACAACATTTTTATTGGATTGGTCACAGCAAGACATCAGAGAGTTGAAGGCACCGCAGTATTGCAACCCCAAGCCAGGTTTGCATAATGGCCCCAGAGAGGCTGGCTTACCTCTTCTGCTCCAGTGATGGAGTAAGCATGGCCTTTCACCAGCTTCAGACTTGTGATTGCTTCTGTTTCAGCTGCAGCAGTTATCTGGGGCAATAAAAGTATGCACATTTATGACTATATATTGTGTATGAACTCAGCTTTCATGAACAAGTCATTATAGGTGAAAATATCCAAAGCGGTATGCACAATGAATACCAATATTCTTGATGCAAAGTATATTAAATAAAGGTGAGATCCACAGCAAAAGCTCACATCTACAGTTTCATGCCCCTTAACATGAAGCCCTAGCACAGAAGAAATTCAAAAATGTATAATGAAATCTAAATCCAAACCCAATGCCCAGCTCAGGCAACACACCCAGTCAGTTGAAAAGACATGTTCACATGAACACAGGCCAAGCCTGCCTCAGTCAAGATCTAGAATATCAAAATTTGAACTCTGGTAATTCTATGTACCACAAACTAAAATTTCAAACAAGGTAATGAAACAGGATGTGAAAGGTGTGAAGTTTCTGAAACACGTTCAAACATCATCTGTAACTTGAGATTGTTTGTATTACAGATGTCAATAATCTTTAGGGCTGAAAATCAAAGCCAGAATCAGACTACAGGCTGCAAGAGTCTCTCAACAAGATTGTCTTTGGCAGTTGAGTGACTGGATCTTAAATTGCACAAAATTTGAATGAGAAAAGATACTCAGAGAATGAAAGAGGGTTTCAAGAAGACCAGTACAGAAGAGCTGTTCACGGTTCTAAGTATTATCCAACACCATCTTGGAAAGAGGGAGTCATGATGAGAGTTGGTTATTTAGAACTTTGCTCAGAATTTTTGTCACTGAAATCAATAAAGATCTCACATTAATCAGGATTTCCTTTGATATCAGACCTTCATACCTATATTAAACATTGGTCTGGGCTTTTGTTACAGTATGGACCAGAGCCCTGAGCAGAGGAGTAAGGAAAGTTTCATCAGTCTCTTACATCAATGGAGCAGCCAAGCAGTGACCCAGCTCTGAGAGCCTTCTGGATGATTTGGTACAGTTTCGAAGGAGCTCTCCGCAGCTCATAGGACTCAGACATGCCTCCAGTAAAATCCTCAAAGCCCTCCATAGTGGACCCTCCCGTGAGGGCCTCATAAGAGCCATTCAGCCTGTGGGAGAGATGACAAGAGCTATACAAGGGGCCATATCCACCTGTAAGCACATGGCACCACAGAAAGAAGGGTTTATCATTTAGTATCTCTCAGTCTGGGTGTGACCTGGGGCACCAGAATTAAAGCCCCTTGAAACAGACAGTTGGCAACACCCTTTATGGATCTAGAGGGAACTGTAAACAATGGGTGGAACAGAGGCTGCATTTGAATGAAGTGTGCTGTGACTAACACCACAACACCCAGGCCATCAACAGCTGCACCCCCAGGAGTGCTGATTCTTGCTTAGGCACCATACTTGGCATAGGCCTTCTCCAGCAGCGCACTCCAGAACTCGTTGCCTTCCTCTGAGTGCACGAAGACCAGCTTCCCATTCTTGGTGGGCAGCCTGTCGTCCACCACCACGTCCACCCACTCCCCGTACTGCCAGAACTGATGAAAAGAAGAAAGGAGATGATGATGAGGGCTGGTGTGCCCATTAAAGCTCCACACTACCATCTTCCTACTCCTTCAACTGTCATCAGTCCCCCCAACATAAGTCATTGTAGGGTTTCATTCCCATGTTGGATTCCCCTCCTTTGTAATACAGACAAACTGTTCCCAGCCCTGTGGAGCATTCAGCAGTTTCCTAATGCTGTATTAAATTTTGCTGATAAGTAATATTAACAGCATATTAAGTAATATTGTTGCACAGAACATCAAAAACACCGTCTCTGTCCTCTATGCAGAGTTTCCATAGTGGAGAATCCAGAAAGCTAGCATATAGACATAATACTCTAAATGATCTTAAGGCTCAATCCTTAAAAAGAAAAAACAATTCCCCTGCAAAAAAAGATGCAAGGAGTGGTCATCTAAAGGGAAAGCACTCAATAGTGCTAATCCCTTCTGGAAATATTGGAAACTCTGTGAAACATTGCTGATGCTAAATTTTGGCCTCAAAGTTAACAATATTTACTCCAGAAATTGATGCAGTACTGAAAGAAGATAAGGTAATTCACACCATAATACTGTAAGGTGAACTGGTAGAAGGGATAGGTATGCATTCTATAACTTCTGTCCTCACAGAACAGCTCGTTTAGCTTTGCAGGGGGAAGGGAAGGGAAGGGAAGGGAAGGGAAGGGAAGGGAAGGGAAGGGAAGGGAAGGGAAGGGAAGGGAAGG
>JAWWEU010000111.1:17532301-17598343 GCA_035583155.1 Acropternis orthonyx | reverse complement strand
GCGTGTTTCCCGCCCGCCCCCCCCCCCCCCCCCGCCCCAGCTCCTCCGTGTGCTCTGCCCGCAGGATGGACATCAGGCCGAACCACACCATCTACATCAACAACATCAACGACAAGATCAAGAAGGAAGGTACGGGGTTGCCCCGCGGGGTCTGGTCGTGCTCTCGCAGGCGGCACTGGGATTCCCAGGGAGAGTCCCAAGGAAGAATTCCTGGGGGTATCCAGGGGGCTCCCGGGGGTCTCTGAAGCGGCGGGCAGGGGTTGATCGTGGGCCGAGCTCTCGGCAAACGCCTGCTTGTAATGGAATAGCAGCTAAAGCCAACAAACGTCTCAGTTTTAAGTCTTTTTATGGAAGCTTATCGCTCCCTTTCTTCAGCACTTCCGTGGCTGCAGGTTTGCCTGTCAGTAAGTAAATGCTATAGGAGCAATGGGAATATTCAGTGGATGCTAACAGACGTGTTGGTGGCACACGTTTTGGTGCTCAGCAGTCCCCTCCTGCCAAGTTGTGTGGACTTCAGTGTGCCCCTCGCCTGCTCTAGGGGTGAAAGAGGTCAGAGCTGCAGCCCACACAAGAGGGAGGGGGCTGTGTGCTGAAGAACTTTGGTTCCTCACAGCGTGCTGAAAAGAACTCTCTTGCCCTTACCTGGCTGTATATTCCATGTCTGCACCAAACCATCCACTTGTGATCTAAAGTGGTAATTTATTACTTATGGTTTGTGCCATTTGCTGGATCAGACTAGCACTACTTAAATGTTTCTTCAGGGTGCTTCAGAGAGAGATCCAAAAGTGAAAACGACTTTGCTGACTTGTCCAGATGGTTCTGCTTTGAATAAATTTAATTTGGGGCTTTGCAGCTTGTTAAGAGCCCTATAAACTAGTAAGTCCCCATTATGAAATTTCCTGGTTATAGGTCTTAAGTAGAATCACAGAATGGCCCAGGTTGGAAGGAATCTTACAGCTCATCTGTGTCCAACTCCTCTGCCATGGGCAGGGACACCTTCCACTAGACCAGGTTGCTCCAAGCCCCATCCAACCTGATCTTGAACACTTCCACGGATGTGGAGTTTACAATCTCCTTGGACAACCTGTTCCAGTGCCTCACCACCCTCACAGTAAACAAATTTTTCCTAATTTCTAATCTAACCCTATACTGTGTCTATTTGAAGCCATTTCCCCTTGGCCTGTCGCTCCAGGCCCTTGTAAATAGTCTCCACGTTTCTTGTGGACTCGCTTTAGGTACTGGAAGGCCACAATTAGGTCACCCCTAAGCCTTTCTTCTCCAGGCTGAACAATCCCAGTTCTCTCAGCCTTACCCCAAAGGAGAGGTGCTCCATCCCTCTAGTCATCTTGGTGGCCTCCTCTGGACTTGCTCCAGCAGGTGGATGTCCTTCCTGTGCTGAGGGCCTCAGACCTGGATGCAGCACTGCAGGTGGGGTCTCACCAGAGCAGAGGGACAGAATTCCTTCCCTGAGCCTGCTGCCCACACTGCTTTGGATGTAGCTCAGGACATCTGAGCTGCCAGTGCAGGTGGCAGGGCCTTATCCAGCCTCTCATCCATCAGCACTCCCAAGTCCTCAGGAGTGCTGCTCAATCCCTTCATTCCCCACCCTGGGTTGATCCCGAGGGTTGCCCTGACACAGGTGCAGCACCTCACACTTGATCTTGTTAAACCCCGTGGGCCAAATGTAGGGTTTAAAATTACCTGTAAAGCTTACAAATGTCTTTCTGAAATATATAAAATACAAGATTTGTGAGTTAGAATGATTATACAATACAGGGTATTTATTTAGCTTGATTTGGATACGATTAAGGTTTAATTTGGCGTGTAGTCAGGTGATTTTAAAGAAAGAAAGTAAATCCATTGCAGCTGTAAGGTGCAGTATGATCTTATAAAACACACTCAGATCCAGGATGTGGAAAGGTATTCACATGTGTGGGAGAATTCATTAAACAGTTACAACCAAAATTTCCAAATTTAATTAGCCTTTAAGTAGGTACTATTTTGTCCTGTTCTTGTTTTAAGTCATAGCTCTTTAATGCTGCTTGTTACAGTATTGATTTTCTGATCAGTCTGTGATGGCTGTCACACATCATACTTGGATGTGTGAGAGTGTGCGTGTGTATACATAGATGAAAATATGTATTTACATACCCTTGTGTAACTGTTACTCCT
Source organism: Acropternis orthonyx (assembly GCA_035583155.1). NCBI lineage: Eukaryota > Metazoa > Chordata > Aves > Passeriformes > Rhinocryptidae > Acropternis > Acropternis orthonyx. Next base: position 17,596,171 of record JAWWEU010000111.1, on the reverse strand, counting down.
TTGCAATGGCAAAATGGATGGCACTACGACTTCTCCACTACCTGAATACTTGAGGTGTGAAACCAGGAGGTGTTACACATCAGCTTCCAAAAGCTGGGCAAATAAACTTCTACTCGTGCAGCAGGTTGGACTAAACTGATGTAATGTATCTCTGTGTGAGCTAAAGCTGGTAAAAACCATTGTCCCTGAAGGACAGCAGACTCTGTAGAAGCGGACATTTGGATGTAACCTGTTCTAATCTGTTTTCCCCTTTGGTTCCCAGAGCTGAAGAGGTCCCTGTATGCATTATTCTCACAGTTTGGTCATGTGGTCGACATTGTGGCTTTAAAGACTATGAAAATGAGAGGACAGGCTTTTGTTATCTTTAAAGAACTTGGATCCTCTACCAATGCTTTGAGACAGCTCCAAGGCTTTCCGTTTTATGGGAAACCAATGGTAAGTTGTTTTGTTACTTTTTTTTTAAGGAAAAAAAGCCCACTATGGTGTGTTACAATGCCTTGGTACTTGCACCTTGGGAATGAACTATTATTTACAGTTTGTTACTGAGGGGTCCCTCAGTCATGTCACATCCTGATGAGTATCTGTATTTGTGCAAGCTACAAGGATGCTGAAGAGACTACAGCTACAGCATACACCGAGGCTGAACTGAGTATTTAGGCTTCCTAAGTGGTTGCTCTTTGTTTTTGTATGCTGGATTATAGTCTTTACTATCTGAAACACTTCCATTTTACTCTTCATGTCTTCCATTGAACCAGTTAAATTATTTCTGTAATATTATTGAAATTAGGTGCTTTAAATTACTTTATGTACAGTAACCTTAACTATTGTTAGATTCATAATGAATGTCTAGAACATGATGCTTCCTTTTTGAGGTAACAACAAGGCAGTTTTACTTTCCAGATGTGCCAGTGATTTATTTTTTAAAATATTTGGCTAGATCTGCTTGATTTTAGACCACCAGGCCAAGTAACTGCATTTCAGTGTAACTTCAGTGAAGCAAATACAGTGCTGGTTGACAGAATGTGATTTAATAATGTACTAGATAACATGAAGAATAGCTCTTCAATTGAGACATTGTTGCCTGCTTGGATAATTAGGCAACTCTTGGTGAGGTGTAACTACATGCAAATGGCTCACGACTTCAGTGATGGATGGGTAAATTACTACTGGCTTTCAGCTCATGGCTTTGAGCACTGAAGAGAGCAGAGACAGTTGTGCTGCTGAGCTATTTTCATTAACACCTTCAGATTCTCTGATGAAGTCCTTAACATGGAATTGTGAAGCTCAGTCCTGCCATTTGTCCTTAAGGAGTTTTGTGCTCAGTAAAACTCAATAAGAAATAAAAAGATTAAGGCTTCATAAGCTCTTAGGTCTACTTCCCTCTTTGAGCTTTGCCTGCAGCCTGCACGCTCTATCTAGCCCTAAACAAAAGCATTAAAAAAATTTCTTCAGCTGCTGTGTAGTTTTATATTGAGGTAGTCTCTGATAGGAAAAGCTGTATGATTGTGTGCATATAAAATGTCATACCTGCATCTTCTTGCCCCCCTACGCTGGGGGGCCTTTGTCAGACAACCAGCAGCATTGTGCTGCCGACACAATGTATGCAATCCTGTTTGGACTAAGGCAGGTACTTGCCTTTGTATTTAAGACATCTGAGTTTTGCTGAACTTGCTTCTCTGTAGAGATCTGAGAAATCACTGTCAAGTTTTAGCTTCCATTAAAATTGGGTTAAAACTTCTCACAGTTTTAATAGAAGCCAGTGCCAGTTTTGCCAAATGTCCTTGTTTATGTACATGTTATCCTGACAGATGTTAAAAAGATGCTGTTAGATGGAGTTCTGATTTCAATGAGTTAAAATTAGTAATTCCCATATTAGGGGTTTTTTTAGAGTTCTGTTACTGTGTTCAGAACTAATTATGAGGATTAGATACTCTGTAAGAATACCTACCATTTATAACAATGTTTTTAATATAAGAAGTTCATGAAAACAAAAAGAAGTGTAAATACACAGTTAATGAAAGTGGTGCAAAATGTTCAGTGTTGCTAACTGCAAAATGTACTGGGTTGTTCTTTTTTCTTTTAAAAAGCGTATCCAGTATGCGAAAACAGACTCCGATATCATCTCTAAAATGCGTGGAACTTTTGCTGATAAGGAAAAAAGGAAGGAGAAGAAGAAGGCCAAAACTCTGGAGCAGTCAGCAAATGCACCGAATAAAAAGGTTATCCAGGTAAGCTTCTCTGTTTAAAAAAAATAACAAACAAACACAAAAGGTGTTGTAAACATTTTTTTTTCAGACTAGATGTTGTCTTTTGGTACTTTTCAATTCCTTAATTGGGGTCTGTTGGTATCTTGTGCTCTTGAGCATTTGCTAGAAGTTGAAGGAGAGGGGGCTCATTGTACAGTCCTTGCTGTTCTTTTTTTTTTTCATCTCCTTTGCTAGTACCAGATGAAAATAAAGATGTAGGGTAAAAGTACAATAAACCAAAGTAGAAACTAAACTCTTTTAAGAACAGGGAAAAATGGAGTGTGCGCTTATCTTTCAGCCAGCTTCAAGTGCTCAACCAGCTTTTCCCTTCAGTGTTTTAATGCCCTGATTGCCCTATAAGCACTGAAGAATTGTAAATGAGAAGAAGAGAATTAATTTACCGTCAAGTGAAAAGGAGTTGGCTTGGAATATAACTCCACTAAGGGTTGGGCTGGCCTGAACGAACATTTAGTAATCTTTGTGCTGAAGTGTAGCAGAAAACATCAAGGCACCTGACCAGCTCCCCCCAGTCTACATACTAGACATGATGTTCTGTGCTGTGGAATATCCCTTTGGCCAGTTGGGGTCAGCTGTCCTGGCCATGCTCTCTCCCAGCTTCTTGTGCACCTGTTCACCAGAAGAGCATGGGAAACTGAGAACTCCTTGATTTAGAACAAGCACTACTTATCAACAACCAAAACATCAGTGTGTTATCAGCATTATTCTTGTACTAAATTCGAAACACAGCACTGCACCGGCTACTAAGAAGAAAATTAATTCTATCCCAGCCCAAATCAGGACACCTGTTTAGGCCTTCATTTTCAAAACTGCTTCCTCCCTTTCTGTTAAACTAAATTTTGTAATGTGGAGAAATAGTTGACTCGGCCATTAGACAGATCAGATATTACTGATACTTTTTTCTTTTGATTGGCTGGCTTTGGAGTTCAGCAAAATTCATGTGCTTTGTCCCCCTTGGGAAGTATGTCGAAAGGAACAGATGTTGCTTGGATTGTAACTTAAAAATACCTTAACATACATCTTGAATTGTACAAAAACATGGTGATGTGTGCTGATGTATTTCTAACAGAACACCTTTGTAAAGCTATTTTGTACTTATTTTCTAGGGAGCAACACCAAATTCAGCCAATGCCCCAGGGACTGCACCACAGAATCAGGTAATGCTTTTTTATTTTTGTAACTAAAAGCACTAATGTTTAACATTATTCTTATGAGTAATGGATTTGCTACATGTGGAAACTTGAGGATATCTTTTACAGCTTGCTTTTTATCCTGCGAGACATTTTTCTTAAAACTAAATCACAGCAAACAAATAAAAGAAATCTCCCTTTTAGTGGTTCACAGGGAATGAGAATCTGCAATTTCTCATTACACAGAAAACAGCACTATTACTATCAAATCATACTGAATTCTTCAATTTGGACTCTGTTTAGCATCAGTTGAAGGATTCCTATTTTTTCTTCATTGTTACTAAATTGCCTTTAACTAACTTATTTTGTTCTAGTAGTAGACGAGGAGAAGGAAGACAATACAAGGTGCCAGAATATCTGCCTAAAAGTTTCTTTTCAGGAGGATGGGGGTCCTCTGCTTACTTTTTCTTTTTTCTCATAAGTGTCTTATTTTCTAAAGAATTGTGTGGAGATGTGGCAGCAACTCCCTACACTTCACTCATCTCTTCTGCTCAGTGACCTTCTAAATTATTCATGTGTGGTAGAAATGAAGGTTCTAAAGAGCCAGGATCTGCAAGAGAGCAAATACTATGGAAGAATATCTTTGCTTGCCATGCCCTGCATCTCTTTCTTAAGTTCTGTGATTGAGAACTGCATACATAATCCACAGGGGAGAAGGTCTTGCTCCCACTCTGGGTTTTCAGGCACAGTAGGTGTATTTTAGTTCACATCGAAGCACAACACTGAGTGTTCGGGTATTTGTTTGAAATTCAGAAGTTTATTTTCTAATGGCACTGCCTGGAATATTTCCATCAGTTGAAGGAGATTGTTCTGCCGAGGCTTTAACTTACTTGGCACTGTTACTGGGATGTTTGAAGTTGTGTCCTGTTTATTTTTATTTTTATAATGTGCTTGATGACTTGGAGATTCCAGTGTCAGCAAATGACTACTCAGGCTTGTGTCCGGTGGGTGGCTACAAATGCATATTAGCAGGCAAATCTGTTAAAGACAGAAGCTTTTAATCTAAGGAGGTTTCTAATTAATAAATTTGATTTGAGCACTGTAGTAAAACTATGTGGATTTTGGTTTACACAGTTATTCAGTATTTCCCTAGCACTGCAGATGAACAGGGTATTCATCTTGGCTTCCCACTGCTCCTCTGGAAGGATATGAGTCTTTCATCGGTTCTTCCACTGCCACATGGGTGTCTTGGACAGCACCTCAGCCATTACTGGGGCACCTGGATGTGGAGAGTGCTGCAGTGCCACCTCTTGACTTGTTGAGTTTAAATGTGGCATCTAAGACTGTGTGTTACTGTGGCTTTTGTGGAAATAAGAACCTCTCCAAATTAATGTATCATTGTAAAAGCGAAGGCACTCTGCATATTGATGAAGGTCTTCTGAAGCCCAGCTAGCAGTGTTATGAGCAAAGCTAAGGACATGTGTCTTGGTTCAAATAATGATGCAGACAGATGCAGAGGAAGAGATAACTGTGTATCATTTTCTAAGCTTTGATCTCCTGTTGTTGCAGGTGCCTGATAACCCACCAAACTATATCCTTTTCCTTAATAACTTGCCTGAGGAAACAAATGAGATGATGCTGTCCATGTTATTCAATCAGTAAGTTTTCAATAGAAATGGCTTGTCCTTTGAATTCTTCTGTTACCTGTGTGTGTTTTCTCAGTTGGCAAGCTGACTTTTTAGAAATAAGAATTTCTTCTGAAGGTATTTCAGTTCTCTGTCTTATTGCCAAGGTTACAGATGTCGGTTCTGATGACTTGATTCAGAAAGCAAATCCGGTCTTTTTCATAGCTGGCTTTAGTTGTGTAATTTATCTGCTATCAATCTGCACTGGATTTAAGCTGGTGACTGTAATCTTAAAGACTTTAGGACTGCAGGAGCAGTTTTAAAACTAGCTTTGATTGCTCCTGTATGAGTACAAGACAGATTAAATTGCTTCCACGTAATTATTCTTAATTGAGGCATAGTTCTAAGGACTGGACATGTAAAGCCCTTCAGTTTTAAATCTTTCATTAGGAATAACTATTACACCAGTAGCTGCTTCTGAAAAGGTCTTACAGCTACTGAAGAGAGATGTGTTATCAAGCTGAGAAACATTATTTGACTCTCACCTTATTTTAAAGGTTTCCTGGATTCAAAGAAGTTCGCTTAGTGCCAGGGCGCCATGACATCGCGTTCGTGGAGTTCGAAAACGAGAATCAAGCGGGAGCTGCTCGAGATGCTCTCCAAGGATTCAAGATCACTCCCTCCCATGCCATGAAAATCACTTATGCAAAGAAATAGCTGGATGCTCCTATAAAGGAGTTCTGTGGATAGTGGTTTTTTTTTAATACAATGACGTTTTGATCAGTCAGCATGTTTACTGTTCTCTGCAGAAACCGTAAGACTCATGTTGAATTGCCACAGTGACAGGGACAGATGTAGCATTTCCACAGATCTACTGGATAGTAACTTTTTCTGTTGAAGTACTAATTTTTATAAAATAAAATATAAATATGCTGTTTTCAAGCTGTGTTTTTTCCTCTGATCTGTCTTGTTATTGATTAGCCTTGCAGGGCTTTATTCAGTTTAACTACGTTTAAGGTGACACCCATTTCTCAGAAGTGAGTGCTGAAAAATAGCTGTCTTTCCAGAGTGTGATCAGGAATGCTAAATGCCAGCATATTCAGCATAAATACAGCACTCAATCTTCAGCCTCATTATCAAGGGGACAGCTGTTTTTCAGCAAGAATTATTTTGTCACTTAGGGAAAACAACTTATCATTAGTGGGGTTTTTTACAGGTATGGGTGGAAATTGCAGTTTGACAGCACTTGCTCAACTTGGTTTTGTCTTGGTGGCTGGCAGTAGAAGCAAGTCCCCAGAAGAAACATAAAAGTTCTGGATTTTAGACAGGCTTTTCCAAAATACCTGTTCCTAATGTTTCTGGGTTTGTTGGGTTTGTTTTAATTTATCTTTTCTCATTTGTTAAAACCCTTACAGGTCTTGTGTGATATGAAATGCACTGGATGCAGTGAAGTAATCAGATGTAGTATTGTAACTGCTCTAAATATTTTGGTTAAAAAAAATCACTTAAAAAAGTTACAGTGTTTTGTATGTGGCAACATAAGCCAATTTTTTTTACACAAGACCTGGAAAATAGAAATCTGCTCCCAGAATACATTGCAAGATGATGCTCCTTTCACAATTGTCTCAATGACTGTCCTATCTCCATATACCTATTTTTCTTTTTTTTTTTTACTGATTTTGTGTGATTTTACAAGTGTTCGAATACTTGTAAGTGAAAATTGTTTCCCTGTGCCTGTAAGGAAGCAAGAGTGATAGTCCTTCATGAGCCTTTTGGTTTTCCTTCTGCAGTCATAATTTTATAGGTATTAATTATGCTGTCATTGCATTACACTAGTTTGTGTATGTGAGATTACCATTCTTCGTCACCTTTATTCACTGAAGGAGGTTTGGAGCTATCTGCCAAGGAAGCTGGACACTATATATCGAAGTTGGGAGGAGAGAGTAATGGGCTGGAAGTTTAGAGGAGAATGTGGTGAAGTCAGTTGTGATGGGAAGGTGATGCCAGGAGCTGCAAGGTGCACTGTCTTTAAAACAGAGTGTGGGATTTTTGATGACTGACAGTTGACACTTTCTGCTGTTCTGCCTGAAAGCTGGCACAGCCAACAGCTCTTCAGGCCTCATCATGAATTGGGAAGCACTGGAGCGCAGTTTAGGAATTTCCAAACTTGTTTTTGGTTGCATTTAAGGACTGATACAGGCCAGCTTTCCATAGCCTGACAGCTGTGCTCTGAATTGCACCCACAGCAGGTCTGGTGGTGTTCCTTTTGTGTGTGTGTCTGCCTGTATTTTAATTAAAATACTTCCTACAAGTCTTACTTCATGTATGCTAGGACAAGATCTGGGGAAGGCAGAGGCATTCAAGGTGTCCTCTCCAAGCACAAAGAGGACCTTTTAACTCACTCTGTGACACTGTTCAGTGTCTTGCATCTGCAAACCCTCAGCTGAGTTCAGCTACATAAAGGGAAGTGAAACAGTTGCTGTCCTGGTATGACCTGTGTGTTCTGCTCTGCCTGCATCTCCCCGTGGAAGGGATCTTACCTGCACGGGTATGCTGTGCTTGAACTCTTACAGTTCAAATTTGAAATGCTGACTTGCAAAGGCTTTTTACTGCCTTGCAACTCCCTAATGGTTTGTTTACATTGCATCCATCTGTTAGGGGCCCGGGAGGTCCTTTCTGTAGACAGAAATGGGAATCTCTGCCACAGTCCAGCAAACATTGCGCTTGTCCATGAGCATTTGTGAAAATGAAGGACAGGAGGATTTGGAAGGATGTAATTTCCTTCACTGCTTACCAGGGTCTGACTTAATTCTCGAACTTTGCTTGAGGTAAGATTAAGGCCATAGACAACGCTAGGAAGGCTTAGCCTGTCTAAATAATACAGTTGCTGATTGAAATGTTAATGCAGAATGGCTTTGGAAGGGGATTCAGTTTCGTGAGTGGACCCTGAGATCTTCCCCCTTGCCTGCGGCTCCTCTGGTGGGATGGAATGTTGTCCCAGCCCCTTCCCATTGGCCCAGTGTGTTTGTCCAGGTGTCTGCCTCTTCCATAAAAGACTGGGATCACTGGACGCGGCATGCATTCGGCAAGTGCCGCGGCAAAGGAAAAATGACACGACGTGCTTATTTGGTGGTTTTACTCCTGTGTCTCAGATTAATGTGTCCTCTTGCAACTGGAATTTTTATGGACAAGCTTGCCAGCAAGAAGCTGTGTGCTGATGATGACTGTGTCTGTAAGTGAATTTGCTTTAATTTTGGGGACAAAATAGTCTCAAAAGTAACGGTGCAGTTTGGTTGCGGTGGAGTGAGGGAAAAACTCTGCTTGTTTAGCTGTGTTACATTTGCACTGGCTTGTCAACTTTAAAAGCAGAGTGGGAGGGTGATGTGGAATGTCACATGGAATTTGGCTGCAAAATGGGTTTTGTAAAGGGCATTTTTCATTGAAGTGAAAGTTAAGTGCAGAGGGAAGGATTATAACTTTCACTGGGATGAAATGGCACATTCTTAGCTGTTGCTTTAAAATGAGCAGAGCAAATTCTTTAAGGCTTCTACTGATTTCAGGATAACCTTATCTGTGTAAATAGTTTTACCTATATGCGTACAAGCCCACAAGTATTTGTATTTCTCTAAAGTTACGCATGTATTTAAATACATCCATCTCATTCTTCTGTTGTTTTTTTTTCCTAGACACCATTTCCCTTGCCAGAGCAGAAGAGGATTATAATGCTTCAGACTGCAGATTCATCAATATTAAAAAAGGGCAGTTGATCTATGTTTACTCGAAACTAGTGAAAGAAAAAGGCTCTGGAGAATTCTGGGCTGGAAGTGTAAGAGGAGATTCTTGTGTATATGAACAACCTACAAGTAGATGAACACACGTTTCTGTCAGGAAATGGATGCTAATGCTGAGCTATTGTACAGTTAAACCAACAACTTGGTTTTAAAAGTGAATGTTTCACCAAACTGCTTGAGGAGTCTTGAGAGCTTTAATATTTTTTAAATGAAATCTCTTCAATAGCCATATGGTAATTATGAACTGAATCTTAGCAGAAGGGTTCAGCAGTTCTTTTCTGTGGCTGTTGGCTGAAACTTTGAAGAGAAAGCTTTTATCACAGTTGGTCATAAAACTGAAATATAAGAGAAGCAAAGATAAATATTAACTGCATTTACAAAAAAAAGATCCAGATGCACTATAAGCACTATTAATTTACTCAAGTTGTATGCCTGGATCAGAACTTCTGTTAATGGTTTGTTTTATGTGCCAGCTGATTGGAACCTAGGAAATGTAAAACCAGGGTAAGAACACTACTGGTGACTCCTTTTTACTAAATGATAAACCAGCTCGAACCAGATGAGGTTTGTTTTAAGGTACCTGATTATGCATCTCCTTTCTTGAAGGTTTATGGAGAACAGTATGAAGACCATATGGGGACAGTTGGTTATTTCCCTAGCAGTTTAGTCTCAGAACAACATGTCTATCAAGAAGCAAATAAGACTGTTCCTACAACGGTAAGGAATTTGCAAAAGCCCAGCTGGCTGCATAATTATACTTGGCTATGTAATGCTAATTTGCTGTAAAAACAAATCATGATTGTGGCAGTTGATTGTATCATGTCACAGATGCTTAGGGATCCAATCTTTGGGCCTTTATACAGGCAAATAGCCTCAATAAAATCCCTAACATAAGCTTTGATTCTGCAGACATTACAAATGCTGGAATAAGGGCTTGATCCTATTTGATTTGAATATTATTCCCTCAAGGCCAGATAACTTTTACCCAGTTTTCTATTTTAGAGCCTGGATATTGTGCTGTGAACTTCAGTAACATCTAAAAGTGTGCCTGCTACTAATTGTATATATAGATGGACACAGCCATACAGAACTTGTGATTGCTGAGAGCATGTTTGCTTTCTCATTGCAAAGTTAATAGTATGTCAAAAAGCTGAATTAAAAAGGCTTTGGAAGCACATTAGTGCTCTGTGAGGAAGTAAGGCTGCATTTATTAAAGGATGGTTGTCCCTGATGATGCACAGTACTGTCTCCTACACCAGAAAATTCATATTTTTACTAAATATCTGAAACACTTCACAGAGGAGTGGAAGAGGAGGGTCCTTTCTTCAGAGGTTGGTTATGGTTTGGCTTACAACTAATGCTTACTGACTGGTAGCTTATTTCTGTGTTCAAAACCAAATTAAATGGTAGGTTTACAGTACTTACCTTCATCCATACTGAATATTTAGCTATACTCTGTTTTGCAGCTTATGGCAAAATATGATTAATGTGCCAGTCTTGAAATCCTATCTGGAGTCTTTAATCCCAGGTCCAGATTATTAGGCGGGTTTGATTAACACAGAGGAAATAAGTGAAAGGAAGAATTTTGTTTCATGTTAATAGTCATGAGGGTTTGTGTTGTAATATGTCAGACAAGTTTAATTTGAGGAAATGCACATCTTGGATGAGTGATTGCTTTTCTTGATACTACATTAGGTTGTTCTGAATTTGGCCCAGAAGCATTGCAGCAATTAGTCAAAGAGCATGAAAGAATGACTAAAGTATGTTTCTTAGCCCTTTCCTCAACAATATGACAGGCAGTCTGCTGCATGGCAAGCTGAACTGGAAGCAGAGGTAGGTTAAAGCCATGCCTTAGCCTGCAGGCTGACTCAGGGCCCAGAATGGAACATTGTCAGGCTGCAATACTGAGTTTTAATTGGAAAATTATTTCTTTCACAAAACTATTGACACAGACTTCCAGTCCTTTCACCCTTCCTTCACATTCTTGCTGTGCAGGAGCGTTGCGAGGAAAATGGGCGATACAGAGACATTCTTCATGTTCTGCTGATCTCAGCTGTATGTTGCAAATGGGACTTTCAGGGTGTGACTCTTTGTTCACATTTAAAACAGTCTACAGCACACCTTGACCCATCTGTGTATGGGTGTGCTGCCTGCTCCAGGAATATCCCTCCAAGGGGCTGCCTTACAAAGAGCTAGTGTTGCACATCTCCACAGCTGCTGCCAGTCTTCCATGTGCAAGTTGGAAGCCAGGCTTTTGCTCACAGCTCTGTAATCTTCTCTCAAGCCACTAGCAATGTTTTTGCCTTGTTTTCATGGTCTAGCACCTGCAGAGCCCAATTTTGGTGTATGCTGGGCTCTCTTAGAAAGGGGTTTCCATTTATATAAGGAGATGTGATGATGCCCAAAGCTGTTAAGCATCCAGTGCCTGCCCTGATCGAGGCATTGGGTGGCATACACCAAATGGCATTGTGTGAAGGAATGACTGATACGGAACTTGATGGGGCAAAGTATTATGGGGAGAACCTGAGGCCTGAAAGAAAACATCAGCCTGAGGGTTTCTGTGTCTCCAACCCTCCTTTTATTTTTTTTTATCTCCCAAAAAGTAACTTTCACTGTTGGAGCCAATGTATGCCATTAGCTGCAGACCTTGCTATAATAAACCTGCCTGTGAACTTCTCTCAGCATCCTTTTATGCAGCACTTGGGTAATCCATGCCTGTTGGTTGCTGTTTGAACAATAAATCTTTGGAGATTTTTTTTTCCTCAGTGCTGCTACTTCTGAACCATTTACTCAAACTGAATACAATGGACTGAGCACAATAGGCTGTGTGTACTACAGAGTGGTGTTGGATTGCCTGCCTTCCCTCAGTCACTTAAAATTGGCCATTTGCTGGCTAAGATGAGAGCACTCTTATTACCAGTAAGCAGCTGTTCTGCAACAGCTCCCTGTCTCCTGCTTGCACTGGGCAGCTATTTGGAATACAAATGTAAAATGAGCACCACAGTGTGATAATTCCCTGTGGCAGAATCAAGATCCATGTAGGCATGTAAGATAATAGCAGGAAGGAAACAATATGCTCTGGAAGTCTACTCCATGCCAGAAGTTTTTAAGCAGAATTCTGGCATTTATTTTTCTAATCAGCATTTCTCTGTAGCAAGTGTACTGCACAGTCTCAGTCTAAGTCATCCTTTTCATGTGGGATTAGGAATTGTTTAAGGATAAAGGGTTACATATGACTAATCAATTCAGGTATGGATGCAGGAATATAAAACAAAAAAGGGAGATAAAGGAATCGCTTGAAATTAAGAGAGAAGGAGGTATTGTCTAATTAATGTTAAGAATTCAAGGCAGGAACAAATTATCTGAGCTATGCAAAAGGAGTCAAAAGACAAAAGGCCTGTTTCTTTTCCAGAATCCTTTGAATATATTATGGTGTACTTTGCGTATATTATAGCATATTCTGTGTTTGCATTTACTTATGTCCCTTCAGGGGGTGATAAAGGAACGTTAATCCTTCAGTAATCTCAAAACATCTTTCCTTTTAACTTTCTTTTTCAGGACATTGATTTCTTCTGTGAATAGCGATGAAAGCAGTCAGGCAATCTCTTGGCTGCTACCAGGGAAAGCTGACAGGAGGAAACCTGGACACCCTCCCTGAACACAGAGCCCTTCCTGTAATAGATGTTTGTGGAACAAGTAATCTTTCTTCAAAACAAGGAAATTTTCATTTAAAGGGAGTGATCTGGGATGGGGGGACAGTCCCATATAGGATTTGTTCTTTAGAAATTTTTTACCTGTGTATACTTTGTTACTTGTTAATAAAGCTGATAGCCTTTGAATTGCTGTAAGTCTCTGTGGTATGAATATGCTTTGAATGGGATTAAATGTGTCATCTTGACCTGCATATTCCTGCCATAACCTTACACCGTGTATTAGCTATTAAAAATGCCTTCCTTTGATGAGCCATCTGTGACTTGCTGGAATAAATCTTTTTTGTTGCAAGAGCTATCTAACAGCTGTGAAATCATCAGTAAGTAAACACAGGCTTTAGCAGCCTGTCAAAAAGAGTCTCACCTCTTGTGTGTATTGCTACAGGTTATTTTCAAGCTGAAACCGTGTCTGAGCCTGGAGAACAGTAGACTCATTTGGGTTGGAAGGGACCTTTAAAGGCAATCTGGTCCAACACCCCTGCAAAGACCAGAGACATCTTCAACTAGATCAGAGTTCTCAGAGTTCTGTCCCACCTGGCCTAGAATATATCCAGGAATGGAGGGCATCCACTGCCTCTCTGGGCAACCTGTACCAGAATTTCACCACCCTGTAAAAAACTTCCTTATAACTAATCTACATCAACCTACTTTGGTTTAAAACCACTACCTAATGTTTTGTCCTAGCACAACAGACCACCCTAAGAAGTTTGTGCCCATCTTCAAGTATTGAAAAGCTGCTCTAAAGGGTTCCTGGATCCTTCTCTTCTCCAGGCTGAACAGCCTGTCTCTGTAGGAGAGGTTCTTCATCCCACAGAGCATCTTCATTGCCACCAGGGCTGGTCACGGCCAGCTCAGCACTTGGCTGTCTCCTCCCGAGATGGGGACACACGTGGGGAGCCACGGGCTGAGCCTCCTGCCCCACAGAGTGTGAGGATGTGGCACTCTTGCAACATGCACGTGGCTGAAGGTGATGTTCAGTCTCTGTTCTGTCAGTTTGGCCACAAAAAGTGAGCTCCTACCATAAAATGTCATGATTTTGGCCAGGCTGAATGACATTTTGAGGCCTAGCAGTACTTGAATTTGTCAAGGACCTCTGGCAGGGTTATCTGTGATCAAACAGTTACTTTTTAACCAAAAATTGGTAATTCTTTTAGCTGGATGGTTCCCACTCAGCACAGCTTTTCAAGAAGAGGTGTTGGCAATTCCATGTGTCCATTTTAGATAGGCTGTGTGGTGGGAATGCATCCTATGCCTGGACATGCACTGGAAGCTGTGAGTACCAGGATAGCATGTGTATGGCAGTATGTTTGCAAACAGCTCACAAACTCATTACATTGCCCTGTGTCTATGAATAACAACTGTGAGGCGAGGTTTAATTGCTGCTTTTGGAAAATACAAGTTTTTCCTCAAATCATCATCTCATATAATTTCTTACACTTATTAATGTATCCAGTTCTACATGGATGTAGAAGAGGCACATGTATCTCCACAAAGATACTATCCTTTCCTTTCCAGTGCAGGACCTCCAGGCCAGAGCTGGGCATTCTGTGGTATGAAATAAGATCAGTGTTTATAGTCCTTGACTTTGCACTTATTCCTTAATCCAAGTCCTTGTAAAGAAAACCTTGCAGACATAGCTGATTTCAGCTCCTGTTTGCTCTTTGATCAGTTCATGTGAGCTGTGGATACTTCAGGACAGCAAAACAGCAACTAAGAGGAGAATACTTTCAGTGGAGGATGCCATACAGCAGGCAGTAGGTACACATATATAATCCTTTTTGAGGTTGCACAAAGGGCAGTATTTGGAGTCTCACTGAAAAACAGCCTGTTATGACTTTGGCAGCCATGGCAAGTCTGGGGCCATTGTGGGAGAATGTGGGTAGTGTGTATTTATTCCTTTTGCCTTTTCCCTGGCTGCCATCAGAGACCCTGTGCCACAGTGATCTATTCTGTTCAGAAACATAACTCAGCAAGCTTGCAAGGGACATCAAAGTCTGTCTTTGCTACTTTGAAAATCTAATTCTGAGGAAATAAAGATAAGGGTTCACTTTGTAGTATTCATAAAGCATCTGGCTGTGAAGAAGCATTGTACTGGCAAAGCTGCTTGTCTGCTGAATTCAGTCTCTGATGTGCAGCTGTTGGATGGTCTCCAATCCAGTGAAGCTTTATAGCACCTTTCACCTGCACAGTGTCACAGGTGCTTGTGTTATTGTACATCCACATCCTGTAAAACTGTCATCTCACAAGCACTGGTGACCCAAGCTACAGTCTGAACTCTGGTACAATAAAGATAAATGTCTAGTTTCATCACATGACTCTTTGGCAGGATCCTGTTTTAAGTTGTCCAAAGGAGAATTTTGACTTCATTCATTAGTCACTGGGGAGGTGATACAAGGAATGAAGCAATTCTTGATGTCTATCTCCATTGCCTTTCTGCAGGCAGCCTACTGTGTAAATGCTGCACTGAGAAGGCATGTTGAGTAGATTCCCTTTGCACAAGGGATGGTGTGTGTGCTCAGAAGGGTGGAAATGTTGAGCCTGACATGGTCTTCTCACTCTAGAGAATATGTTGATGTTCCTCAATTGTAATTTTTTTTCACTTGAATCAAATCAGCACTTGTTTGGGGCTTTTTTTAGAATGCCAATTTGTCATTATTTTTCGTGCACTGTTTGATTAACTTAAAACGCCCATTGCTAAAGCTGATTACTACAAGAGAAAAATGAGACTCTCCTGTTTTTAGAGAAAAGCTTTGGTTTCTACCCTTTACAAATGCAGGGAAGTGTGACAATGTTAGAAGCACGATCTTTGAAGGTAAACAAAATGATCCCCGACTTGTAGGATGAAATCTGGGGACAGTGGGGAAGGGAGAAATGGCAGGGGAGTGCAGGATGTCTGTAGGGAACTTTTGAGTGCTAGGAGTTGGCAGCACCATTAATGTGAAGTTGACAGTTAAAGATCAATAGTTTTGACACTGAACTCAGATCTGCTTCCTGCATTTCTCATTCTTAGGTGAAGCTCATTGTGGAACAACACAGCTTGGCATTCAGACCCCTCGGTGTTCATGCTGCAGCGTACCTGGCTCAAATAAACAGGAGCTGACTTTCAGGAGGAGAGGGGAATCAATATTATCCTAGGGGGCATTGGAGAATGCTTTTGATTTTCTAGAATCCTTCTTTTTCCCCTACGGTGATTACTGTCCTTGTGGTTTCTCTACGGAAATCACAGCAGTTTCACCATTATTGTTTCAGTCCTATGTACACTTGACAAGATCTCACAGTCTCTTTCTGTTCATTTTATCACAGCGTAGGGGAAATATGGGCACAGCGTGATGTATGTGTCAGGTTTGCATTTAAACAAGGCTGTGTAGGACTCTTTATGTGGCCTCAAAATGCACTCCTAACTCATGGCATCTCTTTGTATGAAGTCAGTATTAAGTTTTCAACCTCAGCTGGGGACTTAGAAGCTTTTAAACTAACCTGTTGTGTACTTTTCAGCAAGGACGTCTTTGAAGAAGTGCAATACTCATAAATCACTACCTTAAGAAGTTTGTAACTGAGAAAGCCTTCGTTCTGCCGTGGGATCTTGCTCCCTTGTTTGCCGGTGGGAGCAGCGCTGTTTGCTGAGCGCAGGGTGACATCCAGCGGCTGGCTTCTGCCTGGCGCTGGGAAGGACCCTGGGAAAGGACTCTGGGAAGGATGCCTAGTAGCATCACAGGGACAACCCAGCCAGGAGGGCCCTCAGGGATCTCCTGCCCAAAGCAGGATCACACCCAATCCGCATCAGAGCTCTCACAGATTTGCTCAGTCTTAAAAACTTCTAAGAGCTCTGAGTAACTCGTTCCTCGATTTATTCTTACAGTGGAAATTACTTGCTTTATCTAAAACCTGTTTTTTCTTTTTGTTTAGCTTTTTTCCTTTCTTGTTTTGTTTGTGGTTTTGTTTTTGTTTTTAATTTATACCGATTGTCTCTTTTCCTCCACACAGCACCTCCATAACGAGCCCAGATCCATCTTCTCAATAAACCCACTGTAGTTTAAGGGGTGGCCACTGTTGTGTCCCCCTGAAACTGTTTCTTCCCCAGGCTCAACAAGTGCAGCCTGTGTAGCCTCTCCCTCCAGGCTTGGTGGACCGTGCCCAGTCCTTTCCTGAACATGCTCCAGTTGCACAGCAGCAGGTCAGGTTTCTGATTTGTCGTGTTGGTAACAAGGAGAATGCCTGAGTTTCAGGAGGATTCACACGTGCTTATCTGATTCTCACTTGTGACAGCACTAACATGTCGCAGTGTAGATTTTTTTTCTGTCTAATTACATACCGTGCTGCAAGCATCTTGTTATCTACTCTGCTAACAAAACAACATGCCTCAGGGCTTATGAAAGATGACAAGGGGTTCACTCAGGGCTTTCCTGCAATGTGTTTCTTCCACAGAAAACGTGTTCTTGCCACCACAACTTTGTCATGCCAGTGCACTCTGACAGCGGGAGCGCTGAGTGTTCCTGAAGGGTGCTGGCCCTGTGGCAAAGAGACAGCACACGAGGTGCCTGTACCCACAGTGGGACCGTGGTGTGACCACTGTGTCAGCCAGCTCTGCACAATAAGCTTCAGTGACAGAAAGCAGCAGGCAGATGGTCGGTACCAAACTCCTTTCCACGCACAGGTTGCGGCATGAAGGCTTTGGAGGAGGAGAAACAACATCCCCAGCTGTGCTGGTGCAGGGCTAATGAAGGGCTGATTGAAGCCCGGACAATAATTAAGGGGAGATGAGCAACACCTGCTGTAAAAATCACCACCTGCACAGAGTGAGGGTGAAATTGGGGGATGCAAAGATAAATTGAGGAGGAAGGGTGGTGGACTGGTAGTGTGGGTAGGAGAGGGTGAAATGTCGTGGCCTGCAGTTTGTTACCCACTCTGTTACCCACACTGCGCTTTTTGAGGTGGCTGTTGCAAGAAAAGATCCCTCTGATACGAACCTGAGATTTCGTACAACCTTGAAATTTAGGATTCCTTGGTATGGAGTAGCCAGGTAAGGAAAAGAATAACTTGAACTTGGGGGCTCTGTTGATTCTTAAAATAGTGTTTGCTCTTAAGCTAGTCCTGATTTATATTTATTTACTGGAAATAATTTATTTAAGTTGAAAGATTGATTGTCTTTCCTCTTCTCTAGCCAAGGAGATACTTTATTGGCTGATACTGACCTCTCTGCAGGGGTTTTTCCCTTGCAGCTTCCCACCCCTGCTTGGTTTTCTTGAACTAGGATGGCTGTGTCACCAGCCCCCAGAGGTGACTGATGAGTTTATGGAACAGAATGGCTTTTGGGTTTAGAAGTGGCTGTTTTTTCCAGGGGTGGGTGATGAAAACTGCTTGGGGATGGATGAATAGTGCTATGTCAATACAAATCACAAGGAGCCAGTGTGAGGCTGATTGTTCTTCCTGCTCAGACTGAAATTACATGGCCAGCCCATGACAAGCAGGAGTTCAAAACATATGCTATTGGGTAAAACTGCAAGAGTATTAAGTAAATGGCATTGAATATATGTACTGTTATACTTTTGTGTCTCAGAATCATTTAAATAAAGGTGTGAATTCCTCTGAAGAGTGTAAAATGCAAAAGAACACTCTTGACCAAGTACACAAACTGTAAAGCTTGTCTTACATGACAGTGTGGTCAGAATGCAGCTTAAAGGCAACTCTCCTGTCTGTATGGTAATGCTCTTTTCCACACATGCTATAGCAAAGCCCTACTTGTGGTCAGGCCCTCAAGCAATGGCAGTGGTATTAAGATTTGTTAGGGGGCAAAGACTTTTTGGGGTTTTTTTGTTTGTTTGTTTTTCTAGTGGGGAACTGTTCATAAGAAAAGATTAGGTTTCACTGCTGTATTTTTGCAACAAGAGTGTGTAAAACGGGTTAAGGGGTGGAGTAGGTTTGGGGCTGTAGAACCCAGCTTTACTCAGATTTTTTTCCTCCCATATGGCATACCCCTTGAACAGTGGTGTGGAGGAGAAGAGCTGCCAGTCCATCTGCTCGTAGCTGTGTTGGAGTATAGCCCACACCAGTCGGTATTCCTTTATAAATCCACCAGTTTCAGTGATGTTTTGTTGGTTGAAGGTTGCTTCAGTCCCAGGCAGGCTTTCTGGAAGCCAGAGGTGGAGAAATTCCTCTGCATGAGTAATAACCCAGTGGGTCAGGCACTCAGCTGAGATAAAGGGAAATCCTATTTCTAATTCCTGGTGGTTGAAACTCTGGCTGAGTGCATCCTTCTTGTCCTCACTTCTGAAGGTTCCTGGGGCAGCTATTGGTGACAGGAGTGGATGGTTCCCAGTTTGGGTACAGAATAGAGAAATTCCTCAGTAAAAACTTTCACAGGAAAAGAATCCTCTTACTTCCTTTAGACTTCTGGTGGATTTTGAAAGTTCCTGAGAGAAATATGGGTTAGCTGTTCCCATGAATGGATGTTGTAGATGTAACTGTTCCTGTCTTTGGAAAGAGTAACACAGCTTTGTGTAATCTAAATCCAGATAGCTTGATACCTGGGGTATTCTTTAGGCAGTTTCTAGCACTTTATGCTACAAAGGGTAACATGGCTAGCACTGGTCTCATGTAGAGTCAGGCTAGTTTAATATACTGTACTGCATGTATTGATCATGATGCCAGCCAAAGCCTTAATTGCTCTGTATCTTCTTTGACATGCAAATGGATCTTTGCAATGTGTCCACACACTGTGCTTTGAAAACTCCAGAATGAGATGTAATAGAGAAATGAAAAGCTGCCTGCTTTAAGGATATGTGTAAGCACCCTCATCACTTTATATTGCTCCTTAAAAATAATCATTTTAAGTGCTTCAGAAGACTAGACAATTCTGAAAGGGACAAGGTTATTATTCCTGGGGAAAGCTGAGAATAAAGGACTGTAGCAGTATGCAAAACAATAGGAAAAGCACAAGATGCAAAGTCACTGTGAGGCCTTTGATGTGTCATGCCAATACACTGTACAATGGGCCAGGAGAGAGAGTTGCCAAAAACCTCATTTGGGCTGTAGCCCCTACTCAAGGCAGTGCAAGTAGTGGGGTTAAACAATGCATAGAGGTACATAGACCTTACCTAAGTAACTGAGAGCTGTAATTGTTTTCCAGTTCTGTCATAGACCGGTTTCTCAGGTCTTTTCCTATATAGTAATTGTGGCCTCTTACTGTCATGTTGCCCTTTCCCCTTGATATATAACTCATCTTAATAAAATTAGTGAATCTGGGTTTTGTGAGAGGAGACGCTGAATGGGCTTAATGGGCTCAGTTTTCAGGATGCATGGGACATTTTAGTGTGAGGTACAACAGTAAATGTTTAAAATAATTGAGCCATGAGGGGTACTCTGTCATGCTCTGAGGAAAGCTCTCAGAGATGACTGCTGTAACT
The DNA here is from genome assembly GCA_035583155.1 of Acropternis orthonyx. NCBI lineage: Eukaryota > Metazoa > Chordata > Aves > Passeriformes > Rhinocryptidae > Acropternis > Acropternis orthonyx. Next base: position 17,576,248 of record JAWWEU010000111.1, on the reverse strand, counting down.
TAAAGCAAAACAATATTGCAAATGTATAAGTGTACTAGCACAGAAAGTTTTGTGGCTCGAATGATACCAGTGGGTGTAAAAGAACAGGGTACTGAAAGGAAGCACTGGGAGATTGGGCAGGCAACTGGTGCAGAGACATGCCTGGAACCTCAAAAGAGCTGAGAAAGGCAGACCTGACATAGTTCAAGCAGGGGGAACAAAGCACAGATGTTGCAGCCTGTGCATTCAAGAACACAGCCATCCTGTGTTAGGTGACAAATTCATCCCTACACTCCCTGGACCACAGGTAATGTCTTTGCATTTAATACCCCATTTTTTTCACAAGTTTGTGTCATTGCTTTGTGAAGTTCATCCCAGTGACTGAGCTTAGTGTACCTGACTAGTTTCCTATGTATTGCAATGATACTCAACATGCAACAGACTTAGTTACATCTGCAAAGTACAAAATTACACTGTTTGGAGCTATGGATGTGGCACCTGAAAGCTTCTTGGCCCTGTGGGTGTGACATGGTACCTGGCATAAATTACCCCTATCTTTCACCTCAATAAACAGCTTTTGCAGCACACAGCAGTGCTGCAACTCTAATGCTTGCAGCCTGTTTTTAGCTAGTTCAAGGCTCTCCTCCTTATGCTGCTTCTTGCAGTGCTGACAGACTTTTGGATTTTTCTTTTAACTTGGGGGGGTGGGGGAAAGAGTCAGAGTCACAGCCCAAGTGCTGTGCTCTTCAACAGGAAAAGCTGCACTTACAGAACAAGCCTTATGTCATTAAACCTAATCAATAGAGGGAAGGCAGCAAAATCTCTGTCCCTAAGGCATTACCACCTCCTTCCCTGAGGGAGACGTGGGTTTCTGCCAGAACAAGTTCAATATGCTTTCACTAGCTCGTGGTTTGTTTGTACTTTGGTTGGCTTGTAAGCAGATGCTAAGTGTTCCTAAGGGTTTGAACTGCCACCTTTTGTTCTGAAGACAGAATTCTGTTCAAAACACAGTGGGTTTTTTTGTTTGGCAATGAGTTTTTGGTTCTGGTTTGGGTTTTTTTTTTCTTCCTTTTAAGGGTGAGAGGCAAGTGCAGGAGGGAGTAGCTATTCAAGGATACATAGAACAGCCATGGCAGAAAATTACTAATTCTGTCGTTCAGGCTGTTAAGCCAGGTCATCCTTTGATATTTGCAGCAACACGTGTATAAAGTCATAATGTGCTGCTGAGCAAATTTAGGTTGTGTTTTCGTTTGTGTGTGTTAGGCACACTTGGGCACTAGGAAAATGTTGAGTCGTTTGGAAGTTCATACAATTTCTGAGTAAATGTTAGTGAGTGTTGACACCTTCTGGATTTACTTCAAATTGCCTGAATGTGACCAGTGAACACAGGGAGTCTGGCAGGCATGTTGTGGAGCTTTATCAGAAAAGTGGAGTTTAACAAAAGAGTTTATGGGGAGGGGAAAATGTATAGCAGAAAAATGCTTATTTTGATTCTTCCTGCAAACACAGATATCAATTGTTTCCCACCATCTGCCTGTCAACTAAATACCAGTATAACTATGTTTGTTGCCCCAAAAAAGCGATGAACGCGCTTTTTGAAGTACTCCTCGTGCTGTGAGTTCTGCAGCCCTACTTTATTCTACCTTGAGCTGACTATGGCACTCTGGTTCTAGCTGTGCTGAGACTTAAATCTGGCAGGATCAAAGCTCCAGAGCACAGGCAGTGGCTTTCTCATTCTCTTCAAGTTGGTAGCTGCTGATGAAGAGCAGCTGGTGTGATTGAGAAGATTGGCAGCCTTTAGAGCATTTCTCCCTGTGGGAGACACAGTGCAGCAAGGATTGGATGTCTTCATGATGGAAGGGAGCTCATTGCTCTGGTTCTCAGCTGGTGTTGCAGTGTAACTCAAAGCAGCAAGGTCCTGTGTACTTCATGTGTGACATCACAGTCCTCTCAGTGTGACCATGATTAGGCTCCCCTTCATAAACCAGCCTAGTTTGTGTCTGAAAGTGGATGGTGAAACCATCTGTTTTGTTTTCTCTGAAGTCAGCTGACTTGAATTTGTCTCCTTTGTTTTCAGATTTTTTTTTTTTGGTCAGACAGGTGTAGCTGCTTACAGCCATTCATTCCCATTGCTGGCCCATGGAGCAAACATGAAAAAGTCACTGGCTGCTGGTTTTGGGCCCCTCTCCTGGGAGGTGACAATTGCACCGCGCACCCCTCTGGTGGGGTGGCAGTGATGCCCTCTGAACAAACAACTATTGCTATCTCTGTCTACTGGAAAAAAACCCCATGAACATTAAACCATTAACATGAATAACCCTAAATAATTCTGCTACCTTGTGCTTTAAAGACTACATTTATACTCCTCTTTGAAGCCACCATCAAATTCCTTCTCCTTTAATGTTAAAGAAAGGTCTTGTAATTGAATCTCCTATTGTACTTAAGAACACTTTGAATGTTGCCTGAGATCTACAGGAAAAGTTGTTCCCCTCGTGTCATATCCCACAGCACTTTCTTCACTGAAGCACTGCTGAGATTCGCACAACCCTTTCAGCCTTTTACCACATGAAGAATGGGTTTCCTCAAGGAATAGCTTGTCCTACACGTACCATGAATGATTTACCTACAACCCCTCCTTTGTGTGGGTGTCACAGCCATCTCACAGGAGTGCAGACTGCAGAACCTGCAGAAATACAATCAACCATGTTTTCTAACCCTGAAGGTATCCTTGAATAGATTTAACTTTTCCTACAGCTGGCACTTTGTCCAAACTAGAAGTGCCAAGACGGATGTGTACATAAGCTGACTTCTTCCACTTTTCTCATAAGCCAATGTGGGGAAGATATTCTAAGTGATTGTACCACCAAAATAAATGCCTCTGCAGAACTGGATGCAAGCCCAAATGTTAGCAAGCTGTGACAGGTAGTGGCAGCCAGTCCCTCTAATTTTTGAAGGAAAATGCTTCTGTTTCAATCCTGCCAGGCACCTTTTTAAATAAATTGCTCTTTCTCCTGTTTCTGATCTTAAGGGATGAATGAAGAAGAACTGTTTGAAGGCAAAAGCTATTAATCCTTCGAGAGCAAAACCATCTGCTTCATCCATTTTTAAATAGCTCTGTTTTCTATGTATCAGCCAGCAAGCTGAACCAGAGGAGTTAGAAAATCAGCTCTGAGAGAAAGGTGTGGAACAGGTTGTTCCCCTGTGTGGAGGCACAGCTTACTCATGATCCTCTTACTGAGACTGCAATGAGAGCTCTTAATCCAGTCCTTCAGAGACTCAGCCTTAGTCTCCATACACAGAGCACAGGCTGTGCCTCTTGGGCACCTGTTCATCTCCTTGAAGGAAAATGGTAGAGACTCCATTCTGTACAAACCTCCTACTCAGTGTCTCGGTTGCCACAAAATGTTGTGAGGAACACGCAACAATGAGAAGTTGCCTGGTTGCTGGTGACTAAAATTGTCTGTTTTGGAGGCCTCAGTTTTGAAGGAAACTAAGTTGATGAGTATATTATTAAAAAAATCTTGCAATCTGCTCTGTGACACACACTGCCACTGCTATCCAGCTGTAAACTAGCTCAAATAATTATTCAACGTGCAGAATGAGGTGTTAGATTAATTAAGTTCTGTCTTGCACATGTCTGTGTGCTGCAGCATCACATTTATTAAACAGGCTGTGTGTTACTCCAAATTGTATGTGATGTGTCTCAAAGATGAATTTTTGGGGGGCTCTCTTTCTGTGGCTCTTAATCTGCCACTGATGAATTCCTGCCCTGCACTGTAGGTGGCTGCAGAGGCTGTTGTACAGCTTGTGAAAGCCCACTTTGAGTACTACAATGTAGGAATGTTCTGGATTTCCCACTGTAATGAGCTTGTGCCACAACTGGTGCTTCACTTGGACTGTTAACTCATTAATTTCTGATTGCAAAAACTGAGAATCTGGAGATACAGGGCAACTGATCATCTTTGGTCTTTCTGCATATTAGAAAAGGCCAGACCCACCTCACCTAAATGTTACCTCTCTCTTCATCATCCTTGCCGCTGGTCTGGCATTCCTCTTTAGATCTGTCCAAGGCTGGCAGTGTTGAGAGTATCTGCACATTTACCAGGAGATGTGCTGGTAAGAGCTGCCTGCAGCAGCATCACAGAGCTGTGAGCATCTGAATTTCACAGATGAAATTTGATATAGAATTTGTTGATATAGGCAGATTAAAATCTCTTCCTGGAGGCTTTCCTGTAACTTGCTTCCCCCTAACCTTACCTGGTGTCTGTGTTCAGTAAGATTTCATGAGGCTGAAGAGAATGTTTTCTCTGAGAAACCAGAAGTGGCTGTTGCTGAAGCCTTTTCAGAAGTGGAATTGGTATCTGAGAACAGACAAAAAACCCTACTAGCAAAGTGCTTTTCTTTGGCTATTTTAACCCTTGCAGCAGGCAGGTTGCTGAAGATTCTTACTGTATTTTAACTGGTGGATGCTCCACATTAAAAAAAAAAAAAAAAACAAAAAACAACTTTGCAGGCTATTGTAATGTTAATAGTCCATAATTCCCAGCATCTGATGCACTGGTTTACTGCTTGTAAAACTGAAAGTCTATTTCAATCATGTGCAGGTCTGCTGCCTCCAGCATAATAGCAGGGTATGGGGAGTGTGTGCCTGGAGATCTTCAGTTTAAAGGAATTAGAACTGGGATATAGGCAATTGTCTTTTATATTCTGACTGTTCTTGTGTGACTTTTTCAACCTATGCTTCCCTTTCAGCCTTTGTCCATTATATCATAGCATCAGTCTTGGCTGCAGTATTGATTTAATTCAGGGAGATTAATTTGGGCTCTGCAGCATTACAAGATGACAAGCATCTTATAGATGAAAAGATCCCTTAGGAGTCTTTCCATTAAATACCTGATACAGAGTAAGGAAGCCTCTTTCTTTGATCTTCTTTCCTTCTTCTCCCCCTCTTTTTCTCTGTAAAAGGGAATTGGGAGAGGGGATTGAAAACTCTGAATGTTTTGTTGACTGGTTGGGGCAGCTGGGGATGCTGCTGGGCAGGGTTCAGGAGATGGGTAAATTCTGGAGAAGGGCTGTGGTCTTGTAAGGCTGGAGTGAAATATTAAGTCTTTGTTTGGTTTTTATTATTCTGACTTCTCTCTGCCCAAATAACTAACTTAGATTAAAGATATTGTTGTTAAGGACTATTTGAATTTGATTTAGCAAAACAAGACATTACTGGAGGACAAAAAGTCAGCTTTTTTTTTTTTCCCTAATATATCTAGTATGCATTGTCCTATTAAATCATCCTTTCCAATCATCTGCAGTTGTTGTGCCATGTTTTTATCCAGTATGTTTTCCTTTGATGAGGTTTCCATTTGAGAGCTGGCAGTCATACATATATATCAAAATCCTTTCCTTTTTCATTTGTAGTTGTTTGAGATAATGCATACACAAGCAATGCTATTTTTGTTGCCATTGCAAGTCAGTAAAATGGAAATTGTTTTCTCAAAGGGGCAGTCTGTACATGCTGCTGAGCTAAAGTGAAGGAAGAAAAATTGCTAAAGTCACTTTACAAATTGTTCTTGTTTTGTTTTTAGAAGGCTCTAATTTAAAATGCAGTAAGGGGCAGTTTATACTTACAGATCCTCATATATACACTTAATCCTATATTAGTTTGTGTTCAGATTAAAAAAAGACAACAAAACAATATTTGGATGCATTACTGTATGCCAGCTGCAGTTATTGAGATCTGTGTCTCTACCTGCCCCTCCTGTTTCAACTGAGCCAGGGTAATAGCAGATTAAAAGTTCTCATTTAATAGTTCTAGGGGGAAAGCAATAGCTCGGAAGAAAGAGCAATTATTAAGCCTGACTCAGAGGACGATGCATTGAAAGGGAAACACAGAAGCAGGTTTATAGGGCCAAAGAAATGTAAGGAAACTCAGAAGATTGCAAAACGAGACTAACAAAGGGGAAAGGAGTAGATTTTTCTGAACCATGAAAAAAAAAATAGTTGAAAATAGGAAAACCCCCCTTTTGCTTTTATTAGTCATTAATAATTGTTTGAGGGTTTTTTAAGATTGGAGCTTGAAATTACCCAACAGGATTTAAAAGCACATAACAATTGCACCTGGAGGAGTAATGCTGCACTGGAGTTCTGTAGAAAAACAGATTAATTTTGCTGTTGTCAAAGCCCTGTAAACGTAGGCAGAGCAGAAAGTATTTCTTTCACAGTAGTTCTAAGGTTTGTTTGCAAACTAAGCCAGGATTTGGAATAACATGTTATTGAGAGGGTTGCGTTTTTTATTTTACTTACTGCAAAATATTTACAGTTAACTGAAGGAAAATAATAGAGATTTTTGTAGACTGTATGCTTGCTTTTCTGGGAATGTATCAGCAAGATTATGGCAATGTATTGACAAGCAGTTGTGCTGCTGGGCAGCCTGAGCTGCTTAAGAATCACTGCAGGCAGAGCTGGCACTAGAAGTCTCCAGTGTCGCTGGAGTCACGCTATTCTCAAGCAGTGTAAGGTGCATCTCTTGCCATGCTATGACTGCCAGAAAATGCAAATGATGCTTTAAATAATGATCCTAGACGTCCTCTTTTATGTTCTTTATTAAAACCTTCTTTTAGCTTGATGTAGCACTATCCCTAGGCAGCGTTGTTCCCTCTTAACTGCAAGCTCTGTGATTTCCAAGAAGATCAGCCATTCTTTTAGAAGGCCTGCTTATAGAAGACTTAATTCTATAATTATATCAGTGAAAATGGCAAATTTCTGGTTTTTTTTGACGCTGGATAGATTAAAGTCCACTTGGTTGCAGTATGCTGATATTTAATTATTTTTTAAAGTATCTGATAGCAAGTTTAACAATATGTGCTCCTAGGATAGAGTGGAAGTTTTTTCTTCTGTTCTTTTATGTGTTGTTTGGTTTGGGAGTTTGTTTTTTGTTTGTTTGTTTAATTTGAAGCTAGGTTTTAGACTTGTTTTGCCTGCCATGGATGTTGAAGGCCAGGCAGCTGTGGCAGGCACTGGTTTTCATGTGCGAACTGCTGCTGTGCACTCATGCTACAAGTTGTGGTTTTCAATGGGCATTCCACGTGCTCCCTGCATGATTTGTAGATAAACCAGAGTGAAAGGACCACTGCTGTGTTGCAAGGCTTTCCAGTGCCTCTCATCCTTCTTTTGTTCTGCTTCAGAGCCTGAGATGCAGCTGTTTTGTTGTTGCTGCTTGACTGCCTTTGTGGAGTTCTTTGAGAGAAGTTTGCTTGATTTACTTGACAAACAAAATATCACTGTGGACGTGTGAGTGTAGCACGTTGTTCACCACTGAAGGGTACAGTGACTCTTATTTTTTTCTACTCTGAGCTTTTAAAACTTTTCTTTCTGTGAAGTTACCAGTTTCCATTTTCTTCTATGAGTGGACTACAGACATTCCTATAAACAGGTTTCTCTTTTAACCAGTGAAAATCCTCTGGATTCACCCAGAATGTGAGGGTGCAGCTGGACTGTCTGGCAAGACTGAAGGCAGGTGCTTTGAACAGCAGGGCTGTGGTACTTGCTGTGTGAAGTGCTTCCTGGTATTCTTTTTCCTTCTTTCTCCTTTAGAAAAAGAGAAGGTGCAAATAAACCTTTCTTCTTTCCCCTCCAATTTCTTGAGGTTGTCAAGGGAATAGCAGCAAATGGGATAAGATAAACGGGTAGGAATTTGGTGAGTTCCTGGTTCTTGCTTTAGCACCTGAGAAGGAGAAGAAAGGCTGGACTCTGTCCCTCTGTCTCCTGGGCAGAACTGTGCACAGTGCCATGCAGAGAGAGGGTTCCTGGGGCTGTGAGCTGGAGGTGTGCTTTGTTACTGCCAGCTCCAATCCTACTGGCTTAACAAGGTTTTGCTGCCTGTTGACTTTGACACAATTAATTACTGTGTTTCCAGAATTCTGGACTCGTTTTCAGGGGAAGGGCTTGTTTTCCGATGTCTAATTCATCACTTGTCAATAGTGCACTAGAGAGAAGAGGCTTGTAACAAACTCAAGATCCTCTCTAGTGACTCAGCTGAAATAAGGCAATTGTGTCCTGGGGAAGAACTTTCTTTTGCGGCTGCAGAGTATCAAATGTGGTATTGTAAGAGCTTCTTTGTCTTGTTCCTCTACAGATATTTTCCATGTACACTGCAAGCTGCTGCCCCTCAGTGTTGAAATACCTCAGCCACGTGCTCAGAAGAGCAAGTGATTGATCTTGGACTTAATGTTTTACCAACCACATGAGTTTAAAAACAAGCAACCTCAAGGGTTGTGAATAAAGCTCCATAATTTGAAAGCAAGGGCAGTGGTGGACTGTGTCCCGTTCTACACAATTAAAATGATCCTCACAAGCAAAAACATGAAACTGATGAGATGAAACTTGCTGCTGCTTAGTTCTGAGACTGTATTTTTATTTTCTGAGCTCTGTCTTGTGTGTAGGGGGACAGGAAAGGGGCTCCTGCCTCTTGGGCTGTCAACCATTGTTTGAGGAGGCAATGCCAAATACGTCAGCTGAGTGGGTGGCTAGTTCTTTTCCATCCAGTGCTGATGGGTCTTGACAGCTTATACTGTCTTATGTAAACAAACCTGACAATTAAAATCTGTTCATTGATCTAGTTGAAAGAAATGCAGTGCAGCTTTGCTGAGGTTTAGCTTTTCTGAAACCTGAAACAAGTTTCCTTGCGTGAATTCTTTTCCTGGAAATGGTTCTGTGCTCCCCCTTTCATAAGAGAAGCTAAAGCAGTAATTATGAGGGTTCTTACTTGCCTGACAACCTAGTTAATGGACTCAGTCATTTTACTTCAGGATTGATTTAATCTTCTCCCTGTGGCCTAAGAATGCCCTTGCTTAGGAACTGTAGTCACAGATCCTAAAGCAGCACTGTCCTAGCTGTTCAAGCAGTTCAAGAATTGGGAAGGGAGAAAATGGAGAGTTATTTTGGGAGTGGTGCCTAAAATTTGGTATAATGTACAGTTTTCAGTTGACTGGAAGAAGATGAGATGATGCTGTAGAATATCAGGAGTTTTCAGAGGAGATGTTCTTATACTTCACAGCTGAGAATTGAGAAGACAAAGCAAGGCATGGCAAAATGCCGTATGTACCACTAAAGTAGTTTGGGAACAGGGCTGAGCCCAGAGATCAGGTCCCTGATTAACTGTAGCATGTCATATAGATGTTTTCTTTAGGCTTCAAAAGATGGTTCTTCAGGTATATACTGTAGCTACTCAGGATGAATTGCAGACAGTAAAAATACCTGTTTTCTCATGGCTTGGCCCTGTCCTGAATGAAACTGAGAATTTCAAAGTAGGTTTCTACGTGCATCATCTTGGTGGACCTTGGGGAGACATAAGCAATTCAACCAATATTAACAAAATAAAACCAGTGTATCAGGGATGGGAAGTAGAAATTTGAAAATGGGGTTGACAAGTGGAAGGGATTCCAAGACCAGGGTAATGAGAAGCTTGCAAAAACAAGTCAGTATGTGGTTGGATTTTTTTGCTTGGTTGTGTGTGTGTGTTATTTCAAGGAGGGATATGGTTGTTTGGAAGTGGAGAATTAACTGGATTTAGACTTCATGGTGGGGATGGAAAGTTGAAATACAGCGTGAAATGTAAGGGATGAGGAGGATTCAGAGACAATGGTGTATTGCACCTATATTTATCATGAAGAGGGAATGGAGGTGTTAGCAGGTGAGGCAAGGCTTAAGTGTTGGTCTTGCTGAGTCAAAGGCTGTAAGAGCAACAAAGGCTGAAAGTAGAGGTGGTCACATTGGGGTAGAAGTGGGGGAAATTGTGTTTTAACAGAATTATGTGTATAGAATGTAGCCAATGCAGTCCCTATAGGAACTCCTTTTAATATGTTACAGAGGAGAAACAAACTGCTCTGTGTGGTCTAAATGAGTGCATTTGAGTTCTGGTTTTGGTACTGTCGCCAGGTATTGGGGGAACACATAAAGCTGTTTTAGAATTAGAAAACATAGATGTTTGGGAGAATTGCCCTTGCTACTCTGCAAAGATCCTCACTGTGTGTCACTGGAATGGCCTGGAGAAGGGAAGGAGATAACTACGGAGCCTGGCACAACCTGGGAGGTGGGGAAGTTGTTGAAGATATTAACAGTGTCAGAAAGGGATCTCTGTCTCCTGTCACGGGCAAGGTGAATGCTAACCAGGGGTGACATAAAGCGGTGTTAACTCACCGTGAGAAGGTGACCACATCAAAGAACGGGGCCTCTTGCAGAAGAGCTTGTTACTGACTGATCTGTTGTTAGTTCAATAGCCATGAAAATGTTCACAGAAACAAAACCGTTCTCACTGCGCGAGAAATCACAAGCTGTATGTTTGATTTGATTAGACTTTGGACAAACAGCTTGGCTATACTGTATTCATGTCAGTGTAGAGCAAGGTTAGGTACAGGCCCAATGGCAGAAGCGATTAAGTTAATTTTATTTCACAGTATTAAACTTAATTTGGTGAAGAGACTGAGGCCTTTTGAAACACAGAGCAGCTATGTGCATTACCACTAAATACGTTGTCTTCATGTAGTTCCTAATATATCCTACTTCTACATCAGAGATTTTAGTTTTCTGGTACTTGAATAAGTTCAATGATGTAAATTTCTTAAAACAGCACTCCCCTAAACAGTGCGTCTTCAGCACAATGGTAGCCACACTCTTGGCCTTTAGTATCCTTGCTCCTGAAGCCAAGCTGACTATTCAGTGCCAGTACCTTCTCAGAGGAATTGCATTAATGGGGTTGATAATTATATTATAGCTACTTTGTGCTACCTAAGTTTCTTCTGCTGGAACTTGGCTTGTTTACACATCTAACTGGTAAGTGCTAACTTGCACATAACTGAAACATAGATCTGCCTTGAAAGTACAGGCTTTAAAAGCCACATGAAAACTCTAGAGCACCTGAGATGAATTTCCCCCCTCCCCATGGGCTCTTTAGAAAATCCAGTTTGCAGTAGAAAAGCAGCTGTTATATATATAGTTACAAAATTCACTGATATGTTGTGAAACTTCTTTCCAGCTTGGTTGTTCATGCGTATATGGATTAGATGGTGGCAGATGACTTCATGTGCCAGCTCTTCTTCTCTGCCTCATTATTTGTGGATTGCAGCAGCTCGTGTTACTTGCAGATTTAAGAGCCAGGGTAGCTTTTGCTCAACAAAATTTCTGGGCCCTTATTCGCCACTGTTTCTTTGCTACTCATTAGGTTTTAGGTAAGTTGCCCCATCATCTGTGAAGCAGTAAGTTAATTTTCAGCACTACGTATGTATTTTAATCTTACTGGCAATTTGCAACATGCTAATTTAGAGTGCAACCTTTTTCCCCACTTCCATTTTCAAGGACCCTGGAGATCTGTTAAATTGTGTTTGAATCTGTATGACTGCAGCTACTTAATTAGCACAAGACAGAATACAACGTGAAAGGTCAAGTGTGCAAGGCTTTCTTGGTAGCATTTCAGGGTTTATTTGGAAAGGGATGGAACTCAAAAAGGTGCCTTTAAATGCTGAGCTTGCAACTCACTGAACATATGCATTAAATGTACAGGTCATGCTCCTGTTTTCTGCCACAAGGAATGGTTCCCAAATAAGCTACATAAGTCAAGGTCGTTGGTGTTGATGGTCCTAACAATTGGTTACTTACAGCAGGAGTTTCTTCTACTTGCAAAAGCACTTTACTGACATCAGAGGCATTCTCTGCTGTGATCTGAGAGAGGTCAGAGAGAATAAAACCAAATCCAATTAAAACAAAATTAATATGGTGTGTATCTGTACAGACTTACTTAAGATGGTCAGAATTCATTATAAATTAAATCAAGTCAAAGTCGCTTCAGTTTCTGGTTGGGAGTCTTCTGGTAGGGAAGAAAATCAAAAACTCAGAAATCTGATTGGCTTCAAGTCACTTTTGGATGCAAGTGACACCTACTAATGCTTTTGATGGAGAGGGGGAAATCCCCAAATGAAACCCAACAAAACAAACCACAAAAAGCCCCAAAATAATACCACCACCAAACCTAAGTATTCAACATTTCTGTAGCTTGGGACTCTTGTAACCCTGGAAGAAAAGAGTTTAAGTCTTTGCTTTGTTTGCTTCAGGATTAAAACCCATGGTGGGGGGGAGGGGGGGATGTGATAGTTTTTGTGCTTATGTTGAAAGCTGTTCTTATTGCCTCAGACTTTACCAAGACTTTTCAGGTTGATTATGAGACAAGGTTTCACTGGAACTTGGTAGTTTTTGAGGAAAGCTCTGTTTTGGGTGGAAGGACATCATGCCCCTCCCAAAAAGTGCTTTTTGGCTTTGTTTCAAGTGTGCTGAGGCTACCGGGGTTTGGCTTTGTGCTGTCGTCGAGCTGACCTTGGTGCCCAGAGGAAATATGTGCACTATGTAGCCTTCCCTGGAGGAGGAGCAGAGTGGCCAAGGCTGCAGGACGGGCAGGGAGCCACCGGGTGGCAGAGGAGACTGAGCTAAGCGATGGCTCAGCGAGTGGCAGCGCCTGGGTTTGAGCTCGACAGGGAAAGAAATCAGGTGTGATGTACCCCAGCTCCCTGCTGGTGTCTTCTAGTGGATTTTTCAGGAACTGGGAAAGCAGAGAAAAGGGAAGATTCCTGTAGACCTATTAACAGACTGAAGTACTCTGCGGGCCAGCTTGAGTTGTTACACCAGAAGTGCATCAAGGCAATGCATATAATCTCAGGCACAGTTATGGGGTGGGTTTTGAATAGTATGCATGTTCAAAACCTGGATATGCTTTCAGTCCTCTTCCTTTTTTTCTTTTTTCCCCCTGTTTGTTTCCTATTTGCTTCTTATCCTAAAGGTAAATTATTGACTACTTTAAGGATGGTAAAATGAAAAGAAGTCTGATTAGTTCCCTTTTTCTCATGTACTGAAAACTGAAATATTGGTGCTTTTTCTTCAATGAGGTACTAGTCTAATCCCATTTTCCATGGGGGTCTCACGCTCTGAACTCTACTGCCTCTCCCCTCACTATCTGTGACAAGGTTATGTTGGCACTGCATGATTACAGCTTTAAAAAAAAAGTGGAAAAAAATATGTTTTCCAAGTTGCAGTGGGGTTTCCTCTGATGGAACAGCTCTGCATTCACTACATGTTTAGTTTGCTAGGTTACATTTCCTTGATAGACAGCGATATTTGTTCTGCAGTTGACTCTGCAGCTCATTTACTGGGGGTCTCTGCATCGGTCTAATGCCAGCAGATTGCCAGCTCGCAGCGTGGTTGCCCACCATGGAGCAGGGAGATGAGTGAGGCTGCAGCCCTGGGGAGGACCTGGCTGAGGGCCACAGGTTGGTGGAGCAGCAGTGTCATCCATGCTCTTGCTCTCTCTCTGTGCCTTGGGGTGGGCTGGAGCACCTGATAAACATCTCTTGAGATGAGTTGAAGCTGCCCCTTTAACCTCTCCAAGTACATCCTTAGCTGTTAGTATAAAAGATCCCAGAGCAGCATCTGGTAGGTGAGCAGCAGGCAGATTGTTGTTATGTCAGCAATAAAGTCCAGTTATTCCCTTCTCAGTATCAATGAATAATCTAATTTCCCGCTCTGTTGACGAATGGGAGCTGTTAATTGGCTAAAACTGAAGTATGGGCACCGTGTGGCTGGTTAGCAACAGCTGCCTGGAGGCTTGAGGCTTTGCAGATTTGGCAGGAGTATCACCTCTTGAGGACCACACAGATTCCTAGATGACAATATACAGAAATCAACTAGCAGGGGAAACACAGGCAGCACAAGTCATTGCGGGAAAAAAAAAAAAAGAGGCTTTTCATTAGAAAAGAGTTGTTTTGCCTTTTGAAACTGTTTCTGGTGTATTTTTCTAAAGCAAGCAAGTGGGGGACAGTGTCAGTGAGCCAATGTTCTCCTTTGCAGATAGAGCCTGAGACATTCATACGTTGCTCTTGTTCTGGAAATGTAATTTCTGGCTGAGACTGTTCCCTGATTCATGAAGAGCACAGAAATCATTCACCTAGGGCCTGATGCTCTGCCATGTGATTCCTTTAATGTTTAGGTAAAGCTTATCTGCCACGTGCTAACCCTTCTTCTGTCCGAGCTGCAAATTAAAGTAATTAGCAAACAAAAGCCAGCTTGTAGACTTTCCATTGAAGCTGCAAAATTGCAAACAGACAAAGAAGCATCAAGGCACTTTTCCCTGCTTGTTTAAACATTATAAATGTCATTGATCATTTTACAGAATTAATCTTGGGGGGGGTGGGGCGGGGAATCTAATGGCTGAAGGGGTGTGAAAATAGATGGTGAAAAAACAAGGTGAATATTAATGCAAGGTACTCTGGTTGTCACTGGTAGTGATTCAAGCAAACAAGACACTTCTCTGTATCTTGGCTGAGGAATATTTCTATAATACAGAGAATTGAAATGTGTAGCATAGTAAATGCACTCTGAAGAGCCATTTCCTGGAAGCCATTCTCTTTTGCATCAGAGCCCATCATTAAACGAAGTGTGGCTGCACCTTCCTGTGCTTTTTTGTGCTGGGACTTTCCATTCTTTTCTCTGAGCTACAGCCATGTGGGATTCCTGTTGGGAGAGGGAACCTCCTAGGAAGGTGTAGATGTTAAAGAAAGCAAAGGGTTGCTTCTTTGCATAAGCAGAGTTTTGCTTGAAATAGCAGCCCGGAAAACAAGCTGTGAATGTTCCTTATTTGATGATTTAAGTTCAAATTTGTCTGGGAGAACAACTAGGTGACTGATTTTTAATTTTTTTCCCCATTAGATGTTGAGAGATGTGTGGATGTCTTTTAGTGTTAGATCAAAATCTGACAGGCTGTTTAAAGGTACTTCTTTCGCAGTGACTTGCTTTAATGCTTTATGGGCATGTGTACCGCTTTCCTGTAATTTTTAACTTATTTTCTTTTAGTGCCCCTTGTTCTTGGTTGCATTTAAAGGTTCTGAGCTCCTGCATTTTGTTACAAATAGCAGATACTGCAAAGTGCTCGCTTTCTACCAGGAGCTGGCTAAATATTCAAGTGCCTTGAGTTAGAGCTGCACTGATTCCATGTTGGTCAGAGCAGGCTATAGGAAGCAGGCCAAGTGAACAGCATGTGCTGACCCCTTGTGCTGTTACACCCCTATTTTGAGTCCTCCTGTGTTGTGCTGTAGAGTCAGATCTGTCTATGAAGACCCTGTTCTTTGCCTCTTGACAGGCTGACTCGCAGCCCCACAAGCTGGGATAAATGGCAAACATAAATCAGTCATCAGTGGGCCTCGAGACTGCGCTTCTTCTCTCAAGGCTGGGCTTGTCACCATTTCCTTCAGAGCAAACAGTGCTGATTAAGCTCTGAAAAACTGAGCGTGGAAAGAATACAGCACTGGTGCTTTCTCCATGAATAAAACATGTTTACATGCAACAATTGTCTTCGTGACTGAGCTGGGGTTGAACTTGTTTTTACAGGTCAGACTCTTGCAAATGTCACAAACAGAGAAGTTTGTGCACAATTTCTGCATAACTACGTAAATAACCTAATTACCAGCCCAAATTTTCCCACTTTCTTTTGGTGCTAAAGGCAGCTAGGAAATGTGACTATTTTTTCTTATTATATTTGTACTTGATGTTAAGTGAGTCATGCACTAAGGCAGTGGATAAAAAAGTTTGGGGGAAGGAGGCAAAACTAGTTCTCTTCAGTGTCATCCTTGTCTTCATTGTATGAGTCATGACACAAAAACCCCCATGAAACCAACTCCAGCTCTGCAGCAGGGGCCCTTCCTTGGGAATAAAGATGTAGAAAACAATCCTACCCTACTGAGTTACAACCCAAATATTGCTGTGAGTGTAAACTTTTAAAAATCATTCTTTTCTGAGTTGCAGCCCAAACGACCTGTGCTCTAACAATGATTTTTGTAACTTATCTCTGCTGATGAAATTTGTAGGATTTTTGAATCTACCTGACTTCTTGTTCAGTGCTTTTTTTTTTTTGGTTACTGAGTTATTACTGTTTGGTGGAAGATACTGTGAAGGAAGTGTTGATATAAGCAAAAGTGAAAGCCAAGATATTCTTCAGATGAAGTGCCTTATCTTCACCTCTTAAGAATTGCTTCAGAAACAGGATAAATCCTTTCTTCCCTACTCCTTATGGCTGATCAGCAAACGCTGCAGTGTTTTAGAGGACAGAATGCAGCAGGACAGCAAGAATCTGTGGAGGTTAAGAAGAGTTAGAATGACAACCTTGGCTGTGAGGAAAGGGAGGACAAATAATTGTAACTGTTACAGGGCAAATGAAAATAAACCTGAAACGTGATCACAGTTTGGGAAGAGCAAAAGAAACAACAACCAAAAAAAAAATCTTTGGAATGCTCAAGACAGATCCCTTTGTTTGACAGGGAAGGTCTCTTTAGAATTGTATTTGAGGGGTCTCAGTGGCAGGTTGTCTGATCTTGCAGGAAGATTGTTCAATTTGGCCTCTGTCCCTACTGCTCGTTCTCCCATCAGTCCTCCTGAGGCTGTTTGCAGGGAAATGGAGTCTTCCTGTGCCCTAGAGCGCCTCAGCTACTATTCCTCTCCTCTCTTCCCTGAATTCCTTCCTAATACCCTTACCAATGTATTGGAGTTTGCTGCAAGAATGGCTCTGCTTCGGGGTGTTGCTGCAGCTGTGGAAACGGGATGACATTCCTGCCACTCGGTCCCAGCTCGCCCTTAATTCCAGAGAGAAATGCAGGAGGAAATCTAATTTCGTGTTTCCCAACTTTTAGCCTAATAAAAACGATGCCCATACTTGGATTCCACTGCACTTTTCCACTTGAACTGCCAGCTTGGAGATACTTGGTTGTCTTACTTCCTCTGTATCGTTCAGCTGTTAAAGAGGGGTGAGGATAGGTTTCAAACAAAAAATTTCCCACTAGATGGAGTATTAACAGCAGGGTGGTCCTGTTAAGGACAGAGCTAGATGTCCTCTGAAATGCTCATGTAGATTCAGATCTCCTACTCCCTGGCCAAGACTTTTCTTGTGACGCGAAGCTTAATTTAGATGCTAAAACAAACACCCTAATTTTTAGAAATCTGATTTCCCTTGGGCATGGTTTGAAGGCATCTCCTGACTAGATGGTAAACAGAAGTGTTAATGATTAGTGTTTGACTTGGCAATAAACAAACAGCTCAATTTGAAAAAAAAAGAAATGCTGACTTTTCCTGGATCAGAGTGTTTGAGGGTGGGAGGGCTTGGAAAGCAGTTAAAAAGATGATATGTAGCCCTTGTTGTATAAATTTCATCTTACAAACAGGTTTTCTTTATCCTTACAATGCTTGTTGATTGATGTGGCAGATATATGTAGTCTGCATACGTGTGTGTGTGTGAGTAATGGCAGGAACTCATCACTCGCTGCTGCTGCCACAGTGAGAGCTGAGCTGGTGGTGGGTCTGTGCAGCTGAGGTGGAATTTGGGGGATATGAGAATGAGGATGACACACGAATGGGAAATAGGGGTAAAAACAGTCTGGATTACCAAAATGAGGTTGTTTCAAAAATGGTGGCACTTGTTACTTGAATGAAACTCGCATTTGTCTGTATGTCACTTAGATTTGTACAGTGTTACGCGAGAAAAAGTTATTACAACAACTCCTTGTGGAGGGGAAGGAGTGAAGACAAAGAACCAGTAAAGAGAAAACAATTCAGAATTGTTTACTGTTGATTGCTTTAAGAAATCTATTTCTGTAGGAGAAATACTGCAAGAAAACAGATTGTACAAATGAAACCTGCTAGTGACAAAGTTAAGCAAACCAAAAGTGTCGTTGCAGAGAAGTACAGAAAAGTCACGGAAGGCTCTTGGATTGCTCTGAAGACTTGAAGACAAATATCTGCCTAGTCCAGAGCCAAGAACTTGGCAATGTATTACAGGAACCCCTACTTGGGGCAAATATGGTTGTTTTTGTCAAAACTGGTCATAGTTAAAGGAGAGCAAAAGCAGGTTTAATGAAATGGTGATAAAACTGGTGCTTCACCAAATACAAACAGCAGTCAGTTCAGAGGAAACTCCTGGGATTGGAGGAGGTTATCTATTCTGGGCTCTGCAAGAGCATGTGGGAGCTGGTAGGTGAGTTGGAGTGACTGGGGGGGTGAGGAGACATGGCTCGGCTGCTTCTCTCAGAGAAAGGATAACTCTTCTATAAGAATAACAAGAAGTGTTGGAGCTCAGAGACCCCGTGGGAGCTTTTCAATGGCATGATTTTATTCTATTGCTTTTTGTGGTGTGCTGCCCTCTTTGAAGCAAAATCTTTACATGAACTGCTTACTGGACCTGGCAGACAGGAATATAAAACTCAGAAAATTGGGGAAAAGCATCACTGAATTGGAGAGTATGAGCAAGTTCTGCATGGACTGCAAACAGCTCACTTTTAAAAAGCTCTGAGCTAACATACAGCCAAATTAATCAAATCCTGAGATGGCAGGTACATAAAGATTCCACAGGTTGGAGATGGAAAGTGGTAGCTGCATATTGGCACAAAGATTTGAAGGGATGTGGGACAGTGTGTTTGAAACTGAGTGCACTAACAGAGTGGCAGATGAGATGATTTAAACTCTTGTTGCTTTTCTCCTGAGAACATTTTCACTGAATTATATTGCTCTGAGTACCTGGCTATATTAAGTGACTTGCAGGTGTTGTGGACTGTGTCTGCATGTCTCAAGTCAGAATGTTTTGAGAGGGTCATCTCACCTTCTGTTTCAGCATGGCCAGAAAAAGTTTAACTACATGAATGGTCTTTCTAAGCATTTTCTTAGTCTTCTTTTGGTCAAGTATTTTGAATGGTACAAATTGTCTGCAACAACGAATAGCTCCTCAAAAACCTGCTCATTTGTAAAGATGTGTCTAAAACTCCAGTGGAGTTTCACCTTTGGTGCATGTGGAGATTATGCAACATCAGAACGTAAACAGGTTGAAGATTTTCAGGTGTAGCCTTGCAAGCTGGTGAGCAACAACTTGCTTAGAGGTGCTGGTTTTCCATCAGAAAGGCAGTAGAGCAGAAATACAGAATGGGTAAATATTTGCAGGAGGAAGGTAAACTTGTTTGTCATGAGTGCTTATCATGAGCTGGCTGATGAGAGCAGCTAGCAGATGTCATAGAAAGTATTATTTCTGTTCTCTCTGCAGTTTACGTAGGTATCTTAGCTAAGTGCAGCAGAGCCTTAATTCAGACAAAATAACTTTGCCTTGCATTGCTTCATGCTGGAAAAACAGACCTTTTCCACTGAGCTAGAATGAACAGATGCAGTTGCAAATAACTAGCAGATGTTAGATGCAAGTGAGCAGGAATCAGCTCAAGGGGCCTGTCTGTGGGGAACCAGCTCTCCCTGGAATTAGGGGACGGGAGTGGGGGGGGGAGGGGGAGAACTGAGGAGGTTTTCCCTGAAAGGATGGCAAACAATTCTGCAATGACTTTTTTCTTTTAACTTAGGTGAACAAGGTTCCATTAAGTTCCAGAAATCTCTTCTATTATGCCTCCCTTTGTTTTTTTAGTTTATGGGTTTGTCTTCTTTTTTTTAAAGAGAATCCAAGCATCTTGTTTGGCAGCCCAGGTGAGACTGCTAACTATTTTTAGGGCATGAGCATGGTCAATAATCATTCTTAGTCTCCAAAAGTTGTCTAACATCTAAAAACAAAGTTGTATTTCTGTTACCTCTTTGCAGAAGTGGAGTGAATGAGAGAAAAGGGGAAATTAGGGCCATGTGAAAAAGACAGTGGCAAGGAAAACATAATTAGTCCAACTTCTTTATCTGAAGTTCTGGAAGAGCTGGTTGTTCCCACCCAGCAATCTCTGGATAGCTGCTAGATTTAAAAGCTGAAAATTACTGCTGTGGGCAAGGTGCTTCCAAAGATGCAGATTACCTTGTGGGCTATTTTATGTAAGGTATTGTACATGTAGCATTAAGAAACTCAATTTACAGAAAGCTATTCTTAATCTGCTTGTGAGACCATGCTGTACTGTTGTGCTGATCTGTTTCTTGGAAACAAGATATTACAAAGAATCGGTTATTATTCTGAAAAAGAAAAAAAAAATCCCAAAATCATAGACCTGCAACATTAATTAGGAAAATCTGACTGTGTAAAGAATGGACTTTAAATAATGTAGTTTGCTTCTGTGGTATTAAAGAAAATGATGGAAAAAGGCATAGTCATTCAATCTGGGAGCTAAGGCTCCTGATGTTGGAGGAGAAGATGGTTTAGAGCATGGGATTTTTAACTCCCCACTGAATACAACAGGAATCATGGAATAGCTGAGCTTGAAAGGCAGCTCTGGAGAGATCTAGTCCAACCCCCTCTCCCTCTAAGCAAGGTTAATTAGAGGTTTTTCAGGTCTGTATCCAGTTGGGTATTGTCAGTCTTCAAGGATGGAGGTTCCACAGCCCCACTGGGCAACCTGTTCTAGTCTTCTGTCACCCTGAAAGCTTTTTTTACAGTTTCTTGTTTCATACAGAATTTCCTGTACTTGGGTTTATGGCCATCTTGTCCAGTCACAGGTTACCACTGGGAAGTGTCTGGCTCCCTCCTTGCTAACAATGCCATTTGCCCTCCTGCCCTGTTTTTATATGCACATTGATCCCCCTTGAGCCACCTTCTCTCCAAGCTGAACAAGCCCAGCCTTTCCCTGTGTGTCTGATGCTCCAAGCCCCTCATATTTGTAGCAATCTACTGGCTTCACTCCAGTATATCCATGTCTTGGAGAACTAGACCTGGCACTGAGAATGTGAGTGAGCTCTCTTCTGAATGGTAGCATGGCATTTGACTGGAGGTTAGCTATTGTAAATAGAGAGAGAAAGAGAGCCTGAGGATCAATATTATGCTTGCCATCGGTTAAAACCCAGTCAGTAGAAATAGAGAACTGTCTCATGGCAGCCTTACTTTATTTTTAGAATAGAATTGGTAAGTCTAGAGAGTACAATATATTATACTTTCATTAATGAGAAGATGGGGGCGTGGGGGTGCGGGGGTGTTATTCCTGCAAGAGGATCTATGATGAGCCTGGTTTTAGCTCTGGTGTTTCATTTACAGGCAAAAAGACATTGTATGTCTTCTGAGTAATTCAAGTGACACTACCACTGGAAAAAAAAAATAAAAAAATCCTGTACAACTCTCTGTGGGAGAATATATAAGTGGTTTGGCATTAAATCTATACAGAGTCTAGCCCAGCTGCCCTGCTTTGACTTGTAGTTGTGGGTGATGTTAAGCTATTTAGCAGGGGTTTTCCTGTCACTTCATTGTAGTTGATGTTACAAAGTCTTGATCCCATGTTATTTAATGCTGTCTGTAGCAGTAGCTTGATCCAATTTGATCTGTGAAGCCTAGAGGATTTTCATGAGATTGTCCACACTCTGTTAAAAGCAGAGAGTAGTTTCCAGAGCAAAATTAAATACAATGAGATCTCTTCTAGGATTTGTGCATCTTGGCCTGGCTGGTTACTGGGAGATCAGGTCTTTACAAGCTCTTAAAAATGTAGAGGTTAGTTTTGCCATGCTGTCTGCACCCTCTTACTATCACTTCTGGGTGATATGGAGGAGTGTGGGGGTGGGAGATGCTACCACTTTCTTTTAAAGTCACAGCTGACAGGCCCATGCAAACTCTGTCAGAGCAATTTTTACTTGTTTAGGAGCAGCCCTCTGCTTCATTTCCCTACCACTAGCCTAGGACAGAAAACATCCCTCCTGTAATAGGTAGTAGAGCATCTTTTCTGAGTGGAGCTTTCCTATGGCATTTACAATTCAGGCACAAAATTGTTGTCTTTTGGAGCTCCTACTTTCTGTAACTAGCTTTGGAGGCTGCCCTGAAGAGATATTTTGTAAAAAAGGTAATATGTTTGTTGTTTGGGAAAGGGTTGCAGTTTTGTGCTCTTAGCTCTGCAAGGGAACTCGTTTCTAGTATGAGTGGCAAAGCAAATGGCACAGAAAGGGGCTAATCCTACTCAGTCAGTCCTGCAGCCTCTTTTCCCAGTGCTCCTGCAGGATGATTCTTTTGAATGAAGTTCTGGTCAAACATCTAACTCCTAAGGGAAGAAATTGTTGAATGCATTGTCTTTCTCATGGAATACAAAATCACTGTGTTAATCCAAGTGGAAAGCTGTAGGCTGGCATATGAATAGTTTCAGTGTAACTCAGTTTACAAGGGTGTGAGCAGAAACTTGTAGCTAAGTGTTTTCAGAGCTCTGCATTGTGTGTTTAGCTCAGACTTGTGTCTGGCCTGTGCAAGTTGGTTCCCACAAGCTGTGGAAAGAAAGAATGATTTGATCACTGATGGCATTTAGTAATATACCAGGCATTCCTGGTACTGCAGATTTGTCTTGTGTGAAACTGCTAGATCTTCTTTTTGTTGACTTCTGGACTTGGACAGAACTTTTTTAAGGGCTCCAAACCATTGGATGAAAATCCACAGAAAATCCAGGTTTTATATTTCTGTCTGTGATCTTAACCATGTCATTACAAGGTTGGTGAACATGCATTTCATATATCCATGTGTAACTCAAGTCTCCAGCTGTTAAGATAAACCTCTGGGGAAAAGCAAATATCCAAAATAGAATTTTCATCTTTTTGTATTATCTCATACCTACTGGTGACTGTTATCAGTATGGAAAATATGACAATGCTGTCATGCAGTAATAGCTTATCTTTGCTCGACAACATATGAGTGTGCGATAAAGTGTGCTTATTAAATGAGCAGATGCTGTGAAACTGAGGGGGGGAAAAAAAAACATTGTGTTTGTACAGGATTGCTCTGACTACAACAGATCTGAGTAATGCTAGTCACTCATTCTGTCCTCACAAAGGTTTCCATCTTCTTGCTTGCAATGAATCAAATATGAGCCCTTTCTGAAACACAATCTGTGATCAGGCTTTAAAATAAATTATCAAAATCAAGCCAAGTGAAGGTTCCTCCCCCTGCTCCAAAGAAAAGGTACCCAGATAGTTTTGATTGGTTTTTTGCATGTATATGCCACATATGTTGAGGCAGAAGTCCACATTCTTGCTTATATAACTTAAAAATTACTATATACTTGTGATGGCAGGTCTGCCAATGTAGCAAGCTTTGGTAGGACACAAGAACAATTCTGTGAATAGAACTGTGAGCTGATATTGGTGATAATTAACAGTGATTTGTGTAATCCATGGCTTGTTGTGGAAAAAAGAAGAAAAAGCACACATAAAAAAACTGCCCCAAACCCCCACACATACCCTCTCTACTACTCTTGCCTTTCCTCCCCACCAAACAAAATAAAGAACTCCCAAAACTAGACAACCCAGAGTGTCGGCCAGCTGAAAACTTCCTTCCAGACAGGGACACCTTTTGGATGCTCAGTATCCCCAGAATCTTCAGAGGAGTAGGTCTTACCATGTAGGAAAGAAAGGATTAAGCACCATTGCAGTTGGTTAAATGTAAAAAAACAGATGGGCAAGTTAACCTTGTACTGGAACTAAAGTAGCTTTTGATAGTTTTGCATGTCAGCAAACTGTGGAAGTTCTTGACTTGAGTCTCCTCCTATTTTGGTCTCACACTGTGGAGGATCAGGCTGAAAGACGGAGTATTGGGGACAAAAATGTGTTGTTAGGACTGGATTTTGTTTCATACAAATGTAATAGCTTTGACTTTTGAGAGCACAGTATGGGGAAACAATGAAAATAGGTGTCTGCATAGCTAATCTGGCTTCAAGGTAATCCTTTATCAAGTGCTAGTGCAAACCTGAAGCTTTTGCCATTTTGCAGGAGAAAGGAAAAAAAACCCAAACCAAACATTAGGGAACGATTGGAGAACCTCCCTTCTGAATTTTTTTAAGTTTTACTTCAGCTCACAATACACAAGTGTCAGGTTGCCTGTGTTCTAGAAAAATTGGAACTGTATTATGTGTTGTCTTTATGTTTCTCTGTATTGGCTCTCATTTTGGAAATTGGAGAAAAATCAAAGTGTAAAGGAAATGGAGTTTGTGCTTCTACCGGGCAATTTTCTGGTTCCTACTTAATTTTAAATTACATACTATAGATAAAATACACTGTGATTTGTGTTTCTTCTTTCCTGAACAAGAACAAAAATCTGGTACTAGCATTTAATCTATAGCTCTGTTCTATTATTACATATTGCCTGTCACTCTGCAATTAGGAAAGGTACCAAACACAAAGAAACTCAGAAACTGAATTCAGAGAAATGAAGGGAGATATTGGTGAAAATTACAATCCTAGAGATGAGCATTTTGATGCATTGTGAAGCAAAGGTGCCTTCTTGTGAACAAAACAGAAGGGTGGGTCAGAAAACTGGAGAGTAAATATTTTCAATGAACTTCATTTTATTTTTGCCTTCTTCAAGAACATGTAGTCACAAGGGGGGAGTGACTTCAAACTAAGAGAGAATAATTTTAGATTAGATATTAGATTAAAAAAAACCCCACCTTTATTAAGAGGGTGGTGAGTCATTGGAACAGGTTGCCCAGAGAAGCTGTGGCTGTCCATCCCAGAAAGTGGTTAAGACCAGAGTGGATGGGGTTCTGAGCAACCTGGTCTAGTGGAAGGTGTCCCTGCCCATGGCAGGGGGGTTAGAACCAGATGATCTTTTAGGTTTCTTCCCAACCCAGTCCATTCTATGATCCTATGAAGTCTAACATTGGTGGTCAGGAAGTAGTTGATTAAGGAGATTAAATCCTGGGCTTAATATCTCTAATAGCTTTTACCAGTGGCTGTAGTGGAGTCAAGACTGTAAATGTGTTCCTACAGACCTATTGCTAAGATGAGTTAAAATAAATGGCGTGTGAATGATCACTAAAAGAATACACTTCTAATTCCCTCTGATTTGCCTCCTTATTGATGAACATTTCACTGAAGCATCACTGATGTTGTACAGTTGATAGTGCTTTTTGTGGTCTTGTGGAGGTTCTATATCATACTGTGTCTTACCAAGAATCTGAGGTATGAATCCTAATTTTCCATGAAGTTTGGGATGGTAGCTTGGGAGATCTCAGACTAAACAAAGATATTAAAACTTTGCAGCATAATTACCATGTAGAATAAGTTTTCATTGTCTGTTGTCTGTAAAAGTAGAGCTTGATAAATTGCCAATATGATGTCTTTTAAGAATAGATGAGTTGGAATTATGTTATCACTTGTTAAAGACCAGGGAAATGCTGGGCATTTCTCTGTTGTACAGTCACAGTGCTTGTTATAGAGGTACAAAACTGATTATCCTCAAAAGCTGTAAAGGCACTTCTTTAATGGGAGTTCTGGTATATTTGAAGAACAGTTTTTCAGCATTCCTAAGATTTGAAAAACTTTCAAAAATATCCATGTGGCCTGTGTCTGTTGCACCTTTAAAAACAAGTGTCTGCCTTGCCAAAGCTTCCCAGCTTGGCTGTTCCAGCATGCTCTGTATGAGGTTGGGAAAGTGTAGGGAGTAATGGAGAGTATCTCTCTGCTTAAGTTAGGAACTCTGAGAGAAACCCACCCATTATTTTGGCCAAAGTGCCACCTGATGGCTTGTTTAGCACTCTGAATGCACTCTGACCACACAAAGGATTGGATTCATGCTCCTGAGAAGTTGGAGTGCCAAAGTAAACCGGTAGTGTTTCTGAAGAGCAAGAAGATATGATGTACCATAACCGCAGGTTTAGTCTTATTTTGGATTTTTGAAGCTATTAATACTATACAGCTGTGACCAAGGGAAAAACCTATTCAGGGTTGCTGCTTCAGGTTTCTTTCACTGATTATAATCGCTGTTTCACAAAAGGTGTCTCCTTGAAGTTTCTCATCTTGCGCTTTCCTTTTTGCTTGTGATGTCATTGAGACAAATGGGCAAAATGCGAAATTATCTTTTGGGTGTGATCAAATTACTGTTTGGTGGAGATGAGTTTAAATCCTTAACGCTGCAATTCTGTAGATGTAGCCTTGCCCTCAGGAGCTCCAAGGAGGGCTGAAATTCAATGGCTTATTAAGAGTGCTTTGATCTGGTCTTATTAAATTTGTGGCAACGTGTGAGCCTTTAAAAAGAGCTAAAAGAGCTTGTCTTTGCTACTTTGAGAGATGCCACCATTAGTCAAAGCTGCTTTAGAGCTGAACTTTCAGCACTCATTCTGAAAAAGAATTCCCCTGACACGGTAATTTCTGTAAAAATGGGCTAACAGAAGGGTGGATTTCCCGCCTCCCCCTCCCCAGATGCAGCATATTGTTTACACAGTAGTAAACTACAGAAAGAATAATATAATTTATTCATCATTAAAAGGAAACTTTTAGAAAATGATGACGACATTCAGTCCTTTGGTCTTAGGTTTCAGTATCAGCATTTTCCTGCCTGGTGCCATGAGCAGCAGGCTCTGAGGAGTTACAAGCAACCTTTAAGGAGACGTTTTTGTTTTCTTGGCAAGCACTTTGAGATTTGTTGGATACAGATTTTAAGCAAAACTGGAAATGGGCACTATTCAAGTTGAGATCTCAGATGAGGACTACATCACTTATAAGAAATGCTGGGTGAGAATCTGGTTAAGGTCAATATCAAAAATAGCTGAGAATAAAACCAAAAAATTAACCCATGTGTGTTTCTACAGGTGGCCACCTGTAAAAGGAAACATAGAGGAGCTTCAGTAGAAAATATGGGTTAAACTGCATCACCTGTAGTATCCAGCAGACTGTTGGAGGCATGTGAGTCAGTGTAGCAACGAAGAAATAGAAGGATGTTTTGTGGCATCTTTTCTTCATTTTGATTAATTTTTAGTAGATAGAATGGTTCCTGAGTTTGCTCCCATAGACTGTAACTCAATGCCGTACTTAGATATTGTGATACTGATAAAATCTCTTCTTCTAGTGTCTCGAGTTTTACATCTTCCTTTTTGCCCTGTGTGTATGCTCTGAGCTGGATAGTCCCGGTTCTGCATCCCTGGTTTATCTGGAATGCAGCTAAAGCTCACTTGAGTTCCCTGAGTAAGGGGGCAGTGTGACTGTGACCAAAATCTCAGCAAAGGTTTTGAGCTGGAGTTTATTCTGTAAATGGAGAGCGCTCATCTGCACCACTTTGCTAATTGTAGATTGTACTGTGATTAAAAGGATTGAGAAGGAGAAATTGGAAAGGAAATGAAGCTTAAAAACAAAACAACAACAAAAAGCCCATAGGGTTCCCTAGCAACAGGGATTTAGAGAGTTTTCTGGTGTGAGATTGCTTTTTGAGAACTTGCTCAAAAAACAGAATCAATGCTCTGCTTTCCTCTTGAGGACATAGGAAAGATGAGTAAAAGATTTTGCTAACCCTGGGCATGATGAGAAATGGAAGGTCAAGTGAGTTGCTCTCTAGGGATCATGTACTTTACACTTCTGATCTTTTATTTTTTCAAATGGCCCTCTGGAAATTTGGAGAATGTGTTTTATTTTCCGTGCTGAAAATCAGAAGAAAATACTTAAGCTGTATAACTTTTGTTTCTGTGTGATAATTTCAATTTCCAAATACTTACTGGCCATTCAGTCTTTTTAAAATACGTTTCCCTTTATCCTCTTCCATGGCTAAGGGTCCACTGGTTTGTGGTTGTTCTTTGAGTAACTTTCCCCGCTCAGTTTTCCTTCAGTGGTGCAAATGGAAATACTCAGAGTACTGAGCTTGAGCAAATGCCTTCTCACTCCTGTAGTTTATTGCAGATGCCGAGCTCGTATTGTCCCACAGCTGCTGTCACATCAGTCTTGAAAAGATATGACGGCTCATGTCACCTTACAGAAGCACCAGGCAAAAGACAAGATTCCTTAATATTTGCAGGAGTTGGATTTCCTGCAAATTTAGGGGGGGTTTTATACTACTGAGGTTAATTTTTACAGTGCAACATACAAGTTTGGTTGGACCTCTAGGCTTAAAATTGTCTGCTTCCCTTGAGCAGTACAGTAAGACATCTGGGTTTTCAGGAGTATAATTTAAGGGTTTGTGTTTGGTCTCTTGTTTAGGTGCCTGGACGAGGATCTGTTCTCTTCCAGCTTTTCCTACATGGAAGTCTTTGGCATCCCTATGAGGCTCATCCACAAGTGTTTCCATTACAAATGGCAATGTGATAAAAACATAATCAAAAGTTTAAACCTAGAGGTATAACTAATGTTTTTCCATGCCTGTGGGTCTGCAAAAAAACCACGTCCTTACATAAGTTGTCTTGGTACATACTGTGCCCATCATCTTGTGCTCTGGATACGAGAGGCAGCCTGAGACTGCACTTTGTTAGCTGGCAGCACTGAATACTGACCTAAATTAAAACTTCATATGCATAGGGACAGTGCCACATTCAGCTTTGGGTCATGTGACTATGTAGGATAATGGGTTGCTATGGTAAAGACTGTGGTGACGACAAGCCGGGTGATGTCAAGCTAATATAAGATGATTTTACCAAGATGAAGAAAATACATTGAGACAAATATTAGGCAGGTATTTTGGATGAATAATGCTCTTTATAGTTAATGAAAAGAAATACTATTCTACCTGCATTAGTTCTCTTTGGTTGGTGAATCCAAACCAGATGGGGCTCATGTAAACATCTGGCCATTTGTTCCCATCGGTGTGCTCAGGCAAATGGGATCTAATTGACGAAGAAGCATCGTCATTTCATTTCATGCAGGCAATTTATAAATTTCCAAAGATTAAGCTAAATCACAGATGCTTCTGTGAGTGGAAGAATACTGTGTTTAGGGAATAAACAAGTATGTCCAGGGAGATGTGTTGGTCCTAATTTTTATTATCCAACTTTCCCAAATTGCTCCTCTTCTGAGAAGTATAAGGTAGAATGTCCATCAGTTTCCAAGACTTGCAGAGTACAGTGAAGTCCTGTGGATTCACATTCGATATTAATCTTTAGATAAGGGCCATATGGGACCTGTATCTGTTTTTCAAGTGTGCTGAGATGAGCCTTATTTTTATTGTGGGATCTTTCAGTACTTGGTTGTTCATGTAGCAACGATTTTTTTCACATGTACACCATTCTAGACAGGCAGTCTTCTCGCTGCTCGCTTCACCATGTTTAAAATTTTAAAGTTTTTTGACTTCCTTTTAGCCAGTTTGCCTATTTCAATGCAGTTGTGAGTAAATAGTGAGAGGGACACTGTACTAGATGAAAGCCATTATTATTTTTAGTTTAGAGGGATGAAGATAATGGGATGTGTTGTTATCAAATAACCAAGTCACAACACGGAATTGCTTAGAAATGCATTAAGGAATTAATAAAGTTGAGAGGGCACCATGACAATTAGATGAGGGGTTTTTTTTTATATTTGAATTTCACTTGAAGTCTTTGCTTGCAGATATTAAGCCGTTTTCTATAAAGAGGATGCTAAAATGTTCGTGCTCTAGCAATGGTCAATTTATAAAGTAATAACAGTCATAAAATGAGTGTGTGGGCTGCAAAGTGGTAAAACTACTGGTTGTCAAAGTTCCTCAGCAGAAAATGGGTATAAAACTTGCTTGAGCCTATAAGAATAAGAGCAGCTTATTGGCATGGATAAAATGGTGAAAGGGCAACATAGCATTTAAGGGATATTTATTATAATAGTAATTTACCTGTTAACCCCTTTTGTTCTGAAGATAACTACCCATTAGCTCAAAGCTTGATGTCTTTTTTTTTTTTTAATTTTCTTTCTAAAAGGATGAAAAACCTTGCACTTGACAGTTTGTTTACAGTCTGAGCAGATTTCCAGTCTCGTGAACTCTTAGACTGAGAGAAATGGCTGCAGGTTTCCTTGAACACTTGACCTTATGTCCTTTCATTCATCACATCTTATTGTTGGTGCCATTTTCATCCAGAAAAAGTTATTTTCAAAGCTTCCTTTTAGCTTTTTTCCCCACCTCTGGTTTCTAAGCTTGGTTTGTTTTTTTTTTTTTTCCCCAAATGGATTTTTTTTTCCAGCTCTGCCACACGCTGGTTCAGGAATGAAGCTTTTAAATCCATAATGTATTGATGGCTGCTGTGTTGCCTCATCTCAAAACAATATTTGAAGCACACAAACACTGTTGGTGGTGTGATTTAATGACTGCTGGGAGCAGCTCACTGAGGCTTCCTAGTGCCCACCCCTCCTCTGCTGGGCTGTTTGGCCTTCTGTAGACTCTCTGGGTTCCTCAGGCTGTGGTGAAGGGCTCACAGTGGGTTGTGACTGTCTCAAGTCATCACCCCTGGGAGGAACATGGTGATGATGGTATGTTCACAGCTTGTTTTTTCCTGACTCTCTTGCATGTCTGCATTTTGTCTAAGTTAACAGTATATATGGTGCCTATTTAATCTGTTGGATGACTGTTCTTTGTTTATTACCCCTGAAATAGGTAACACCCCTTTTTTTCCCAGTTTTTGGCTTTATATTTATTTTTATCTGCCCACTGGTGAGTTGTTCATAGCCTTGGGATCTCCAGTGTCAGCTGCATCACCTGGTGCCTGTATGTTTTGTGCCAGGGGATGTTTGTGTGGGTGCTTTTGTTTGGTTTTATGTGAGATGGTGTGGGTTGGGGTGTTTTGGTTTGTTTTTTGAAGAAGGAGTAGCCTGTTCTGAGACATTAAATGTGCCTTCAACTGAAGGATGATGTGTGGTCTTTGCAGAGCAGCTGCTGAGATGAGCCAGCTAATCTTCCAGTGCTTGACCTTCCCACACCTGACCCCAAATGTTCCCAGTGGATGCCTGCAGCCTCTTCTCAGTCATTCTGTACAGGAGAGACCCTATATCCCTTGGGGAATTTCTGTAGAATACCACTGTGGGGATAGCAAAGATCAGACAGTACCACTGAGGGTGGTCATAGTTTAAAAGTTTTTGGTGACTATATTAAAAAAAAGCCACCCAAAATAATTTATGAGTTATAATAGACCAGAGAGCTGCATTTTTAATATCTCAGAAGAGAGGTACTAAGAAATCTGAGTAGCTTACTTAGAAAACTGTGGATTAATGCAGTCAAAGGCATAAAATCTATTTATCCACTCATGTTGCTCTGATGGTAACTTTAAAAAAAAAAAAGTTATATGTATATTCTTCCCATGTCAAACCAAAACCATGCCTTCTCCCCCCCATTGCAACACCAAAAATATCTTTGGTAGAATTTTAACACAGAATTTAAGAGGATTGAATTAGGGGAGAATTAGACCATCAAGCAAAATGACAGATGGCTTTTCTTCTACAAAGAAAGCAGTGAAGTACAGAATGCCGTGCCAGCCTCTAGCTATTGAAATATGGCTTGGATTCCCCTGCCTTTCCTTCTCTCCTTTCCCACCCAGGCTGCCAGGTTAATTCCCTGTGCTCACGCACCCTGGGCTGTTGTCTGAGGAGCCGCTTGTTGCCAGCTGGGGTTCTGTGCCCAGACGTGTGGGAATGAGGATGACTCTCTGATTCGTGACCTGGCAGAGTTTTCACAACTGCTGCAGCACCTTGGAGGGTGGGAGGATTTCTTTCTGCTGCTCAGAGCACCTTGCCCTGCTCCTCTCCGTGGGTTTACTACTGCCAGTCTCCTTCTGCTCCATCTTCTCTACTTTCTGCCATCAGCTGCTCTTTTCCTGTTGCTCATAATCACTTTCTTATTCTCAGCCTACTCCAATCAAATGATATGACTTATAATACTGAGAAGAGATGAGAATGAGGCCTGAACAATGTTTTCTTGTTCAGGGATTTGATTGGAAGTTGGAGAAAGTTAATTAGTTGAACTGTGCACCCTTTCCATGCCACCTTGCTCCATTGTGCTGAGATGAGCCAGGGGAAGAAAACACAGGCTGTCTCCTCTCTAAAAACACTCAGTGAAGCAGAGTTCCTTAAGGAAGCTTGAAATTCAAGGCACTTTTGGGTGCATCTATTTATTTCTCATCTTTACCAGGCTTACGTGAAGCAGAGGTGCAGACTTGTAGCAGTGGGTGCTTTATCACATAAAAAATACTACAATCCAGTCTCCTTTTGAGGAGCAAAATAAATTGATTTCTCTATTCAGCCAGCATCATGTTGCATTTTGAGGACTTGGTAAACAGCATTTTCTGCCAAGTCTCATGTCTTAAAATTGTTGAAAACTTGAGTATTGCTCTTAGAAATCAGATTGAAATATGTGGTTTACATTCGTGCGTCATCCAAGTGTTTCATGGGCAGCTGAATTCATTCTTGTTTGTAGACTGCGATGTTTTAAATTTCATTTCACAATTTTATTTTGAAAGTTATTTGAGGTCAAGTACAAAAGCATTTGTTTATCACTGCTGTGCTTCATGTAAGCCTCCAAGAGAAAATACATCCTTAGCTCTCCTCATCAGAAATATGACCTGCTGTTCACATTTTTCAAGATGTAACCCGCTGGTGTTCAGCATCTTTCCTAGGATTCCAGTCAAATGGGTCCTTTTGGCAGCAGTTTGAGGGAATTGGTAATTCCAGGTAGATGGGAGTCATGTCTGGTGTCTGTCTTTGCTATTAAAAGAAAACAAAGAGGAGAAAATGAGAGCTGCTAAGGTGCGACCTTGTGTTGACAGAGACCTAGTGAGTGACAGTGTTTGGAAGCTGAATGTCACAGCCAACCCATTCTGGTTGCTCCAGAGGAAAATACATGAGGTGGAGGCCTCACAAAGAACACAGTCTTATTTGTGGAGTTGGGGGAAGGTGTAAATGGCCCAGAGAACTTGTGGGTCAGTCCCTTGTGTGCTCTTTTGAAGGCTGCAAACAAAGATAGTGTCTTGATAAGTCAGTGTTTGCCAGTAAGTCAGTGAGGGCTCAAGTACATGCAGAGAAGCAAACACTTTCAGGGTCAAGTTTTGACCTCCACTGGACTTTTGGTTTAGTTCATGTACTTTTTTTTTTTTTCCCCCCCTGTGGACTTCAGCAGATCACATAGCCCACAAGTGGAATATGCATTTGAATTCTAGAAGTAAAAGATGGCTGTCAGTGACAGCAGATATTGTACTATGTGGTTGTCATGGTCAGCCTGGTGCTTGACGAGCTTGGTGGGCTCGCTTGGGCTGCACTGAGCTCATCCTCATCAAGGCAGAAGGAAACACACCTTTCTTCCTCTGATTTGACTCAGGAAGTGCTTTAAATCACTAGCCTTATTTCTGCTCACAGGCCTGTGTTTATAAGTGCCCTTTCCAATGACAACTTATATTTTTGTGTCTTTCTGTATAAGTGCTGAATTGGTGTGAAAAGAAAGGTTTAGGTTAAAAGTGGTTGCATGTATCTATAGTGTTGCACACGAGATTATTTCAAACTGCTGGAGCTTTCTGAATTGTTTCCCCTCAGCATTTGTCCTCTGGATATTTTCCCTCCTTAGGAGTGTTTTGTGGTGTTTCCTCCTGCTCCCTCCCCACCACCATAGTTATTTGTTTTTATCAGATTATTTTTTTTTTAGCCTTACACTAAGTACTCATTTGTCCTTGCTTAGACCTGGAAGACATTGCTATAATCAGAATTTGTAATTCCAGTAGAGAATAGATGGGGAATAGAAGCAGAGAATAGCTGTTCTAAGAGGATGTTTTTTTTCTGTACCGAAGTCCCTTTTGCCCCATAACCTGACATGAAATTGAATGTTAGCAGTCAAAATGATACGAACAGTTCCCTGTCTAGTCTAAGTACTGAACTATTGTGCTCTTTTTTGCTTTGCCAAGGGTCAATAATCTAGTTCTAGATTGCACTTATTAAATAACACTTTTTAATTTTATTTTTTTCCTTCTCTAATACAAAAATAAACCATTTTCAGTTAAGCAAACAGACTAGATGAAGCTTGGATAATTTTGCAATCTATCAAGTGTGACTGCCGGGGAATGGGCCCAAGATTTTTTTTTTTTTTGTCAGCTACTTTGAAAAATGTGTGTTTGCTTTCGTAATGGAGCTGGAGTGTAGATGAGTGCAGGAGGTAGGGAGCCTAGCTTATCTCTTTGCACAAAAAACGTTCTTAGGAAAACATGCTGATATGTGCACAGTCATAATTAGCAATTATGGCAATATCTGAAAGGGGAAAGTCAAATTTAACTGAAGGGAGTGCACTCCCCCCACTCCCTGTCGAAAGCACTACCTCAGACCTAGTAAAGAAAAACAAGAGACAACAAATTTTGTTTTAGCACCCAAAGTTACTTTCAGTTCTAGAATGAAAAATATTTGACTTTGGTCCATTGCTAATAACATTGATTCACCTCCTGTCCTGTCCTTCTCTATGAACTGTGTCAAATTTTTACCACAGGAGAATCTGACCTAGTATAACAAGCTTCTTGCAGTATGAGGCTGGGAGCTCTTGTGCCAGAGTTATCCAACCCAATGTAACTTAGTTTAGCAAAATGCAATGTGAATTTGCAATGTGGAGGTGATTGAGGACACTGTAAATTTGTTATTCGAGGTGCTGCAAAAAATAAAGTTGTTTTCTGAAAATGCGAGTTCTGGAATTGAAAATTGACTTAGGAGAATATGTACAGCTCTGGGGAGGTCTGTACTGGGCAGTGGTAGAGCAATTCTCAAGCATAAAATTAACAGGATAGCACAATGTGCTGTTATCAAACCTACACAGATTATTAGTGCTGCTCTTACTGTTGTTTCTCCGCTATAATTCATATCCCACCTTACGTGGGGCTCTCATCTTGCAAATAGTTTGTGGTGAAACCACATGTAAGTGGCTCTCTTTTATGCTACAGAGCAGAAATTGGGGGTAAATAACAGTGTTCGAGTCTCTCCTGAACAAAACATTTATGGATCTTGCTCTGGTCGCTGTAGACTTTGTGTCATGCCATGAGAGGTTCTGTAATGAGGGGCATCATCTCAGTCTGTTCCTGTCCTGTAAAGCTGATGCTCTCTGATGGAGTGTGTTGCAAAGTGCCAAGCTGCAGCCTTTTCCTGCAAACTACTTGAAGTTTACCTGTGTATGAGAGTCTGTGAGAGGGTTGGTTTTTTTTGGCTGGGAAACCTGTTTGGGAGTGGGAGGGAGTTGAGGGATTGTAGGTTTTTGTTGTGGCAGATGTGTTGTCCAGAAAAACTTCTTCCTGTTGAATAAAAACACTTAATTTCTCTGGGTAAGTACCTTCAGAGGAATCTTACAGCTCAAAATGTAGTAATAAAGATAGATAGAGTTATTTATGGAAACTATTTTTGGTCCATTTTTCATTTCAGTTTTCAGGTGGACAGTAAAACTTTTTTTGGAAGAAGAAGGTAGATCTGAGGTGTCAAAAAAAAATATTTAGCACTCTTCAGCAAACATTTTTTTTCTGCTCCTTTTCACTTTGTATTGGTGTCAACATAGGTCAGGCACTTTGCCTCTCTAGTCCTTAACTGAGATCTCTTATACTCATTAATGAAACAAATATTCCTTTTACTTGAAAGCAAATTATAGACAAGGTTCATCTTTACAGCATTCAAATTACCGTTTATGGTTGTTCTTTTGCAAGATTTAAGCCCAGGTCATCATGACACAGAATGCAAATACTGTATTATCCTTACCAAAGTTGAGGAGATATGAAATGCTTTTGACATTTTCCAGAATAGCTGCAGTTACGCTGCCTGAAAGATCAAATCTGGATGGGAGCTACAGTGCCATAAGATGAGTAGGAAGAAGTAAAATTGGAGAGGTTTTATGTTGTGGGGCTTTAACGATTTATAGAAACTGACATCTTATATGCTGATTTGGGAGTAGATACCCATTTTTCCAATCCCAAACACCACCTTTGTAGTTAATTGTGAAATGACTCAGCATTATCTATGAGTATAGATCATTACATGCCAAAATCTGGCACCGTAGCTTTATGCCAACTCAGGTACAGCTTGTGCTTGCTTGGAAGACTAATTGCTTTTATTTTGGAAGGCAAGTTCTTGAGATAAAGCAAGTCTTCAGTGACCTTTGACTGTACTGATTGAAGCAGCCTCTGTAATGTCCTATACTAGGGGAAGGTGGGGTGAGATTTTATTGCTAGTCATTGCTTCTGAGCTGAGCACACAAAGGAAACCACCTATGGAAATACTAGTATATTAACCTTTACTTTCAGCTGTGATTTGCTGTTGGTCATATTGTTAGACTATGGGTTTTCTGTCTAAGAAAATATTACCATGTGTTTATGTGCACAGTACAGTCCCTGCCCCTTCTTTCTCACTCACTGCAGCATCAGTATTCAGAGCTCAGCTCTGCAAGTCTGGAAATTCAGAGTTGAAAGTGAATCCACCATGAATGTGGCTGTGCTGTCTCCAAGGGTGTTCCTGAGCTTTGCTGGGCTTTACCATTTCAATGTGAGTGCTGGCACCCCCAGAAATGCAGTAAGTGGTGGCAGTGGCAGATGCTTCTCTATGGTGCTGCTGATCAGACTCGTATGTGGATGCTGTGTGATACCGCCTCTTGCTGTGTAATCAGTCACTGAAACAGACTGAGATGGAGTATTGCTGCATTTTCAGTTCACAGTTAGCCACCTGCACATCCAAGCACTTTGCTTCCCATGAAAATACAGGTATTGGAGAAAGGTCCAAGTTATACTTCACATAACTAGAAATAAAAGGCAAGAGAGTTGAGAGTGGAGGAGGGAACAGACCACCAGGTATTTCTAACAGAAAATAAGTGAGGGACTAAAGGCAGGAGAGCCACAGGAGGAAAGGGGGCTCTGACACAAATGTCACTTGCCTGCAACTCAGTAGCAGCAAAATGAAGACAAGCTAAGACATATACTTGACCTTCAGTAAAATGCGATAGCTTTGGGTACCATGAATAAGACATTAATTCCTATTTGGGGTATGCATGCCCCATATGGGAAAGTGCACGTTGCTTTGTACAAATACTATGTTTGCAGAATGCTGTGTGAAAGGCATCAGTTTTATAACATTCAGCATCATTTTCTTCTTACGGTTTCTGTGTATTTTGCAGAGGAGGGGTAGATCAACTTTTTCCATCCCTACACATCTTGTTTTTGGAAACAACAATGATGGCAAATCAGTGACTTGCAGAAGGTGTCATGGCAGGCACTACATGGTGCATGTTAGACCCCCATAGCAGAGCTCTGTCCTCTTCTGCCTGTCCACACATCTCTACGTGTAGAAACATGCACTGTGTACAACAGCTTCGGATGCTTTGTATAAAAACAGGTAGTGGATGGTTTTTCTATTTACTTTTTGAATGGCTAGAACTCCCTACTAAGAGGAATGACAATATGGGCTCTAATATAAGTGAATGAAGGGCATATGGAGGTGTGCTTTTAGATTGTCAAAGCATTTGCTGTATCGTGCTTTGAGTTTTGCTGTATCAGTGGGACCTTAGCCTGGCTATTTCGCATTGTAATATGGAATGTGAAGTTGGAACTGCTCACAGTTAAAATGCCCCCATCCTCTCAAGCCCACTGGGGCTTTCGTCATGTAATTGTTCACTGTGTCTGAAAGATCCAGGCATTGTCCCCAAGGGCTTCTCTGCCCTCCCAGGCACCCATGGGAATCCTGCAAGCAGAAGGAAGCCAGAAAGCCCTGCATGTTGGAGTGTTCCTTTTATGAGCATGCCAAGGAGCTCAGGGAGAGGATGCATGCCTGGGATACAGGGCAGAGAGGAGCAGGGTTGGATGAATCAAAAGCTCTTTTAAGATGATCATCACCATGGAAACCACCGCCTTTCCTCTGTGTGTGCAGAGCTATGTTGGACAGCTTAGCTCTTGTGAAGTCAAGCTCACATCTCAAATCTGTGATGCAGAAGTGCCTCAGAGGTCCCTGGGGCAGTGCCTGCAGGAACTCAGCACTGCCTGAGCAGGGCTACTTCCATCTACCTGAGCTTTCATGGTTTGTTGGGAGAGGGAGGGAGTGTGGTGCCTTGCCAGGCCTGCTCGGATCCCTGCTGAGGAGGAAAGCAAGACCAAGGAATGCAGGACAGGGAATCTGTATCTAGAGCTGAGTTCCTTGTTGTGCCATCATTTATCCAGCTGCAAAATAGCATGGATGTTTTGGGGTTGTTTTTTTGTTTGTTTGTTTGGTTTGGTTTGGTTTTTTTTTTTTACAAGTACAAAAAGATCAGGTCAACAACACTTAGGATAAGAAATCTTCCATAAAAACTTGCTAAGTTAATGAAAGAATGGGCAGAACACCTGAAGTTGCTACATATGCTAAAGAAGAGGCATTTGGTACCTTCTTCTGTGTTCCTGCAGCCAGTGAGGGTTTGCATGGCTGGATTCCTACTCATAATCCAGTTGCTAACTTATTTGTCAAGGAAATCTTAAAATTCCCACTTGGTCCATGTGGATGTTGTTTGTTTGTTTTGGGGTTTTGTGGGGTTTTTGTTTGGGGTTTTGTTTGTTGTGATCTGTGTTTATGAACTGATGTCTGTTGGGTTTAGACATGTAAATGTACCAGAGGAGTCTTTTAGTTATTATGGGATTTGTTACTTTTACCTACACAGTATTAAATTGTATCTTTTGATTTTGCTTTCCTGAATCTGTCTTTGGATCTTTATAATAGATTGATCATTTTTTTTCTTGTTGAGGTTTAATTCTGTTCTTTCTTCTCTTTCTGTCAAAGAAAATACCGAAGTGACCAGATCAATATTTCCATATACAAAACTGGAATAACACTTGCACCTTTACTCTGTTGTGTTACACACCTCCTTGGTTTTAACCTGATGCAGGTTCAGCAAAAAGTGAGACTGAAAACCTGATTAAATGCTGTGACCATACTTTACTTTCTATGTTTACAGAGCTTTGAGTTCCCTCTTTCAAAGACACTTATGCTGTAGATAAAATGAAAACTGAGAGTCTGAATGAGGAATTGGACTCCACGAGCTGGAATTCCAGGAGAAACTTTAGTTCTTGGTACTGGATCTACAAATCTTTACAACTTCTGTGCTCCTTATGGCATGTATTTCTTGGTCTCTGCTCCCTGTGGTTATGAAGTGGAGATTATATGCTTTCTTTCATCCCAGTAGAGGCAGTGAGCCTCTTGGCAGGATAAGGAAAGGATGTTTCTAATTACTGCTTGCTTCATGCTAATGCTGCTTTCAAATGTTGCTAATGATGCAGCAATAGTTTTGTTGCATCCTGTTGGTTTTCTGTGACTTTGTGTGCTTCCTTATTGCCTGTTGCAATTTGAGGATACAGGGAAAACAAGAGACCAAAATCCATCCATTTTTGAAAGACTTGCATTGCGCTGGGAACAGAGCTGAGCAGTTTGGTGACTGACATTTGCAATAAGCCCCAATAAGCAAGTCTTGAAGTTCTCCCAGCTCCAGAGTAGGTGTAAATGAGGGAGGTGTGACGACTGTGAGATAATTTAGTCTGTTGGCACCCTTCTGTGATCTATGTGAAAACTGTTATGAAATCTTCCAGTTGAATTTATACTCAAAAGTGGGGCTGTGGAGGGAAATCCGGAGAGTCTGTGTGCAGAGGTTTGGGACCCATGTGTTCCTTTAATAGGCATCGTACCATTGATGGGCTGCCCTTGGGAAGACTCTGAAAGAGAGTAGTAATTGCTCGCTGTTTCTGTGTTATAAAGGATGTTTAACCTTCCTTATATATTACATCATTGTAGAATATTTTTCAGGAAGCTACTGTTTTAGACGGATTCATGGTACTGAGGGTACAGAACCATAATTAGCATGTGTGACTTAGTTGTTCTGGAGTGTGATGGGCTTCAGGTGGGAACTTCAGCCCTTGCTGCTTGAAACAAAGTTAGCAATTGCTCTGGAAAAGCATGCAGCTTCCAAGACTGGATATTTAACACCAAGGCTTTCCTTTTCTGGGGATAGATAAAGTTACTTATGTAAAGGTGAATCTGCTGAGGAGAATACAGCACCCAATGTGCTACTGTTATGAGATGGTTTTTAATAGAGGAAGGAGAAAGCTAGTTTTCCTTGGGATGGAGGATGCTGAGAGCTGTGGACGATGGCAGAAGCAGTTCTATTGTGTTCCAGCTTAATGATGCAGTGCAGGAAAATCAGTGCTGAATCAGAGCTGCTCTGTAGTCATTCATCAGGGTCAGGAGAAGGGTGTTCTCTGCAGTGGGAACATGCTGTGCCTGAGCTCCAGGGGTGACGTTACTGGCCAATATATGAGTGTTCTTCCAGGATAATGCTGCATAAGAAACAGGGAGAAGGGATAAACAATTTGCTGTCCTTGGGGCTTGGGTTCCTGCTGAAAGAGATTTGAAAGAGGCCTTTTCATTGCACAAATGTCTGTCTTCCCAGTGCAACTCGTTCACTTTAGCACATTGTCAAATAAATATAAATAAAGATACTGAAGCGATCTACAGGTTATTCCCTTTTCCACAGAACCCCAGGCAGGGAGTAATTTTGAGGAAGCACCTTAGCTCTCAATAAACTTAATGAACTGGACATCTAGACAAACAAAAACCCTCAGGCTCTAGCATTACACCTGCCCTGCCACAGACCTTTGGTGGTATTCGTTTCTTTAAGAAAAAAATAATTGCAAATAATGTAAGTTCAAGGGGAGTAGCAATAGCTAAGAAAAGTACACTGGGATGCATTTTACATGGAGGAAAAACAAAAGGCCAAAAAAATACTGTGCCATTAGATGTAGCTAAGAAAAATAATGAAGCTGATACTTCAAAGTCTTTAGAGTAGGGGTCTAGAAAAAGGAAGCCAAGCTGGCTGTGGTAATACATTCATTGTTCTGTGACCTTGAGTGAGTCTCAGTGAACACAAAAAAATTTGAAAAGACATTGGGATCACTCAGATTTCAAAGAGATTAGGTGGTGAGATCTACCCTCATAGTCTCACTGGTCTCTCACCAAAGGAAAAAGAGGATTTAGCACTCTTCTATTTTGAGCAAATGTAACTAGTAAAATAATGCTAGAGCATAATGGAGAGTGAATAGATTCACAAAGTAAATGACATGGGAAATTAAGAAGCTAATGACTTGGTGCTATTTACAGAAGAAAGCATTCAGCAATTGTTTTCTCTTTGGTAGAATTTCTTTCAAGTCAGGTTTTCATCTTCTTTTTCTTTCTTTTTTTTTTCTTTTTTTTTTTCTGAGAGAGAAAGTAGTTGCTCCTATTATCTGAACTCAAGGCTATGATCTGAAGGCTTATACCAGTCCAGAACACAGTATTTGCCAATTATCCTCACACTGTAGTATGGGGCTTTCATTGCAAT
Source organism: Acropternis orthonyx (assembly GCA_035583155.1). Lineage (NCBI taxonomy): Eukaryota > Metazoa > Chordata > Aves > Passeriformes > Rhinocryptidae > Acropternis > Acropternis orthonyx. The sequence goes on along the minus strand of JAWWEU010000111.1, from coordinate 17,535,300 downwards.
AATGGAGATAGTGAGTAGGGTGAGCTGAACACAGGGAAGGGCTGTGGTTTTTTGTGCCACTCCCCTTGCCTGTTGTGCAGAGGGGAAGACTCCTGGAATTGTCTGTCCCTGCATATGAAGGTTTGTGCTACGATTTTGGCACTGCTGTACTGATTTTTTGTGAGCGAAGAGGTCTGGGCATTCGTTCTTAAGAGTCTTGAATTGGTATTCCAGGGGAGGAAAGGTGGTCCCACAGGGTATCTTTTTGGAGTGAGGGGCCACAACCTAAATCCTCTTAGTGAACATCCTGTGGGTTTCCCTCTCCCCCTGTAAAGCCCTGCAGAGAGGCACTTTTGCAAAGAGATGGGAGACATGAAGTCAAACCTCCTGAGGAGGAGCAAGGATTTGAACTCTGCTGCCCACAGCTCTGATGGGAACAGGGAAAGTGAGCAGACATTCTGTGTCCCTAGTACTTCTCTCCATAGCAGCATGGTAGTGTTATACATAAAGGGCACTACTAACCCTGGATTTTGTTATCTGCCGGTGTCCTGTTATCCAGCTCCGTTTCCAAAAGAACTGCATGATGGAGTTGACTTAAACATTAACTGGGATCTAGTTCCATGACTACATGACAGATAAGCAGAAGGTAAAGCTTCTATAGCCATGAAGAATATTAACAGAAGCCTAGAAGCTGTCTAAAAGTCCTTGTGACATCATAAATATACTTGAGGGAAGAAGACTTGATAAAGTACAGTGGGTCATAGCTAAAAATCAGCCTTCCATGCAACATGTAAAACTCTTAAAACCAATTATGGAGTCTTTAAAAGAAATTGTCCTATGTTAGATAGGCTAGGCTGAAATCTGTTAGGAAGCAAGTTATAGGGCTCTGAGTCAAAGGTATCCAAGGAATAATAATAGCGTTTAGGAACTCCAGAGAAATAAAGAGCTACAGTAACTCAACCCCCAGAGGAAAACCAAAAACAGAGGGGAGGGAAGAAAAGAAAAACTAGTAGCTCAACAACCTTTGTCCTGAGGAGTAATTTTTCCAGGCATTGTCATGCAGATGATAAATCTATGGTTTGCAAATTGTTCTGGAGGCAATTGTCCCTTTAAAGAGAGATCCCATTCCAGGCATTTTCTTCTGCATAAGTACAGCTTGTGCAAATGAGGAAAGCTTTGCTGGTTTCACTGGAACCTGGGGAGCCTGTTTTGTAATTGGAACAAACAGAGGAGGGAATCCCTAATGCTCACTACACCAGTTATTCTGTACAGAGTTTTCTCTGTTACCAAAATATCCGTGTCTGACCTTTTTCTGAATCATGGGGAAGGGGCTGAGCATGTGCTCAGCAGTGGTGGGAAAGCAGATCCAGAAGTTAAGGTCACACATGGAGACCTCAGTCTGGAATACAGTGCTGCTTCTATGGAAGGCTTCTAACATGACTTGAGGCAGGTTAATGAATTCTCTGACTTATTCTAATGCCAAATAGCAGTGATAAAGCCACTTTCCTCACAAGGGTACTACAATAGCTAACATTTTCTGAAGTATTTAGATATCAAAGGTGAGAAGTAGCAAAGGAAAATAGAGTCTTCCTGGTTTGAAACTTATTGCCTACAGTCTGTGCTTATTTAGCTGCGGTAAATGAGCTGTAGCATCTAATAGAGAAGATCTGAAACTAGATCTTTTTTGTTATTAAAGTTGTGTTTCTGGCACTTCCCCCCATCCTTCTAATATGCTGTTGTTATGGCAACAGTGTTTCTGTCAAGAGATTCATATGAACTACTAAACCCTCCTTGCACTTTTACCTATTTTGGTGCAGTCAAGATACTTTACTGAGCATGTTTGAGTGGGCTTTTTTTAATTTTGTTTTGGGTGTGGGTTTTTTTTTAAACTAGAATAAAATTTAATCCTAATTTTGAGCAGTCCTTCATTTACTCGAAGAGGGCTTTGAGAAAATGATCATATCTGGGTTTAAGTATGGATTTTTTTTTTTAACACAAGCTCTACTAAACAACAGTAATTATTATTGTACTACAATGGTAGTGTTGTATTTCCTTTTTAATGTTCTAGAGTAGGACAAAGAGGCCTTCACAGCAACCCCTTTGCAACTTTAAGTAATTAGGGATGAGTGAAACCAGTATAATCAAGTTCGCACATCATTTACTGCAAAGGATTGCATTTCATGTTACTGTTGCACACCCTATTTATAAGCTCCTGCATTCCTCTGACAAGAGCCTGGGGAAGGAGGAGATGTCTCAGATATCACAGGACGTGCAGCTACACACACACAGCGATGTCAGAGCTTGCTGTTCATCCCCCATAATAAACAATAACAGCAAAGTGGCTCTCTGGCAGGATCATGAAATAGTCATGAGGAGTCCCAAAATAACAGATGGCAGTAAAGTGTTATTGGGTCTCCTAACCAAAAGGAATGGAGGTGTGTGATATTACAAGCATCCAGATGGCAGACTGTGCAAAAGACAGCTTCATGATGTGCTCTTATGAATCCTAACCACTGCGTGTCACTGATGAATGAAAGGTGTAATTATTTAGAGGGGGAGAGTGCTTTTAATTTCTTTGAGTGATATTTCACTCATTGGACATGTTAACTGAAGTTGCATCAAGAAATATTTTCTGGGCAGATAGAGAAGAAGCTTATGCACATTTGTGTTGTTCAAGTGTTTGGTGTGTTTCCTTAGTTGTGTCTCAAATCTTAGTTTTTATTCCCTTGAAACATATCAGTAGCTTAGATCCTTCCTGTAAAAATGGATAGAAAGCATCTCATAAACTTCACACATCTTGACTTTATACTGATTTGTGCCTTTAACTTTCTGATTTTGTCTGGGAAACGTGCCTCAAGATGTCACATCTGAAATGTTTAAATCAGAGGGCTGTGACTGGAAATCCTAATGCATTAATTAATTAATGGTTGACTACAATGGGTCGTGGGCAGTTCCTACTTCTATGATATGAAAAATATAAAGTGCATCCTCATGTTGGATGAATTTATTCATTTTTATGA
>JAWWEU010000111.1:17466686-17529847 GCA_035583155.1 Acropternis orthonyx | reverse complement strand
TCTTGTGAAGGCACACTTTAACTCTCAAAAATTGGTCAACCTAGTTCTTTTAAAAATACTTTTATCTTCCTGAAGATTTTTCTAGTTCAACTTCTTGGGTAAGGAAATTAAGAAATTTGGTGTGCTGTCCTACGTACACCAATTAATATTGGTTTTACATTATGTAATCTGCTTTATGTTAGTACAACTGGAGCAGACTTGCAAAGAACTTGATTCTTCCAGTCTAAGAGAATGGGGGTACTAATGGCAAATGAAACCTAGCATTTCTGTGGCAAGGTAATTTAAGAGCTGTGCCAGACTCCTGGGAGAAAGGGTGCAAAACTATCAGTGCCCTTTCTGCTTCTAGCATGCCCCAGTGTCTGTGATTGCAGTGATGGAGGGATCTCCCTTCCTGCCACACAACTCCCACTCACCTCTGTATTATCTCCATGACTATATCACAACTTTGGGAAGCCTGAGTAAGATGAGATCCACATGTATGTGAGTGCTTAATCTGACCAGAAAAAAAATCCTGGCATGGAATTAGGCATAGTTGCATACAAGTCTAAGGAGGAAATCATTAGTAAGACTCATGTATGAATGGGATAATGTTGGAAAGCAGCTTACCTTTTAGGTATTAATCAAGATGTGTATTTGGCACAGTAACATCAGATGGATCAGTTATGGTCCATTATGGAAGTTTCTTGCTTTGCTGTTTAAAATCTCAGGGCTAAAGTGCAAGGTAGGACTAAACAAAGTACTCAGCCGAAGTTCTCTATTAGCTTGGATATGTGCTGCTCTGTGAAATGCAGTGTTTCTTTAGAAATCCCCTTATCTTGGCTTTAGTCCTCATATATTTACGTGCCAGAGTAATGATATCTCAAGTGCAAAAACCAAACTGCCAACTACACTGACACAGCTGCACCACTCCCTGAAGTTCCATGACCTGTGGTTTCCCTCTGGTGTTGGTGGGGGCTGTTGAGGTGAGTTGTTGGCATCTGGAGTCCTTCACCAGAAAGAGCAGGGGTTTCTTCTTCATGTCTTACCATAGGTTTCTTTCTCATGCCAGGCTATACTTATTAGCTTAGGATATACTTAGGTTCCTTTTTATCTATCTGCAACACAGTTGTTCACCTTTGCTTTTTCTTCACTTCCATGTTCCATTCAGGTCTGCTACATATGGCCATTTTCCTTATATTGGATGCTATTTCTTTGTTCCCTTTTTTACTTCTAAACTAGGATTTTTTTTTTCCTTGTTCACTCTACATTTTTTGCCTGACCGCTGGTGAGCGGTTGATAGCTGTGGAGCTCCCAGTGCCAAGACTGTGCCCATCTCTTATCCCATGCTTGCACTTCCATGCTGCCTTTTGTGACTGCACTTCCCCAGGCCTCTGTAACATTGGTCTGCATTTCTCTGTACCACGTGGTGTTAGACATAGAACCACATAGCACCATAGAAGTAAAACGAATTAGGCATTTAATCAACTAGGAAAAAAATAATCCTGTTCCAGGAAGATAAGTGAAGCCAAAACCAAGTTGCAGGCAGGTCAGGCGAAGTTCAGACAGAGCAAGGCTGGTAAGTTCCAGTCCTGAGGTCCCAAAAACTTGGTACAACCCTTATGGTCTGTTCCTAGCAACATCAAGATCATATCATGGGGCTGGTTGGTTACATACTACATTGTGAATATGCCCTGTGGTGGCTGACTGTGCTAAATGAGGACTATTGTCCAAAGGCTATTTTCAGTAACACTTGTTAAAAATGACAACAGCTGTTTAAGCATAACTTTTGGTATTTTCACAGTGATTCTATAGGTTAGTAGTTTAAATTCGTAAAACATCAATTTCCATCAATGCCGTGTCATTGTTGATGATTACTCATCTGATCACTATGGGCTTCTAAAAGAGGCATGCTCCTAAGAAAAATAATTGATCAAGAAGTTAAAGCAGTTTCTGCAACACAGTTGGGAATTTCTTATCCAGTCTGCAGCGCCTGGGGGGCTGCAGGCAGCTGACAAGGGAAGGTGATGTATATAGGTGTTGTCGTGTGTGGCTGAGCTCATGGTTTGGGAGTTCTGTGCTCTCCTACCAACTTTCATTTGCTGCCAGGTCTCTCCTGCAGAGTGAAAAATGGGAGCAATATTTTAGTTATTCGCCTGCTTGGCCCTCTGGAACAGTGGAGAGCCAGGAGTGCTGATTTGGAAGTGTAAAGCTGTGCACACACAGTGAGTGATACATGCTTCCCTTATGGAACCAGTGCTTAAAGTCTTAAAAAGACATGAGGAAAGAGGCAAAAGATCCTTTGGTGGAACATTATTGCCAGCCTTTAGACAGTCTCCTTTCAGTTGCTTCTTTTGTCTCCCATTGCCTTTGTGCTTTCTGCAAAAGTGAATAAAACTTGTAAGTAATCCTTTTGTAAAGCAGGCAACAAAGATTTACAGGAGCACTTCTCTTTTGGCAGTGGCTAATGATGTTTTTTTCCTAGGACAGCTTCTCTCTGGGCTGTCTGCTGCTCCAAATTCTTGGGAAGAATGCTCCAAACCCAAGATTTTGCCTATAAAAGCCCAAAGTAAATATTCCAGCAATTTATGGTTGTCTCCTAACAGACAGGCATGTTTTTATCTACTCTTTTTGACCCTGTTTAAGCTATGTGAGCTCAGTGCCTAAGCAAATCTTTGATGTCCATGTAACATTCGCTTTGACCTGAATTTTGGGGCCTAATAAAACTGTCTGAAGAAGTCACTTTTTTGGAGTTAGTTTTAAAGCTGAGTACATATGACAATGAGATCTGTGCCCCTGTTCCCTGCAGCACTGTTGTAAGCAAGGACAGGTATGCTGAAATGCTCCCTTCTCTGACCTGAGGTGTGAAGATGACCATTAGGATATCCTGTCAAAGATTCTTTGACTCCTTCCTATTGTGTTTGAAGCCTGAAATTGCCACTCTGTGATCATGTGAGAGCTCTGAAGTGGCAAAAAAACTGTTACAGATGGTTCTGGTAAACCTGAGTAATTAGGAAGATTTCTTATTTTTGTTTTGGATTACTGCAGCCAAAGACTAAACCTATTCATTTGTTCTTCTTTTATTTATTCCCCTCCTACCTCAGGTAAATGAAAACATCCTGGTGTTATTTCCTCTTAGAGGAATGAAACAAGTATCTCATACACACTAGAATGAATATTTCATATAACTTTTTGCCAATTCAGTACGTCCAGTGTCTGATAATTTTACTTAGAAATATAAATGACAGGGACTGTAATTTTTCAAAACATTTTACAGCACTTTTGGAATATTGTGAAGGGGTTACATTTTGGGAGCTGCCGTTTTAGTGTGGGGAAACGTTCACCACTGAACTTTAAAGTTATCAAAGTTCACTGAAGGAACGTTATTCGTACCCAGTGCCCTTAAGAGGGCGCTTATTCACCACTGCATCTGTTTAGAGCATCATCTGTTAAAATAACGTGATTTTAAAATAATCTTCCACTGCACGAGGTTAACATCTGACTGCAATGTATTTGGGCTAGTTATGGTTGCTGACATCAATAGATACAAACCAAACAGCAATATTGCATTAAGTAGGCTTAGTTTTTGTATCAGTTCTTTCAGTTTAGGGGAGTGCCATTTCCACCCAGAGCAGCAGGTGCAAAGCAGTTCCACACCTCTTAAAAGAAACAGCTTTTTCCTTACACAGCTGGATTCTGGTTTGATTTGGGGTTTTCTTTGGTTCTGCCTTTGCTTTTCTGCAACAGTCATCAGCTGTAATAAACTGATGCTTCTTCCTCTGCAGTTGTTTTCCTTTGAGTAAACTACTGCTTAAGTAGGGGTGCAGTAGAAGACTGAAGGATAAATAACAGCTCTGGTAAGAAAATAGGGCTATCAAAAGCCTATTTTTTTTTCTAAGGCAAGTGCTGAGAAATCATGTTGTATTTTCTTGGAATGGTACTTTTTGATAAGAAGTTCTACCATGAAGTGCTTGTTTGCAATAATCATGGCAGCTGGGTGGACATGCCAATCAATATTTTTTTCACAAATATAATAGAAGTTGCCAGAAGATCTCCATTAGTCCTGACTCGGATCCTGGTATTGGAGTTTTCCACATAGAACTCTGCAGAAGGAAAGTGGTTGGTATAAGCTTGGCATCACTATAATGGGATTATGTCACATGCTACTGCAGTGATTTCAAAGTAAATACATGTGCAAATTTTCCAACACATAAACGATCAGAGTTTACTTATGCATTGTCTATGTGGAATGCAAGGAGAACTGATTTTCACTCCCCCCCGCGCCCCACCCTGTCCTTTTAGGTCTGGCATTTTTATGTGGACCTGAAAGGTTGCTTAAGCAGAGACAGCTAAACTGTGTCACCAGAGCTGAGCTCTTCAGTGCCAGTTCCAGAGATGACCTTCACCTTCATTTTTAAAGACTCCATTTTCCTTCTATGATGAATTCCTTTCATTTGAGTCTCACAGAATCAGAACATCTCAGTGGCTTGTGCATAAATATTAAGGTTGTGTACAGGCCACAGACTGATTAACCAGATAATCACCTTGCAGCTTCAATTCTGTAGCAACATGGGATCTTAGGTGGCAGATATCCAAACTTCATATTTTGAATATATAAAGGCATCATGGGTTATGCAGTTGAAAGAGCAAAGGCACTTATTTCTAGGTAACTACTTCCTTCTAGGCAGCAACGAAAGTTGTTCTTTTGTGGGTTTTAAATAGTCCTTCATGTGTGAAACTCACTGTGCATTTATTTCTCTGCTGCAGATGTCTGTGTGGTGCTCTCTAGCAGAAAACAGCTAACTTATTCCAGTGGTGTGTAAGGGGGATTGGGCTATTTAATAGCTTTTCATATCTTGTTAGCTTTTGTTTAATATTCATCCACACAGAGACCAGTGATATTAAGAAGTGCATATCTCTGGGATATCATTTAATTTTTTCATTACTAGACAGGATATAGCTTCTGATACTGGAATAATTAGATCTTTTTTTGAGATTATGAAACATTGCTTTGCACCTCTATCACCAGGTAAAACTGAATCCCATGAAACAAACACTACCTCTTGTGCCTGAGGTTAATTGAAGGAGGCATTTAATTACTTTGCCATAGTCCTGTAGGATTTTATGCCTTTTTTTAGACCTTGACCAGGTATATGCATACTTCGGTAACAAATCTGATGAGAGCAACTCCTTTTTTTTTTTTTTTCTTTCAATAAAGTTATCTGTTTTAATAGATAAAACAAATTATACTATCTATTCCGAAATGGTAAAGGTGGGGGGTTTCTTAGGGATTCACAAGCTTCAGAAGAGGTGTTTCTAAAGGCTTTGGCACAAAGCAACTTCTGCATCCTTCATCCTTGTATTTTGTTGCTAGCCCTAGGGAAGTCTTGGGTCTTCAGGCATTGTGGGTGTCCCTGTCCCGAGTCCTTACAGGAGCCACTGGGTGAAACTAAAGTGACGGGTTCTTGATGAACAACGGTGACAGAACTGCCCCCTTCCTGTACTGGGACAGAAAGTCGGTCACAGGCTTTCTTGGTGCGCTGAGGCGACACCTGAGAAATTCCTCCAGTGGCTGACAAAGGTATTGCCGATGTGCCATGGGAGGCACGGGAAAACAAAGCTGCTTCGATGGATGGGTGGCAGTGGAGAGTTCAGTGGTGCAGCACTTTTATTTTATTATTTGGCTGTGTTGTGACTGCTCACGTTGGAATGTCCTCTGAAACGGTACAGGCAGAGGTGCTCCTGAAGAAAGCTGCTGTAATTACCACTGGCAAGCATGATATTCTATCACAACTCTATCAATATGCTAAATATTTTCTAACCATTTTAGCTGCTTTTGTTGTTAAAAGGTGAAAACTGACCTCAGCCAATGTCTGGAAAACTCTGGAGCGATACACATCAGTGTATGCAAATTCTGCCTTTGAAGAGTGTTTATGGTGAAGAGTTCATCGATACAGAGCATAAATATATAATGTAATGATAGTAATAATGGAGTTGCTCAGACATTGATTACAGCTTCATTAAGTGAGATTACTCACTCTGATCTCGGCAGTACAAATTAGGTTTTGGTAATTTGACCTCTTCTTTAATTTAGTGAAGTAGAAAAATAAATTGCTAGAGCAGGATGATTAATGGTAGAAAAGTATTTTTCTATCGTTTTGTGAAGTGTTTATTTAGAACAATCAAAATTACTCTCATGTCTGTTTATTCAAGATAGGCAAGATCATCTAAAATATTTTTAAAGGCAATATTTTTACACTAAAAGCTGTGGAAGTCTTTATTTCTGTTCATTTTATTTCCCTAGTCAGAAGAAATCTCTCTCAATCACATTATAGGTATTTTTTATGAAGTATGTAAAAAATATTTTAATTTGATAAATTTCTTGATAATCTTTGTTCAAGGTGTGTCAGGGCATTGCAACTCAATCGGATAATCAGCTCTGGAATTATTTCTGAGGAAAATTTGCCAGCATGTGTGATAAATTAACCACAATTAACCACACAATGAGTGAAGGGCTTTTGCTTTAAAAATAAACCAAAACTCGAGCAACATATTCCCAGTTTTTAAAAACTTTGTGGTCTGGCGTATAATCCAGAAATGTGGCTGGAATGTCAACCTGAGTAAAACAGTTTGGTTTATACTCAAATGTGTGGAACAAAGGCTGTGTCCACCTCCCATGGGATTTTTGCTAAGGGATTTTGGAGGAATGTTATGAGCATCTTGCTTTGATGTTTTGGTAGCTGGACCAGCAATCATAACAGGGCTCAGCTTTCTAAAAGATAATATCTCTTATTGCAAATGATGGAGCTGATTTCCAGAGGGCCTCTGAGAACTGCACTGGGCTGATGCATATGTGGCTTTTTTTTGTGCATAATCCAATTGTTAACTTCTCTTATGTAGTTCAGCTCCTTAAGGGCTTCATCTGAATGGGGTGTTTTGACATGACTCTGAAAGGTTTATTGTAATCATCTTTAAAGCAAATTAAAACATGTTGATTAATAGGGTTACCATTAACTCTGAGGAGTGCTTAAAATGGATCTTGATTCATGGCTTGATTCATGGCAGGCTATTGCACAATTTAGAACTTGGCATAATTCTTTCAAGTTTGAGTGCTGATTTTTAGCCTGTTATGTATCTCATATTATCTAGTATCCTTTCCCTGTAAATAAGAGCATTTTGGGGATCACTCCAGGAAGAGAATTACACAGAATTCTCCTCCTCCAAATACAATACACATTCCTTAATATAACATATATTAATATAACATGAACTAGATTCTTAGTCTATTACTATACAGACAAAACTATCCCTTTTCAATCATATAATTGCCTAACTATACTCAAGACATTTGAACGAAAACTTGACACAAGGAATGATCCCGAATGTTTCTTTCATTCCTCACAAACTCAGTTATTAAATTCCTGGTCTTGTACAAATTTAATTTGTATTTTTTATGTTTAGCTCAGCTTGTTTAAAGGTAGCTGTCTGCTGCTGCTTTCCCAGAGAGCAGTCAGAAAAGCCATCCTTTCTCAGTGAAACTAGATTCAGTGTCAGTCATGTGCCCCCACTCTGAGCTGGTCTTTATTTATGGCATTCTCTCTGCTTTTCCCCTGTATCAGCCCTCAGTGTGTCAGCTGGGTATCAAACTGCTGAATTAATAGAAAAACTGTAGTAAAAAAAGAAAACTATCAAAAAGGTGATAAACACCTCCACACGAATTACCCTCAGCACTAATCACTGGGGCTTTGTGAGAAACAGCACACTGAAATGTTTGCGAAATAACCTTACTGTGCCTTCAGCTTGTTTAAAATAGTCCCCAAAACATGCATAAACATCAGATGCTGTGAAACAGACCTCCCCTGCTAACTGTTTGTAGCTCTAATTAACACAAATGTACACAGCTAGGGAATTCGAATGCCTGCTAGTATTATTTGTACGGTTTATAAATGCACGTTGTCAGATGCATATCGATAAACCTGTTTCTCGTAGCAGCTTGAAAAGGGAGAAATGTTGATGCTGTGACAGACGTGGAAGTTTTTGTTATTATGACTGTTAATTTGTTACAATAAGCCGAGCAATAAGATTTCAGGGCAAATACATCACTTTTAGCTTTAAATGATGGTGTGTCAGCTTGCAAACACCAGAATGGAGCTTATAGTCTCAAGATAATGGGGAATCCTTCAGCAAATTCACTACCTCTTCATAGATGCAATCCACTGAACATGCAGAGCGATGTTCCTTGTCATGTGTTTGTCGTTCCTTTTCCCTCTTGTAGAAGGACATATTTCACAAGATGCCAGAGAGACCACCCTGGCATGTCTGTAAGCATGTGGGTGGGTGTCTAAAGGATGCATGGAAGATGTTTGAGTCTCCCTGCCCGGGGCTTGGCCTCAGTGACCAGGCAGAGCTGGCTTCCCAGTGACAGTGACTTTGCTTCTAGAGAATGTTTGAGCCAAACACATTGTACCAAGAGCCAGGGGGTCTGCAGCATCTCCAACCCCAGCGTGGTAGTCTGTCACTCTAACTCTGTTTATGGTTCATTTTGTATGTCCTGCAGGTTACAGGTGGTTCTTTTTGTTTGGGCCCTCAGGTGCCACTCGGGGTTTGCCCATGTTTTGAACTCTTTGAAATTCTGTCTCTTGTCTCAGGAAGCTTGAACTTTAAATCAAGCATGATATACAGTGAAACCCCCAAAGCCTGTAGTGGAAAGTGAGGAGGTTTATGTCCTTTCATATCTACATCAGCTTTATGTTGACTGTAACCATGTCTGTCTTCCAGAATCTCTAATTTACATTATATACATTTTCCTCCTCCTTCTCTTTTAACCCAAGTTCATATTTTACTCAAGGCTAATTTTCTGGCCTTATACTCTCTGCAATGTTGTGGCTAGGTGTAGATTCCTACATTTTGGTGTGTACTAGGGCTCTCCAGCTTCCTTAACCAATGTACTATGACAAATCTGGCCCTTGTGCTGAGTTTCTTCCATGTTGCTGAACTCAGATCTGATCAGCTAATGAGTAGTTTAATGCACCCAGTGGTGCAGAAGGTTTTTGGTTATTAAAGATAAGCCAAAGTAGCATGGAATGGGTTATTTAACAGCTTTTGGGAGTTTGTCACATTAGTCTGGGATGGACTGCCAGGTCTCACCTTGCTGTCTCAGGAGACAGACTATCTCTTTTATTCTCTGGCTGAAGGTTGCAAGCCAAGCCTGAGTGTGGTGTTCTCAGTCCTATTGCAGAACCCAAGGACATGTGAGGTGCCCCAGACTCCTGTAATGTGTCATTGTCACTCATGCTTGGGAGGCTGTCAGTCTCTTGCAATGCTGATGTACAACCCCTGGGAATCAGCTCATGCTGCTCAATCTCCTTCCCTTGTGCCTTGTCACTGACCAGCCAGCCCAGCAAAGGCTTTTGATCCCTGTCACTTTGGCTTGGGTTGAGCAGTTGAAACCCTCTTCTCTCTATTGATTTATTTGTATAATAGCAGCAGCGATGGAATAAGGACCAACTTTTCCATTTGCATTCCACTTCTTGCAGCTCAGCAGGAGGTGGTGGGGTGTGGGCTACCTGTTCTCCACCCAGCCCCTCCCTGGAGTGGTGCTGCAGGGAATATTCTCCTCTCAGTGCCTGATGGCAGCAAGTCCCTGACACGGTCAGTGAGTGATTTCTTTAACCATTCATATCTGATGTAAAGAGCTGTCAGGATGAAACCATTTTGCATCATTCTGTCATGATTTTTATCGGTCCAGCAAAACTGGGGGGCTCCATCTCTGAAAGCCACTTAGTAGTGTTTGTTTATTTGCTCGCCTCTTGCTGGCACAGCTGTCCCCCAGAACGCTTAGAGAGGCAGGAGGCAGTCCCTGCAACAACTAAACTAGACAGAAATAACAGGAGTTCTCCTCTAACACCTGAAAAATCCATACAGGGAGGAAAAAGCTACTAATTTAGATGCTGTGCATCTGCCAGAGTTGGAGGTCAAACACAGATTTCTTCTCTTTTATTGAGGTCAGGCTAATATCTGCTAAAAGATGATATTTCTTTTCTTTCTAGGTTATGTAATGGATTGCATAAACCTGCTCTTATTCTTTCTACCTTGCACTATTGAGAGGTGATGAATTAATAGGAATATCCCTACAAAACCATTTATTTTGGTTGAGATTTTAAATTGAGATATTGCTGTCAGCAAAATCTGTATCTTTTTAAATTTACTTTTCTACCTTCTTCTCAAGGGTTTGCACCAGCCCCCAGCATTTTAAGAGACAACTTGTATTTGGCTGTTGCGTAACAGGGCTTTCCCTCAAAGATCTAAAATGATGCTCATGCTTTGCTTACAAACTAATCAGAACTGCAGAAGACAATGCTTAAAAATGACATTTATTATGACTTTTTGCTAAACAGCAGATGTGTTTTTGCTCAAGCATGTAAATGTCAAGGAGCAGAGCACCTAGCAACCAGTTTGCAGAGATATTTTCAGCATGCAAAGAAGGTTTGTAGAGCCTGTTGGCAGATGTACTTTCTTTAGTGCTCAGTAACTGTCCCAGCTGCAGGCTTCTTCCTCACCTCTTTTTAATTAGTTGCTCACCTAAGGAAATAATGTTGCAGTAGGATAGGTGTGCTCCAGCCAGATGTTTTCTAGCCATCCCCAGATTTCTGAAAACACTCCAGAGATGTTTTATGCAGGAAGGGTGGTGGGCAAACTATCTTTCAATATTAAATCCTTGTATCATAAGATAAGAGAAGGCCTGCTGTCCATCCAGTCCATTCTCCTCTCCAAAGGCAGCATTTGTGTCAGCCGACAAGAATTTGTTTTGAAAGAACTTCCTATAATGGAAATCCTGCCTTTTCTCTGACCATTCAGTTAGGGGAATCATTGTCCTTTTTGACGAGGGAGACCTTTGGTTCTCCTCTTCTTCATAATCAAACTGAATTTACCTTTGTCTCCATTTAAGCCTCACCATTCTGTCTTTTACCTACCATGGGTGTGGGGAACTTGTAGGATTACAAGAGCTGTTCTTGTGCTCTAACACCACAGTCTGCTTCCAACAGCAATCACAGAGGCCGGAGGAGAGGCAGGATAAGCATCTTATGGAAGGATGGCTTGATCTGTTTTGGCTCACAGGATTTTCTGAGCCTGTTGTACATTCTCTACTTACTAACTTTTAGTGGATTTCTCCTCCAAGCTCTCCATTTGACTTTTTCTCTCCTTGTGACAGTTTTTTTGTATTTTTGAATGCTTTTCCATCTTGTCCTTTTTTTTGGATGATTCCTCTTTAGGCTGCACATTCATTTCATTCTCTCACAGGTCATGTCTTCTAGACTTCTGATCGTTTTCCCATTGCTCTATGCCTTTCTTACAGCATACTTATTACACTGGCCATCTTACATCAGCCCAACCTTCACCCATGATGATTATGTACCTTCTTTATGTTCCATTTATATCTTATTGATCTCATTAACATGCTGTGTTTTCTGGGAAGTGTTCTGTTACGGATGGCATACTCAGGTTTTTTGGCTATGATTTAAACAGGATTTGTGACTTGCTTTTGAAGATGCTTCCATTCTTATTAAACTAAATGGGGACAAAGGCACTCACTCTTCAAATTATTATGTTTGAAATCTGTAACCATGGAGAATATTTATACATCATGCTTTGCATCTGAGACACGTTCTTGTTCTTACTGAGGTTATTGTTAGTGAGCCCTGACAAAGCTTAAGTTATGCTGAAAATGACCCTTCCTTTTGGGCTTGGTAACAGGGGTTTTTTAGACACAAATTCCAATTGCAAATTTGGAAGGGATGCTCCTCTCTTGTGTAAAAAAGGCTCACACTTCCCCACCCTGCTGTCAATTAAGTGGTGTGCTCCCCACAAGTGGTATGCCCAACGAGTGTCTCTATGTGACAGTGCATTGCAATGCGTTTAATCTTGTGGCTGAAATAGGAGAAGGCAATCTGTGAAAACTCACATCCTCTTTGCATTTTGATATATTTTGTTGTGGGAAACAACACAGAGTCCGTGAGTTTCCTGATAAGGGAATTATTGTGTATATATAACAACACTTGTATGTACAAGTCTTCCTTAGTTTCCTAAGTTCCACCTGTTAGACTTATGTGTTGTAATGGATAGGGCCTTGAAAATGTCTTTTAGATATGCTACAATTAACAAAGGCTAACCCTGAAAGTCACAGTTGCTCATAGACACTGACCGAATAGAGATTTAAAGGTGAAATTTAAATGTCTGCAAGATTCAAAGAGAGGTAAGTCTAAATGAGTCCAAAGGAGCCCAAATAGGTGTGTGGAACTCCTTCCCCTTTCTTCAGAGGAGCTCTGCTGCTCTTTGCAGGAGTACTGAGAAGCAACACATCAAGTGTGTGGTTCCCAGTGGTGCAATGATGGGAAGGATGGAGCGAGATAGAAAATACACAACAGAAAATGATCTCAGCTCTGGATGTTGTGGTGTGCCCTGTCTTCATCACTGGGACTATGTGAGATGTGAATGAGTCATTCTCGTTCCTCAACACTGGGTGTTGTTCAGGACTGGGACAGTGTTCAGCATCTCCAAGGACAGGTATCTCCCTGAATATCTGTGTGACTGGGAAAGCTTTGCTTTGGAGAGGAATGGAAGCAGATGTCCTTGTCCTATGTGGCTGTGTAATTTTCAGTGCTTTACTCCCCGTGCTAGTTTAAGGTGATGTTTTTGTTTAGAGTTGTGTACAGATGGTCCAGTCATATGTATGATGGAGTGTGTTGGTTGTTTGTTTTTTTTTTTTAAACAAGGATTAAATTTTTGGAAGAAGAAAAAAAATGCTGCTTTCTTTTCAACACCCTTCATCCCTTTGCCCAACTGAAATCAGCAGTCAGGAGATTTTGTGGGTCCCAGTCCTCAGCAAGTAGCTTATCCTGGCTCTTAAAGATGTACCAGCAGCTCGGAGTCCGTCCCAGACATTAGAAACTCCATCAGCACTCCCTTTAATTCAAATCTTATTAGCTTTCATTTGCAGAGAGGTTGCCCTGACATGGCAAAGATAGTGAGCTGTTTTTCAGATGCTGTTCCTGCACAGCAGCCGAGTTGGCCAATGTATCTTTAATTTCCTTTTGGCATCCAGCCCAAGGGAACATGCACTGAGCAATTTCCTCAAACATAGTATCAGTGGGAAATTCATCTTGCTCTGAGCCAGCTACGTGATCCAAGCAGGGGAGGGTATGATTTTCGGCTTGGATACTCTGAAACAGCAGTTGGAATAGAAAATCATCCTCAGTCCTTGGCTGTCTGTACTTCCCCAGGGGGCATTTCAAGCGATACAACTGATTCCTTATCCTGACATTTTCTTAGAATTTTCCTATACTGTAGCTATCAGCAGGTTGTTTACTGAGTACTGTGTGGTCTACCAAACCTGTGCAAATATTTTATTTCATGGTAAGGAGAGACAGTTTGGAAGACAAAACCAAAGCAGGCAGGCAGGTATTAAATTCTGAGTCTTCGAAATCAGCTCCTCCATTATTAATTGACCTCCTTAGCTTCTAATTCTGATCTGTAGAAAATCACACCTATTTTTCCAACACTTATTTCACCTGTCACTAAATTTCAGTGTTTTCACCTGATTCTTGTCTTTACCTCTCTGTTTTCTCAGTTGTTACTGTTCAAATAACTATGGCTTCAAAACCATTTCTTAAGCTTGTTTCTTTCCATTGATCCTTTCTTAAGTGATGAAAAGCTGTAAATATATTACTTGGGATATCTTGGATAGATATTCGAGATTTCTCCTGAGCTAAAGATTTTTGTACAGCCTCCCACTCCACCTACATAATTGTATTTCATAGTTACCATGGAATTTATTTTTTTTTTTGGTCTGATACTTGTTACTATTGTATTGCCACACTCTGAGGGTTCAAATGTAGGGCTTGCTTTACTGTCAAGAGTTTGCAGTAACTGTTACTGCAACTTAGCCGTGGTTTTTACCTACTTCATTCACCCTTTTTCCCTCCAGGCAGGATCTTTGGGACTAAGATTGCTGCCCAGGTGAACACTTGAACCTGTTACGTGTCAGGGACAGGAACACAGGTCATCAGGATAAAAAATTAATTTCCACTTTGGTTTCATCTGATTTCTGTTTTCATAACTCGTTGGTGCTCTCAGCCCCTCTCAGTTTCGGGTGTTTTACCTGTCCATATCGTATAGGACTTTTGGGATAATGAGATTTCAGTGTCCTCTTCCACCTCTCATCTTTCTCCTCCCCTGTTGGATTCCCCTCTGAGGCATTTTTTTGCTCTTTTGTCCTTGCTTGAGCACACACCCACCTTTGGGTTAGGACAAGTTTCATAGTCTTTGCTTGTTTTGCACAAATGCACTTTCCTTTTCTTGCTAATCAGCCTTGAACATTAAAGTCTCCCTCCCTCTGCTCTTGTCATGTTAGTTCAGATGGTTCCTGTTTTTTAACAATTTTCTGAAGTCTTGTTTGGCATCACACAGTGACTGTAGAGTGCACGTGGGTGTTGTAGGTTGTCCTTTTCCCTTGTGATTTTTAAGTCAGGCAACTCCAGCTACATCTGATGGAAACAGCTGAGGAGTTGGATGGACATTTACAAAGAACATGTTGATGCATTTCCTGCAGAAAGGGAAACCAGCTCTTGGTAGATAATTTTGTTCCTTCTTGATCTTCATTCAGGAACACAGGTCATGCTTGCTTTATCTAGTGGGTGTTATTTTCCCCCCAGTATTATTTCACTTTCTGAGTACTTATTAATGTCACTTTCTTGAAAGAGATATGACTAGAGTGCTCTCTTTGCTCCTAAGTGCCTGACTTAGAGATCCTTCTCTCTTTGGAGAAGGTTTACATGCTCTGACAATGTTCACCAAGCCCACTTATGCAAAGCCTTCCTACAGAGAGAGAGAGGTGACCTTAGGAATTATTCTTTTGTCACCTTTAATTTGAATTCAGTGTGATTTATTTTATCACTATGCTAGAATCAATCCCTGATGAATGCAGGGATGCACGCTGTCTTGTTCAGCTTTACCTGTCCTGTCCCTGACCTCTGCCAGATGTTTCAGATGTATTTTGATGCAAAACTGCATATTCATAAGCAGCTTTTTAACCTCAGGCTGGTAACAGTTGACTTGGTCTTTTTTATTCCAGAAGTTGTAAATGCAAATCTTCTTGTTCATGAGAATTCTTAGTCCCCAACTGAATTAAATTATTTTTTGAGTAATTTTATAGTGACTTGTAAAATTAAGTATCATCCAGACATAAATAAATTTCTCTGTACTTCTAGCAATTGTAGATGTGTTGTCTTAACCTTTCAAAAAATGAATTTTTACTTAAAGAAGGGTTTGGGGTTTTTTTGCTTATTTCTTCAAAGCAACTGACTTTATTTTTTTTCATATTTACATTATATTCTGTGTACATTTCTCAACCCAGAGGTAAACCCACTTCCTTCTTTCACACATCTTTGTAAAATGTTTGTGAGATTCTAATTATCTTTCATTATGGTCTCTGAATGTTGTATATATTTTTTGAGAAGGGATGCCTAAGTTAACCCAGAACTCAAGGTGGGGCAGGCAACTAAGATACATTCCCTTTCTCCCATAGTAGTTTGAGTTTTTATATTTTGCTTTACATTTTCCTCTCTAATTGCTATCAAGCCAGTTTTATTCAAGTAGCTTGGCTGCCCTTGCCTTGTTTTGTTCCCCCATTATTTTGGAAATGGCAGCTGTTTTAGGAGTTGTTAACGATTTTTCTTCTTCAGAAGAGAATATGAATTCAGAAAATAAGCACAAAAAAAGTCCATCCTCTGTCTTTGGATTAATTATTTCTGTAGATGTGGCATCCCTTCAGGACAAGGGAGTATCTGCCTCTCAGCAGGTTCCTAATCACAAGGAAAGGGGGAGCAATAAGGGGGGTTGTGCTCTTGACAGTTTCCTTCAAACTCAGGCACTATTTTAAGCCCAAATATAGAATGTGTTCAGCAATCTGCTGGTACAAGCGCTCTGAGCAGTGGAGTAATTCTGTTTTTCTGCTCTTGCAACACAGTCAGTTGTGACCAAACTTGTCAGAGTTTGCTTTTATTCCTAAGTGGGAGTACACCATCTTTTTTTTTTTTTTTTTTTTTTTTTTTTTTTTTTTTTTTTTTTTTTTTTTTGTCAAGGGCAGGAGGTAGTTCTTCCAAGATTTTTGTTGTTAATATCATGCTGGGTAGAGCCTTATCTCTTTTCTTCTGGAGTTTCTGGGGGTTACTTGGACCAGGGCAAAGATCCCAGAAGACATAAGTGCCACAAAAATTCTTCAGGAAGCAGAAAAGGTGAGGCTTGGGAAGTTTTCAGTCCTTTTCCCAATGACCCAAACTTTGGACACTTAGTTCAGTGTTTTGACATTTGGGATTTGCACATCTCCTTGAGCTTGCCAGTCATCTTTTTGAATGATTTTGCATCATGCAAAGATAATGTTTAAAGAACATTTTGTAAAATGGTTTCCAGATTTCATTAAATCACTGATCAGTATTAAATCAATTATTAATGGTTAAACTTTGTAACAAAATTAACTGTAAGCCCCAGGCAATATTTACTCTTTATTTTGAATATGATGTACTCTGTTAATGTGTAGCGTCCAGTGCTGGAGGGTATTGTTGATTCAAGATCAAAGGTGCCCAACATGAGCTGGCTGGAAACAAATGACCCTCATAAACACCTGTGGGCAGGGTGAGAATTTTGTTCACATCATCATAGCTCTTAAATAACCCAGATTTTAGGTGAAATGGTGGAGAGATTAGGAGGTATGATGGAGAGAATGTGCTTCTTTCAACACATCACTGAGTCAAAGCCTGCCCTACCCGAGGGTGGCAGAACTACTGCCAACAAGTTTCTTTCCTCTCAACTCTTGCTGTGTTGGGAACTGTTGCAGAACATTTTGAGCTCCAAGGGGTGCTCATGATCCTCTTCCTCCCTTGGGCATGGGCATGGGATGGTCTCCACATGCTCTTCTGAAATATTTATCTTATTCATCCAGCTTGCATTAAACCTACCTAATATTTGCCTTGAATGTCATTACTTGTATTACTGCTTTTATATTATTTGTCTTTTCTGTTCTTGATATTTGCCCAGGTGCTTTTTTAGTAATGCTTTTCATAAATCTGTGCTCTTTCTTGCTGTTGTTACCCTATGCCTGTTTCTTATTTGCTGGTTTGCTGAATTGGAACAACCCTGCCTGACTGTAGAGAACATTTGTGCTCTATGTGCAGAAAAAAATAGGTCATTTTTTACCAGCCAAAGTAGAGTAACAAAAGAAAGCAAGCTTTGGAAAAAAAATAAAGCTGACATTTCAAAAAAAATTTGGATACTTGAAATCAATTGCCAAAAATGTCAAACTCAGTTAGTGAAAAATGGATTTGGATCAATCTTCATGCCAAAAGTATTGGTCTTCTGGGACATAAAGGGAGTGTTTACCATGTGAGATTACTGTGGGGAGCTGAGCTCTGTTTGCCGGTGAATGGACAGGGCACTTCATACTTCCCTGAAAGCTTTGAAATGTTTTGTGGTTTACTTAAGTAAGGACATGTTACGCTATCAGCTGCAGACCTGTGCTTCCAGTGATGCCTATTTCTGGTTCGAAGGACAGGGATCCAAGTCCAGCTCCCATTCAAAGTGTGGGTCAGATCCTGGATTGATGGAAATCAGTGCACGTCAATAGTTACAATACCTTTACCTGACGTGAGGATTTACATTCAGGGTTTTCTTCAGTATGTGGAATTGAAACAGAGTTGCAAGATACATTAACCCACAGCCTCTCATGTCAAATGCTGTCTGATGTTTTGGGTATTTTTCCTCTTTATAATTTAATGACACTTTCAGAAGTTCAGTGCCATAAGGAAAGATTGTTCCTATGACTGTAGTTCTTTAATTGCAATTAAAGGTTGTAGAATAATAGAATGATTAGGTTTGGAAAGGGCCTTAAAGATTGTCAAGTTCCAACCTTGCTGCCAAGGGTGGGGATGCCACCCACTAGGTCAGGTTGCTCAGAGCCCAATCCAACCCGGCCCTGAACCCTTCCAGGGATGGCAAAAATAAAATCCTACCCAAGACAGCTGGCAAAAGGCAAATCTCAGAAGACTACTAAACAAGTGTGTAGCTGCCTGGGAGGTAAATCAGTACGGTGTTGTGAAAGATTGGATAACTTAAATGACCCTTTCTGTTGTGATTTCATCTTAAAATGACTAGATGCTTTTAGTGCAAACATAACAGTAGTTAGTATGGTTTCACTGAATTCCAGTTCATGTTCTCTGTTCAAACTTAGGAAAATAAATAGAACTGGAATTATTTTAGAGTTCTTGGCTCTTATTCTATATTAGAGTAATTATGTTTGCTATTCCATATCAGTCCAGAAGTTGATCCACCCTAGTAAATGCTCTCAATCAGTAGCTACTTGGGAAAACCTGATGAAAACAGTATGTGAAAAAATGTGTGCCTCAATTATCTTTCCACATGTATTTCTTTTTAGCTCTTGGTAATCTGCTATTGTCTTCCACACTGTGTGACTGTGGGTGGGCCATCCTGATTAATATCCACCAATGATGAATGAGTCTAATTGCTGCTTCTTCAACCTATTTATATTTTGGCTTCCACAATATTTTGCTGTGGAGAGCTCTGGAATTAAACTAAGCATTGCATAGGGCAGAAAAGGATCTTGCTTGTTTGTTTTCAGCGTGCTACCAAGTTATTTTGAGTACAAGCACAAGAAATACAAGCCTCTCAAAATATTTCACACTTGGGCTGAACCTGCTACTTTCCTAACACTGAAGTTTCCCATATGGTTACAAAAGACTCAAGACTGGTGGTTGCTCAGTAGTAACTGGGGGATGTCTAAAGCCTGCGTCCACACTTCAAATATCGTACTTTTGCTAATTAGCTCTGACATTGTTAATGTGCCTGTTCTTGCAAAGGAGAATACTTTGTTTTGGTGGCAGAGGGATCCTGGGCTCTGCTGTGGACTTCTCAAGGGAGATCTTTAGGAAGTTAGTTGTGTATCTGAAAACAGTTGCACCAAATTGTAAAATGCATTTAAGGATTTCTATCAAGTCACATCATCCATTACGCAAGCATCGCTGTTTAATTTTGCATCATCTTTTCCTCTGCCAGTTTTGCTTTCCTTCCTCAGAAATATCTGCTCTGGCTTAAATTAAAACAGAAGGAGTGGGGAAGCAGACTAAATCAGGTCTCTCCTTGGAGTGCTGTCTGATAGATGGTACAGGTTTTGTTTGTTTATCTCTAGGGAATGGTGGCTGATGGTGAAAAAACATCATGTCCCAGGAAAAATTGCATGCAGTGGGTCACTGATGCCTTCTTTGTGCACAGCCATTTGATTACAGCTGTTCCTGTAATAGAGCACAATAAGACAGAGAACCCAATTAAGAGTCCACCAGGAGTGGTGATGGTGGTCTATGTGTACTGCTGGGGTGAACTCACATCAGGATTTAGTTAGGCTGCAGGCCCTGCATTTACAGGGTATTTTCCCTTGGTGGCAAGAGGTGCTGGCTTCGTTCCTTGAAGGAGAGGAAGCAGTATTGAAACCAAAAGAAAGCATGACTGAAGGTTGCTAGCAGCAGCAGAGGATAGGTAGTCTCAATTCAGTTTAATTTTGTTTGACTATTTACTTGATAATTGCACTTTTTTTCCTAAGCCCCAAATGAATCTACAGAAATAAAAAAAGGATTCTACTAATTAAAAACAAAACCAAGAACAAATGCAAAAAAAACTCCCAAAAAACCCCCAAAAAACTTCATAGTAACTTGGGATGACTCAGTTTTGTTGTTTCTAGATGCCCTTGAGGTCAGAACACTCTAGGAAGAACAAAATATTATTTTCTATTAGGATACATTTGCATATTTGCCTGAATTGAGGTCTTGATGCAGTTAGCTCACACAGATGCAGATATTAAATACGTTTATCTCCTTTTTTTGTAGATATTTTTCAGTCAAGTTGTATCTGCTAAGCAGGAGTATATTCAGAGCATCATCTTCCTCAAATATCTTTATTTCTAGAGAGATAAGTTCTCAGTATGACCAAAGTACTTCTCAGCTGTATGTTAGGAAACAGTCATGGTGGTGATTAGTTAGGAAAGCCATGCAGCTCTGGATTTTCAAGAAGGACAGTGTGTCTTGTTACTGAGAAAACGGCAGCAAGGTGTGCATCTTCTGGGCTGTCTCTCTGCTCTGTTACCTGTCAGAGTTGTGCTATTTTATGCCTGCCATAATTAGGGGATGTAACAACAGTCACTCCAAGTGGTTTTGGCAGCTTGTGACCTTCCCACTGAAAGATTTCAGTGAGCTCATGGTACTTTCTTGCTGGTTGGCAACATTGTCAGGACTATAAATCACAACTTTTTTGTTTGTTTCACGATAGGACGAGCTGTTCAACAGGGTACAGGCAGTTTTGTTGTCTTGAGCAGGACCTGAATGCTCACTGTGGAAATTCATCTCTGGCTGACAAGGTACTTGTCAAACCACTGCCTCTTCCATCCTTGTTGGCTCTAGGGATTCACACCTCCACAAAGGGAGAAGCCCAAAATACTTAATTTAGATATAGACAGATAAAAAGCTGTTAGAGAAGAATCATTATTGCCCCATTTCACTTTAGGAATAAATGGAAGCCTGGTCCTCTCCCCCACATAGAACTGCACAGGAAAACTGCTGTACAACTGGGAATTAAACCTTGAATGAACTAGAAACTTACCTTTCTTGCACCTTCAGTTTGCTGATTTTTACCTTGTGTGCCAACTGTTCTTTGATAAACCCAAGCTCAGCCTCATCTGAAAAAAATGTGGATATTAAGACTATAAGTTGAAATTGCAAGTTTTAAAATGTCAAAATAGAGCTGCCTTTGCAATTTTGAGTTTGTCAGAGTTGTAAACAACCGAAAACAGCATCATATAATGGGAGATGTTTGTGAATTGTAGTTGCAGTAACCATATACTGGATTGTATATGGTCTCTTGTAAGAATAACAAAAATGAGATTAAGGAACAAATCTACAATAATCCCTTATCACGGTGATAAAAAAGTCCTACTGGCTTCTTGAATTATGCCCATGCAAGGACTAAACCACCAGAAGTGGTGATCTTGTCCTTTCCTCATTTTCATGACTTCTCTTGCCTACAGCAATGTCTGATGTAGCTCTTTCTGGTCCCTGCCAGATAGGCTTGTTCTCTTTGCCATGCCCTGGAATTTTCAGCATTTTTCAATGTGAGCTTTAGTTAGATTATTTTCTTTTTTTTGACAGTCAATTTCCCTTTGTTAAATCCTGAGCACTTTGGCACTCACAGTCCTTTCAGTGCCATTTATTCATGTTCCCTTGAATTAAAAAAAAAACTTGTTCACTTGGTTTTCCTCCATGGAAAATTAAAAGATGCTCTCATGAACATGCTCATTACCCTCTGGAATTATGTCCAATAAACTTCCTCTCCCACTGGTACCTCTGGTATGGCCACAGCTGGGAGACACTTGTTTTCTTCAGTTTTATTGCTCCCCTGTAGATCTATTCTGCTTTTCTGCAAGTACTGCTCTCATTTGGGCTGCAGAAGCATTGCTTTTTTTGTCTTTCTTATACTAGTTGTCTTTGAAAGCATAATATTTAGGAAAGATTTCTCATTCTCTCTGGCAATATGTGAGCTACTGCTTTTGTCATGCAATGGGGCTCCTCATGGTTTAGGTAGGTTTATACACAAGTTGTTACAGGACTTTGTCGGAGCTTCAACCTCTGTTGGATCTGGCCTTTTACATGAGCCTAAAATCAAGCCACACGTGTCCTTCCCTATGGGCTTTGGCAGTTTTACAGGTTCCCTCCAAAGCCTGTAACTTTGCAAAAATACCAAAAGGAGTTGCCTTGGTAACAAAACCTCCGAGCCTTCATTTAATTTCAGAGGAGCAGAAGGTCATATGCCCAGTCAGCAGAGCTCTGTCTCAGGTACTAACACTGAGGGGGGGGAGAGTTTGTAAAGCCAAAGGTAGTTTTGTTTTTAAATGTCAAGAAAATTGAAAACCGCGTGAGAAGTAAATGATAAATTGCCTTGTGGATGGTAATTGCTGAAGCAAATGCTTTGCCTTCATGAGAGGAGTCACCTTGCCAGGAAACCACCCTGTCTCTACCTGCTGTTCTCACAGGTGACATTATCATCAGTGTGGTCATGGGGATGTGTCCTGCTGTTCCTAACAGCACGTGGCAGAAACACACAGCCTTGGACATCACCAGCCCACTGTAGGTTTGGGGAATTATACTGAGACCAAGGAAAAGACATGAAAATTGGACCAGATTTCTGGCTGCTTAATGCACTGCTGCTCCACAGTTCAGCACGGAGAGGTGTAACTTCACTTCCATAGACTTTTTTCCTTCCTTTCAGTGATTTTGTGTATCTGACAGCAAGTGAGGCTTTTTAAATCTTCCTCAATTAAACACTGTTTAAAAAAGCTGGGCATATTGTTACTGCACAGAGCAAACACAGAGACCTCTGTGCTGAGGGTGTGATGAAGTGGGCATCTCCTCCTTGTTCTGTCGTGGCATCCTGGTGGCAACTGCCTGTGCAGGCAGAGAAGCAGCAACCAAACATGGCAGTGGAAAGCATAACTATTAGAGGTTGATCCACAGGGGTTGAGAGCCACACAGCAGCACCATGCAAAGAGTGAAAAGCCCAGCTCTCTGCTGTTCAGTTTTAGGTATTTTTTTACTTAAGTTCTGCTCTATGCAGTTTGTTCTAAGAGGAGAATTAGTAAGAAGTTATTTGAAGGCCATAACTAAGATTTCTGTGCAGAGACAAACCAGTAAACATTGGAGGAGAAGTGGAAGAGTATCTCTCATGTCTCTTCTCAGTCTGCTGACCCACACTTTACTGTTTGGTTGAACTAGAGCATTGGCAACTATTGAACTTCAACTACTGTTCTCCAAAATCCAGAGAGTTTATGTGTACCTCCTTGCCCAGACCAGAGAAATTGGGAGTAACAGAGGAAAGGACAGACTGACCTGGAGCCATCTGTGTATCAGTATACTCATATTTCATTTGGCCATAAACTTGGTATTGACATAGCCCTTGAACCTTCGGCTCTGGTTCCTTGCCATGTCTGTTGTCCTGCTTAAAAAATGAAAGTGAGTGAGGCTGTTATTTAACCTGCAACTGTTCATCTGACATAGTTTCTGAGGAGACATTTCCTTCCCTGTAATTTTCTTTATAGACACAGGTTTTGAAGAAGGAGCAAACTCAAAACTACCTTAAGAGCAGCCAGTTAAGTTATGGATAACAATTCAAGATTAAAAAAGTCCTCAACAAACAGGATGTTGCTCAGCACCTACCAGCTCTGTCACCGTTACATCATGGGTTGATGGAGTTTGTTGAATCTCAGAAGAAAACTTTGTTCAAAAATACTTTGTTATGAAACTGACAGTTTTCTAGGTTGTGCTGTCCCTGAGGGCTAAATGGGGAGATGGGAAATGGTTTTGATGAGAGAACAGGCACAGAGGATCTGTTAGTGTGAACTCTTGTACAGGTGACTGCATATGACTGCATATTCATTCTCCTGCCACTGGCTCTTGACTCAGCTGTGACATTTAAAACAGAGAACCGGAAAATCCTGGGACAGAACGGCAGCATGGTATAAACACTTCAGGTACGGTACCAAGAGGATTGAAAGAAGCCAGCATGTTGCTGTGTTCCTCTTGTGTTAGTTAATTAGAAGAAGAGAGGATCAACTGTTCCTGCTTGCTCAGAGCCCTGCTTTACTGCCCTCCCAGCTGGTCTGCCTCCCTTCCTTCTTGGTATAACCATGATGGAAGAAGGAAATTTCCCCCACAGAAAGAGCATGCAGGTTGTCTGCTGTGGTCATGAGGATCAGGGGAAGCTCTGTATGTGGAAACAAAAAGCCCTTTGTGATTCCTTCTTTCACATTGTGGCTTCAAGTTGTTTTGTGCAAATCCATGACACTCTCGACTGCCTTTGAAGCTCGGGACAATCCTGCCTGTCAGAGTAGGTTATGCTTTTTCCTCTACAGCCACTGTGTGATCGCTCCCAGGAACCCTGTTGCAAACCCCTTCCCGGTATGGACCACATGTTGCTTTGAGGAACTTGTTCTGTTTGAACAGACATGCTACTTGCTGTAGCAACGTGAAAACTGATATGCTGGATTCTTTCACCTCACTGTGCCAGCAAAGGAACGAAAAAGAACCTCAGAGCAGGTGCTGGGCTCCCTTAACTAGGAAATGAAAAAGCTGTTTGTACAAAGCAGTGCTTCAGATTACCAAGGTTTGCAAAACCACCACCTGTCTGCATAATCAGGTTGAGGTTAAGTGGGAGATATATAAGAAGCATCATCCTGGAGGTGATAATTATAAATAAGTCCTTTGATACTGTTGTCAAAACAGCTCTAACATGCAGTTATTGTACAGAAGGGTCACTTTCTGCCACTTTGGCACCTTGAACTCCGTGCAGTGCTGCTGGGTTTGGGGCATGAGAGATTTCTGTAAGGCCTTATTTTTCCTTATAAGTTCTGCTTTGGAGCTTCTAGATATATGTATTGAATTCTGCTTGCCATTTTGTTTCATTTGCAAAAATTAGGTATGTGAGAGTACAAACAGTCTGCCTGGCTCTCAAGAAGCACTATCAGCTCTATTTTGGTTCATAGTCCCAAGGTTGTTTCTCCCCCTCCTCAATTTTTAACAAGACAAGCTTATATAGCACAAAATTCCACTCGAAAAGCATTTAAATTCAGCTTGGAGTATCAGGAAGGATTTACACTTGTATATGTAGACAGAACTGGAAACAAGAATTATCCAGGAGCATTATGTTTTAATGGCTGTTTCTATTTTTGTCCTGAATTCATTTGCTTGGAAAAATAGCTAAAGTCTTATGTGGTATATGGAGAAAACATCACCGATGGTTCGGTTAGCTAAGGGATAAATAAGTTCAATTTCATGGGAACTTTGTTCAGTTTCAAATCAATATTTTGTTTGTTTTTAGCTAGAAATACTTAAGCAGGATTGATGGATAACAAGTTGCCACTGGACTAAAATGAATCAGTGGCAGAACAGATGAGTTCACAGGGAACAAGGAAACAAGATCACTGTTAACTATCTTGTTATCTCAGCATATCTCAAGATAATCAGTTATTTATCTTCTGAAGGATTCCTCTGCTTTTCAGAGCTGAAAACTTTTAAAGAGGGCAGCAATTTAGGCTGAACACTCCTGGTAAAGGCAAGAAACTAAATTCTCTTTTTCTACAAGATGTACTAAAAAGACTGTGTTGCTTATGAAATATGTATACAGTTGGTAATTTTGTATTTTTATTGGGTTTTAGTATATTTACAGCCATTTGCTTTCTTTTTCTCTCTGTGGCTAACTTTAGATCTAACATATGAAGTTTAGGTACCTTTTAAAACATTTTAGAAACTGCAAACCAAGCTCATTCTTCTAGTGCTTTTGGGTGCATTTATGTAGTCTCATAAAACAAATGCTGTCTGTGTGTCCAGCCATAATAAGACCTTCAATTGGGATTTCCATTGGTCAGATATATTATTTGATGTTCTGAAGAGGAGCTGCAAAGATTAATTTCTTTCCATCTTTCATCTCACATAGAAATCAATTTTTTATTATATACCCAGCACAATCTTCAGGTTATTTGATAATGCAGTTGCTGGTGTTTGCTCTGTGAAACCATCTGCCTTCTGAAGGTGAGGGCCATGAGACCCTGTGCGGTTTTTTTTTTTTTTTTTGTCCTGACAGTTTCTCTGTGGAAAAAAAGGCAGCACTCAGGTTCAGAAATGTGTGTTAGACAGAGCTTTATGATATACAGTTGTTTGTAAAGAAAAAGTAAGAACAAACCAGCCCAGGGAAAGCTCTCCACAAGTAGCTAGTAGGGCTCATCCATATAATGATGCCACTTTGAAATGGATGCTACTGAAAAATTTATGCTGTGAACGAGCTGCCATTTCCAAATGTCATGGAATTCTTTGCCCTTAGAGACGGACAGTAAAGCCTAGATCAGGTTAGCTGTAAATTTAATATACCTTGCTCTTATGGTATATCCAGGCTTAGAGTTGAGAGAGAGAGAGAGAATGGATTTTGAGTCTGTAAGGCAGTTTTCTACTAACAGTATTGCACGATTGGTAACGATCTGGGTGAATTGTTTAATACACATTTGTGTATTTTTCAACCCGTATCTTTTAGTAGGTCTTATTTTTCTTGATAGATTAATTCAATGCAATAATATGGACACTAAATTTAATCTCAAATGTATTGACTTACTATTTTGTGGCATGTAAAGAAACAAGCCGGATCTGAAAGAGATGTGTATAACAAGTGCAGCCTCTTTGATGGTGTGTGTAACACAGATACCCTCCCGTGATTAACATATTACGCAGAGATGTTCCACTTTCTCTTTGCATTGGCCTTCTCAAAACAATTGTTAAGAAGTAACAGTGGTGTATATTTTTAGGCAGATATGGATACAGATGCATGCAATAACCTAATATACATTTTTACTGGTCGGTCTTAATGATTTATCATAGCCCAAGAGATTCCCAATGGCTACATAAGGCAAACTGAGTAGTGTTTTCATCTTAGTTTATCAGTACTAGGAGACAGTGCTATGTGTGGGCTTGGACACTGTACTATTTCCTGAATAAAGGTTTTTATTAAATAAAAGGGCTTTCTGAGCTCTATTTCCCCTTGAGGAACAGCAGCAAAGGGGTGAAGTGCTTCTAAATCTGTTTTGTTCTCACTGCAAATTGCTGCCTGGCTGCATTGGACCTGCCTCCACAGAAAGCATGAGGTGCTACTCCTTTGCTTCTCTTCACTTCTTCACCTTATTGAGTCATTTCTGCCTATATTGAAGAAGAAGTGAAAAATCATAGTTTACAGGAGGATTTTTTGGTTCTTATGTAGGCCTTATTCAGGGAAGAACTTTGTAAATGGAAAACTTACTTGAAGATCTACCCAGACCTTCTCCTTTAGAAATTTCTCATAATATTGTTTGTAGAGATTCTTTTTGTTTGGCATAGACCGAATCTGATGTCTGGGTTGGACAGCTTGGGTAGGAATAGAACCTTTCATTTAGATTGAATGTACTTTAATGGGGTATTTTATAGGCAATTGGGTCTTCCATTTAAATTTAAAAAGGCTCCAAACTGTGGGATGGGCTTTGACCACTGCTGCCCCTTTTCTGCCCTCAGTCAGGTCTGCTCTGGCCAGCACAGCAGGAAGGGAGGCTTGCTGTGGAATGGCTTTTATTGTGAACCATGGCAGGAATGACTTCTCTGACCCAATGTGTGAAGTGGCCTTCCAAACAAATATAATTTTGATGACATAATCCTTATTTATAGCATGCTGCAATTTTTAGTCTTGCTCAGGATCAGAGTGCCAATTTGCAAGGACACAAAGTGCTTTTTGTTTAAGTTGATATAACAGACAAAGGGATGGGAAAGGAAACATGGAGTTAAAACGTCTTTTTCTCTCTGTGGACAGAAACAGGAGTAAAATCCCATTGTTCTGCTTCCCAGCCCTGTGCTTTGCCTTAAGACCTGCTCTGCTGGAATTGGTTCCCTTGAGATACCCCAGATGTCATAAATTTCAGGTATGAGCCATTTTCTGCTCATTTCCTCCCTCCTTTCTTGAGGAGGCCAAGGCACACAGGTTGTAGGTTAATTGCTTCCATCTCCCACAGTGAGAAACAGACAAACTTCCCAAGTACAAGCAGTTCCAGCAGCTCCTTTAGATATCCCTTCCTGTCCACTATCAATGTCACTGACTCTGTGGCTTGTCTGTTCATTCTCTAATTCTCTTTGATCCTATGGGGCAGTGTGAGCCAGCACTCAGCTTTTTTATTTCTTGTTAGCCTTTCCTGCTTGATTTGGGTATTTTGAAGTTATTCAGACACCTCGAATGTTTTGATGACTCAGAGCAAGACACGCAATTAAAGTGTAACAAACTTGTTCCTGTGACAGAGGACCTCCTAGTTTGCCTAGCCAGGAACTGTAACTCAAGAAGCACAATGAATTAATATCTCATTGATGGCTTCTCTGGTCTGGGGGTGTATTAACTAAAAGTTGTCGTGCACATCAAGAGGAAAACAGGCATTTTTTCATCAAACAGCAGAGACAGCTTGCAGAGTTGATGTTGGGGGCAGGTAATTGAAATGTAAACACTCAAATAGTCATCTCTCCTCCTGGAGGACTGTGTATGAGAAGAGAAACTCAAGTAGCCTTATCCTAACCTAAGGACACCTTAGATGAGACTGGAAAAAGGCCAGTGGAATGCTGCAGGAAGCAGTAGAAATGCTCAGCACCCTCCCCACAGCGGAAGGGCACAATAAAAAGGGGAAAAAAGATGTTTAGCTCAAAGGCAGAGTAGCTCTTTCAGCCTCTTTGATTTCAGGCGAGAACTGCCAGTTCTGGAAGAGATTTGTGCCAAGTTTGTGGATCAAAACACTTGGCTGTTTTCTGGTTGTGGAGAGTTCACTGCTGTCAGTACTGATACCTGCTGCCTGTTAGAGAGTGGGGATCTGTGAGCCCTGAGGAGCAGCTCCTTGGGAACCTTCTGGGTGTCTCCTGTAGCTCCTCAGTATGCTGACCAGTTTTCCTTTCTGTTTCGTGGGCTTGCAGGCTCCATGGGAATGATTTCCTTTTAGAAATAATGCATGTTGCTATATAGAGGTGGAACACTTCCCCCTCCCAACCCCAAACTTCTTTGATCTTTGAATTTTGACAGAAATCTTTTTTTAACACTTCTGGCCAGCTGTAAACAAAACTAGAGTTCAACTTCTTTCCTCCCCTGTTAGACCTTTTATTTTCATAACTTGGGGGGGTTGATTTTTTTAATCCTAAAACAATTCTGCTGTCCAGGGAGTAAAAATGTGGTGTACCTGATCACAGGTGTCAGGCAGCTGTTACGTGAGTGGGTAATGCAAGGAAAGTTTCAGCTTACTGTAAATCACTGAAGGCTGACTATTTGCGATTTGGTCCCTGAAAAACTGTTGCCTTCAGTCTATTAATAGTGCCTGACAAAAAGGGTAACAAACCAGGAGTGCAAGCATGTTCACGTTCTCCCCCATTAGTGGATGATGAATAAGGTGTCAGGTGAGTTTGTTTTTAAAGCGAAAGAAAGGAAAGCAACCCAATAAAAGGAGACAATCCTTCAGGTGGAAGACAGTTGCTGAAGGTGCACAAAGCTGTCATTAATTATTTGCAAAATATTATTTATGCAAGTTAGATTTCTGGGGGGGGTGGGGGGTGGGAATCTATGAACAATGTCTGTTGTTTATATTTTGTTTATATATCTCCACTTCACCACAAGGCCTTAGCGTATTTCTACTACAAACAAATTTTATGGAATGCACTGTGTCTCAGTCCATAGAAATTATTTGGTAGTAGGAAGAGTTCAAGGGGATATTAAATCTGGTGCAGGGAGTGGCTTGGAAATGTAGGAATTACCTTCTTCCAAAGCTGGATTTATACAATTTTCATCTAAGACTTAGAGTTGACCTATCTCTTCATGCAGAAAATGAAACCTTGAGCTCTCTGTAGATTGAACCTATAAAGGGTTATATAATCTGGCTGTTTTGTTATATTACTCTACTTTCAAAGTCTGGTCTGGTATGTTAAAATGTGGTCTGACTAAAAGTACAGCCTTACTAGAATAAACATAAAATATGACCTTTTTTTTTACACACTGCCAGAAGTTTTTTATTTCCTTTGGGTACAACAATAGTCTTAATTTTCTACTTTGATAATAATGTTGATTTGTGTTTTATTTAGCGTTAAACGCATTTGTTGTGTTCTCCCTGAGCTGATTGTATATCCCTGCTTAAGAAATAGATGTTTATACAAGAACTTAAATTATTTTCTGACTGGGTGATTGGATCATTGCAATTTAATTAGACCCAGAGTATACACAGAGAAGTCAGTCTCGTGTTTGCTGGATGCTATTTTTAATACATCAGCAACGAGCCAATCTGCCAACATTTATTATTACCAGGATAGTTTCAGAGAGCTGTGACTGACAGTTTGGTTACTGAGCTGATTCCCTGGAGCATTAATATATTGCCATCCCTTAGGCCCAGCCTTGGCACTGATCCAGGATGGCATTACTATTTCATAAGATAAACCTCTGATAACAGAACGTTTTGAATACAGATAAGGTAGCAGAGAAATGAGAGAAGCAGTCTGGGGCAGACCCTCAGCCATCCTAAATTGGCCTCACTGGGCTGTGGTGGTGCACTGAATTTTGACATTGTCTCTGGAAAAAAAAAAAAAACACCTCAATGAAACAATAAAAAAGAATAAACAGCAAAGTGTTCCCCATACTTATTTTTAGGCCAGTTGCCTGGGATGTTGTGCTGGTTTTGGCTGGGGTAGAGTTAATTTTCTTCACAGTGCCTGGTAGGAGGCTGTGTTTTGGTTTTGTGCTGAACACAGGGTTGATAATATAGAGATGCTTTTACAGAGCCAAGGTCTTTTCTGCTTCTTGTGCTGCAACCCTGGTGAGGGGTTGCTGGTACGTGGGAAATTGGGAGATGACAGAGCCAGGACAGCTGAATCCAACCTGACCAAAGGGATATTCCATGCCGTATGACATCATGCTCAGTATATAAAGGTGGAGGAAGGAAGGTTTGGAGTGATGGTGTTTGTCTTCCCACATAACCATTACGTGTGATGGGGCCCTGTTCTCCTGGAGATGTTTGACTTAAGAAGCAGTGAATCAATTCCTTGCTTTGCTTTGCCTGCATAAGCAGCCTTGCTTTCCCCTTTAAACTGTCTTTATCTCAACCTGTGAATTTTTTAGCCTTTACCCTTCAGATTCTTGAGCCCATCCGACCGATGTGGGAGCTGTGTGGGACTTGGCTGCTGGCTGGGGTTAAACCACAACAGAAATCAAGCTGGCTGCTGCTGTTCCCAGACAGAAAATTGCTGTTTTGGGGGGGGGAGACAGCTGTGGCTGTACCTCTCCTCTCTGATGCCCTCTGGAGCAGCCCACTAAGGCTCCATGTCCCTGTCCCAGCCCTTCCTCTCTTGTTCTTCAATTCCCATGACAGAAGGAGCCTAGCACAGCCAGGTTTCCCTAACATTTCACCACATGGTAAGAGGAAATCCAGCTCCAAAGCTGGCTGCTTAAACTCAGAAATGGCTCTTAGGTCTGTTTAGGTACTGCAAAAATACACCAGGCCCAGCTGAGACTGTCTAAATCCATGATGATCCCTACACACCATGGACAGCTCTCCCACTTTCTTGTCCCCATCTCTTTCTGAAAACAGATGCACTTTCAATCATCTTTGAATCAATAGCATGATCTCAAAAGACAGTATGAGTGATAGGGAGCTGCTTCAAAATATTTGTTCCTTAACTCAGCAGTTGTGAAATTTTCTATAGTTGTAGACACAGCAGAACAGATACCAAAGTTTTTTTAGCATTCAGGAGATCAATTATACCTCATAGGGACCAGCACTGTGCTTTACCGAAGCTCATCCAGACAGAAAGTGAACAAAACCTGCTCTACTTGTTGCTGGAACCTATCCTGAAGAGAAACAGATCTATCCTGTCAGAGCACCATTGATAAAGGGCCATGCAGACTAAACCTAATCAAGAAAAATATCATTCTTGCAAATATTTAATCCCTTTCATTCAGAGGCAAGAAACTCTGGTGCTTTGTAACTTCTAGAATAAAATTACTTAAATCTCATGATGCAGGCTATACAGGAAACCAATTTGCAAGCAGATTTTAGCAGTGAAAGAGGAATCAGTTTTCCTGCTTTTAATATAGAGATTGAGTTTCTAGAAGAGAAGCAGAAAATGTAATATATTTTCCCTGCAATTTTTTATTCTTTTTAATTAAAATACACCTGGCTGTAGCATATGTTTTCACAGGTGCCAAGTAGACAAAAATGGGATTTTCAGAATGGATTAGATGGACAAGGTTTGTTGAAATGCATGTGGGCAAATTGCACTGAGAATAAAGTAGGTGCCGAACCCCTACTAAAAATTGAAATGAGCAAGGCTATTACTTGTATTTGTGCAAAAGAAAATCCTTCTTAATGATATATTCAGTCTCCAAGTCTCATTCACACAGATCTGGGTGGGTTTTTTTCCTTACACATCATGGTTTTAAATCTAATTTTTCAAAAGCAAGACTGCTGGGTTAAAAAATGGGATGCACATTATTTGAGACTGCATCCAGCAAGGGTATGAGAAGTTGAGTTGGCAGCTTTCTGACACACTCAGGTGGAACCCATATTCTGTAAGGGATGTGGGGAGAGCTCAGTGCTTGAGAAGAAGCTTTAATTCTAATCCAAACCAGATAATAAGATTTTAAAAGAGGTAGCATGAATTGTGAATCTGTTCCAGAATAAAAATAAAGGATAAAAAGCTTTTTTTATGGCATTCATTCTTAGCAGCTATTTTTATTCTTTTGGGCCGAATGCCCTTTTCCTGCTACCCATTTCTTTATGTGCTCTTTATTTTTACTCACAAACGTGCATGTTTAAGATGAAAACAGTTTGCAGCTGATTAAGGACGGTGAGCCTGGCGATTTCTTGCTAATCTCTCTCATTGTGCCCTTCATAAAAATGGCAGTCATGGTATAAATCCTAGTTTAAATCAATACCTGCAAGTGCTAATCTCTGAAGAGGAAAATGTCAAATACCTCCTGCTGCGTGCAAGGACTCAAATTGTATGGCCTCAGACATTAAAGGCTACTGAAATTGTTCACCTTTTTTTCCTTTGCACAATGCTTTGTACTTTCTTTTGTAACATTCCACGTGCCATTAACCATTCTAAAATAAAAGGTGCCTTAATGGTGGTAGGAGCCTTGAGGTGACTGACGTGGTCACTGCTCACCCTGTGCTGGAGCCACCAGTGGTCCTGCTCTCACACAGGAAGGTCTTGGACTGTGCCTTGAACTCTGGAGGCAGATTCCTTCCTCATTCATGGGACCTCTTCTGAGAAAGGTTTCAAAATCAATGGTAAATTTAATCTGTTTTGGGACCCTAAACCCAGTTATAAAGATTTAGGGTCAGCATCCTATCCCCTCCCCATGGATGCTTTTCCTGCTCATTAACATTGGGGGACACAGTGTTTTTAAAAGCCTGGTCTTTGTCCTAAAGTGCCAGAGGGGGAAAGGTAAATCAGCAAACTAAGACTGAAAGATCACTTAGAAATGAAAAAATAGTGTGCTACAAGGTAAAAGATTTTACCTGGCCACTGCATCTGTTCTATCTCTGCAGAAGTATGTGCTCTGATTTCTAAATTAAAATTATTCTCATAAAGCTATTTCTGAATGTAGAGAGCATTCTGCTTTCACTGATGTCTTTGGTCCTCTGGAAAGACAAGCTGCTTG
This sequence comes from Acropternis orthonyx, assembly GCA_035583155.1. NCBI lineage: Eukaryota > Metazoa > Chordata > Aves > Passeriformes > Rhinocryptidae > Acropternis > Acropternis orthonyx. Next base: position 17,496,526 of record JAWWEU010000111.1, on the reverse strand, counting down.
TGAAACTCAGTGCTTTAGGGACCCTGATTCTAGAAAGTACTTGAAATTGTAGCTTTTTTCATGATTGAGATTAACAAACTGAGAAAGAGAGGAACTATAATTTTTATACCTTTTAGAAATGTTTATAAGGTGCATGCCTGAATTTAGTTTGTTACTGTGGATTTTGAAAATCCTTAGTCTCCTTTCATTGCAGCCTTGGATAAAAGTGTCACTGATGTTATCTCAGCCCGAGGAAGATCCAAGGAATAAATACTGTGCCATTTGCATCTTCAGATATGCCTAAATGTGCTCTGTTTCTTAGTTTCAGACAGCTGCTTCTGAAACACGTTCTAGAAGCTCAAGTACAAGCAGCAGGGACTGTGTCAGGCAGAGGTAGTTAGAACCTGGAGGATTCTTCCGATCTTGAGTAACAAATTAACAAAATATTAACAGATTAGAATCTACAGCTGCTCTGGATGAAAAGTATCCTAGGGAGAGACATCTGAGTTTTAGCGTTTGGTTTTCCCTTAGCCGTGGAACAGCATGAGAGAGGGATGGCTGCTAGAAGAAGGACCCTGTTTCCAAAAGGATGGTTGCAGATACCCCAAGACTTGGTCTGAAGGGACTTTTTAAGATCTTTTTGTGATATAGGAAGAGCTTCTTTTAGAGAAGAAGCTCTGGTCTCTTGAGGATTTTTGTGTGTTTTCAAAAAGAAAAAGCTGCTTTCAGCTACCACGTTTGAGAAAGTGACCTTGGATTGTACATCCTCATGCTGGTTTCCTTCTGTAAAAATACAGTCAGAAAGAATATACCTAACAGCCATCATCTTTTCACAGCTCTGCTGCTGGGAGGACTGCCACTTTTCTGCCATTTCACCGAAAAAGCTGCAGTTTCTTTCTGGTTTATGGCAACTTTTGGAAGCCAGGAGCAAATAAGGGTTGTAGAAATAACACAGGCTTTATGAGTAGTAAATTTGCAGCTTTATACCTAAGGCAGCTGCTGCCAAATTCTGTTCACATCAGTAGTCCTGCTGGGGAACACCAGGTTTGTGTGAAAGCACACTCCAGGGCACAGTCTGCTTTAGAGGTGTTTACTACCAAATAAAAAGAGTGCAGAATTGCAGTCCTTTCTGCTTCCATTGCATCAGTGATGTTTCTGTTGAGCTCAGCAGAATTTGTAAGGTCTGATGAAGCTGAAGCAGCACCTCTCCTTTTGCTAGAACGAGGCCCTTTAGTTCATTTTAAGGGATAGGAGCATCTCACACCTCAACATTTTCATATTTGCAACAAAGGTTGAATGTAATTCAACTCACCTCTCAGGAATTTGTGTGGTGATTGAACCTTACTGTGGCTCCAGGGAGCTGCATGATAAATCAACTACTGTTCACCAGTTGGATTTGTTTGCAGAGTCTTAAGGGCATGCTGTGATGGTGCTGCATTCCAGCCGTTCCAGATGTGCACAGACTGCACCAGCTGATTATTTAGAGCGGGTGTTGGGTGCTTTGCAGGATGCTATGTCAAATATTGGAATCAGGAGATTTGGAGATGAATTTTTAGGCCACTGGGCATCTGTACCAGAAAGGGAATCTGCCTGGAAGGAGGAGGGCTCTGTGTTTGCGATGACAGAGATATACATCTTGTTCACACGTTTGCTCAGCTTTTTAATCTCCCATAGCAGTTTCTTGCAGTGGTGGGCTCTGCACATATTTTGGCTCCATCTCTTCTCTATGTGTCTCTTCTTTCTGATAATTTTTCTTTCCTAAATTGTCTTTGGCTTATTCATCTTTCACATCTTTTCCTCTTCCGTCCTCTTCTACATTCCCATTGTCTCCCTCCTTGCTTTTCCTCAGTCTCATACCTTCTTTCTTCAGGCCCCTTACTTTGCCACTTTTTCCATATTACTTCTGTCTCTACGTTTTCCTGGGCAGCATGAAATGGTCAGCTGGCAGGGTGTGATCACCCTGCCCGATCCAAATGTGAACAGGACTGGAGCTCCTTGAGATCTTTAAACCACTGTATCCTCCAGACAGCCCTCAGCTCTGAGAAAGGAGGGGACCAGCACATGATTCCTGCCTTGCTAGCTGATGTGCAGGGCAGTTCAGAAGAGGAGCTGCAGCTCAGTTTCCTCTTCAGGAAGGCTCTGAGACCTCCATCCCTTCCCAATGGGGCCCTCAAGGTACAACTAGTACCTGGTTGTCATATTCAGATCAAAGCCTCACCTAAGGGGCACTTAGATCTCCTGCATTGTTTTGTAGAGAAGGTCAGGTCAAGACATACTCACCATATATTTTGGGATTTTTTGCCTTTAGTCATCCTCAGTCTAGTGTAGTCAGCGCTGGTAAAGTTCAGTACAAAAGGTACAGGTGTTATCCTGCCAGAGGGATTTGTGCTACAGAACATGCCCTAGGAACAAATGTTGCATTGTCTTGGAAACTGTCCCTTGCCTTTGGGGGGTTTCTGTAGTCTGGAAAAGTTCAGCTGCTGTGTCTGGCATTTGCTCAACCCACAGAACTTGGTTATTATCTGTCGTGGCCTTCTAATTTATCCATTAGCTGCCAAGCCCTGCTGATAAGACTTTTCAGAGATCTGTCACCCTTTGACAAAATGCTTGGTCTTAGTCTTTGCCTTTCTTCACACAGCAGATATTTTAATCATAATAGGGGAAACCCAAAGTTTACCAGATTTTTTTGCAAACCCGTGAGGGAAAATAAAACTTCTGTGCAAATTGTTTCACGTGCATGTTGCTTGGGCGGGGGGGTGGGGGGGGAACCCTTTTATGAGCCCTGCTCTTTTATTTTCCTTTGTTTTAAAAGAAGCAACAGTACAAAGAATTGGGAGTGTTCTACCAGGTTAGCAATTCCAACCCCTTCTTGCTGAATGCACCTCACCATGGCCTTTCCCCTAAGCTTAGCAACTTGTATCTTAAAACCTATTTCCCACCTCTAAGATCTTGCTCTTTTAATGCTTTTCTTTTAATGCTTAATCTTTTAATTTTCAGTGTAGTCATGTCTGAATGTGGATTATTAATATCTGTTTGTTCTTATACCAGTAATGCACCTGCTCTCAAATCTCCCTTCTTTGTCAGTGCTTTCTCCTAGATGTCTGATTCTGTGTTTTTCAGAGCAGCCCTGTCCTTTCTCTTCTGTTGCTGTGGTTGGTTGAAAAAACCCAGCTGGACTTTGTAACCTTTGGGCTGACTCTTGGTTCCCATAACTGTCTACATTGTTGGGTTTGTTTTTTTTTTTTTCCCTTTTTTTTTTAATATCTGCAGCAATCTCAATCTTTATTGAATCTGAGTGAGCAGGATTTTTTACATTATTCCAAATATTCCCAGTGCAACTCATCAAAGAAACCTTGCTTTTGTCAGAAATGTTAGGTAACTACTAATTACCAACGACTATCAGCAGAAAAATAGCTAATAAATACTTCAATTTCAGATGCTCTTTAACCTTGCAACGAACACTGAATTTAAGATAAATTTAATATACTCTTCCTTTAGATGTGTGTGAGTCATTCCTATGATGTTATATTTATGCCTTCTTTCCAGAACCCGTTCTCCCTCCTAGCATTTGCTTGACTTTACTTTGTACACTCAATAAAAGAAATTCAGATCTGACATCTAAGCCAAATCCTCGGAGGTCAAGAAAGCTGCAATAAGCCCATGTGTCTGTAGCTACAAAGTCATCCTTGTCCTGCTGTTGTGATTGCCAGCTCACAGCCCTCTCCTGCTTTGATTTCCCGGTGACCTTTCCTTTCAGTGCTCAGCCCTGTTGAGACTCTCCTGAGGGATGCTACAGAAACGAATGGAATCACTTCCTGAGCAGAGAAATGCCAGACCTTAAACAGGCAGCTGGAGAGGCCAGGACATAAATGAAAATGCTCTACTCTTGAGAAGGAAAAGCTTCTTTCTCTGCCAAAAAGTTGGAATCCCTGTAGGCTCCAGGCAGTTGCTTCTGGGGGCAGCAAATGTGGGGCTTTATGTTGTCTGATAATCTTTCCTACAAATGTTTCAATACTGGGTGCCTGATTAAATTACATATCCCTAATTTATATAAATACCCCCAAAACCACATAGGCTTTCCCTTTTAAATCCTATTGTCTGCATCATCACCTACCATGGATATGTGGATACCTCTCTTAAGATGACTAGTATATTAATAGCAATCCATATTCAGTTTTAAGGCTATTAACAGACTACTTAATTATCCCTCAGTGGTATGATGGGTACACTCTACACAGCAGTGTCAAACTGTGACAGTCACCTGTTTCCCATAGTGATTCAGTGTGTAATAGTGGTCCATCTGCACTGGACTACTTCAGGAAGAAATGCTCCTTGCAGGGTGGCAGGAGTGAAAATGAGATGCTAATCAGTGGCTGGCATTTCCTGGATGGGATGGAAGAGAAGAAAAAGACACACACACAAAAAAATCACACCTGTACCCTTCATGAAGGTGGAGCTGTTTTCCAGCTGTGCCCATCAGGTAATTTATTTCAGTCAAGAAGGGAGAGGGAGGGCTGTTGTAGCAGGACATTAGCAGTGTGTGCCAAGTACCTTGGGCTGAGAGCACAGCACACAGCTCTTCCTGCTCCCTCTAAGGGGTTCAGAAGATGATTTATAGACATTTTCATGAGAGCCAGCACAAGGGAGGTTCACTGATTTTTATCTAAACTGTTTCTAAACTGATTCAGTTAAACCTTTGAAACTTTTATTCCTTTTTTTTCCCCCAGCATGTGTTCAAGGCCTTTGTAGATTAAAGACAATAGCTACCATTAGTGCTAAGCTGCTTTCATCCCTAGGGCTCAAGTGCTTTGCAAGGGTGAGTAAGTGTTATCAATCTGATTGAAGAGTTCCACATGCCCAATTACAAAGTCTTGAGGCAATTCTTGGAGAACCTGGTGAATAAATCTCAGGCTGTATGAGCTCAGAGAGTGGGGAAAACTTCCTTGACCCACTTCTGTGGGGCATCCTCAGAGCTGGAAGATGGTTGTATGCATGTATATTGGACTGAGAGGGTATGTAAGGAGGAGCGTAAAGAAAATAAGGGCTGTGTAGTATCAGTTCTTGCACTTTTGGAAATTAGCTCTGTGGAGTATTGAAAGTGAAAATAACTAATTTTTCATTTGACTGACTTGTTTTCCTCTATTGAACAGGACTCTATCTTTGCCCTGAAATTGTTTAAAAGGAGCTGGAATGTATTTCTCCTAAAACTCAGTGATGTTGAGTGTTACAAACCATCTCATTCCTAGGATAAAATCTGTTGAACAGGAGCCTTGCTGGTCACAGTGCTGTTCTGACCTCTTGGTGTTGATCTGAGCTCAGGAAAATGTTAAGGGTCATTTCTTCTGAGTTAATGAAGTTCTTTTGTTGAAAGAGAGACAAATCCAAGTCAGCTTGTCAAATCAGTAAAGCAGACAGTACCATCCAGGCCTCAAAGTACATTTTATTTAAGGGCTTGTCTTGGAAAGGCAGAAAAAGTCTGGCAATGGAACTGTGGATGTAGCTGCTAAAACAGCAAATGTGGATGTGGAGGGATTTCCTGTTCTTGTTCAAAGGGCTAAATGTTCTCACTAGTTATCTCTTGAAAATGTGAATATGTAAAGGTCATGATTTATCTGGTGCTTGAGATCCTCAGCTGAGAGTGAGGAGTTCTAGGCTCTAGTCCTTTTTTCCAAGACTTTGCTGTAATTCTTATCTAGTGACTCCTGAATGGGAAGTGCATAAAGAGTTGCTTTGCCCAGTCTATGCTTTAGGTGGTTACAGGTGAAGGGGTTTCAGGATTTCATTTCTGGACTTGGTCAAACTTTACCTCCTTGAAGGTTCAAACCCCCTTTGGGATATGGTACTGCTGTTCATTGGGCCATAAGCCTCAGCCACAGTACTTTAGATTTGGTTAGATAATGATAGCTTTCCAAGTGAATTGGGGACACATTTTGCTAAGGTTGCTTCAAAGCAGAGGTTTGAGGACTTGTATTATTTCTATGCTCTTGAAAACGTTATTCTGATTTAGAGATTATACAAATGTTCAGGCTTTTTTATTCTTCTCACGCTGTTACAACTTTTTATTCGCAGCTTTCACAGACAGCTCAAGTGAAAAAAATCAAATTGAAAATAACTTCTAAGTGTGGTTTTCAAATTCCACAGGCCAGTGAGCCAGCCCAGTGGTGCAGTGAATTAATAAAAAGCCCTGGCTTTACAGCTGTCCTGTGATACACAAACATGAGCTGTAACCAACTGTGCTCTCCCTGGTGGAAACATTTGTGGGAGTGACTTGTGGAAAGGGGGGGGGAAATGTCAGAGGGGGCTGGGGTTGTTTTATAAATGCTTCTGAGTAGGCTGAGGCTTTGAGTTGGAGTAACTGAGCATCTGGTTATGGACTGTGTTTATTTCTATAGTAGTAAACAGAAGAGTTGAGGCCAAAGTAGAACAAAATCTCATATTGAAAAGATTTGCCGACACGTTGTGCACATTTTGAGCAGTGTGGCTGGTGGCACCTCAGTGAAACCTGTGTGTTTCACCAGCTGTTAGAGCATTATCCAGACAGTAAAGAGCTCAGAAAAGAGGCACTGAAAGATTTAGAGCAATGCCACCTAGTGATAAAACATAATCTGAAATACATAAGTTTTAGTTTTGTGGGCTTTAAGCTATTTATTTCTTTACTCTTTGGCAGTTCCACTTGTTAACACTGAACTTAGACATAAACAAAAAAACCCCAAAACCTCCTTGAGGCATAGTCAAGAGATTTTGCTCATCACCAGATTGGATTTACAGGTAAGGCTCGTATCCCACCGAGAGCAGTGGGCAGAGCTGGTCAGGAGGAGTCCTCTCGCTTCTCTTCTCCTGTCTTATATCAGTTAGTGGCTGAATGCTGATACCACTGCTTAGCAGGAGGGAGTGCATCTGAAAGAGTGCATTTTTAGCCTTTGATGCTTGATCATGAATCATTTCCCCCCCCCCCACCCCGAACAGCTGCTTGAATAAGGTGACCATCTGTTCCATATTAAAAAAGAAAAAATAAAAACTCCTTTATTCAGTGTTGTGCAGCCCATATCAGTTGAATATAGGGATGTCCTTTGTCCCACATTTCAGCAGTAATCACACAGAGGAGTCTATACAAAGATACAATGGTGTGATTTGATAAGATCCATGATTGTTGCATAGCAAATAGGACACTGCAGGCTTTTCTAGACTCATTTGTCTGTGTTTTTTTGGTTGGTTTTTTCCCCCCATAATTCCTTTCATTTTTGTATTTTATGGTCATATTCAATACCTACACTGCATTGCTGTGATCCTTCAATAGTTTAAATTATTTGGACTGTTCTATATTATGCACTTGCATAAGAGAACAGAATAGATGTATTTCCCTCTGAGAGTACTTCTGTCTTGTGATGCTCTTCATGATGTTGGTGATCCTGCTGCTTCATTTCTTCATGTAAGGTTTCTAAGGGATGGCTCCTGAGAGTAACCTGAACAGGATATGACTGAAAGAACCTGCCAAAACAAATCTTCAGGCAAAACAGCAATGCACAGTTGGGACCGAGATGCTTTTTCTCTGTGATTTTTTTAAAATAGCGGTCCATGGCTCTGCCAAGAGAAGTGTCTTATGATACCTAGTAGACAAGATATGTGTACAAAGACAAACCTGTCTTAAAGATTGTTACCTTTCCTATCTAAATTCCTTTGTCTTGAATTTGACACTGTTTCAAATGAAATGTCAGCCTCTCCTCCTTTTTTGGTACTGGTGTACTCCCTTCTCTGAACTGAAATGCAAATGGGAAACGTGCTGAATCCCAAGTCCTCCCTTTGGACACTGATGCAGCTCTGGTCCCATTGGGAGATAAGGGATGCAAAGAGCTAAAAATTATAGAGGAATCTCTTGAAAGGCCCCACACCTTGAAGCCACCATAGTAGTTGTGATAGAAAAATAGGTTCCCTGGCCTTAAAATCCGATCAAGTAACAAAGTTAAAACCAAAATGAGACCCAAACCAAACCCCAGAATAAACTTTGCCATACCAAGTTGTTTCTTGAAAACTTGAATTCTTGTGTGCTCCTGGTGGTTTCTTTATTTTCTACAAGGGAAATAAAGCTGTAGCCAAGCACCAGGTTCTTGCAGTAGCTGAGAAGTGAGCTCTTGAGCACAGCTTGCACGTGTTTTTATGTTCATTAGAGTTCTCTCTCAGCAGAAGTTGTAATAGGTAATGCATTTCTTTATGAAGAGAGTGATGATATGAGAGGAGTTGAAGGTACAAGTGATGTGTTTTTCCTAATGATTAATTTGCTCATTTTTTTTTTCTTTTTTTCTTAGAGTGTCAGAATTGATTTTTTCAATTATGAATGCGTAGTGGCTTTTTGGTGAGTTATTTAGGAAGCCACGATACTGCTTAGTGTGACAATATGCATATACATGCTTCTTAATGATGTGGAAAAGGACAGAGAAGAGAAGGTGGAGGAATAGATGTGTGTTTTCATGCCAAAAACCCAGACAAAATTATTTCTTCCAGGGGAGAATTTCAAAGAACAGACGGGCTTTGTCATCCATCTCCCACTGAATTTCAGCAGGCTTTGTATGGCCTGCCTTTTAGACAATCTTCCATTCTTCTTTACAAAAGGTTGTTTACTGTTGTTGTCTACGGCACAAGAACTTCTGAACCTCAAAGCGGAATGAGGTTTCTTTGTGCAAATCATTATCTGAGGTGCATGTGAGATGAAGGGGAAAAACAAACCTTCACAGGGGTAAACATCTATCACTTTAAAGCATCACATCAGAATGTCAGCATTAGGTTATTTGGGGGTTTTCTTTTAATTCACAACACCACAAGGGAAAAGCTGCTGATCTGCAGCCTTTTCCAGAGTGGGAGGTGAACTGCAGGCATGTGAAATTGGTTACAAGAAAGAGCACAAACAAATTCACCTCAGTCAGGTACCAAGCACTATAACTCTGGTAATATCTGGCAGCTGAATTATGAGAAGGGTGATCAAAGCAGCCCAGCAGAGATGGTGGAGATCACTCATGTCTCTTCCTGGACTTTTGTATGGGCTGCAAGGCTTTAATTTACAATACAATATACAGAAGTTTTGTAAACAGGTTCCATCAAAAGGATATTTATACAATGAAGTCTTCATATATTTATTTTCCTATAAACAAGGACAACAAAGTTAGTAGTGGAAGAGTTTAAATTACCTTTTATAAAACTGGGGATTTCAAAGATAAACTTGAAAGAAACCTATGTTTATCTGGATATCTGGTGCCACATCTCTAATTTATGGAAGCAAACTCAAGTCTGTCCACAGAGAGCTTTCAGCTCAGATAGGAACAATTTCTTGTTTTATTTTCAGCCTTGCCTTTATAAATTATTTTCTTGTGATCATATGCCTTGGTTTTTCTTTAAACTCAAGCGCTAAAGAAAAATTATGGCTTTTCTGCTGAGTTGTTGCTCTTGGGTGGAAGCAAAGCCTGAAATTTTAATACATAGACGTTTAAGAAAAACCCAACTGTAAACGTATCTTTGTTTCAAACTGATGGTTTCTAACTGCTACTATAAAAAAGTATCAAAGACTGTGAGGAGCATAATATGAAATCTAAATGAAAAAGACAACAGCAAATCCACGATTTTTCAACATTTTTCATTAGGAATCAAACACCTGGTTTTTACCCAACAAAATTGTCATGGAACTGTCAACAGCACATATGCGTTCTGAGTGCAGTAAACTGCATTTTTATCTGCCCCATATTTCACAGCCAAATGTCCACTACTAGTGGTCCCCCACCTGTACATTGTCATCTATTCCCCTCTATCAAGCAGATGAACAGTTACAAGGGCTCAGAAAGTTAAATGAACTGACATTACTGCATTCTCTTCCCCACCTTCCCCTTCTGTAATTAAAATTTGAGAAACAGTTGGGAGCTTCCTGAGGCAAACACTTGATTTGTCTGTAATTCATGAAACTTTCATCACCCATGTGGGTGGATTTCTTCAGAGACCAGCTTTTGGGATCTTTTGATGTTTTGTTTTGAGTTCCACTTTCAGTCTTTTCTCTGGTGCATGATCTCTGTCCCTAATTCCATGTATCCAGTCATCTTCCTTTGGCCCAGTCATTCTCATGGTTGACAGATGCTTTTTTACCTTGGCTTTTTTTACCTTTTCCCTCAAGTCTGCTGCTTTTGTCGGGTTTTGCGTTTGTTTTGCCTTTTCTTTTTTTTTTTTTTACACTAATATTTCCAGGTCTTGCTTAGAAGCTTTCTCTCACCCGTTGTTATCTTCTAAAATGTCACTGAGACCATCTGCTCCAAACTGAGTCTGCTGAGCAATTCTAGTTCTCTAAGACAATTTTCATAGACCTTGTTTTTCCACACTGTCTTCAGCTGAGGACTCAGTGGCATAAAACCCAAATAAGCCTGGTAAAAGTGACAAGCCTATCCTTTAATATAAATGAACCATGTCTTTTCATTACTTTTAGTACCTCTCTGCCACAGCTGCCTAAGCTGGACCTTTGTCCACATGGATATTAAGCAGTGGCTAAGAGTCTGATTCAGGAAACAAGTTCAGCTCACGGATGAGCATATTCCCATTTAGCAAACAGAAATGCCATAGTTTCATGAGGCTTCCAGCACGGGCCTAACCTTAAACCCTTCTTTCAAGGGCTTTGTTTTTCTGGTTAGCGAATGTGTATTTTATCTGTAAGCTGTTTCTCTCTGTCCATTTTGGACTGTACGCTCATTTACTGGTTATCTCAACAGTTCTCACCTGCCTGTCATGTTGCTTACCAGCCTCTCTGTTCCTTATGTCTGGGAAGTAATAAATCAAAGAAAACCCTTCTCTTGTCCCATTCTCTTTGACCAGCCCATCTGGCCCACGGGCAGTGGATGCTGAAAACCAAACTGTTTACTATTAGTACATACAGTTCTTGTTCACTCTGACACTTGGCAATATAACACTTACATAGATAAATGTGTATTGAGAGGATTCTGCCTGCAACTTCAAGTCCAAGTAAATAGGAGCTGTAGATTAGGCTCCCAGTTTTCAAATGTTTTTAATCTTGAGAGATCCATGCAGTTCCACACAGTGATGGCATGAAATATTTCATCTGGCTTCTTAATTCCTGTGCCTGGTAACTGCCAATCTTCCTGGGCTCACATATCTCAGATACAAAAGGGTGCCTGCTGTCATCCTCTCTCTTCACCAACTGCATTTAACACAAGATATAGCAGATCATAAGCCATGTGCCTGTAAATAATGCTGCCATTGTTAATATATTTGTAACAGTAAAAAAATATTCTGATAGTATAAAGCAATTATAATAGTCAGCCAAGTATTTTTCAATAGGGAAAATGATCTTGAAATCATCTAAGATAAATGTATCCCAAGCTTTTTAATCTAGAACCTCAACACAGAAACACTGCTAGGGCTTGGCTTCATCATTTGCTATGATAGCTCAAACATCCATCTTTTTATCCTTGTGCTCAAATGGCCTAGATATGTTTTATTAAAATCCTTTTTAAGACAGTCATGGCTGATTGCCAAATCAGCCCAAACTGGACCAGTAGTAGCTGTGCTATCTCTGAATTTGTTTACTGTGGTTTCAGCTTGTAGTTCCTCCTGCCTGTGATGCTCAGTATCAAAACAAGCCAGTTTAAAGCTTGCTTTATATATAAATATATATATATTTATAGGGCTTGCATCATAAGATGACCCACACTGACAGACACACATACCTCTAGAGTACTTCTGGAATCCTTCTGAAGTGACTTTGATCCTGTAGCTGAAGTGGGGCAACTCAGCAATGAGTTGGTCGGCTAAACTTCCATGGCAGTTCCTGACAGTGTTTCACTCTACTCTTTTCACTCTGTACATTCAATTACACACGTTTTACTGTGCTCTTGATGTGCAGAGTATATAAATTCTATGTTCTTCTGTGTTCTCTAGTTCTTGTTTTTCTTCAAATAGGTCTGATCATTCCCTGTCCTTCTAAATAATATTGTCAAGGGATACTGTCTGACTTTCTGTCAACTGTGGGTTTTTTGAATATGCATCCAATTCTTTCCTTTTGCAATCTTTTCTCATGCCTTTTTAATCCCACTTCTGTTGCTCAAAATGTAGGTATTATTTTTGAGCCTGCTCCCAAATCCACTTAAGGCATGTATGCTCGCTTCACAGCTTCAGAAGTATAGGCTTAAGGGAGACTCAGACTTGTGCCAAAGGATGCTCATGTGTTTTGCGCTCTCATAACATGAAATTTAATTATTGCAATATTCTGTTTCCAGCTCTTCAGAACATTACTTCTCATGTAGCAGCTAGGATGAACGATTGAAGATGAAAGCAATGTAAATCTTGTACTTAGGACTGACTTCCACAGCAAGGAAATGAGTCCTTACAACTTCCTCAGACATGCTGGTCTCTTGGCATTGTACCATCCTATGCAGTCCCCAGGGAAAGAAACATCTGTAAAAGTTAGTACTTTATTGACCTCATACTGAATGCCAATTACTTGTTGTAAAATAATTGTAGTAATTTAATGGTTGTTTAAAAATGTAGCCAGCAATCCATTTGGGAATTGAAATTGTTAAACTGATTTTATATATTTTTTTAAGCACTGTCAGAGTTTTGACTGGTAAAGCTAGTATTGGTGTTTTTTTGCCTTCTGTTAGATGAGCCAAAAATTATAAGGAGCCTTAGTCTCTTTTACTGGACTAGCTGAGGAAGTTGAAAAAAAAAAAAAAGGCAGGTTTTTTTGATCCATCATGTCTGTGACGCTGCTTGTGTCTGGGAGATCCTTAATATGGTGTGACATGCCAGTGAATAAATAGGATACAAAATCAAAATGGCCTTTGTGACACAGACTAAAAACTGATTAAATGCTAGGTTCTTAAGTATAATTACCAACTGGGAGTCATTGCTGGAGTTGATTCGATTCTGGAGAAGTTCCAAAGGACTGGGGCCAAGAACTGATCTCTGTAAGATCTTGCTAATCCAGTACATCAATGTAAACTCATTACTGATAAAGTTTGTAGGTTGAAGAAGGAAGCCATAAACTATAAAAGAGAGGAGTGCTGAGTGATTTGGATTGTTTGGAAAGCTCCAGGGAGGTAAATGATGTGAATTTTGATCAAGTAAGGTAATACATCTCTAGGTACAAAGTTCATTGGCCATGCAGGGTACAATAACCTGTTTTAGAGAGCCGCAGTCCTGAAGAGGGTTCGAGGGGGATGAGAGAGGTGTGTGAGTCAGCACAGACACTCTGCTGCACATCAGGGAGACTTGTTGATGTGGAGGATGAATGAAATCCTTGGCTGGCGAAACACCGGGTTCCCAGTAAGAATAGAAATGTGATATAACATCCATTTAACACTGGCCCGACCTCTGCTGAAAAAATACATGATGCAGCTACGGTTCACAATTCAAGGAGTAAAAAGATTTAATGGGAACAGTTGAAGGGATGGAAAATATGCCTTAGAGAAGGAGGCACAGGGAGTGCTATCTGTGTGTCTGTATCACCGCAACATTAAAGCTGTCATCTGGGGATAATAATAGTTCAGTAGTTCCATGAACAAATTCATAACAAAAACTAGAAGTCAATGCAGGACCAGTTGGTGTTTTAAAGAGAGGCAGAGTTATAACTTTTTACAAATGACTCTAAGCAATCATTGGAACATTTCCCCAATGGCTGTAATAGATAAATCTTGATTTTTAACTCAATATTGGTACATTAAGGAAAAAAAGGGCTACAGACCAGATTGCAAGAATTATTACAGATAAGCCCTACAGTATACATAAAGTACTAGGATAGAAATCGCAGTGGTTCTGTCTGGTCTGAAAATTTTGTAGTCATCAACATAGTGACCATTTTTCTCTAAGTGGCCTCTTTGGGTAGAGTTTTCTTTTCTTGGTGTTCTTCAGATTGGACTTTTTAACCCAACCTTTGCTAGCTTTTTAACATAACATAGACAGCGCCATCAAAGCCTGTCATGGTGAGGTTTATAAGTCAGAGCCACTTGGTGCTATCTCCTTGGCAATGTCTCCGTAGTGGCAGCAGCTTGCAGAGCAGTGCTGTCAGACGGCAGTCGGGGCTGTCAGAATGTGCACAGCAAATGATTTAGTCACACCCCTCGCCCAGACCTGTGATATGGTCCCAGTTTCTGAGTATGTGCAGGATCTTGCCTTGCTGGTTTGAGGGAGTCAGGAGGGCTTCTCTGTTGCCTTTGTTATTGATGTTCCTCTTTCTGTGGACTGGCAAGAAAATGGAAAGAGGCATGTCAGCAAAGGGGATACCTCTGAGGGAAGACTTTAGAGTAGAGAAAATGTTTTTTCCCTGCTTCTATTTTATTTTCCACTAGTTTTTGATCCTGAGGAATAGCAATGGATGGAAACCAGTAGAGGCTCCACTGGCTGTTAAGCAGTTGCCAGCAGGTATTACTGATCTAAGAGTGTCACAAGCCCCAAGTTACCTGGAAACACACCATGCAGCAGGATCTGCTTTGATATTGGGAAAGAGAAATGTTGCTGAATATTGATGAAAACAACTTGGCTTAAAGAAATAATGTATAAAGTTGTTTTTAATAGATGTCTATGCTTAGAACAAGCATCTAAAAGCTGAATTCTATTGACATAATCTCTTAATGAGTCTGCAAAGCTGTTTTCCTTCTCTACTGTGCCATTTCTCATGTTTTACCTTTCCCTCGTGTTTGATTTCTTTTCAACATCAGTCATTCATTTACAGCACTTCTGTTGATGTAAATGGGCTTTGGGTCAGGCTCCAAGTTACTATTTCCCTTCTGTTTGAATAGGGATTTTCTTTTATCCAGAGGAAAGAAATCAATAATTTGTCATGACAAACCAATGCTCATTTGGATTCACAATCATGCGATCAGCTCTTCTGTCATTTTCTAAAGCATTTTAGGATAATGGAAGAAGAGTCTCACTTGTGATTTCTGCTGTTTTCCTTTGTTTTCCTCAATTGATTTAAGGTCTGTACTCCTTTCCACCATTTGCAGGGCAGATTACAGTAAATCTATCATCTTGTTTGCTTTAAAGGCAGTACTAACTTTCCATGCTTTCTGTGCCCTGAGTCTTTCCCGGGGGATCATTCAGGGATCCATCAAAAGATTAACCTTTGGCATGACAAATTAACAGATGTATTTGTAGGAACAAGCTAAACTATACCTTGCTGTAAACTTGCATAATCCGTACCGTTCCCTTCCAATTGGAGCTTTGCAGACGGCAGATTATGTACAGAAAGCGAGCTCCCATCCTTTTTAGGTGCTGCTTCCTCTGCAATCCTACCAGTGCCTGGAACACTCACAGTCCTTGGCTGTCTCAGCACAGGGGATGCCCAGGTGCTTTCCTGCCAGTCATTCCCTGCAAACTCACGTTTGGGGATTGCTCAGGGAGCTTGGACCTCTGTGTGTTCCTGTGCAGCCTGGAAGTGCAGTACACAGTGGGGAGCCTTGGTGCCTTCCCCCGACTTTTGCTTGATCACCTCCCTGTGCCTTTGACTTTTGCGAACAGAGGGATGGGGACAGGTTGCTGATGGCCCTGTGAGCAGCTGGTGTAGGGTCCTGGCTGGAGAGGGAGCTGGAGGGAGGAACTCCCTGACACTTTGTGTCCAAGTGTTTCAGTCTCCTGTCCTTACCTGTGTGTTGGCTCCTGCTCTGGGAGGGAGGTGTCCACCTGCCCCCCGAGCCCCACGGGAAGCAGAGCCGGAGGGTCTGGGGCCAGTCCAGCCCTGGGATGGAGCTATGGAGGGGGGCGGGTGTAGCTGGCGGGGTGCGGCTCTCTCGGGGGAGGACCGTGGCAGGTGGGTGTGAGGTGTGGGTGGGGTGTCAGGGAGGCGAGAAGGGGTGTATCGAGAGTCGGGGGGGGCCGGGGCGATCCTCCCCGCCCGTGATTGGCAGCGCGGCGTGCCCCCCCCCTCCATCCGCGGCTGGTGCTGCCCCTCGGCCGCGGCGGAACGCGGGGCGCGGAGGGCCGGGCTCGCACAGCGCTCGCACGCCGCTCCGCTGCGCTCCTGCCTCGGCCGCTCTCGTTTTGTTTCCATTCTAATTTATTTTATTTATTTTTTTATTTCCCCCTACCCACCCCCCACCTTCCCTCCTCCCCTCGGGTTGGCGCTCCCCCGCTCACCCCCCCCCCCCGGCGGGCTGCGCTCCGCGGGCGCGCAGCGCGGGGCCATGCCGGCGGGGCCGCGGGCTGCCCTCCTCATCCTCGCCCTGCCTCTCCTGCTCGGCGCCCCGCCGGCCCGCGGGGCCGTCTACACCAACCATTTCTTGGTGGAGCTGCACGGCGGGGGCCGGGCGGAGGCCGAGCGGGTGGCGGCGGAGCACGGCTTCGGCGGGGTGCGCAAGGTAAGCCCCCCCGCGCAGGGTCGCGGCGCTGCGGTGCCCCTTCCCCCGGGCATCTCCCCGGAGCGGTCCTGCCCACCGCTCACCTGCGGGAAGGGACGGAGCGGGGCGCGCCCGGCTGTCCCCGCGTTAATCCCGGTTTCCCGAAGGGTTTGGAGGAGTAGCGGTACCGAGCGCTCCTCGGCTGCGCCCCGAGGGGAGGATGGTTGTCTCGGGCTGGAGAGCAGAGTTTTCCCCACATGGTAACTCCCTGCCTTTTTGACTTACTATGTAAACATCTTACCATTGAGGAGCTCCCATCCTGCGGGGCTGGGGCTGCCGCCCAGGGCTCCCTGAGCGCGGCTGGAATCGCTCGGAGAACCTGCGGAAAAAAAAAAATTAAAGCCTCATCTCCATGGAGAAGCTTGCACACAGTTTAAATGGTAGATTTCGTGGGGGTTTTGGCAGTCAAGTTTGTGATTCTGGTGGCTTTTTAATATCCCTGTTTTTCTGCTGGATAAATAGGATGACCCTAGGCTAAAGAAGCTGCTTGATACTAAGCATGATAAGCAATCAGTGCTTTTCACTAATGAATGTAAGTTGGGAAACTTCAGGTGCCATTAGAGGTTGTTTTCACTCCTGAGGTCCCAGGGAATCAAACGTGGTTGGAGTAGCAGGGAAGTCCCCTCCTGCCTCCTAGAGAGCCCAGCTCTGCTAGAAACCTCTCCCCTTAAAATAATAATTAGATCTCTGAATATGTTAGGGTACAGATAGACCTGGGGTGAAGACAGGGAGATACTGATAGAGTGCTCTGGTCAATACAAGTCCTGGCAGACTGGGCTTGGAGGAACACGGAGGAGAAGCAGGCTGTGAGCATTCCTGCTGCTGCTTGTTTGGGTTTGGTTTTTTTTTTTTCCTTTCCCTGGCAGTTATGCAATGAGAGCTTGATCCTACTTCCAAGGAAATGAATGAGAATAGCACCTGAACTTGGATGAGTGAAATGGCTTAAAACCTCAATTTAAAAATAAAAATTAAAAAAACATATCAAGTGAGATTCCCTCCCTCGGGCTTGCCTTGTTTCAACTCCAGTGGGAGCTTGTTAGAGAAATGAGGACAAGATCATTGTTGCTGTGACCACAGCCAACTCCTGCTGCTGATAAGATGCTTTTGTTTTGGGCTCACATCCTTGTCCTGATAGTGACAGAGAGCTGGGCTGCTGATGCCTTTGGGAAAGGATTCATTGTGGGGAGGAGGTTTTGTTACATGAAATTTAGATGCAGCTCTCCAGTCAACCGTTTTCCTCCTTTAGTCCCCTCCTGTTCATGCCCCTTCCCTCCTATCCTGGGGATATCTGACTGATAAGGCCTTACGAGAAGAGAAGGGTACTTTTCTTCACATCTCAATTTCTTACGACTTTTGCTAGATGCTTTCAGATGATCCTGTCATCCACGGGGGGAAGAGACAGGGAGAGAGGGCGTTTTGTAGGATGGAGAAATGCAGCTTCTGGGCAGTCAGAATCCTCTCCCCTCCACCGTGCCTCCCCCCAGGATGCCTCGGGCACATTAGGGGATGTACAGCTTCCTCATGGAAATCAGCCTTGTAGCTCATCTCGGCAGAGAGCCGGAGGGAAATCCCTCGGGTGTGTGAGAGGAGAGTACCTGCTTTCCAGGACACGCCACAGGGGAAGCTGCTTCCCATGGACACGGGTGTCTCTAGGAACGGCAGCCCAGCAGAGCCATGGCATGCTGTGTGTGTGCTTGTGGGGTGGGGCAGCAGGTGCACATGCTGTCCCAAAAGCCTTCTGGGTTATATCATCCCAGTCCCTGAAAAGTTAGGAAGCCTCCCACCCCTCCTCCACAAACGTTAGAGGAAATAACACCCTACGTCTGCAAGGCAGTAATTTTAGGGAAGAGGAAAAGTCGGTGGGGTTGGATATTTTGCTGGCTGTGTCAGAGGATAATCCGTGAGAGGCTGATAGCAACCTCTGCTCTGCAGGGAAACCCGTAACTGGGCTTGGGTGGCAGTAGTTGGTTGGTAATAAAAGCTTGTGCTATGTACTCCAGTGGCTCTTCAGTATTGCTGAAGAGTCTCCTCTCTGTTTTGCTCTCATCAGGCTTGTCTGGCATCTCTGCTCACAGCGTGCAGACTCAGCTTTCACGGCGATAACGATGGTGCAGAAAGTTGAACGTGGCCATGTGTGTGCAGAGAGGCAGAGCTGTTAGAGGGAAACTCTCGGGGGAAAGTACCATGTGGAGATATGCTGCCTAATGAAATATTCCACAAAGACCAGAAAAAACCCTCCCAAGTTATACCACAAAGAGAAGTGATCCTTTGATAGTTCAATAACATGTGCTGTTAGGGATGATATAATGATTTTTTACATAAAACAAATCCAGTTACCTTTACCCACATTGGAGAAAAGCCATTGTCTGAAAATAATCACCTTTAGTTCAGTGCAGGGATTTTCCCAGTAGGAGGACAAGGGCAGATTCAGCTTTTTTTCTGTGTGTGAATTTAAGGTGTGTGCGAGAAGGATTTCTTTTATGCCTGCTATGTATCACAGACCTCTTCTAACATGACTTTACGGGAGCTGATTTTTAAATTACGTATTTTTAGTGCACGTGTTTTTTCCCCCAATAACAGGCAATCTCTGAGCAAGTGCATATTACATTTACTTAACAGCAGATTTCTGCAGAAATAAATGAGAAAGTGTTGCCTTGAAGATTAATGTTAAGAACTGTGTGATGTGCTTTTTAATTTATTTTTTGGCCGTGCTTCCTACCCTCCTTCTGAAAACACTACAAAACTTCAGGTGGGCTAAATGTGCGCTTTAAACTCTGTGCTTGATGAATTAAGTAGGGCTTGGTACTTACATAAACAGGTGCTTACGTTTAGATCTGAGATTCTAATGTGAGTCAGAATGTCAAAAATACTGGTTAATTTTTCTTTAATCTTTCTTGAATGAATCCTGAATTCAGAATTCTTTTTCCTTAAAACCATTTTTTCTCTTGAAATGATTAACCTTATCATCTTTGAGCTTTCAGGAGTTGTGAGGATGCCCCCTTAGTATTGTGAGAACTGCAAAAGGAAGAAGTTTTTTAGGTTTCCTTGGGTTTTTTTCCCCCTTTTTGTCTGCCTCCTGGCATTGTCGCCACCGGAATACATTCCTTAATGCAGGCTGAAAAGAGCTGCTTTCTGACCTTGCCTTGCAATTCTTAATTCATTTCTAACACGGAGAGCTTGGAAGAAGCATTTGGAAATGCTCCTATTTGGAGATGAGAGTTTAAGCATCTCTTTCCATTTCATCAACAACACTGAGACAATCCACAAAATGCTACCATAGCTAAACAGCTAAATGTTCTGCTTTTGGTAGCATTGGTGAATGGTTTTAAACAATTAGCATTCAGTGGCTTCAGATTTGAAAATAAGAACCAAACACAGATTTCAAAGCGTGGGGAATTTTATGTTCCCCAAAGCTGGTCTGTTTTTTTCCCTTCTCTTTCCTGATCCCTTCTCCCTCTAAACCTTGCAAAACTCAGTGCACCTCCCACAGCAGTGACTTCTCTGCTTCCAGTTTTTGCTTAGGAGGCTGCTGGTTGAGGATCAAGCTTTGTGGAGCTGACCAATAATTTCTTGGTGAAACGCTGGGAGGTTTCAGGAAAGATGGTTTGGTTTTGGGTTTTTTTGGGTTTTTTTACATTGCATAAATACAGACTTTTTGAAAGCAAAACTTACCAGGTAAAGAAGCTGTATTTCTTGCTGCAGCAACCCACTTCTCTGCATCTAGGCTGGGAGCCTGTGAGGTGGGAGTTGATGTGATGTAGAAGGCAGACCAAGAGGCAGAATAATGAGTTTGCAGCCTCGGGAGCTCTTTGCAGGGATCCTGAAAATTTCATCCTGGGATCCACACAGCAAAGCCTCGAAAATCCCCTCCTGTGCAGATCAGCTGCAAAGCCTGGAGAAGAGATGTTTGCCTGGGTTGGGTATCTGAGGTGCCAGGCTATGTTTCTGCATGCCCAGCAGCCACTGTGATGGACAGACGGGATTCTGGGCATATGAAAAATGCTGGTTGTGGATGTAGGGCCTGTACGTGTGTTTATAGATGCGTGTATTTATATACATAAGTATGTTTCTTGTTCCTTTTCCTTAAATACTTATGCTTGGAGTCAAGAATAGCAAAGAAAAGTGAATTCTTAGCCAGGCTCCTGGCTGACCCTGTGTGCATGGGTATTAGCCAGCCCATTTGTGCATGTAGATGGTGGTCCATAGTTCACAGATAAACATGCCTGTGTTACCTTTGCATGTGCTGCTATCCCAAGTGCTCGTGCAGGTGTGAGTTGTGGCCAGGTGAAAGCAGCACCAAGGATGCAGGAATACTCCCATGTGGGAACAGATGCTGAAGCAATGGAGCATCCCACCCAAAAAGAAGGCAGAGAGCCCAGGGCTCCCCACAGGAGGCCAACTGGAATCCAAGGACTTAAGATCCAGCCTCAGACTGCAGTGTTTCCGTGCATTAATATGTGTTTAATAATTTATTAGCTTTGTGTTTTATGCTGGCATAGAAGAAAGGATCTTTGCTTGCAAAAGCATTCCTTTATTATAGAAACAGAAAATCCTCTTAGACACGGAAGGTACAATGTAAATTTTCTGAGGAACCCAAGAGCTTTAATTTCCTAGATTTCGCTGTTGCAATTTTGTATTACTAAGACAAAAAAAAATGTAAATTGCATGCAAATGCTAATTGTGCAGCACTGAGATTTCAAGAGGCCATCTCACCATAGCAGCAAACGCTTCAGTTTCCATCCAAGAGACAGTCTGAGCTGATGTATTTAAATTAGGGGGAAGAAGCAATTAAGTAGCAGGAAAAGTTTGATCCTGCTGTGGACAGGCACGCTGCTGGGTAGTGATGTAGAACTCCCTTTTCCAGAAAAGCCCTGGAAGAGTAACTGGGGAAATGTAGTGAGGACAATTACCTGCATCTGGAGGGAACCTTGTCAGCTCCTCACAGGTTGAGGCCAGGTATGCCACTGGGCACAGGCTGGAAAGGCCTGTTTGCTCCTATTTACACTCACAGAGAATTGTTAGTGGAATTAAATAAGAGTTTTGCTGTGCTAGAAGTGAGTTTCCCTCACATATGGAAATACTGTGTTGCTTCAAGATGTTGGTTCTTTTTTTGGTTAGGGTTTTTTAATTTTATTTTGTGTTTCCCCTTGGATGCAGAAACAGCCCCAGGAGCAAACACTGTAACTGGCTAACTCAGAACAAAAATAAAAATATCCCCCATTACTTACATGTAATCACTTAAGCATATGAAAGCAGGAAACTGTCAAGAAGAAGATTGTAAACCACAGGCTCAACTACATCCCTAGCCCAGTTTCTGTAGAGCTCCTTTTCTACCAGAGACTCAAACTGACTGTTTGTTGGCGGTGAGTATTCTGTTTGAGCTATAAAATAATTACCTTGTCAGATTTTTCAAAGCATTTAGTATTTGAGTGTAAAACAAGAAGGTCAGACTCCCTTGCTAGAGATCCCTGCTATAATTGCTCTATTACTGTTTTGAATATGTGGCATAGTTGTTTCTTGGCAAAACATGCACATTAAACCTTACCTTTACAGATTTTTGTTTTGTTTGCTAAACTACAGCTCAGTAAACACAAATACATGAAATTCTGGCTGTTTATAAAGCTGCCTTGGTTTATAATTTTACTTATTCCATATTGCTTGAGCCCATTGGCAAAATAGAACATGTGGTGGAGACTTGGGAACTGCATCATGAGTAATTATTTTTTCACTTGTTTTTTGTTGTTGTTTGTTTTGGTGTTTGTTTGTTTATTTTGGGGGGTTTTTTTAATGCTGCATCCCAACTGGAGACGTGCAGTTATTTGTTTTCATTTACATTAGTTTTGCCAGGATCAAGGAGAAAACATAAGAAGAATGTGTGATCCCAGCACACCAGAACTGAGCATGGTGTGTACTATCTCATTTCTTGCCCTCTAGCCCCAAGTGCCTGCCTGATGAAAGCTTGTGGTGTGCTGTGGAGGCATCTGGGACACCTTTCTGCTCCAAAAAGTAGCTCCAGGTCTGAAGCGTTTAAGCAGCTGAGGCAGCTGTGCTGGAAGTGGAGGTGCTGTGGTGTGCCATCTCCTGCTTTCCCAACCTTGCAGAAGCTGGTGGAGCAGGAACAGCTCACCCAGGCTCCTCCTGGCCAGAGGCTGCCTGGGTGCCACCAGACCAGAGCCAGCAGTTCCAGGACTGTGTGGTATCACGGACACCAGAAGTGGCCAGGAGTTTTCTAGAGCAGTTTTCTAGAACCCTTGCTCTGGAGGATGCTCGTGAGGTGGGGGACCCACCAAGCAGAGCAGCCACAAGCTCTTTGCTGACACTTGGTGGGAGCAAACAGCCTGTTGCCCTGTATTGTGTGTCCCAACCCCAGTGATGCTGCTTTCCCTAGTTCTGTGAAATCTCTTCCAAGTATTGCATGGAGTGACATCAGCTCCCCAGGCTGTTTGTTTCCTTTGTACACCTCTCTGTAAAAGAGTTGTGATGGTGTGTGGAGATTGCTGTGCCATGCAACTGAGGTTCAGGATTTGCACCACGAGAGACAGGATTCACATACAGGAAGCAAATCTCTGGCTTTGCTTCATTTCAAGTGAAGCCAGTTCCTGAGCTATTTCAGACCTGTGCAGTGGAATTTGTAGTCAAAGATGTTGCTTCAGTCTTACCACTAGATAAGCAAAGTATGGTCCTGCTGCGAGTCTGGGGTCTCCTTCCTTCTGCCCAGATGGCTTTCTTGCAGGTGACTTTCAGGCTATTTCTGGGATCTGCAACATACAGATATATTAGTTGCTTGTATGTGTTCAAACTTTGGCATCCCATATGCTGTGGGTCTGTCTGTGGTCCTACTTAAAGCTTTCATTCCCCTGGTTAGGCTCTTCAGGTGCTGCAAGCAGTCTGAAGGCCATTTCTGAGGGGTAATATTGGTATCTGTAGCTGTTAACCTACCCAGAGTTGAATTTTTTTGTCTGACCTTAGGCTGCAGAGCTGTGTAGCAAAAGGATAACTGTTTATGCAGTAGTACCCTGCCTTGAAGACTTGGTTTTTGGTATCAGGCCAGATGGACAGATCCCATTGTCATGCCTATGACCAGACCCAGATCGTTTAGGTTGCTGTGAATGAGGGACAGCAATTTGTTTCTAGTTTGGCAGTTCAAATCCAGATTAAAGCTCTAGACCAAAATAAATTATCAGTTCACTCACAGCTTGAAGTGCTTCCATCTGAGATCCTGTGTCACCCTTGGCATTTGTTTATTAGCAGGCAAATGGTCCCAGAGACTACACTGCTGGGGCTTGGCTCCTTCAGGAAAGGACAGAGGTGTTAGAAATGTGTGTTATCTTTCTGAAAATCCAGCTATTGTGTGGAGGTGGAAGATCGCCTTCTATCCTTCTCACAAAATATGACAGGTGACAAGAGGTAACACCCTACCCACTCTTAGAAAACTTTTACTGCTGTAACTGTACTGATGTAGTTAAAATGGGAAAACAAACCCAACTGCAGTGCTGTTACTATCAGTGTAGGAGTACTGACATGTTCAACTCATTCCAAGTTTGAAGAATATTAGCAGAAATTTAATTTCATCTAGAGCTTTTAGCAGTTAAGACCATGTTGATGAAAAATAAAAACCCCAAAGGAACCCAACAGCAGCAACAAAAAAACAAAAAAGAAAAAAAGAGAGCATCAGACTTCCTGGAATAGTTACACCAGTAATACTTTATACTGTGACTAAGTGGAAGTTTGCATGTGATCCTTTCCCTCATCCATCTGTGGAATTATTCAATTAAAATTAATACACACAGCTCAAGTTTCAAAAGCTTGTAATAAAGTATTTGCAAAGTAGTTGCTGAAACGTAGGTAGAATTTATTTGGTAGATAGTTTCAATTAGTAAGTTCTGAGAAATATCCATACTCGTGGAAAATTCTGTGAGCTGGAAATCAAGCCAAAATGCTAAAATGAATGATAAATTCTGCCAGTTCTTATTAAAATATTAAAAGCTGGGAAACCCTCCTGTGTAGTTCCAGTCCATAGCATGGATAGGTAGTTTCTGTGAGAGCTGCAATAACAAATTTACTGCTGTTGTTAATGGATGTAAAATTTAGCTTTGTCCTGCAATGTTATTCCAGTGGTCAGAAACCCTATTCTTTTTTTTTTTTTTTTTTTTTTCATTTTCTTTAAATTTTTTTAAGTTAATTAAATGGGTCAGGTCTCTACAGGATGCTGGCTGCTTGGTGGCTATAAATATTGCAGTGCGCAGCCCAGAGCTTCCACCCATCCCTGGCCTCTGGTGGGAGGAAGCTGAACTGCTTGACTATTTGTCAAAGACAGTCTGGTGTGTTGCTCTTGTAAATCCAGGCGAGCTCTACATTTAACTCTCCTAAGTTTATTGAAAAAGCAAACCCTGTGCTACTGAAATGGAGATTTAATTTCAGCTCAGCAGGCTCAGCCCGTGCTGTGGGACAGAAAGAACCGTCCCAGCGAGAGCTGAATTCGGTGTGTGCTGTGTGAAATCCTGCACGGCCATGGCACACAGTTTATCATGGGGTGTGAAATCCAATTTGGTCATGGATTTATGACAGCAGCTCAAAAGTGTCACTCAGCTGAATGCTGGCTGTGTTCAGCAAATAGCAGGAGCTTGGACCTAAAAGAGAAATTATGAGCTTGCCCAGTCTCACCATTTATACACTGGGATTATAAACAAATTGGGTAGTGATAGCTCCAGTTTACTCTCTCAGGGTGTGAACTGGGACATAATGTTCTTTGTCCTGTGTTACCTGCCTTCTCAAACAGAACTTCTGTGTAAATGTTACATTCTTAACGACTTTGTCCACAGAAAGAGTGACCTCAGTGTTTACATCAAACCAGTCAGCAAGTGTGTCCCAGATACTCATGACTGAACTAGATTATTTGTTTATCTGGTGAGTTAGACGGGAATATGTCAGAGATGCTTTCTCCTGTAGAACCAAACTGTGAAAACCTGAAACCCAACAAATAAATATTTAAATGTTATTATTAAGTAGAGAAACTGATACTATTGCAGATGGTTGTTGAGTATCAAACTAGAGCCAAACAGGTGAATCCTCTTTCTTGAATGGTTCATAAAAGAGATGGGATACAGCCTCCCCTTTCCCAGGGACAGAGAATCCTTCTTTCTGCCTACTCATTCTTCATGAAATGCCAGTGAAATGATGGAGTGTGACTGAAATCTGCTCTAGGGGTGAGCACTGTCTTTGTCACCTACTGTACAACACCATGTGCAGCAGGAGCTTGTGTTTAAGGCTCTTCACTGCAGCCAAGGTGTGGTGAATTAGCTATAACCACGACTGGTGGATTCCCATCAGTGCCATGGGGAACTTATGCTTCCCTGTATCAATTAACTTTAGAACTGCATTTCAACTGAATTTGGAACTTACTCTGAGCCAGTTGTAAAGTAGAATTGTCAGTTCAGAATTTGGCTGAAGAAGTATCAAAAATCAGAACTGGAACACACCTGCAGGTTTGGAAGAATAGGTTTTAACATTGGTGGAGTGATGGATTGGGTTATCATCTGAAATTTGTTCTCTGCAGCACTTCCATATGTTAATTTTTACATTACCATTTAAATCCCTAAACTTCACAGGCAAATGTACTTTTCTTTTGACTGTAAGACCATTCAATTTCTCCTACAATTAAAATATAATTCAGAGTAAAACCTGGACAGAAGAGCAAGTGGTTTTTTATTTCTCTTTTGATGGAGATTAAAACACTCAATTTCATTCTGTAAAATCCCTATTTTTCCCCCTTCTAACTGAACATATTTCATTCATGTTCAATATATTATACCTTTGTAGAGAAACCAGTATTCCAGGCTCCAAAGGCTGAAATGCTCAGTGATTAATTTCCTTAGTTTTCCTTGCTTGACTGATGTAATAAGAGCAAGATAACATATAAGCACATGCTGGATTGACCACGACTTCTGCCAGCAATAAACTTCTGTCATTTATTAATTGGTAGTAACAAACAGTAAAAAGACTTGTTTCACAGCTGTCTGAAAGGTCAATGAGGTGGATCCTGAGAGGAAGGGGAAGAGGTGTGGTGTTGCTGTTTGCTTTCCTTTCTCATCATTATTGCTAGTGTTGGGGCAGGTTTGGGTCATCCTTTTTCTTCTGTCTAATGCAGAGCTCTTGACCTCACTCAGAGCAGGTAGTCCTTGTTGTGATGTGACCATCAGCCTGTTGTTCCTGGAACTGAGAGAAGCTCTCCCCAATTCATGATGGTGTAAATAAAGGCAGAATTTGCCTCTGACCTGGTCTTGTAATAGTGGGGATTGATGTCTGTGACTTCCTCTTAGCAGAATCAAGAAACTTTACCGAAATAAGGAAAACAGCAACATCCCAAAAATGTCCTCTTGGCTCTGCTGAAAGTGTTTTTCTTAAAGCTTCCTTCCCCTGCACTTCTCAAGCCTACAGTCTTATGTTGTGGAAAAAAAAAAGGAGAAACATTGTGACCCTTCTGTCCTTTAATGTCATAGTTTTGCTTCTAATTGTTACCCATCAGCTTCTCTCCCATAAAGCACATATTTTTCTCCAGGAACTGACTGCATCTCTGGTAACTGGCAGACTTGTTCAGTGTGGTGTAACAGCAGAAACCTCGCTGGGAAGCACTTTGTGTCCATCGGCTATTGCTTGGCAGCCTAGCATTAAACAGACGTGAAGAAAAAAGGAAAGGATAAAGGTTTTGAATTGCAAGAGAGCTCAAATCTTCTCTTAAGTGTTGGTAAGGACTGGTGTCTTTGCATTAGGGCAATTCACCTTTTCTGTGCCTCCTTAAGCAGCTCTTGCCAGTAACCAACTAATTTTGGTCTGAGCTGCTTTTATATCACTGCTTCATTAGAGCTTGAGTTCCTGACTGTGCTTTTAGGGGCTGCATGAGCTGGGCACTTGTACACTTTGTTACATAGGCATAGATTTAAAAACAATGCTAAAGTAAGTTCCGGATATCAGTGTGTAGCCATGTCTTGTCCCTTTTCCATCCGTGACATAGGAGTACCAGTAATTTGTGTCTGGGGCACACTGCATCTTAATGTTGTTGTTAAAGCAGCAAACTTTATCTCATGGCTCTTACCTCAGTGTTTTTGGAGCTGATGTGACACCAGGTTCCAGAGTAGTCAACCTGTTTGGTTATGTGCTTAGAAAGACAGATGGGTTGTAAAGCAAGAGTGAGGCAAAGTGGCCTTTGTTTGCAGTGCTGATTGCTGTCAGCAGTATTGATCCAGCTCAGTTACAAGCATACCGTGGTTATTGACATTTGCAGACTGATTGAGTCCAGCTGTTTCTTACGAGTTTTCCCTAAGGCAGATGTACTGATACAAACAAGAGATTTCCACCACATACTATTTAAATATTAAATATTTGTTATTGAAGAAGTACCTGATTACACACAGATATATGTATAGATATACTCATTAATATATGTTTACAATGGCACTTGGCATTTTATAGTTATAGTTTTATAGCACAGCCTATAGTGTTGTGCAAACATAAATTAAATTAATCCTATCAATAAATAAAATAACAAGTACTTATTAGGGTATGCCATTCTACATGGAAGGCAAGTGAAACAAGACTATTACAGCTCTAGTGGCCTGAGATTCTCCTCATATTAGGAGGTACTGAGGTTACCCAGCATCTCTGAAGATGCTGAAACTCATGTCTTGTGAGTTTTTAGTCCTGACTCTGTCCTGCAGCAGAGTGCTACCATGTGAAGCAACAGCAGAGAGGGAAATAGCAAAGAAAACAGTCCTGGATTGAATGATCTTGGCGAGAAGGTTATTTGAGGTGTGAAAACTTTTATAGAATATTATCACCTTGAGAGATGCTTTGAAAACACAGCAGAGCATCAGAAGAGTGACAGGAACTCTGGAGGAGCCCCATTGCTCCAAACAGGAGACAGGCACTTACAGCAAAAGTTTTATTCACCTTTAGTAATAAAATGTAGAACTGGCAAAGCCACTTTTGGGTTACCATCCTTTCCCTCCCCTTTATTCTTAAAACACTGACTGCCACAGGCTAAATGGATTATGGTTAATTAGCTGGGTCAAGTACTGACCGACTTCCGTGCCTCTAAAGAATGTCTGGAGTCTGACCTCTTTTTTTTTTTTCTTTTCTTTTTTTCCTCCCCGACCCCCCCCCCTCCCCGATTTTGTTTGTTTGGTTTGTTTGGGTTTTTTTTTTTTTTGGGGTGGTGATGATGGAGATGTTTTTGTTGTGTTTTAATAGGATGGTAAAATTCTCCCACATTGTGAAAGTAATTCCTTGTGTGTTACACATACCTGTTTTAAGAAAATCTAATCAATCCAGCTTCTGACAGAATCATATTTACTTCATTATTCTAAGTGATGTGTATGTTTATCTGAGTGGTTGTGGTTTGTTTGTGTGGTTGGTATAGAGCCCAGTAGCTGAATGATTGAAGGGGCCTGTCTCCTTTTCCCAGTGGCTAAAAATGACAACACAGCTGATAGAAGCTCAAAGTGACTTTTCTGACTGCTGAGCTGCTCCAGGATTTTTTCGTGAGCCCAGGGCTTGACTGAGCTGCTCTTCTTGCAGGACACTCAACATTTATGAAAGAGGACATAGTGAAGATTGCTCAGCCTTCACTTCAGGCTGCCATCCAAACATTAATAATCACCTACTCCAGGTATTGACAATCTGGATTAACCCAGACAGTCCAATGTAAGTGCTGGTGTACCAGCAACAACATTCTCCTCAAAATCTGGGGAATATCCTGCTTTCACCAGTTCATCTGGTAGAATCAATAATGGGGTTTAGTTACTGGGGAGTAACAGATACAACTCTCTAAACAGCACAGATCCATTCACATAACTAGAATAACTCTCTTAAAAGCCTCTAATGGCTTCTCCAGTTCACTGATAAAGCTATCAGCAAATCTAGTCTTGTCACCCGTGACTTGAATGACTATTAGGTGCTTGCAGGATGGAGTTCTTCAATGGCAAACTTAAAGGGGTACAAATACAGTAAAATGTTACACCTGTGTGATTCATTCAACTGCAGATCCAATTCCAAGTACAGCAAAATTGTAAGCAGACCAATGGAGCAGTGTTTTGTAAGTGCTTGGAAGCACTGGGTGTCATAATGTAACAACAAAACTGATGAGAAAATTAGAACTCGGCATTTAACATCAGAACTGATCTACCTGAACAGGAACAGCTGTGCTTCTCTTGCAGGCTCTGGAGTGAGGGAGGTGCTCTTGGGACTCAGCTCTGCTTGTATTTTAACATGGCCACCTAAAATAGGTCAAATGAATTGTGTTTGGAAAGTGCCTTTTTTGATTTTGCTGGGGGGGGGGGGGTGAGCTACACTGCCAGCCCCATGTCCTGGAGAGGCACAGGGAGCCCTGCTCTCCTGGATCCCAGCACTCAGGGCTTTGCTTCCCCAGCATGGTTTTGCATCCTGTGGATCTGCCTCCCTGGCAGGAGGGCAGAGGAGTCCGTGTCGTGT
>JAWWEU010000111.1:17381029-17466676 GCA_035583155.1 Acropternis orthonyx | reverse complement strand
TTATTGTTTTTGGAAAGTGCCTTTTTTTATTTTCCTTCCCGCCCCCCCCCCCCCCCCCCCTTTTCTTTTGCCATGAATTGTACAGGGAATTCAGATGAATTCCATGTGCACAGACTGGACATGTGAGTGTAATAGCAGTCCACAACCAATTCTGTTTCTTCCATTTGCTTCCATGTATTTACTAAACTCCTCATGTCTGGCCCTTGGGAAGACTGTTTAACCTTGTGGTTGCTGCATGCAAGAGGGAGTATACAGAAGGCTTTGTTTTATCCTTTTGGATAAAATAAAATCCAAAGGCATATATTTTGCAAAGTCTTTGGATATCACTTTTGACTTTACATTGTTTCTAGAGGAAAAGCCATTTTGCTATGGAGGTGAGGGAACCCTTCAGAAAACATTGGAAACTACTTCTGTTGGCTTGAGAAAGACTTTACAGAACTTTTTAAGTAAGGTTGCTGCTTTCTTACAGGATAACCAATATCCCAAATAACAGTAACAGGTGGCCTTGTTATGTGTGTTACAATATTTTCATTGGCTTCTGGATCTCTCTTCTTAGTCATGATCCTTCCTTACTACCACCACCTGTTGTTAATTCCTTTAAGAGGTGGTTGGATATTTATATGAAACAGAGCTCAAAACATGTGGAAGTATCTAAGTCAGACACTTCTGAATTATTTTGTAGGAGAATGTTTCACTGTGTGTTAATCAGTTGATTTCACAAGGATCATCTGAGGTTGTTTTAATATGAAGTGTACATTTTGGGAGCATTAAAGTGATGGCTAACACTTCCACCTGCCAGATTTGCCAAGACAAGGCAGCTGAATAAGACACAGGTGCCATGAGAAATGAGCCAGGAAGACTGAGTGGTGACACTCAAACCTGGGCCAGCTCTTTGGAGCTTGTGCAGATCCCTGGCCCCACCTGAGATCTTCATGCCGAGCCTTCTGAGTAATTATAGCACACTAATGAGAAAGTGTGAAATCCTTGCCTGGGGCCGTGGGGACACGGTGGACTGGATTTCATGTTGGGTAAGCTCCTGCACAGCTTCAGTCCTCTGTGCTATTTCACATTTCTCCACCAACGTTTGAATTAATCCTTTCTTGTTCATGCTTTGTTCTGTGTTATTTCGGTGCCTGGGGCTGCCTGTGTTTCTTCTCTTACATGGCCCTCGTCGCTATAGTGAGCGAGTGCTTTTGACTTCAGACTTGGCTCCCATCTGTGTATTTAAAAGTAAAACGATTTCTAATGCTAATTGGGGTGAGGGGAAAATGAGAGAGAGAGAGAGTTTAAAAATTCATATTGAATATTTATAAGCATCCTCAGTGCATTTGGTAAAACTCGGATGAAAAGGTTTCTAAAGGGTTTCTAATTTCTGCTGTGAGGCACTTTGTTGTGCTTCAGCTACAATGGCAACTGAAGGAGTGAGGCTTGTGGGGCCCATGAAGGCTCCAAATACACTTACTTATACCAGGCTTAGGTAATATTTTCTATTGGTGTAATTACTGAGCAGTAATGGGATGGAAGAGCTCACCTGTGCTGATTTATGGCTCCTTTTAAAGACAGAAGTGATGCTTGGGCAGTGCTTGGACTCTTTGGGGGAGAGATGTTTTGTGTTATACTCTTTAAAGAAAAATAATATTTAAAAAATTATTTAATGGGTGGGTATTGCTTTCTTTTTTTTTTTTTTCTCCTCAGAGCAAAGGGTTTCTTTAGCACCAGTGTTTGAACCATCATGTATTCCTACTAAGAAAGGCAAGGAGCCCTGAGGAGGGTCTTTGCCTGGCTCGATGGGAGTTTTCCATGAATCTCATTCCCTGATAGATCCCTTTATGCTGCTTTTGGTGAAGGTGTTACTCTGGGCTAACTTGCTATAAATCACTCTTTGCTTGTATTTGTAAATGATTTTTTCCCCAAAGAAAGTTGTTACAGACTGTTGTCCCCACTGGTTACTTGGGAGAAGAACCTTAACAAAAGGTTCAAGTAAGCTGGTCTTAGAGTATGACATTATTGGGGAGAAAGCCTTGGAAATGGTGCCCAAAAGCTGGCAGTGTGCTGTAGGGATGCTACATTGCATGAAACAACATGGGAAGGCTGGGCAGAGATAATTCCCACTAAAACAGGAGGGGGCAATCCAGGCTGCTCTTATGCTTTTTGTGGGCACTGTAATTTGCTTGAGATATATGTAGATAGAGCCCTGAAGTGAGTCAGTAAAATTTAATATTAAAGATAAGGAGCCAGTAAAATTTAATGTTAAAGATAAGCCTGGGAACCAAGGTTCCTCTTTATTTTCGTATTGTATTTGTCACCTCTTAAAACTAGTGACAAGCTGTGAATGCTGGACCTCTCACTGAGAGCCAGGTAAAACAGTGATGGCACTGGCAGCTTTATTCAGCTTGTTTTTAGTTTTTAAGCATTTATTGCTGCTTCATGATGCATTTGCTACAGATGGGCTTTCCTGGCCAGGTGATGCTGATTCTTTCATGGTTACTTTCAGTGTTAGCCCTTCCCAAGGTGGCCCCAGTGCTGCAGTTTTAGAATGAGGAACAGTGCCTGAATTTAGTCTTTCTGTGGTTTCTTTTCTTTAAATCCCTGCACTGCTTTGCAGCTGATACTGATGTCCTTTGCTTTGTGACAGGCAAAACTACTTCTGCTGCCACTGTGTGTATTGTCCAAGGCAAGACCAAGAAAGAAAGGCAGTTTGATTTTTCTCTGTCAAATGGACAAGATGGGATGGGAGCCATCAGCTTTGAGTGTGATGTCCCATCCTAGATCAGGTGCCTGTGAGGAAGAGGCTACCTTATACCTGATTTTTTTCCTGCTTGAAGCAGATCTGTAGTAGGGGGCTGTGTGTTTTTTTTTTTTTTTTTTTAACCCCCTCCTTTTCTCTTTTAATACCAGGGAATGGCCTCCCAGAAGCAATGCCCATGCCTGGCAGGGGAGAATTGCAGCTGCCTGTTGACATCCCTTCTTCCCAGGAGTAGCATCTAGGGAAGCACAGAGTGAATTTCTCACTCCCTTTCCTTGCTGGGGAAAGACTGTGATATGTGAGGACAAGAGTGCAGAAAGGCTGGGAAGCATGAATTTATTTTACTTACTTTTATTTCAACAGTAATTACACCTGGACTTCTGTGGTGTAGCAGTAGTCTGAGAACAGCTGAGATACCTCAGTCAGAGGTATTGGTGCTAAAACTGTGCACAATATGAGGCATTTCTTGCTTCTTTCTATCATTTTGATAGAATCATAGAATTATTAAGGTTGGAAAAGACCTTTTGAGATCATCAAGTCCATTTTTCTTTCAGATAAGCCTCTTCCGTTGAAAGAGTTTTTCTTTCCTCCATTTAGTTGAACACTGAATTTTTAAAAGATGTCTTCTGGCCCATATCCTTTCAGGAAGGAGGTTAAACAGATTTCATCTTTATTCAGAAAGTGTTACTATTACCCATAGGGAGGCTGCAAATCTGGAGAAAAGGAGGAGTCAGGTGGATATATAAGGTTTTGCTCTACTTGCTGTGTTGTATTTGTGATTCTGGTTTTGCTTGTGTCTATCTTTCAGCAGTAATTCCATGCAAATATTAAAAGTAACAAAGTACCTGTAATTGCTGAGAGTCCTGCTTCGTACTGGACGACGTTTATACATCCAGGCACTAGTAGGCCCTTTTCTAATTCTGGATAATCCTCCTCACTTGAATATTCAAGTGCTTTCCAGTAATTAGTTATCTTCCTTAATTGCTAGTTTTTCTCTGGGGGCAGGAGGCTTTGCTGCTGTCTCAGAGAAAGAACCCAAGCTCCCAGGCTGAGTGCATTGCGGTTCCACGCTGCACGCCGAGCCTGCTGCTGCCTGAGTAGGAGTTTCACTCCCATGCAATTCCAGCTTTACAACGGGAATATTACAGAGTAGCTACTGCTGGGGACTCCTTGGAGACTTTATGTACAGGAGCCCTTCTGTTTTCATTTCACTTCATTACATGCAGTGTTCATTTTGCTATTTGCCCTTTTGCTGGAGCTCCAAATCAGAGGAGACCTCCCTGGGAAGCTGATAGTAGTGGGAATGTAAACCCTGCTGGGAGCTACCTGCAGTCCTGCAGCTTGGCTGCTGCTGAGGAGCCACTGGCTTGGTAGCAGGAGTTCATCAGAACTGGAGGCTTCAGTCACTGTTTGTGGTTTTTGCAGATGTCAATGCAAAATCCTCATCAAAACCGGTGACATTTTAGACCTTTTGCTGGCGCCTGACTTCTCCTGTGTGTGCATTCATTAATTTCAGGGATTTACTGCAGTGTTCAGGTTCTTGTGCAAATTGCTTGGTTTCTGGTATTAATTATTCACAATCCACCGTGTTTGATCGTCTCCTCTTTTGGGTATTGCCTCACTTAGCTGCCTTCCTGTGTGTCCTCCCCAAGTTTCATCGATGCAATGTGAAAACCATGCGAACCGTAAAGTATCTGAGTTCCTCTAAGATTACTGGGTAACTGTGGGAAAGTGAAATAGTCAAATCTATTCATGACTTTGTCCATAAACCTGGTCATTGTTGTGCTAACTGTAGTTGCAAGTCAGAGTTGAATACATCAACTTTAAAAGTTTGCTATATAATATATTGCTTCCTTCTAAGAGGCAGTAGAAACTAGCCCCCTACATAAAATGAACAGCAGACACATGTTATGTATTTCCAAATAGCTGAGACTGTTCCTTAATGGAAGAACATCCAGATCAATATTTGACTGGAATTGATTTGAATGGTCGAAACCGAGATAAAAAGAAGGAAAATGGCCTGATTTCACTGAGGGAATTAGAGGGGTAATTGGGCCACATCTTGCAGTTGGAAGGTAATGGTTTGTAGACCAAGATGGATTTCAAGCTGTAACTGTTCTGGCTATTTAGATGTTTTGTGGTTTTCTTTTTCCCCTTCTGTGTTTTTGAGGCATAATGTATCCAGTGTGGGGGAAGGGCCTTTTCTTGGAGAGTCAGAGCTATTGCCAAACTCTGGATTATGGAAATACCTGATTACCCCGTCGGTAAAGATGTCACATACAAGCTTAAGCATAACTCTGCTTTTTAAAACAATTACCTAAACCCAGACAGAATTTGAACCTTCAAAGCTGTGACTGAGAATACATGTGAAGTGTCAGAGGTTTCTGCAGCCTCTGCTATGAGCTTTCATAGCCTTTCTCCTTCTGCCTCAGCTGGTGTGTTCTTCACATGTGTATGGAGCTGATGCAAAATATTGTGATTATTCACCCAGAAAAGCCCTCCAGTTGGCTGTGCAGATCAGCTCCAAGGAGCCAGAGTGATTTTCATGAAATCTCTTTAACCTTTTATATGCACTTAAAAAGAGATCTTTTTATCATAACAGAATGCTTTGGTTTTTTTTTAAAGCTACTTTGCATTGACATATTATGTATCATACACAATGGAATTTTAAACATGAAAATGAAATGCTTTGATTTCAATGGTAGTAAATATTTCAATTAACATAAACAAGGACCTTTTGGGGGGGGGGGAGAAACCAACCCCAAACTTAAATACTCATTTTTGGAATGTGACCAGATTTTCCATTTTCAGAATTCACTATCTTCCATTTCCACACTGCTTCACATGTTTGTGGAACTGCACCAGATATAGTGATACATTGACTGAAGCAGGAGATCATTGTGTGGAAGGAAATTTATACATTTATATGCTGTATATACCTGTATACAGGAACAGAATCTGTTTTTATGACAGCAGGATCCTGCTACCCTTATTCAGCCTGGGTTTTCACAATGATTATTCTCTCTAGGCATCAGCCTCAGTATTTCAGTAAAGAACTTTGAACTCCTGCTAAGATGTTTACGGTATCATGCAGTATAGATAATAAAAAGGAGAGGAGCAGGGCTGTCACAGCTGTTCTGGAATATCTCTTTTAAGTAGTTATTTTACATGCAGGGTAGTCAGACCTTTGAAGTTGATATGTTCACGGCATTGACATATAATGGAACTTCCCAACCATTTCCCCCCCCAACTTTTACAAGGAGAAGCTTAGTTTAAAAATGCACACTTGCTTGCTTAGGTTTAATCAGAATGTCCCTGCTGAGTTGGAATGGGGAAAGGGATGTAGAAGTTGAGATGCAAGTGAAGCCTCCTAATTGACTGCTGGACATGGGATGCTGTTCTCCTAATACCATGTTTTTTAACCTTCTCAAAGCTACATGTCTACTGCCCTTCCAGTCACTCTCTGGCAATCCTGAGGAGAGAGATGAATTTAACAATGGCCATACACCTTCCTTCCCCTGCCTTCAGTGGGGCTGGGAAACCTTCAGGAGCTGTTTGCTTGCTGCCTAAATGTCTTGGACATTAAAGCTGCACCAGACTGTTCCCACCTGGACACTGAGCTGTTTTCTTACTATGCTTCATATGTTCCATTTTGTGGCGTTCAGAAGAAATTCCAAGTATCATATTTTTCTGGGAGTGGAAATCTCTTTGCTCTCTGCCTTACTAGTTCCAGTGTCAGCTTGTGTGCTTTGTAACAGCTCAGCAAAGCACTTGAGTAAGGCTTTCTTTGCTTAAGGATGCTCTGTGTAGTTTCAAATAATTTGCAGTTCATTCTGTTCTTTTATTCTGGCTTTTCCAGGAAATAGGGAGCGCACCTTGTTGTGACTTGGGATGCGTGTCAGAAATATTGGCACTGTTGATCTTAAACATAAGGTGGAAATAGCACTGAGTGTATACAAGTGAAGTTATGCCTTGTAAACCTGTGGCAAACAACTTCAGTGCTGCTGGGCATGCTTCTCAAAAGTAACTTAGGAGTGACATTCCAAGAGGGATTTGGGCTCTTTGGCATAACTCTTTACAAGTCTTATTGTAGATTCCTGACTCACTTCACAGGTAGAAGTTTTCTGACATCCTTAACAGCCAATAGCTCCATGATGGTTTTTTTTTCTCTCTCTCTCTTCCTCAGCTCCCTTTTTTAGAATCTGGATACTTCTTTTATCACAATGGCATTCCTAAAGCCAGGAGAAGACGCAGCCTTCAACACAAGCTTCGTCTGGAAAAGGACTCCAGGGTAAGTGTTTGCTCTTTATGTGCAGCTGCCACGTTTTCTTTGTGACACGGATCACTTTTTCTGAGATCAGGGCCATGATCAAATCTGTGGTTATGGCTGCATTTTTCCTTCCCCTGCTCATTTGAAGCTTGGTGGCTGCTCTATGCACACACCTCCCAGACAGCCTCAGCTTGTAGTTTTATTTCCCAGCCACAAACAGTCCTACGTTCCCCGAGATGTATCCTCTCTCCAGGGAGACTCCGTGATCCCTCAGTTTACAGGACAGCTCTGTACTGGGGGGAGAAGCCATCTAGGGCACATCTCCTGATTGTCCCCTCCATGCATCCTGCTATCCATGGATTCTCCAGCCCAGAATACCTTAGGAAGTGAACGGTGGCACTTTCTCTGCAATCACCCTGGAACATTTTTCGCAGGCAATTCTGCACACACCAGTTGTTAAAAGAGTGCATGCTGTCAAACTTCAGTAGTTCTTTTAGAGGCTCTTGATTGCAGTCTACAAGGGATGTGCTCAGTTTTCAGAAGCATAAACCCCTCAGACAGGGGGAAAAAGGCCCCTTTTGTGAAAGGCTACGAGTTGCCAAATTCCTTTTCCTTTTATATGGAGTTTTCACACCAGTTTAATACTGGGCTGGAGTCGTGCCAGGTAGCACAGAAAGTGTATTTATTGCCCAAAGAAAGTAGATAAGCCTGGGGAATGATATCATGACAGCAAATAGATTACTTTTTAATCCTTCAGTAGGATTTAAACTCTCCGCACTGTGAGCAAAAAAGAAGGGGGAACAACCTTATTCCAGACAGAATTTGACTGTCAGCTGTTAGGGAGATTTTTGGAGCATCTATGACAATGAAAAACTTGAGTAGGAAGAGAAAGAAAACCGGCTAAATAAGATCATAATTGTTGTTGTGACACCAGAGCAGGCAAGGTCTGATGAACTCCCAGCTTAACTTTCCTGCTTCTGCAATAGTTTGAAGCGGTTCTGGGCCCAGGTCCAGCTGGGATGCCCATGGCTGGTCCCTCTTGAGGCTGAGGGCCATGTGAGTGGAGCAGGTTCCAGGTGCTGCCTCACCCATCCCTTTGCCCTGAGGTGCTCATAGCTGAGTGCTGGCAGGTTCTCAGGGGCTGCTGCTGGTCTTCCAGTTCTCTAGGGTGTCTCTTCCAGACCCCCTTCTCCAAAGCTGGTACCAGGTACGGGTGTGAGGGGGTTATGAGGACCAATTTAACCTGCCTTGAGTAGAAATGCTCAGGCTCCCACAATTTTGTTTACTAAGCAGGGATGAGAAAGCAAACTGCTGAGGAAAATCTCCAGTTAGTAGATACTAAAGCAGATGTCCTGAGAGAGGTGTTTTGTTTCCCTGAGTCACCCAGCCTTGTTAAATCATTTGAGAAAAAGCACGCAACTGAGCACGTTGCAAACTAGTGGCTGAGTACAGTCATCGTGCAGGTGACTCTCTGCAGGAAATAAATAGTTCTTAAGCCTCTGAAAATTTTACAAATACCCATAATATTTGTATGAATCCACCAATCCTGTCTGCAGCTTTATCTTACATGTCTGAGCACTCCTGTACTAATTCCAGACTGCCTCTTGCAATGATTACCTC
Source organism: Acropternis orthonyx (assembly GCA_035583155.1). Taxonomy (NCBI): domain Eukaryota; kingdom Metazoa; phylum Chordata; class Aves; order Passeriformes; family Rhinocryptidae; genus Acropternis; species Acropternis orthonyx. The sequence goes on along the minus strand of JAWWEU010000111.1, from coordinate 17,458,040 downwards.
TAGACTAAGTGTCTGCACTGCTATTAAGAACAGCTTAAATGAGTCTGCTTTCTTGTTCAGAGATGTTCCCTTCTGTAGTCATCTGATATTTGCAGTCTCCAGACTCCTGGTTGGCTTCTGTCACGTGCAGTGAAATCTCATTTTTGCTGTTAATCTCCACCTCATCCCGGTGCTGCATACCAATGGCTTGGCTCTCAGTGGCTTCCTCTTTTGATCTCAGGGAATAAAGCCCTGAGAACGTCTCCCCTGTGAGGAAAAGGATGATCCTGGGTGTATTTTGACTTAGTGGTTTACACTGGAGGATGGAAGGGGGATGAAGCAACCTTTAATTTCCACATGTAACATGACATTTTTCCATCTATCCCTCCTGCTTACTCTCTCCTGTTGGGTAGTCTTTGAGCTCATATGATACCATATAGATCAGTTGCTTTATGTAATAGAGTTGGAGAGCAATTCAAATCACTACTCTTATCTCCCTTCATGTTTTATATGTGGAGTTTGGAGAAGTCATTAAAATTCCTGTCATATTTGAGTATAAGTGGAAAGATGAGTTGTGTTGACAGTACTTAATTTCAAACTCCAAAAATAATTTCTAAATTTAATGGCAGCTTTCTAGACCATTTACAATCAATTTTACTTAGCAACAAATGTCAGCACTGTCATGGTTAATATGTTAACGCATGAAGCCAAGAACAAAATGTTCCTGTTGTCAGGCTATCCAGGAAGAAAACTTCCACCACAGGGCTGTAAAAATCTCTCAGGAAGAGTTATGGTAAATACTGTAGTTGCTTGGCTCTACCCAAATGTTGTGAGAAAGGAGGCTGCACCTATTCTGTATACTTTTCACTTTTAAGGAGATTGCAATTCCTAGCTAATTTTAATTATTAGTAGGAAAACAGCACAGATGTTCACTCAATTAATTAATGTTCTTTAATCAAGTAAGTCCCTTGAGGAACCATGTCAGTTTTTCAAGAGTCTGGGGAAACAGATGACAGAGCACTATGCAAACAGGTTACTGCATCATTTCCGTGCTCTGCATGTCATTGAAAATGCTTTGTTGTGTAAAATTTGCTGTATGTTTTGACCAAAATAATTTGGAGATACTCTAAACACATACAGCTGTTTTGTGATAAACATCATTGGTCTCCAGGGGTGGGAATGGAACACCATTAAGATCCCTTCCTAGAGATCCAGCAAGAACTCATCTTTGTCCTGAAGAACAGCCTCCAGTACAATGGTTTTGACATTATTTAGTGCATGTGTGTTGCTGAAGCCTGAAGCAGTCCTGGCAGCAGCTGGGGGCACATGTAATGGTGTCACATAGTCTGTGGTGCTACTGAACTGTTCAAGAAGGTGCAGGCACATGAAGCACCTTGGCTTTTTCTGTCAGTACTGTCCTGTCAGGGATCCTCACTGTTAGGGTTGCAAATGCCGCAGTGAACTGAGCTACTTCAAATGGAGTCTGTTTAGTTATTTAAATTACATTTTCTGAGGTACAGAGAACATTTCAGGAGAGGTTTGCTCAGGAAGGACTCTTTTGCATCAGTTGCAAATTTTCATGATTTCCAGGTGCATTTCTATTTTGTTATTTTAGCTTATATACCTTTGGTGGCAAGTAAGCTGAGGGGAGGATATCCTTCAACATTTTTGCATGTTTAAGCTGAAATCCTTAATGAGCTAACAAATAGCGACAAGACCTCCAGCATTCTCCATGTGAAATTGCATTTTTCTCTGCCTTTATCTGTTAATTGCTTCAGCAGAAATGTCTCAGACCAAAAGGTCAGTCATTAGACTTGTTTGGCCTTGGGAGACTTCACTTAAGGGGCTTCCGTCCTTTGCCCTGGAGCTGCAGTCAGGAAGACAGTCCTTGCCATGAGCCATGGGCACAGACAGCTGGGAGGAGGTGACAGCAAGGTGACAGCAGCAGCATAAAGCCATGAGGAGCCAGGGTAGGATGGGACCAGACATCAGTGTCAAGGTGAAGGGACAGGCTGGAACAAGATCCCAGAGTCAGAGAGAAATTTGAATTTTTTGGGCAGTCCATGAACTGAGTGGGACGTGGAGGAACACGGGGATAGGCTTGGAAAGACCTATGGGTGTTCACATTGACACCAAAATATGCTGCCTCCTGAGTGCAGGTCACAACACAACCTTAGGGCAAGGTGATCTTTAGAGAGTCTGCCCTGTGAGCAAGGGGAAATGCAGCTTCTGTAAGAGCAAACTCAGTTTTTAATAATGAGGGACAGTGGTGTGTTTCATCATGTGATTGCCCTGGAAAAGTAAATCAGAAATACAGAGATACTTCATATTGTCTGGTTTGTTAGTATAGGAGAAACAGAGTAGGAAGTGGAGACCTTTCCTGCAAAAAGAAAAGAAATTCATGGGAGTTTCATAATTTTGATTCTTTCAAAACTGACTTACATTCTGGCCTCCTGTATTAATACAGCCTCAGCTTTATTATTAATAAACATTTTGAAAAGTGGCCACATAAGTAAAAGGAAAGAAAAAAATGCACGGTCATTATGTTATCTTTCAGAGTAAAACTTCTGATCTTTGCTGTTGGTAGGTATTTTCTGCTAGTAAACAGTCTTCCAGTGAAGGAGCAAGAGTTGAAACATAGTTTGTTCTCTCGAAGATTATTTTGCTTTCTTTCAAGTTTTAGATAAAACCATTTTCCTCCCACACAGTCTCTCTTGTCAGACAGCTGCCAAGATTAATCCCACTCAAGAAAGAGGCTTTAATATACAGAGAAGAGCTGAGTCCCATTACTGATACCTGTATGTGAGTGCATCTCTGTTGGTGTTGGGGGCATAAATATATATATGTGTGGAGGGGGGAAGGTGAAATGAAAATCTTCCAGTGAGAGTGAGTGAGTTTGGGCACTTAGCTGATGACTTCTTTGGAAATAAACATCCCAGAGATGGCACTTGTTATGCTGCAGAAAGGGATTAGAAAGGGAGACTTGGCTGATACCTGTGCTGATACAGGAGCCTGGGGAGGGTGGATGCAGAGCTTCTTCCAGGGCTGGTTTGTGGGTGACTGTGGTTAACAATACTCCCAAACTGCTTGTCTCATGGGACAAGGAGGAAAAGAGGGCTGTAAATCCAGAGAATCTAAGATTTTAATTGAATAAATCACAGTCTTCCTTATCCTTCATCGCCTGAGATCCTTCATGTACCCCCTTAATGTGACTGGCTTGTTTGTAATGGGACCATTGCAATCTGTGAAGGCAGAAGTGTCCTCTGATGCCAGGCAAAGGGTAGCCAAGTGCTGCCAGAGCTTGATATTTCATCCATGGTCACCTTTAACAAAGGAGGAATTGATGGCAGCTTGGGAAGAAGGATCACAGCTACTTAACAAGCAGCAGCCCATAGCAATGGCAGAGCAATGTAAATCAGCCTGAAGTGCCTTTTCTGGCAGCATCAGTGACAGGCTTGAGCTGGGTTAAAGGTGGAGATTTTTGCCTCAGTCCCTTACATGCCAGCACAGATGCAAATGAAAAATTAAAATCGTCCTGGTAAGATCAGGAAAACTGTTTTCCTCAGTTCTCTCCAGTTCTCCAGCCAGTGTAGATTGCAGTGACCTGGGGATACAGGGGGTAGGATACATCAGAGATTTTCTTACAGCTTTGGTCAGACCTCTGTAATTGCTGTGGGGGCTGTTTCTCCAGCCTTCTTTTACTGGAGACAGGCAATGTTCTGTCCCTGGAACATAGCAATAAGCAATTTACAGTTACTTTTAATAAAATGGCAATATTTGGCATCTTTAGTGCTGTTCCAACCCCCACATCTTGATTTCTCAGCTTCCTGACCAGTGCTAGTGACTTTCATTCCCTGTCAAGTTTCTGATCAAATCTTGGAACATATCTCAAGATGCTTCCTCCTTCTGAGGAAAAATCTGGTTTGATTCTGAAAGCAAAAGGGCAGCAGGAAAAGAAAGGGGCCAGCATTTGACCAGTGCCCTGTTGTAATCCTGCTGTTGGCTCCCTTTGTGAGTGGAGGGATTAGTTTCTGTGCAGTTCACCACGCCAGTGACCCCAGAGTCACACACATCTTTTAACCACTGTGGAGATAAACATAAGTGAACGTAATGCCCAAGGCTTGCTACCCACCCTTAAATCTTCTGGGAGGCTTCAGGTTCCCCATCCAGTTTTCTGCCGTGCGGGGAGTTATGGATGTGTGTGTTCAGAGAGAATGGCAGGACAAAAAGCCCTTCCTTTTTTCAGCTCTTTAATGTAAATTCGTGCTGCAGATGGTAGAGGTGACTGAATTCCCAGTGAAGTCTATTTAGCATTTTGCTGTTATATCTGCTGTCATGGGCTGGCATGCTGGTAGGATTATGCTCAGGAAAAGTTTGGAGCTGCCATCAATTTTATGAGACTGTAGGGCAGCATTACATGAGCATTGGTGTTATCCTTTTGGTAGGAAATGGAACATTAAGTAATAAAAGCTCTGCTTAAGTACTTGTAATAAATATTGAACAACCAAGGAAAACTCATTAGAGGGAATGTCTTCTTTGAATGCTGAAAAACCACCCTCAAACCTACAGACTATTCACTGAAGCTGCATTGCCAGCCTGTGCACCAAATAGGAATGGAAATTTTTATGATCAGTCACCCTGACAAAATGAAGAGTGTTGTGAAGAAAACAGGCAGTGACTTCCAGAAATGGATCCCTGGGTTATTGTTTGTGGTGTAAGTTGTCTTATGCTTTATCCAGTGTATTTGAGAGAAGGTTCCCAAAAGTCTGTTCCAGTTCACAGAGGGAAGTTCTTCTTGTACTATTAACTTTTTCAGGTTGATACCATCTTGAACTATATTTATATTATGCTTTCCCATACAGCTCAGGGCCATTTTCTAAGATTTTGTGTTTCTAATTTGTGATGGAGCCAGTTGGCAAGCACTGTAAGAAAAAGATATGATTTTGTTGAGGAAATTTTAACCAGTTGTACATTGTCTGATAATTGATCTGGTGTATGTCTAATTGCTGAGAGAATTTAATGCTTAAATGGGCACTTTTTAAAATGATATTTAGACCCTTTGCAGATGTTCATGGGTGGTTCTTGAAGTGTGCAGGTTCATGTGCATCTGAGAAGCTGAAAAGAAGGAGCAAAGATTACAGCACAGTGTTAAATAAAAGGTCAAATGCATTTAGAGTCAGTTCGTGGGAAGGTGCAATTGAAGCTGCACTTCAGATGTGGAAAGAGAAGGGGTCCTACAGCCAGCAGGGCAGAGATAAGTAACTGTAGGAAATATGCTGTGTATGTTGGATGAACTGTGTCATTCCAAAAAAGGAATCAACAGGGCTGCCAGGGCGAGATTTGAGTGTCTGATAAGCGAGGACAAAAGTTTTCCCATACCTTTGCCCTTCCTGCACTGCTGATAGAAGTAAGGGGCTGTTGCTGTGCCTGCAGAGTGCAGAGGATAATTCAGTCTTTAGGTCATGAAATGTTTGTTTCTGTGATAATGTCAAAAGAAATGTGTCAGAAATTCAGTGAGGTATCAAGTTTGGTTCATGATTCTACTATTCACATAGCATGGCTGTTGGTCACTGCAGATAGTGATTGCTGAATTACCTGTGATTGTAATCCTGAGGGAGTCCTAGTTCTTGTTGTCCCTGGCCTTTGTAGACTCTGTACCTGCCCAGCAAAGGTTGATGGAGTTTAGCTGCTCATGGAAAGCCCTGCCCTGCTATGTTTTGTGTCATTGACCAACAGGCACTCCAACTGTAAAGCACTTAGCTGCTCTTTAATTGAGATATCATAATTATTATATAAGAGTCAGTTTCTGTAATAAGAATAAAAAGAACTCTCTCTCTTTGTGGTAATAAAACATAATGAGGCCTAGAGTTACTCAGATATTTAAGCTGTCACTGAGGTTGACAAGGTAGTCCACTGCAGTGTGAGTGTGTTAAGCACGGGCTGAAAAATTGCACAGTTTCTAAGTTTAAATTCCTCATATTAAGTGTGGCATTGCTGGCTTATGTTCGGACTGCATATGTATATTGTGTTTGAGATGTACAATGCAGTTCTAAAGTCAAATATCACAACAGTGCTGAATATGGACTATTAAATATTTCAAACAATTTGCTACTGAAGAAAGTGCAAGTATATCCAGCACATTGTAAAAGCTAAGCTTAATTGATCTATTATTTCCATTTATTGCTAGAAAGACAGGGAGAAAAAAACCCCCAGTCCATCAACATCAACATTAAAGAATGTTGGAAATCTTTTATAGCTGTATTATATCAAAAAGCACCATTAGCTGCACACAAGAAAATAACAGACTATCAAAATGACATCAAACTTAAACATACAGTGTCTTTTATGAAAATACTGTATAAATGAAATTACAGGCTAAGCTAAAACTATTTCTATTAGGAAAAAAAATGTAAATGAATGTACTGCAGAGTAATAGACTGATAAATAAAGGCAGTGCTGTGCAGATTCTTGTAGAATTTTCCAAAAAGAAAAGTAGTGATGCACTGCAGTCCTGGTGCCACTGGTGGCCGGGAGGGTCCACGTGGTCCGTGGTTTTAAGACAAGGGCAGGCAGTGATTGTGGCTAAGTTGGATGTGGCTGATTCCTCCCTGCAGCCCTGGGATGGTTTGGGTGACCTGTCACATATTCCATCATTTTCATACTGCTGAACATGATACTTGGGGAAACATGGGTTAAGGCAGTAGAATGAGCTTTGTCCCTCAAAACCGCTTATAACCACGTGGAAGTTCAGTAGTTTTACAGAAACCTGTTGGGACAGCTGACCACATTCAGCCTCTGCTCTGCTGCCTGTAAATTGCTGAATTGGCATTAGTTAAGTTTCTGCTTTATTGTTGACATCTGTTCTCTTGACTACGGCATCTCCCCAGACTCCCTCTGCCTTTTCCTGTCTCCCTCTTGTTTCCTGCCTGATGAATAGTTTCTGTTTTGTGGAGCAGGCCTTGCTCTTGTTATTTGTCTGTGCAATTTGTAGCCTTGGATCTTCAGAGTGCTCTGTTTAATATTATAATGCAAGCAGTGGCAGTGGAGAGAACGTATGGTTTAGGGTTTTTTGTTAGTAGGATATAGAGAAGAATGGACAGTGCGAGCCAGTGGCTTTGGATTAACATGGAAACCCTGTGTGATGCAGAAGTTTGCTTTGGTTTGGGACAAGTTTGGTTTGGTTTTGAAAGAGGAATGCAATGCTTTGATGTGGTGAGCTAACAGTCACTAAAACTCATGAGTATCTCGGCATTCATTGGATCCAGGAATCCACAGGAGTAGTGTTGGTGATAATCATGCCTCTCTGCCTTGGGAAGCTTGAGCCAGCTGCAGCCTGTGTTGGAGAAAAGGAGGAAAGCCCTCTCTGGGCTATCATTGTGGCAGCATCTCCTGGCCCCCGTGGTGGTCCTTTCCCTTTCTCTTGCCAGAGCTTAGTTCAGGACAGCTGGGGTTGACTTGGAAGAGTCAGTCATGGCCTGGGAGCACTTGTGCTTGATGAGGGCAAAATATGTGGGGGTTCAAAGGTGACCAAATCAACAGCATCAGAGCTGTGGCACAGTTCAGGCTGCCAAGTGCAAGTCCATCTTTGGAGTTACCTTCTCTTTCTCTTCAGCTGTACTTTCTTTTCTCCAGTACAAGTAAATTGTATGCTAGGAAAGCTTCCTCAGGAGCAAAGCAAGACATTTTGGAGTCTGTTTTCTTCTGGCAAATCTCAAAGCCTAACAGAAAATAGGGAGGCTGGAAAACTGCCTTAGCATTAAACCCTTTTGAAAGACTGCAAATGCATTGTCTGCCATATAACAGAAGATTATAGACTAAGTTAAAATATTGTACCTGATAGTATATGACACCCATGTATTTTAGACTGTGGGATGGTATGTCTAATGTGAAACAAAATTAATTTATAACAGTTTATTTCTCCTCTTTCTTGTCTTCAGAAAATCGGCTGTTAAAACAGTTGGCTGGGTTTCTTGTGTGTACAGTGAGATGACCAGACCTTTTTATTGTATATGACATTGGCAGTAAATAAAAGGGGGTACAGATAAATCAGCAACAACACAAGACCAGGACATTTTTTGGTGTAGTTTTTGGGGGTATCTGAGCAGGCTGTACTAGGGCTTGTGTCACAGGGCTGTGACTTCAAAAGCCCCACCACCCTTCTTCTCAGAGACTTAAGCTAAAAGAATTGATGCAGTGGCATATGCTACTATATCACACAATAAATGTATAATGTGGTGCATCCACACATGCCATTTAACATACTTTACTGTTTAAAATTTGATGAGTGTTTTCTTTGCGAGCAGCGTTTTGGTCTATTGGTTTATTACAGCCTTTTCCAAAACACTGTTGCTACAAGCATTCTGTATTCCCAGCTATTCAAAGTGTGTATGCAATATTTTAAGTATAATATTAAGGATTGAGGGTTGTTTTTTGGGGATTTTTTTGCCACCAACTCAATAGCCCAGAAGACAACAAGGAGCTTTAAGTACATCTGGGAAATCATTGCTTGTATACATGATGTGTTCTGTGACTACAAAAAAGGGTTTACAAAGGTCACAAAAAGTTGATTGCAGCATTTGGGAACACAATGGAAATAAGTTAAAGGTTGAGATTGAAATTATTTCTGAGTAGTTTGCTGCAGTAATTATTTAATGCTGCTTTGAAACATGGCTTTTTAGGCAAATGGGTGCCTCTTAACATCTGAGAATAGCCAATAGCAATTAAAATGCTAATATGTGTCATGAGTTGGTGAAGTCGAATAAATGTTTCTTGGCCTTAAGAACTTACATACTGAGGGAGAGAACAGGACTGGGTAGAATGAAATACTGTGGAAAGACTAGGAAATACTGAAACATCTCCACGGTACATATTTTTCCTAATTAATGTGGAGTATAAGTCCCATAAAATTATAAATGGCCTCTGGTCAATATTGCAAGTTTGCTTATAAGAAATTATAGTTGAATGGCCACGTATCTGTGAAGATAAAGGTTTATGTTTTATTTGGATAGTCATCTACTGTCTGAGTGCTGATAAGAAATACACTCTTATTATGTGTGCAGGTTTAATATTTCATAAACACAAGAAGTCTGTCTTCATGCTTTATCTTCCTTGATACAGAGGAGTACGTGTAAGGGATCCATGAGTCTTGCAGACCTAAAGTCTTCACAGAAGAACCAGAATTGCCAGATCTAATTATTATTGTTCTGCTCCTGGTCTCACAGCAGTACCACTAAGCAGATTACTGCTGGGCTCTAGGTTATGTAACACTGCAGTGCTATGCTCAGCGTTAGTACCTGGTTCTCTTCTTGCTTTGCCAGCTCCTCACTTTCCTATTCCCTCTCTTTGGAGGAAGTCCAGATGCACTGGATGTATCCTCATCAAGAACCCAAAATTAAAATAAGCCACTGGGGCATGGAGGTGCCCTGCGTTTTGTCTCGGAGTCTCAGGCTGGGAGATTGATTACATTTGTTCCAATCTAACTCGGCTTTGTCATCCAGCAAATGTGATAAACTCAGTGCTGAGCCCAACTCCTGTGTTAGGCTGCGGCTCTCCCTGGCGCTCAGCCAGCCTTGCCCTGCAGAGCTTCTGGATCACTTTTGTCCTCCCTGTGGTTCCACCAAAGTCAGGGCTTATTCTGTCTGGAGGCATTTTCTACTGGCAAAACAAGGAGTTGGAGGAGCTGTCAGCTCCTGCTACCCAGGGCTTTGGCACAACCATGGTCTAGTCAGTGACTGCACAGTGACTTAAAAATGTGAGATGCCTTTCATAAACCTCATAGGTACCATTATAGCTGCTCTTTTTTCCAACTCCAGACAAGCTGAACTCTTGTTGTAAAACCTTCATACATCTTCTGGATCAGCTGCCATGGGGCTACAGAGATCTCTGGCAGAATTTGGACAAAAATGCCGATTCTCTTAGGCCAGGATATACTGACATAGTTGTGCGGTACTTGCTCTGTTTTCTTTTCTCAGCCGTGATGCTCTCCTGGGAAGACATTAATTGGAATCTGTTTTATTTGTTTTGGAACGTGAGCTTTTCTTGGAATAATTCCCTTAGTTGCTCTTGGACTGTTTATTTTCTGGAAAGCGGAAGGGAAACATCCATGTTAAACTTTTATTTCCTTGTTTCCAGCTCTAACCATCTACATATCTCATAAATGTCAGGAGTCCTTCCCTGAGTTGTGAAGAGCATGTTATAAGAAAAGCTTATGAAATTTTTTCCATTGGACAATCAACTAACTAAAATTACTGTTTTCCCAAAGAAAAAAAATTTTTAAGACTTCAACTAATTGTATTTGTGATAGTGAATTACAAAGAAATACAATCTACATTTTCATATTTGAAATACTTAATCAGGAAATAAATATTTTGTAGCATCAAATGATTTTGTTTGGCAAAAAGCAGTTTATTTTTGTTTCAGCATTTCTGGTTGGAACCTTGCCGATTTTGTTTCGTGGTCAGTTTTGACTGTTTTATTCAGTTTTGTTATTTTTTTTCCAAATAAACATCCTATTCCAGACATCTGTAGGTCTGATTCCAGTTTCCACAATGTGAAAAATATGTTTCCTGCAAGGAAAAATAGCTAGTGGGATATAACCTCTGAAACAAGGATCTCATGATCAGCCAGGACTCCAGACTTTTCTCACCCATAGAAATGGGTAATTCACTGCTCACTTCAGTGCTCTTGTTAATTGACTCTAAATGACTGAGAACAGAATTAAAGGCAGCAGTGCCACTGTGAGGACTAGAGCTTCTCACAAACAAATCCAGGGGAGTTCAGCTCACCCTGTGTTTTCTAAAAACATTAAAGGAGGCTGAGGTTTCCCCTCAGTCAAAGCAGAATCATCATCTCCTCAAACCCTGTTCTGAGAAGGTGATGGGAACTGAGTCCTCCAAAATAGGAAGTGCTTTACTCATAAACTATAATTCACTGAAAAAAAAAAAAAAAAAAAAACCCAGTAGGTAACTTAAGACATAGAGAAAATAAGATGCAAATAGTTTATAAATAATAAATAATTATTTTCTGTAAGCTAGCTGGAGAAAAACCTGGAAAAGGGGGTATAAAAAGAGAAATGATTGGGTTTGGATAGTTATCTCCAAGGATGAAAACTTTGTATGCAGTGAGCAACTTGCCATAGCAAGAAGAGATATTCTTTGTTTCATTCCAGAGTTGCCATGTGCAGTCTCGGTGGAATTTGGAGTTTAATGATGAAATGTTTTCACTTGCATGTGTCAGCGAGGTTTGGAAGCAAGTTTGAATGTATGAAAGAAATGCACATTCCAGATTGAGATGGAAAGGTATGAAAGAGGACAATGCTTTTAGGAGTATGAGTCAATCTGATGTCTGCTGGTGTCCTGCCATTCACTGTGGAATACTGAACATCTCTGCATAGAGAGAGGATGTGTTTCTGTAAGGGCAGCTGTTTACAGGAGAATGTTTTTTGTCAGGAAAATCTACTCATCGTGGTTTCCTTATTAGCACTGCACTTGAGAAGTGTGTGGAAGGTGAATTACCCACCTGACTTGCAAACACTGAATAATTTAGTGTGAGCCAGAAAGTCAAATAAACCTTCCCAAATACTTTGTCTGCCCACAAAATAGACAACAGTGAGAAAGGGACTGCTTTGGTGATTTAATACTTGCAGATCTCCCACTAAAATGGTATGTCTGTTCATCTGAAATTATTTGTGGTCTTTTACAGTATTTAATGAATTAAATATTTAACTACAGGTTTCAAAGCATGTTTCAAATGTGGATTTTGTGTATTTCATAAGTGCTGGAAATGAATGCAGGAGGAAGAGGACTTGGAATTTTCCAAAAGGTCATACAGCAAAGGACAGCAAAAGTAGGAGTAGGTTTGAGATGTCCCGTCTGGAAGGGGGCGGGGGGGGGATGGGAAAAGCAAAGAGGTTGGATTACAGCCATTTGTGGTCTTTACAACACCTGGGCAATAAGAAAATTGAGATGAGAACAGTGGGGAAAAAATAAACCCCCAGAGATTAGCGCAGATCCTCTGAAGCCCAGAAGACTTAGACAAAGGACAGTAACCTTAAACTGTAATTACTCTTGTCGTTTAGTGTTTCCACATGCATGATCTGGAGTCTCAGGGGAAATTACTGTGCTAGAGGCTATCTAAGCATAAAATAATAACAGAATTGCGTTACCCATTTGTGTACCCATTTGCCCCTGGGTATAATGCACTACTAGTGGTCCTGCCTCTGCTCCTATTTCTGCTTCCCCATGGCTCATTCCAGCTTTTCCCAGGTGCTTCTTCAGCCTGGGTAACAGCAGCAGCAGCAGATGGAGAAAACCTCTCTTGCGTCAACAGAGATTTGAGGGAGAAGACTTTGTGCTCAGGAGACCGTAGCCTAAGCAACATTTTTTAATTTACTGGTTCATTCTGTGCTGTCCTGTCAACAACTTTTTGTATAAACTATGCATGAGTTATTTGACTGAACGTGTTTCAGTTTATGTATCTAAAATATATAGGTGGAGTGTTTCTCAGAAGGTAAAAATCCAGCACCTCCTAGCATTTGTATTTCCAGATGAAAAGGAGCAAAAAGTTGTGGAATTGCATGTCTTTGTACTACCTTTGACCTATGACTATCCTAGTTTTTAGGCTATCTCACTGACCCCAAACTTGTGTTGTTCATCTGGAGAAGGTGCATCTTTTATTTGTCAGAGAGAGATATCAGTGATTTCTTACCGATTATTAAGAGTTGTGTAGGTGTTGCATATTTTTGTTATAATATTTGTCCTGGAAATTGGAGCTCTCCTGTGTCTCTGCAAGGGAGGGAGCTGACATTTAGCTCCTTGCAGTTCTCCTGCCCCATCTGCTAGCAGCATCCAGTAGAACACCAGGACAAGGCATCTTAGCTCCGATCCCAAGCTGCAGCCCCACCTCCAGGCCCGGGTTTTGTTGTCTTTTGAGTGCGTTACACTCAGATGGAGATGGGAAATAGAATGATAAATAGTTTTTATCTCTTTTGTGAGGTGATTTGGAACCTGTTTTAATGTTTTGCCTGATTGAAACAGCAGCTGCCTACCCAGCCTGACTAGGGGAGCAAGTGATTTTGATGAAAGACATGATGAATAATTTGTTTGACATTTATGTGGGTTTTTTTCTTAAGTCTTGAGTTAAACTGAGAGGGGGCATATGAGGAGGGAGTAGAAAAGAGCTTTATTCACCTCTGCCTTTATTTTTTGTTGTGAAGGTTGACAGCAGGGAAGGGGTTTTTTCCTCTTTTCAGCCCCATTTTCCATAAGGACCCCATATAAGTTTTTCTGAATGACACAGAAGGTTTCGAGGACTCTGTTTTCATAACAGATCTCAAGAAAAACAAAATAACCATCTGCTTTCTTCATCCTTGACAAAACTGTGGCCTCAGTTAGACACTCCTGTAAGGTATGGGGAGCTTATGCTTTCATCCTCTCTAAATGTTGCCTGCTTTGTGAATTGGGATAAAGGGAAGGAAAATTGCTCAGGACACCATTCATCACCTGTGGAGGAAAAGGGTACCTGGCTTAAATGGAAAGGAGAAGCAGCATGTGAGTGAAGGAACAACAGGTGCCTCAGGTGGGGATTCACACTGAGATTTTTGTGGTATTTCTGTGCTGATCACAGATGCTTAGGCTGACAATTCCACAAGCTCCAAGATGGAATTTTTGAAGAGGAGCCATCCGTGAGCCACCACTCCCAAGGTGCACCAGCAGTGTGCTCACACTAGGAGTTCTCTAGGTCATGTCCATGTGCCATTGCTGCTTGAAGAGCCTGAATGCTTGAAAAGCCTAATTTTCAAGGCATGCTGTGGCTTCATAGTATTGCACCTCTTCTGGGCATCCTCCTTCCCCCTCAGTAGCTCAGTGTCTTTTCCTCACCAGTGGCTTGTGTATTCTAATTTGCTTACCTCTTCAGAAACAGGTGTTCTCCCCTGAAGCCAAGAATAATAATTTGTCCTCACAAGTTCAGCAAGTCTGAACTCGAGTTCAACTGGAGGGAGGCTTTTAGCAGTGTTTTTCCTCACAGGGATGGTGTTAAACACAAGAGACATAGACGTTTCTCCAATTTGCAGCAGTGCAAATCTGAAGTAATTTCACTGAAATGAATGGAGCGAGTCTGTGTTTACCCTTGGGCCAGAGGAGGTGGAACCTGGGTCTTTGCTCTTCTGGAGAATTGAATCTCAGCCAAGAAGCTTAGTACCAAATGTACACTGTTGTTCCACCGTGGTGCTTCACCTGATTTATTTTTTTCTCTCTGGTGTTTCTGAGTTTAAGTATTCCTGCCTCTTCTATCCTTGCTGTTTGTTCCTCTGACACCATTCACACTTCTTTTTGTTGTTGCAGGGATAGCTGGTGTGAGGATAGGGAATATGATTGCATTTTAAAGAAATTCTTTCTAATCTAGGGCATTTCCCTGATTTCATTTGCAGTTCAGTCCAGGGTGGCATGTGATGAGATGGAACAAGAGGGAATAACTTAAATTGGGTTGACCCTTCCTGAAAAGAAAGTCAGGAATGATGAGACACCCTACCTAGTAGAGAGGAAGGAATTTTTCAGTCCTTTTCAGGGACTCAGGGGCTTTTTGTCTGATTTTTGTTCAGGTTTCCCTGTTTTGCGGAACACTACTGTTATCCTCAGGTTCATAAAGTGAGATTTTGAGGCAAGACTTTGGCTGTTTCATCCCTTAGGTAATTCTGTTGTATCTTTTGCAGTGCTTCATCGTTTGTCATTTTTCTTCCATAATGGTCATTTGTAGTAGGTACAGCTCTTGAAGGGAAGGCCCAGAACAGAGGGCATCATCTCTGATGTCACTGTGTTGGTGACAGCTTGCCAAGTCCATGATTCTGTCATCTAGAACTGGATGTTTTACGTTTCTTCAAACTGCAGTAGCCCGAGATTTGTGGGACTTTATATCCCAGTCTAGGCATCTCTTCAAACTGCCATAAAGCCAGTCCTTCTGCTGTAGTACTTTATTTTCCCCAATCTTGCTTTTGTTACTCTGGGAATTTCTAGTAGTCTCAAGCCACTTCTTCAGTGCTTGCTGTGACACACGTTAACGCTGGCTTTTTGGAAATATGAAGACCCCCTAAATGTGCAGTGCACTAGGCACTGTTAATATTAACCAGGGATCCATCACTTCTCTTACCAAAGAAATACAATTTCATGAGGGAAGCTTTTTCTGTTAAATTTTTGCTTTGTGGAAGCCGTAGCATTAGTTGGATCTCAACGTTTGGACACAGAGAACGATTTCCATATAATTTGCATGCATCATTTTTAATTGTCTGTTGTGGGAATCCTGAGCAAATTATTTCCTTCCATGATTTGCTAAATATTTGTCTCAATGGAAATAAACCAGGAAGGGAAAGAAGTGTATGATGAGGATAGCAGTTTACAGGAGTCTGTGGAAATCTTCAATGACAAACAAAAGCATATTTAGGGTTTAGTCTTTCTCAGTCCCTTGGGGTGCAGGCTCCTTTCAATGAGTGTGAATAGAGAGGTTCCTATTAATATTAATGCAAGTTATGTATGTGCACTGGGAGCAAAATATACCCCAAAGTCTAATTATTTTATGCTAATAACTGAACTGAAAAGATACTTCCTCATTCTTGGCCAAAAAAAGCAGCAATAGTTCAAAGAATTTGCAGCAGGATGATCATTTTATCACTTCATTTAAGCCAGACTGTGCTCTGACCTGGTGGGAACTAGGGAAAATTCTGGTACCAAAATCCCTGCCTAGTGCACATGCAACTGCAATTAATAATGAGTTTTGTAGTCTTCAGGGGCCACTTTTCATTGCTTCAGGCAGTGGATAAATAGAGGGGCTTGTGACAAATCTGAACTACTTGGTTGACTTGGTCCCTTGAAATCAAGGCAGAAATGCCTTTGTTTCTAAGATTTTTGAAAACTATTTTAATTGTGCAGACATGCTTTGCAGAGAAGTGGGACAGGCTGCTGGAGAACATGGAACAGGGATGCAAAAAGCCTCTCTGCTAATGAGGGGTGCTGAGAAGACCCATAAAGAATTTTCAGACCACACTTCCATGCCTTAGAATCACAGAATGGGTTGGAAGGGACCTTAAATATCATCTAGTTTCACCCCCCACGCACTAGAAATGGTTGTTCAAAGCCCCATCCAGCCTGGCCTTGAACTCTTCCAGGGATGGAGGATGCCTTGTACTGCCTGTTTCTGTGTTGTCACAGAGAAGAGTTTTATCTGGGATAAACTGAGCATTTTAATATTTGGCTTGGGTTCACAGGTTTTTCCTTCTCTCTGTGCTCTCTTTTGCTGGGACTCTCTGTTTTTCTCACTCCACCACTGGCCTGTGTTAGGTCTCCTGCCTACAGTCCTTTACCAGATGTGATTCCTTTGCCAAATGGCTCATGACCTGCTGCTCCTGTTGTCAGGAAAAAAGCTGGAGGCTTTTCCTGGGGGAATATAGGTTCAATACACTGCCCAAGCTGAGCACTGGGCAGTTCAGGGGCAGAAGGATGTTCTGTCACTTGATGGCAGCCAGATTCTGGGATGAAGTGGGGAAGGTGGTGTGGTGTGGATATCTCTGCCTTGGCTGTGCTCCCTGCTGTGATCCTGGCACCCTCAAGCTCTGCAAGTGCACTCTGCAGGCTCCAAAGCTGGAATTGGAAGACAACATTTGAAGATTAAAATTAAGGATTCTGATGTACAGCATTGCCTTGACAAGGATCAAGCACAGTCCTTTGAAAGTATCAAATTAAAAACTGATTTGGATGAAGGCCAGAACAATGGGATATCAGCCGTTTCTTTCCTCTTTGCAAACCAGTCTCTTATTCCCCAGTTTTTTCTAACTTTCCTCTTAATACAGAAATTGTTCTCTAGAAACAGTTCTGTTTTGATGCTTCCTGTGTGGCAGATGGCCTGTCCCTGGCAGCTCTACTCTGCTAACACAGTGCTGTGCAGCAGTCATACATAAACCTCTGCTGATTTTATTAACATGTTGTGTGATGGGGATCCATAAACCTCTGAATGGAGGGACTGAAAAAGTGCAATTGCAACCTGCACAACCTGATCAATATAAATCATCAGTTGCTTCCTACTGGGCTGGAAAAGGCGAGCATGGGAGCAAGCTCCTGTGTCTTTTCTGTCCAGGGAATTTATGGTAATAGAATAAAGAAGCAGCTGTGCTATAAACAGCTACTGTGCTGTTGGGTGCATGAGCAGATATGTGAATGTGAGCAGCAGCATAATTGCAGTTTTCCCCTCTGTCATAAGAATGGCTTCTGTTTTGTGTCTGGCTTCTAGTTATGAAATTTCCTGAGAGAAGACATTGTGCAGCAGCCCATGTAGTTCCCATCAGACAGTACTTTGGGAAGATCAGTGGCTTGCAATTCCATATCTCATCTCCATTGTGATAGCAGTAGAGCTCTGAAGGTGTTAAAAATGGACAACAAAGGCTCACTGATACATCACTACCACTCATGTGGACATTGACGTTTAAGTACTGCAGGTTTGAAATATTAGAATAAGCTTAGACTTTTTTGGCAGCTGTTGCGCTATATCACTCCAGGCAGGCAGCTTTGTAAAAGCAGGCTTAGTTTTTTATTAAAGCTAAGTGGGCCTTCTGCAGATGTCATTGCCACCTGGCTGGGAGGTGTTGACAGCAGTGGGCAGTAATCCATGCTAGCAACCTGTCAGCGTGGTGCAGTGGGGACCTGAGTCAGAGAAGGGACTGCAGGAGGAAGAGCGTGTGGATGTTTGTGGTGTCCTCCTTTCCCTGTGCAGAGGTGCCCCCTTCCACATTAGCGAAAACAGGTGCCTTTTTGGCAGGTGTTCTGCCCAGTTTCAAACTGCACCATTTGCTCACAGAGCAGAAGAAGCAGAGAAAGGAAATTTTGTATTGAGCAATAACAGTGCAGAAGAGGTTACAAAAGAGACTTGTGTTCTCTAAGGCACTCACAGGTTTGCAGCCAGGAAAATGAGATCAAAAGGCACTTGCACCTTTCCTGAGACCAGTTTTGAGAAAGACTGAATTCTGCGTGATGGAACCAACCTTTTCCTTGCTGTCACCCCACGACTCCAGGTTTTGAGGACCCACAGACAGTTTTAAATAACTCTTTTTTTCATTCAGACTTCCTTAAATTAATTTAGATCCAACTGATTTTCAGCTTGGTTCATGCACTGGGTGTAGGACAGTAGCACTAACATTAGCCTGCCTACCTTCCCTCCCAGAGGCATGATACCGTTTTTATTCTGAAAAACTGCTCTTCAGCTGAGATTCTGGCAACAATTCTGTGTGAAAATATTTCACTATTACTGGATCCAGAAGGAGCAGAGGAAGCTGAAGTGAGCTTTTATTCTAAGCCCCCCACGGCTTGAGAGAAGTCCCAAACAGCTCCTGCCATGGTGGTTGCCACTGAATGCTGTCATTGGGCTTCGGGGGCAATATAGAAAAATGTTTGGGTTCTTGACTCAGGAGGTGTTTAGAAAAGGAGTACAGGTGGAGAGCAAAATAAATTACATAAAGGACAGGGAAGTATGCAGCTCTTCAATGAGTGTGATGTTATGGTGTATTTGCTGTAAGATGGGAAGGGGATAATCCATGCCAGCAATTCCATGAGAGAAAATGTGTGTTGTATTTTTCCAAGCAGATGTTTCAAGGTAAGTGATGAGCTATTAGGTGACATTTGAGTGGGAAGGAGGCTGTGGAGAATGAAATGGAAGTATAATGAGTTCTAGCACAGGACAGAAGGCAGCTTTTAAGTGCAGAATCACTTTGGAGAACAGGGGGTCTGTTTTCAGCACATCCCGCAGACTTAGTTTAAGGTGTCATCCTCTGCTGACTCAGTTTCCCTGAGTGGTGATTCATACCTGCACAGGTGTATCGCAGGGCACTTCCAGTCTGTCCACACAGGGTACACTTAATGTCTGCAGAGCAAATTGGTGTCTTTAAAAAGGAAATGAAATGTATGAAGTCGGAGGGAAAGCTGCTACAAATGATGCTTTGTGACTCCAAATGTGTTTGGGCATTAGCACAAATATTCACACAATTGCAAGAAGTCTCTTTCATGTTAGAGTGACTGAAGGGTACACTCCAACAAAAAGTGTAATTTTAGCTGTCAGTTGAGTCTTTCCTTACAAACCAAACCGAGCAGATTTTTCTCCAAGTGATATTTTCTCACAGTCCCCACTTATCTGGAGACTTGCTTCGTGAAATAAATTAGCTTAAAATCAACAGAGTTAGAGAAATCTTTAGCCTGTGAGCACTCCTGTTCTCTTGGGATGTATCAGATACTCTTGCTTGTGTGGAAGCAGCAACTGCAGTAATGGAATCTTTAAAAAGGAGGTTATATAAAGATGGACTCTGTAGTACATATCTCCTTGTAGGACCAGTGAGCTGTTGTGGAGTAGAAGGGAAGTCCTTTGCTGGACAACTGCCCAGGGGTATAAAAAATAGTTCCAAGTGACAAATGACAGAGAGAATAATTAAATTAGAAGACTCAGCATCATATGAGCACCTTTGTTCTTTGTACTGCACAGATACAGCCAAAAGGTTTGCAATCTTAGAGATGAGCTGGGCCTGATTTTCATTTAAACTAAAACCCTTTTACCACAGAGAGGCTGCAAATATAATTCAGACCTACTTTGGTTATCACCTCAAAGGTTGATGGTGGCCTTCGTTATAAGTGAAAATCACTTCATGAGAAGACTCTTACTGTCGAGGAAGAAGAAGAAGGCAGGGTGTTTTTTTTTTCCAACCATGATTATTTAGGAAAGGCACGTCTGTGGCACTTGGCAAAGGGATGTAAGACAAGGCAAGGCTGACTTGCAGAAACTAATTTTGCAGCTAAGAAGGGAGGCTCTGCAGTTGATAATGCCCTACGTGCATGAGGCCCCATTTTCTTCTCTGTCACCAGGCATGCTGTTTGTTTGTACCCACACTGAGGGGTGTTATTCTGATTGATCTGGAGAGGCTGATCTGCGTGACCCGTGTAACTGGTGAGACAGCAAAGTGCAAAATTTACCCACAAGCTGCTGATAAAGTGTTCCTGTGGTTTGCAGGCTCTCCAGATCTTCTGGAGAGACTAATGCATGTGGTTATAGCCCATCTCCAGGGAATTTATTTCTTGCAGAGATCGTTGACTGTTCTGCTGTCTTGCAGTAAGACATTCTTTGAAATATAAATTACTTTGTCTCTTCTGTCGTTACATAGAATGAGAAGCAGGTTTTCATGCCTTTGGAAACATCTTAAGATTTCAGAAATGCTCCTGCTCTCATGTTGGCTTGTCTAAGCAGTGGAAAAAAATGGAAGCAGAGTTCCTAGAATAGCCAGCACCTGTGAATAGTGTAGATCCTGATATATCCCTCATGCCAAACTGAGGAGAGAGCAGAGGTGTGAAGCTTGTTCTTGAGGCAGTGCACTGCATACCAAGATAGCCAGGATTTTTTCTCTGTCTCAGTGTCTCCCCTTAATAAATTCAATCCTAAAAGCAAAAAAAAAATGTTGTCAAAGAGGGCATGATCCTGTGAAAATTTCTGGTTTTCTCAAATTGGCATTCTCCAGTGCAGCCCATCCATGCTCAGCATTCATTTTACATTGCAGCCTGGACAGCTCACTTGCATTTCAAAGTAAAAGCTGGAGGAGCTATTGATTGCTTTGCTGAGCAGGTTGAATATGATCTGCAGCCTCCTCTTACACATTGATTCCTTGTCTCCCTACTCACTGCTTCCTGAATGTCACTGAACTGTGAGAGGCCTGCTAAATGGACAAAAACATTGATTTCTCTTCCCTTTCTTTTATTTTTGAAAGCTCCTTATTTACCAAGCACTGAACTAATACCAGGAAAACAAAAGGTCACAAAATAAGTCAGAAACAAGTCAGTTCTTGCATACTTTTTTAAAACATATGAACTCGGTTGAAACTGCAGTCCCTTAAATTATGTTTCCATCAAGAAAGGTTAATTGCTTGAGTGGAACCTTTGAGCTAAGGCTGTTCAGCTTCATATTTTACTATTGTCTGATCGAGGCTGAACTTCTGGGGCACTTTCCTAAATGGCTGTACCTCTGGTGTTACAATTTTCCATGATTTCTGCAGAGAAGTTAATGAGCAGTCCCAGCTATGCCAGGATTTCCTGTGGAATGCAGTCAGCAAGTCTTTTGTTAGAGTTTATGGTGCAGTGTTTTCTCCCTGTTCTGTTCACCTGGGAGTCCAGAGAGAAGGAGAAAAAGTTCAAACAACACAAGCTGGAGTTAAATAAAAAAAGAGAAGACATGGCAAGAGGGATGGGTGGAGACAGCACAAGTGTCCAGAGACTTCAGTATCTGCTGATGGTCTGTGTAAGCTTAGAAGTGTTTGGGCAGGCAGTGGGGCTGGTTAGACAAAGTGGGAAAACTAGAGCTGGTCCAGAACATCCCAAGTGGAATAAGCAAAAATCCCAGCAGGTCCTTGATATCCAGTGACTCTGTTGTAACTAGTAACAAAACAAAAACGTAACAGCAGGGTAGAGGGATGGCTAAAAACAGTGGAAAGGGGATGTGTTTTAAGAGCACATCAATGCAATTCTCATGCTGTCTATGCTTGTCATTATGAAAATGGCCATTTAAAAGTACATGAAACAAGAGCGATACAGGTATTTTATGGAAAGAGATGCATTTTTGCTTTCATGAAATCTTTCAAATTGAAAACAAAACAAAAAAAAAGGCAATTTATTCTTTTGTCCTTTGCTTAGAAGTGGTGGGGAAGGCTGTGTTGAGAAACTTTGAAGTTTCTAAGGACTTGTGCTTTAACAGCTGCTACATTTGTGCTGTAGTGGCTCTAACTGCACCTGCCAAGGACTGGCAGGATAGCCTGGAGCAAGAGTCCCTGTACAGAACACTCCCCAGGGATTAGTGCATACAGGTAGAAGAGGCACTTGGAGACTCTTATGAATAATCCTCCAGAAACACCTACATTTAGCAACTCGTTGCTAGGTATGGAGAGATCCATGAGAGCTTTTGAAAGTCATTAACGTGCTTAAGAGGAGCAGTTGTCGTTTGATTAGTAAGTATTGGATGGTCAGTGACACTCACAAGCCTCCTGACAACCCTGCTCGTTCTTTCTGGGCCGTGAAACAGGCTCAGACAGATTGAAATCAGGCAGATGGATCCAGCCTTGTCACGACAAAAGGCATCAATTTTCTGTGTTGCCATGGCTGGATGGAGTTTAGCAGCTTCACCACCCCTGGTTATTGGTTTGTTTATAGAAATGAGCTGTCCCCGTTGCCTTTTAAAAGTGATTCAGTTTTGCTCGGTTCATCTGACTTTAGTTACAGTTCAAGTAGATCTGTACTTTTTTTTTGCTAGTGGTGAGCTTCAATGTTATTTTTCTTTTATTTTGTGGTGGAGAGTCACCCAAAACTTGGTTGCTTTGTGGCTTTAACAAAAATGTAGAATGTGAGATTGGTGCTCTTCTCTGGCATTGGATTTCCCTAATATATACTTCCCTTTTATGTTATGTGGATGAAGTGGATTAAAAAAATTAAATGCCTTTGTGTTTCCTTGGAAAGAAATCAGAGATGAAAAAGACGCTTATTGACTCTATATGGGGTTTAGGAGCAGAGTGATGCTAGTTATGGATAATGCCCCAAGAAACCGTTGTATGCACATGCTGGCCTATTCTCATTACTTTTTAAAGAGTTGGGTGTGCAGATCACTGGCTCACTTGAACTTCTCTGCCTCTCTCTTTTGTTGTCACCATGTTTCTTTGGCTACCAGGAATTAATGATACCAGCAGTCAGGACTGTTTTTCTGCTACTGGAAGGTGGTTTATTTGACGATGCTTTTATGCATCTGGACACGCTGTTCCAAACTACTTTCAAGGGATATTGATCTTCAGTTCGATTTATTGGTGCCTAATTCCAACCACTAGCCTGACTTCTTCAAAAATACAGGCTATCACTTTCTAACTTCTTATTTCACCTTCAGGAACAGACCTGTGTTGACTCTGAGGCTTTAGATAATAAAGAACTGTGACTTCCCCTTGGTTGATCAACTCAGTGCCATGTCTTTGGGTCTTTCTAAAAAAGCCCAAACATGCCTACTCGATGTCATCAGTTGGGACTGCCTTCTTCCTCTGGAATTTGGCCCAAATTCTCCTGTTCTGAAGTTTTTGATTTCTGAGGTTGGGGTTGTGTGTACTGTTCCACTTTTGTACAGCCACTGGTATAATTTAGTAAATCTGTCATTTATGCTCAGTATAACAGAGTCATTTAACTGCAGGAGCTCACCAGTACAATTAACCCTGTTCCATCAAAATGAGGAGCTGATTATCTTGGCATTCATGGGAGCAGAGAGCACAGTTAGAGTGCTGTGGTTTCTGGCCCTCCCTGAGCAGTACTGCAGTCAATTGATTATTTTGCTAATTTGTTCTGCATCAGTATCCTGCTGGTTTATTATCATCCAAGTGACTTTATGCACCGTGCATAAGTACAAGTATATTAAAAATCAATACTTGAACCTTTTTTTCCTTGTAAAGATCTTATCATCCATGGGCTACCTTCTTTGATACATGACCTTCAGTCTGCTTAAAACACAACTAGTAACGTTTTCATTATTTAGTCCTATGCTAATAAAGTAGATACTCAGATTCTGAGCTCTACTTAATCCTGTATCCTAATGAAAAAGGCATAAATTAATTAAGAATGAAATAAACAAAAGGCTGTGATTGTAGATAAATAAGCCTAATTTTGAGATGGTAAAATTCATGCTATTTTAGTAAGAAAATCTTGTTGCTTCACTAGGCTCTAATAAGTATCATGCTTCACAGGCTCGAGTCATTTAGAGACTATTATCAGAAGCCTGTCTTATGGATGCTGTTTTTCCTGCTTCAAGTTAGAGAAACAAGTATTTAAAAGGTGGCATGAGGCTGTGTTGTGCATGTGATTGAGGGCTGAATTCCAGGTCTGAACTTCACAGAAGTAGATGGGATTATGGCTTTTAGAAGAAATGAATGCTTTCCAATACTTTCCTAGTCTTGGACATGCAGAGATGTTCTCTGTTGTATATGATTTTGAAATGTTTTACCTGTGATGTGGTACTTAATGCATTTATGTTACTCATGTCATGGGGAGGCTTACTTTTCTTTAAGAATAAAACCATAAAGTAGAAGGAGAATCAGATGCTTGATGGAAAACCACCATTTTTCTAATGCAGACACCCAGTTGGTGAGAAGACTAGGATTTTATTGAGTCAGTGTCTGCAGCCCTAAATGGGCAGTTTTCCACTGGATCATTGGATTTGGATTCTCATTTGTCCTTTGGGGATCTTTTTCCCTGGAGAGTATATGGATGTTACCTGTTCTTGGAATTATTACTTTCTATACACATCTTTGTGAGGAGAAAGGCAAGTTCTTACCTTGTGCTGGCCCAAGATATTTCTATAATGCCACTGAATGAGGCAATTTGTAGCAAATATGAGACCTTATCCAAACCTTTCAACTTCATTTCATGACAGAAATACCTAATCTTTTCTGGGTTTGACTGTATGATTTGGATTTGATTTGTCATTTGCAATTGTGTTTCTGTAGTGAAAAAGAGGGCCCAGGGTTTCTGAGGTTGTTATATCCCTGGATGGTGACATCCTGTATGCCCTTTCTCTGAGTGAAACGTTCAGAAAACAGCCTGCAGAGTAGTTTCGGTTCAGAGAAGGTTTTATACCTCTTTGAGGGGTATAATTCCTTCTCAGGAAGTTATAACAATATAATGTAATACAATACAAAAGTGAATTATATTCTATTGAGAAGATGGAACAAATCAGACAAATGAGATGATCCTGAAGAGGGAAACCAGCCTGTGCTATTTCTGCAAATTGCTCCCCCTCTTCCTCCACGTCGTCTTAAAGACGAGCCAGGGCTCCGCAGCATTGCTTTTTAATTAGTAGAAATCCTTTTGTACTAAATCCTAATTCAGTGCCTTAATGCAGCGGGTCCTGGAGAGCCGGCAAGCTCGCGTGGGAGCACGAACACATGAGATCTTTTTTCTCTGGCATCCCCCTGAGTGAGGCTTGGCTTCTGTTCCTAATTACACTCTGTGGTGACAGCTCCGGGTTTGCAGAGGCAAGCAGGGTGGGGAGGGAGGGAGGGAGGCATAATCACAGGTGATTGCTCTGTTGTCTCCATGGCATCACTGAGCCTTATCTTAGAGGTATCAAACACTGTGCTTGTACCTTACATGGCGCCACTAAGCTCACCAAGGATGGGTCCTGCTTAGTCACTGTCCTCTTTCCAGCTTATTTTGTGTTAGGTTTTGCCTTTATTTCCAATCTGCCCCACTTTTAGTGAACCTGCATGAGTAGTGGGAACACCCATAAAAATGAAAGCACTTAAAATTCAATATTTTGCCATTTATTACCTTTAGTTAAGGAGTTAACATTTGTACGAGTAGATTGTTAGAAACATTAGACTTTTCAGGGCGTGCTGTGCCCCTTCCTACTCCCTGTGAATTGGTATTAAGTTTTCAGTGTTATAATGAAGCAATATAGCTGTGAGGAAAATATCTTTTACCCCCCATCACTTAGATCCCAGTTTAATCTCTGCCTGAGACACCTCACTGAGCACTGTCTTTGGAGGCTCTTGCTTTAATTAACGGAGACAGAAAGACAGAATGACTCAACTGACCTAAGATCTGATTTAGCCTTTGGATGAATTTATCCTCTGTTGATTTTGACTGACACTGTATTTATGAGTTGCTGTGACACTGTTATAACTCCTGCATACTCATTTTTAATCAGAAATGCCAAACCCACAAAAGTAGAAATGGTTCTCTGAGTTATTAGATCTATTTAATAACCATGGATTCTTTTCAAGAACAAGCCCGAGGAAATGTTAGGGGTCTTACTGCCTTGTTGCTGCACCTCAAGGTGTACTCAGTTTGTGGTTCTAAGCATTCCTCTTTGATCAAGAAGGCTAGATTTTTTTTTTTTCTTCTTTCTTTTTTTTTTTTTTTTTTCCTTTTTTTGCATTAAATGCTGGGACTCTTCATGCTATCTGGCTTTCAGGTGTTAGGCTAAAGTACAAAATGAGTATGCCAAACCTGACAGCACTTCTGCAAGGTCTGTGTGTAGGTATGTTAACACTTGTTACAACTTCAGTTACAACCCTTCAGTGGTCACCTTTAGGAATGCTCTTTTACATGGGTGCAAATGAGGTGATTATGGTCTGACATTTTAAATTCCTTTCTCCGAAGATATTTGTGTGTCTAACTTTTCTTATTTTTTATACAATGCTTGCTTAAATATTTTTGTGGATTTGCTGTGCATAAAGAAAAGGATTTCACAAAAACTGTGGCTGCTTGTGTTTCGTAACCTGCATTTTCATACCTTACACTGTAGCCAGCTTGATCAGTTTAGTGACCATGTAGTTTTTCTTGGCAGTGTACTTATTTATCACTTACTTCTTGCAAGGATAATCCGTGAAAGTAGTTCGCTTTGCAAGACACGTTTCTGAGAGCCTCGGGAGTGTGATGAAAGCTCATGCCACCAGATTTTTTTTTTTCTCCCAGCAAACCTCTTTGGCAGGAAAGGCTATCTAATTCCCTGACAATATGCTGGAGAAAAATCTGAAAAAGTAAAAGCGTGGTTGAGACCTGCATCCTGATTTTTACCAAATGTCTGCAGCTTGGAACTGTGGCATATTTGGAGTTAGTTTAATAATTTTAACTTCTGCTTGGTGACAATGAAAAATAAAAGTATGGCAAGAAGGTCAATGATAATAATGATGCCTGGATATGCTCTTATGTAAACTGTTTGGTGTCTAAAACATATTCAAGCTGTAGCTTTCCTCCAGATAAGACACTCTGGGTGTCTCTTCCCCTCAAAGCTCTTGCAGAAGTCCTGGAGCTCTCTACCTCTTTGTGAATTTTGACTGAAATTGGTCACCAGTCTAGAAGTTGCAAATCAATGACACAGGCACAAATCGTGTGACTTCATGACCCTTTTATCTCATGAAAGAAAGGTTAAAAAAAGCTTAGAGGTAACAAGAACGTTGAGCTAAAGATGTAAAAATTAACCCTTCCAGGTGAGGAAAGCTGTGCAACAAGAAGGCTTCAGCAGAAGGAAGAGAGGGTACAGAGACATCAACGACATTGACATCAACATGAACGATCCTTTATTTACAAAGCAGTGGTACCTGGTAAGTTTTGAAAGAAAATCACAGTGGTCACAACTAAATAATTGTCATTCAAGCCGTTCTGTGCTGTTGCAATGTTTTATGAGAGTTCTTTCCACCTACACCATGAGAACTTGGGAATGGATCCAAGCCTCTGTTGTCTTGTTTTTAATTGTACCCTTTTTATACTGGGAAGACCCAGCACAACTCAAGAGATAAATTTCATTTCAGTCAATGAAAAGATCCTTAGAAGGCTTGAAAAAGAACCGTATTGATGTCCTGTGGGCATTCCTGGTGTGCTGATGGAGCTCCTACAACAGCAGATGAATCATATCTTTGAGCTGTTGGCAGGTCAAATATTGTTATAGACTTATAAGAAGTTCTAGTGTCTTGACTAGCAAAAGTTGAGGTTTTTTCTTTTCTTACAGAAAGTTAAATGTTAATTGATGTTCTTCTGTCAAAATCAGAACAGCTGCAAAATTATGAATTTTGGCTTAAGCTAGTGTCAAAAGAAATTAATATTTTTTCTAAATTGCTTCATTTTTAGTGTGTCATATTTTATAGGGAGAAGTCTTTAGTTTTAAAAGAGAAATTATATTTTTATGTGAAAGTAAAGAAAATTATCCAGGAGTCTATTAAAATGATTTTTGTATCTAAGAAGTTGACAATGTAATTCTGGTCAGCTTTAATGTTGCAATCTATTTATGATGAAATATTTAGTAAACGCAGTACTGCCTTGTTAACTTAAGAAGGGTCTTTTTGCAAAGGAGAAATGTTTCTTTTTCTCCTTCCTCTTAATCCTTTTCTTATGTTTTATGAATCCAGCTAACATGGCTGTGGGATTTTTCCTAAGGCAAGAGTTTTCAGATGAATGGGGGCACATTAACATGGCTGGGATTTCATCCTTGATGAGTTGATTAAAAAAAAAGGGTGCATTAATTAACTTTTTTTTCTGGTACTTAATCAAAATATTGCAGTGAAAAAAAATAACAAAAATTTAAGAAACTATTCAGTAGATCCTTACCTTCAAGAAAACTCTTTTGTGAGCAGGAAATGCTTTTATCAGTAAAATCCACTGGTCTAACTTTTTTCTGGTTTGACCCACATGCTTAAGGAGAAAAGTCCTTTTTTTGGGTTCAAAAGATTCAGTGTTTAACCAAATCTTACAAACCACAAAGAATTAAATTTACCCAGTATTGTTTCTTTTAGGGTTTTTTACGGTTGCATTATTACAGCAGACATGATTACATACAGATGTGCACTCCAAAACAAATGGGATGTATTTTTCCGTACCAAAGATACATGCAAAGGCATAAAGAAAATGTCAGTGGCTGTGGAAATATGTCAGTCAAGTAAAAAAAAAGCTCTTTTTCTTTTTCACTGATGTTATTAGATTAACACTGGTCAAGCAGATGGGACTCCTGGACTTGACCTTAATGTAGCTGAAGCATGGGAGCTGGGATACACAGGGAAGGGAGTGACCATAGGAATTATGGATGACGGTAAGTGAAGACTTGAGTGCTCATTTAATTTTGTTAAGTAGCTTTTTTTTTTTCGTGTAGTCATTATTAAAAAGTAATAATGGATTGCTTATAGTGGTGAGACTACCAGCCTCCATCAAGACTTTGAGATCTTCAGGGAAAACATGATACAAAGGCTTCACTAGGGATACTGAAACATGGATATCCAAGAATTAAAAGTAGTGTGCAATTATCGCTATCTTTCAAGGCAAACTATAATGGCTATTAATCCAAAGGAAAAAGTCTTCTTGACTTCTGTAGGCACTGACTGGGGGATGTAATTGCTGTGCAAAAAGTACTTAAGAAAACCTTTTCTGGGTTACATTATTCTCAAAGTCATACTTGACAGCTGAAATAATTAAACACTTTCATGCTGAATGTCAATAAAAATCTGCATATTAAATATAGTACTAATTTGAGGCTAAGTTCAGGAAAGATGAATGTTGGAGTTCGTTGTTCTACTTAAAATTTCTTTGCTGAAGTACAGGAAGTCTCTCAACACTTTTCTTTGAAATAATTTTTGAATATTTTCCTTTTATGGGAGTTGAATAATATTAAATAAATAAAATATCTGAATCCACATATGTTTTTAGGGTCAGCTGAGATCTGTCCTCACTTATTTCTGTTCCACATCTACTTACTCCTAAACCAAGATTTTTGTGGAAGTAAGAAAGTTAACACAGACATCTGGATATTAGGAAGAAGTCCTTTATTGTGAGGGTGGTGACACTGGCACAGGTTGCCCAGGGAGGTTGTGGATACCCCAACCCTGGCAGTGTTCAAGGCCAGGTTGGATAAGACCTTGAGCAACCTGGTCTGTGTATTGATGAAAGATCAATCTCATGTGAGAGATGGTCTCTCGTGTGCCACAATTTCACTGATCTCCCGGAGATAGGGCTTGGCTTTCAGATTCGCTGGGCATGACTGTGGTGGGAATGATGGCAAACTATTTGAGCTTTAGGTGAAATAAAGCTAATGGCCCACCAGATACAGCTTTTAGAGGAGGGAGTCATTTGCCTTATAATTTGTTTCCAGTAACTCTGGAAAAGAGGGCCTGAATAACAAGATTCTTCATGGAGATTTTCTTGCCTATTTGCCATTTGGATCAAGAAGGTACAAGGGTCTCTTTATGCAAATCCAGTGCTAAGGACCCTGCAGTATGGGAGGTAATCTTTTCATCAGGATAACCATAATGATATGGCATTCTCTTTGCAAATAAAATAGAGCATATAATGGTATGGTGGTTGGAGAGACAGGATAGAGTAATGATGAAAATGTAATATAAGATTTGTGGCCATTTCTTTTTATGTTTTAATTGGGTATGTAATAGGTCAGTTTATCCCACTGAGTGGAGATCCATTGCTTCTCTTACACCGTTCACTGGGATTTATACATTTTCCATATGTAGAAAGATGCCATGCATTAGAATGTGTATATTCCACACCAGTGCCCTGCTGCAGTCTTTGCCATGATCATTTTCCTGTGGTTGCAAAGGAATCTTGTTCTGTGATCATTAGAAAATCTCTTTTTGAAAGTCTTAACCTTTGGTTTCTGCTCTGTCATTATCTTATTGCAGGAATTGATTATCTGCATCCAGATCTTGCATCAAATTACGTAAGTACATGCTGACCTTTTCTGTAAAATGTGGATTTTCTTATTACTATAGTCCCTCTGCTACAAAATTTTAAATAGTGAACAGAATATCAGTACAGCTGAACTCCTGGTCTTACAGATGATACATTTCCCATTGAAAGAAACAGACTGAATATGGGACTGCCTGTGCAAGGAATGGCAAGGTGACAAGGCTCTTTGTGGAGGAGTGACAGTGCTGCATCACACTGAATAAGCTGCACCTTGAAATATTGGATTTAGGACAGAATCGAGTAACCTGTGAATTGCCTCTAAATCCTGCTATTAAGATGCAGAATGCCCCTGTCACTGGAGGGCTGTGGGCTGTGGCAAGGCTTTTGAAACCTCCAGGAACAGTTTAATTCCTTCCTAAGCAGGTGTTTTGATCCAGCGGCTTCAAAGCCTGTGCTGGGCAGATTGTGTATTCTCAGCACACGCTGTGCCAATTGATTGTTCCTCAAACCTCAGGCTTCACATCTTTGGACTAGAGAGTTTGACATTTCTTAACTCTTCCAGGCTCTCCCCAACCCCCTGTTGATGCTGGCACTCCTATCTCCAGGTGCCTGCAAGGGCTTCCAGCACCCATGGGCTGCTCTCACGCTGTGCTTGTGCCAATGCCTTGGGGAATGGGCAACAAAAGGCTCCTTGCCAGGGGCTTGGAGTGCTTCTGCTTTAGGTCTTGCTTTCCTCCTGCAGCCAGTGTCTTCCTGGGGGAAGTCCAGGCTGCTTCAGCTGAGAAATGTGGTTTACTTTGCAATTGCAGTTAAATGAAAAGAAGAACAAAGACAGCTGGAGATTTTGGTAAAAATATGAGCCATTCAGGTAGAACAGCTCCAAAATGAGAAAGGCAGTTATTTTTACGTGCTTGCAATTTGGAAAATAATAACACACAGGATGAAAACCTTTTTGTTGTTGCAAGTAGCATGGCACATTTGGTAGATAATAAGTGGATATAGAAGGTGTTTGTGTTGCACAAGGAATCTGGGAAACAGCTGACCCCAGAGTGTGGATTAGCCAGTTTCACTCCTTATGAACTGGCCTAATAACTTGATAGCAGCTAATTAAACCCTGTGCCCTGACTGCAGAATTCCCTCCCAGGAGAAATAACTCAGTAGGATGTTCCCATAAATTGACAGAAATAAAGTTTGTAACAAAGGCAGCCTTTTTCTTTGCAAGAGTTGTGCTCTGTGTACGTTCTAGAATGTGATGTGGGCACAGCACATGCTCTGCACTCACTTTTCAGCAGCAGGCATGGACAAAATATGTGGGAATATTCTTTTTCTAAAAATCATGTTTCAAATAAGCAAGAAGTCTATACAACATATCTGATACAACAGTTCTCTTGTTAACAGTGAACTTAGGATCATGCCCAGAAACCAAAAATAGATTTCCCTGTATTTCCCTGTGTTTTCTCTTTTAATTCCAAAAATATTTTCTGTTTGATGGATGAATATTTGTCAGGCTTAGAAGAAAGATATTGGTTTTAGAGTGGCATCAGTGAGTATTCTAGAAATTAATGGAAAATGACAAAGAGAATGACAATGCACAGATGTGATGCTAGAAATCATGAAAGAATGGAGCTGGGGAGAAATCTGAGAGTTGAGAAAAGAGATATTGGGGTGAAAATTGGAGAAGAAAAGCTGGGCATGGGGACAGCAAACCTTAAATGGCAGTCATGGAAGACTTGTGAGGAGACTGACCTCGAGATGGGAATCTGAAAAGGTTTGTGCAGGATTGACTTTGTGCAAGCGAGGAGAGGTTCTGTAGCGGAGAATGTAATCAGGCTGTGGAGGGACGAAAGGAGATTGTGTGGCCAATACAAAATGCAGAATTAGGCAATGAGTGGTTGGTAAGACAGTCGTTAAAGGAGGAACAGAAGCCCCATGTGAAAGATCACAGTCTCAAAGGAGGTAACAACCCAATGCTTTTGATACAGAAATACAAAAAAATATGAGCTGTCACATGAAATCTGTGGTTCCAGGCTGTCACAGCACTGTCCCAGAGGTGGCTGAAGGGCTGGGGGTTGACTCCTTCTCCTGCTGCTAAAAGCTGCCAGCCATCCCCTCGCTGGCCCAAGCACAGCAGCGCAGTTTGTGGGGTGGGTTCGCCTGTGCTTTGCCTCTCCCCACGGGGCTGCACAGACCTCCTTGAATCCCAGGAGATCCTGCTCTGGCAGCATCTGCTGTCTCTCAGAGGCCACAGGGCCGTTTTTCCCAGTGGGTATTAATTTGGGCATGAACTGAAGAGAAGGACTGAAATTCAGCTGAAGGAAACATCAGTTTAGATGTAAAAATGCGGAGAAACAAGTCTCTTAAGGAATGAGTTGTTAATTCGCTTCAGGCTGGCATAGCAATTGTAATCACTTTTGTGCAACTCCTGTACCACATGTTTGGTGTTTCACAACATCTGCACTTTGGGGCAGCTTTCTCTGAAGTTATATTGTTTATTTTTAGGAAATTAAAAGCTGGCAGCTTATGCTGCCCAAGTGTGTAAGTGCCTGCGTACCCTGGCAATGTCTGTACATCTTGCTTGGAAAATTGGGAGCAATTAGAAAGTCTCTCAAAGGTGGTGGTTTTGGCAGTTGAGCATTTTCAAGTATAAAATCTTGGCGTTGGTTAGTCAGTTAAATTTGGCTTTTGTGATTTTGACTTTTTGCTTTTCTTGAATAGTTTAATGGGGGTTAGCACTTAGATGAAATGGAAGGTCACGGAAGAGAAAGATCTTTCTAAAAAAAAAAACCGATTTGTATTTTCTCCTAAAACTCCTGAACTTTGACCTGTGGTATGGAGTGCATTTCTATCCATATTTTTCTTTGCAGTTTTTGAGCTTTGCTGCTTGAATCATCCATTTCTGGTTTTAATGCATTTTATATACATGGACAGGAGTGTGCCTGCTTACGGTCAGGATGGGCTGCTCTCCCAGCACTGCCTCCCAGCTTGCTGCCGTATAGCTACTTGCATTTCTGGGATAAGCGGGTTATGGCAAAGCTGGAATTTTCCATTCTGCACTGTGAATGCAGAGAGACTCATTGTCAACAATCTATATTTTCTTCCAAGCCTTGGAAACCCTGCAGAGGTTCAACCTTCAGGAAATTATTTTTTTCTCACAAAGAGAGTCCTTCATTATGAACTGATAATTAGAAAGCTGGAGCTTAATGTACTCCGTGTTTTTTTTTCAACTCAGAATGTACATATAAAGCCAACAATTTTCATGACTGACTTCTCCAAGATACAGCATCTGAGTGAGAAAGAAAAGTGAAGTTTTACAAGGACTGCATATGAGAAATGCTTAATAAAAGAAGAAAACAGCAGCTGTAGGGGATGGACATTACAAATTTCAGTACCTTGTTTAAAAGAAAAACCTAAGAAAGCCAATGGAGATATTTTTGTGTTTACAGAAACATAGGCTGAGCTCTCTGTCTTATCAGTTTTTATTGTGGTATTTTATACTTGGCCACTGTCTGCTGGTGAAGGTCAGTGTGGCAGCATTATCCCACTTAAAGCAGCAGGGAGCTGATCATCTCCTGTAAGTGGGTTTGTCCCTGATTAGCAGTAGTGAGGAAAATCAGGATCCCACCAAGAGACTTGGGCCAGGAGTAGAAAATTGCTAGTTTCAGTGTCTGAAGTCTGCCTGATGCTGAAAGCCTGTTTCAAAAAACCTGGGGAGGGAGAGAGAACAAGACAAACACTGTAGGAAAACTGGAGCTGACTGTGTGAGTCGGCAACTTTTTCACAAAGTATTGATAAATGCATAGTTAGACTCATGCAGCAATTCTTAGTAACAGATAGTAATTGGAAGTATTCAGATAAGAAAAAAGGTTTTGAAATCTGTGGAATTACACAGATGTAACATGCACAAACAGTCATGCAGTCATCTGAGCAGCCCTTCATTGCTGGCCTTACCCAAACTTCCTGTCTTTCCTTCTCTGGAGCTTTATGGTGCAACCTTGTTTTCCAAGGTCCTTGCCAGCTGTCACTAAAGCTGCACACAGGGAAGGCCCTGTGAGGGAAGGCTTTTTGGATTTGCCCCAGGGTAAATCAGAGTTTTCTGTCATCTGCCATTTCTTACTCAGATGTGAACAGCAGACGGTCTTACCTGTCTTTGCTTTCTACTTTGTTGACATCTCCAAACACAAAGCAGCCTCTCTCTCACAACTTGTGGTAACTTGTCACCAGCTAATACAATAACAGCTCCCCCTGCCTCGCTGAGAGGCAAGCAGGAGCATATTTTTGGAATAATTATCTTATCACATAAGCAGTGAAGCAGGGAAATGTTCTACTTCTGTTATGAGCTGCGTTTGCCATTGTTTGCTAGAGGAACAAAAACATCATTGAATAATCTTTAGAGCCACAAAAGAAATGAGAAATAGTACAGGCGATAAATTATACACTGCAATATGTGCAGCAAAGTGTAGCAGCAGCATAAAGGATCTTCTTTCTTTTAGAAAGTGTTTTTTCCTTCATTAGCATGAATTTCTGAGTATGCTTCGGCCTCCCTGCCTGCCACCAAAAGGACCAACAAACTGTTCATTGCCTGATAGCAATGATTTACCAGCACAAACCATCAGAATCTCCACTAAAATCACTGGGGCCCAGTTGTGTGGTTTGTAAGTTGACAGAGCTCCACTGACATCTATTGAACCCTGTGCTGCTTGGACCGGGATGATCACCCCAAAATCTCAGCTGATGTCAAACAAAGTTCACATATAACTGGTGGGGAGAAAAATGTTACCCTTCCAAGTCTGAAATTTGATGGGAACACTCTGAAGACCTTGAAAAGCTCCCGGTGTTTCTGCACTGTCATCAGGGGATCCGCAGGGATGTTAAAGCCAAACCATAGCAGGGTTGGTTCGTCCTTGCCTTGTGTCAGGGAATGATTCCAGTCAGTTTTA
Organism: Acropternis orthonyx; assembly: GCA_035583155.1. Classification (NCBI taxonomy): domain Eukaryota; kingdom Metazoa; phylum Chordata; class Aves; order Passeriformes; family Rhinocryptidae; genus Acropternis; species Acropternis orthonyx. The sequence goes on along the minus strand of JAWWEU010000111.1, from coordinate 17,422,912 downwards.
TGAGACCCAATTGCTACAGCAGGATTTTCAAAAGACCCTGAGACACTTACACTGCCTTTTCCTACTGCATTTCAAAGGATTATTGAGCACATGCACTAGACACTAAATTCCAATAAACTTTTACTGGTAATACAACAGATATAATTATTTTATGGGCAACCTCCATGTGCTGCCCATTGCTCCTGGTGCCTATTTTTAATTGTAACATTGAAATAGCACTTATCAAAACATAAAGAACAGAATCAACTTGTTGCAGGTGGTTCAGCACATCACTAATTGGATTTTGTGTTGACTTGGTTTCATCTGGGTTTTACGCTGTTGCTTTGGAGTTGGGTTTTTGCTAATAGGTTTTCTAAAATAAACACTTTATAACAATTTTATAACATTTATCAACCAAAACCCGGATAAATTCCGAATACATCCTTCTGCCAGCACCAAAAATGCAGTAAGAACACTGATGGACGGATGCTGTTGGGAGCAAACTGAGGCAGAAATTTCATCACTGTTGAGACAGAATGAAGCCTCTCTTTTGCCAGGATGGAAGGATGGATCGAGTGTTTAATTGCCAGGCTGACTGATGCCTTAGTAACTGAAAGTGATGGCCTTCTCTTGGGCTGTTTATGCTGCTCAGGTGACTTCTGGCATTTAGAAGATGATCATTTAGGACGTGCAAGACAATGAAGTTTCACCAGCATAAATTGGAAGTTACTGGGAAGAGAATGGATTGTCTCTTTATTGGCTTGGGTTTTTTTCCATTATTCTGTGCAGGATCAACTTCTGGGCTCATTTCTCTACTCTCTGCAATCTGTTTGTTTTTTCTCAGAACATCCTAAAGGCTGAAAAAGCGATGATGCCTTCTCTGATCATATCAGCCAGGCAAATAAGGTTCTCTGTGTACTTGGAAGGGTGTCCTGAGTTTGTCACATATAGAAAATGCTTCAGATCATGGAAAACATAATGGGCTCCTACAAACAGTCCTCCCCTGCTTCCAACATTAACTGTTTTTAAAGGTACTCATCAGTGGTGCTTGTGTATTGAAGTTTAAATAAGAGGACTGAACAGTTCCTCTGGTCTCTGCCTTGTAACTATTTCACATGAGCACTGCTAACAGGAAAGAGAAGCCTACGTAAAGGAGTTGTCAGGTCTTCTTACTTAATGAAAGATTAAAATGTTTTGTAATCGTAGATGTTACCACAGCCTTCTGCCTTTCAACTCAATTAAAAAGATGGAACAGCAAAAAGAATTTGAGGGTTGTTTCTCCTCTGATTATTTCATATGGCCAGAGGGCACAGAAAGAGGCTTTTGCTGCAGAGGAGGCTGAGACTTGTGAAGGAGGTGTGATTGCCTTGAGGAGAGATGATTTCTGTCACAGAACTGTGTTTGCAGCTGAAAACTGGATTTGTCTCACTCAAAGATATTATGCATTGGCTTTGCTAAAGCCCTTTTTGGGAGATCTGGACCCTGAATGCTTGGCAAGTTCTGGGGCTCAGTGCTTAGCACCATCCATGCAGCTGGAGTTGGCACAGCTCCACTGATGTGGACCTCTCCAGAAGGATGCACTGATTTATACTGGCTATAAAACAGCCTCAAAATACAGTTCCTTTGGATTCAGGAGGTACTAACATATTGTAGTTGTGTTTTTCCAAGATTATTTTCAGAGCAATGAATGCTGGCTGAAAGTTTCCAGCTTTATTCTATATTAGATCCACCTGGAAGGGATAATCTTAAGTTAAATGCATGCCTGGTGTGCAGGCAACATGAGATGGTGCCAAAGACACTCCCTTTGCAAGCTCAGGACCACTCATTGTCCACAGAGTTTATTTTTTCTCTATAATCACTGTACTTAATTAATCAGCTGCACACTGAGAAAGTGCAAGGTGGTTAATCTCTTTAATCATTAAGCACTGGTATTAATTTTCACTTAAGGCATCATCTGTGGAAAGTAAATTAAGATTGTTGAAATGAGAAACGCACAGCCATGGAAGAGAGCAGTTGAGGATATTGCTGCATCAGTTCTGGCTGGTGCTTTTGAAATTGGCTTGTGCCTCTCTCCAGGGTTTCTCCAAGTAAGTCTTTTGGAAATAATTTCTTCTTTTATTTAGGCAAGAGAAGTAGAGGAAAGAATGTTGATCTTCACTGTTTGCCATGGAGCGAGCTGGCATTGCCTTTTTAAATTGTTTTTATTTTCTAATTACCTGCCTTTCTGCATACCAGTTAGCTTTTGGATCTGGTCAGAAATCTTCCATTAAAGCAGTATTTTTGCTAGTAAAGATGAATGGTTTATAAAATTAAAGTGTCCACTGGAAAATGACAGTGAAATATTTTTACTTTGTATCAACTGAATTTTAAATGTTTGACTTCTGGAACGTGCTGAATTAAAATAGCAGCAAAAAAATTCCACTCTGGTGTACGGTCCACTTGGGAGAACAGGGTCAGGCACGTGGTCCCCTGGGGGCAATGCGCAACAAGGAGTTTTAAAACCAAGCTCAACAAATTGAAGGAAAAAGCTTTCATTTCCCCAAAGTGAAAATAACACATTTTGGGTTGAAAATACAAAAGAAAAAAGAAAGTGAAGATTTTTCCATTTGAAAGCTTTTATTTCCTGTTTTTCAAAGAATAGTTATTTTAGCTTCTCACAGTGTGTGGAAGTCCATGAAGCTGTGAAATGGAGCTTAATTAAAATTCATGCTGTAGTTACATTTTGGCTATCAAGGTTGTCACCAGGGAAGTCTGAAGTAGATGGTGCATGTGGGGAACACTCACAAAGCTTCATCAGAATTTGGTGGGTGTTACAGAGAGATTTTTGGGCCCAGTGATGACCTTGGCAAGGAGAATTGCAAACCCACTGTTAACCAGTGGGCATGCAATTGGTTTTTACAGGAGAGTTTTGGTCAAGCCCTCTGGACAAGCCAAGCCTGCAGAGCAAAGGAGGAGAGGAGAGCAGAGATACTCAAGGTGTCCCCTTTCCTCTGTGAAATCATAGTGGCCTAAATACAGTAGATAAAGATACAGATGATCTCCAGTGCTTTAAATATCTCTCCTTCACTGCTCTTGTAAATTAATGTGGTTGATTTGAATTTAATATAAATTTTTTCTGTCCTGGCACTTCACCTTGCCAGGGTTGTTTGCTTTTTCATTGTTTAATTTAATTTGTATTTATGTTCTCCATATTAATATTTTACTCCTTGGTAGCTGTGTAGGTGGTTAAGATATTTTTAAACACCTGCCCTATTTCAGATTGCTTTGATTTATATATAATTTTCTCAGTTTCTGTTGCATTCCCAACAGAAGCAATAAGCATAAGGAACATCTCTTACCAGGGAACAGAACAGCAGTGCACAATATCTAATAAAATGTTGGCCGCATTGAAGTCACTGATAGTTCTTCTTTTAAGTTCAGAGAAGTCAGAAATTTGGCAGATCATATAAATAACAGGTTTGTAATATTTGTTCTACTGTGTGTTCCTCTTTTTTCCCTAATCATCACAATAAGAGGCATCAGCTTCAACAGAGCAAATACCAAGAGCTGTAGAAACATGACTGCCTGCTCGGTATAATGTGTTTTGCTGTAGGACAGAAGCTTGTATTTGATGAAATTTGGGCTACTCCCAGTGCTGTGTAGCTGCTGTTTGGTGAAATGTCCGTGGATATGGTGGTGGAGACCTCAGTCAGGTGTTCCCTGTGCTGGCCTTACTTGTGAGTGTTGATGTAGGTTGGGGATTGTTGGAACTGTTTTGCAGGCAGGTTGTGTTCTGAATTTTATTAAGTGAGCTGCATCTCTCTTTGAATATGTACAAAGGAGAGCACGAAGACTGTGCTGTGTTCAAGGACTTCATAATTTCAATGCTAGCACGTGTTTTTTTTTAGAATTGCTTCTTGTGAGAAACTAAATCACTTGAATTCAGTGGCACTTAACTGGGTTGCAGAATTAGTCAACCGTGATAACCATGTCTGACTGATGTAATTATGAATCTTTCTGTCAGTCAGCTAATGATGTCTAGGACATTTCTTTGAATTTACACATCTGGCAAATTGCTGTGAAAACCTTACCTGTGATCAAATATACTAATCTTTAGGAGAAGAATCTGGAATGATCCTGTGCTATTTAAAAGTATAAATAATTGCAGAATGCAGTATGTTTGAATTTACATGAGAACATTCTGAAGATCCCACCTTCTCTGCCTGGAGTTTTGGTTTTAGCTGTCCATTGGTTTGGCTGATTCCACATGGACTAAGCAATGCTAACTTTTTAATTAATGCAAAAGCATATAAATTGGTGCATTAAAATCCCTGAGAGCCCAGCATGTCTCGACAGATATTATTCACATTATTAATACTCCCCTGGGATGCTCACAAACTATGCTAATGAGGTCAGCGTGCATCTGGAACAAAACAGAATAGATCTTCAAGACCTTTTAACTCCAAGGCTTGTAAGGCAACCTGTGTTTGCTTTTCGTGGCAGAAGAAGTGTAGCTAATTGTTTGTGTTATGTTTTTTGAGTCTCTTCTCTGAAATTTTCACCTCTTTTTGATTCACCTGCAATGTCACTTTTGTAGCCATTCATCTTCTTCCATATTCATGCAACCATCTGTGTCGTTGTTAACAGTTTCTTCTCTTGTCAGCTGAGAAACCTTTCACAAGAAGGAAAATACCCAACCACTTTTCTGTCTCATCTGTTCTCACTTCCAGTTCCCCTGCATCACCAGACTGGCTCTCCCTGTCCTGCCCTCTTCCTTAACCACCCTGTACAGACCAGGTCTCTCTGTTGTAGCTCACCCCCCAAACCTCCCAAGCCACTTGGATTTCCAAAGCCACAGTTTGCCTGTTCTGTAACAAGAGACTGGTGTAACCTCTAAAAGTGCTCATCCTTAACAACCTGCCAGGTTTGTTTTATGAGTGCCGTTACAACCACACGCCCTGTATTCCTGCTCTTTGCTGTGAGCATTGCTGGTAATTGGTCAGTTTTAATGAGTCTGTGATGCCAGTGCCTGCTGACCACACACCGCAGCAGGGTGTGGGCTCTCCCAGCTCAAGGGACTAAACTACTCTTTGCCCCAGACCATGTCGTGATAAATGACTGGGCTTGAGTGATTGCTGAGCTTGTATTGCAGGCTCTGAGCTGTACATTTTCTTACACTGATGGAAAAAATTCTCCCTTATCCCCCACGTGCCACTTAAGAGACCTTTATGCTGGGTGCGATGTGAATCGTGCTGCGTTTGCTGGGAGAGCCCATGGCAGATTTTGGTAGATATTAGATGGGGCTCATTGATAGGAGCAAGAGGGTTTAGCTTCCCTTCTCTTCCCACTCCTTCCTCCAGAGGCTGGAAGTGGTGGCTACCATCAAAACACTGCAAAGACAACCTTTAGTGCAGCTCAGCACGCAGCAGATATTTGATGTACTGACAGACTTGTCAGCTATTTCTTACAGGTACATAACTAAGAATAATGGACCTGGACCTTATTTCTCTGCTGCCAGCTTTATACCTCTATTATTCTCTCAACTCCAGTAGGTCACACCAATACATAATCAAAGTATCTGAAGGGAGAAGAAAAGTTCATGTATTGGAAAGGGAATGCGGGCCAGGTTTTTAATAAAATGGAACACTAAAGCTAGATGAAATGTGTGTTCACAGTATTTTTCAGTAAAAGTCATTGCACAGTTTGTGTATCCTATTATGATAAAATAATCCAATGGCTCATAAATCTCTAGCAACTCATATGCCAGGTTTTTTTCGTTTTCCTCCCCCCTGAAGAAGTCAAGGAGTTCATTCCATAATCTGAAGCTTTAAAGCTTTAAACTTGCTGCTTGTTCTGAAAACATTTTACCAGTAACTAGTTACTTTTAATTTATTTTTTGTTTTACTAATTTTATCATTTTAGCCAAATGACTCTCTGTGAACATATCTCCTTGTATGTTGTGGGTACAGCTTAAAGATTCTTGTGCATCTTTGAAAATTAAGGAATGTTTGGCTGAGCAGAAATAGATTTCAGTGTTTTGTAGGATAACTTGCCTTCAGAGCTCTGGCTCTGAGTAATTAACAACTGGTGATGTGCTTCAGGTTTTCTCCACATCAACCTGAAAATTTTGGACCAGGCTAAGAATGCCAAGAGATGAATCATGAGGCAGTGCCTCTGTTGTAAACACAAGTTCATTTGGCTGTTTGCTCTTTAATAAAGTCTCATGCCTGCCTCAATTTCTTCCTCTTTTTCCTACATTAGATAAAGATGCTGGGGAGAGGAAATGAAGGGTATTTCAATAAGCTAGTTTTAGTTTTAAAAACTGTTTTTTTGGGGGGAGGGGTGGTGGGGTGGTGTGTGTGGAATCTTCACCTCTTAAAAATTCTGCCCAACCTAAATTTTCCCTGAGCCCTTTTTTTTGGTCCTGTTTGACTCTATACCTCTGAGCCAAGCCTTAGCAAGCAGCCCTAGGGTTAGATGGCATTTAGCTAGATGCATTTGGACTTTCATTTTGTTCACTGGGAAAACACCCAACAGTCTTGGTACCTAAGAATGGAATTGCTAATTTCTTCTGTTCTTTGGAGCTGGAAAATGGTTGTGCTTAGATCTGCCTGTGTGTTGTAGAGCACTGCTGTGCTGCGTGTCTGCTTTATCCCCTTGTGAAATAAAAAGCATGTTTAGCTGCAAGGCCTTTCTTTTTGGGGGATGCTCACATGCTGAAAAGCACAAGCCAGCAGTGTAACTCATGTTGGTTTTCTGATTTTGTCTGCAGGGGAAGTAGGAGGGAAATCAGTGGGGGGAAAAAGTAGAATAAGTGATTGTGTGACATTGTAGTGTGAAGTGATAAGTAGAGAGGATCATCCCTTACATGACAAAGAAATCTGTTTAATGTAGAAACAGAAAACAATGTGAGATGATCTCAGCAAAGCTATTTTTCTTCATGACTGTAAGTGCTTTAAATGCTGCCTTAATGAAGATAGATGTTAATGTGAGACTCCATGGTTTTTTCCAGCTGCCTTGTTTTGTTTGTTTTTAAAGCTAAGCAGTGAAAAACTTTCAGCTTTGCAAAATAAGTTGTTCAGTCAGAGGTGGGGGCAGCCAACATGTCTTCCTATAAATTCTGAATCTGGATTATTAGAATTCTTACTGCTTGTTATCTCAACTATTTGTACTGTTCTAAATTAAGCAGTAATCACCTGATGTTCACAGTGAGTTTATCCTCTTTTGTCTGTAATTCCACTAGTTTTGGCCTAATCCCAGATGCTCGGTGAGTGTTGAAGAAATTGAAATAAGAGCTTTTCCAGTGATAACTACAGAATGAAATTGGCTGAGCAGAGTCTCTAGTGAATACCAGGAGGACTTATGGGCACCTCGGGTATTATTCTGCATCCATCACACTCTTCCATCCCTTTCAAGTGATGCTCTGATGTATTATTTGATATATTTTGAAAAGGAGAACAGCAGATAAGTGTGCTGCTGTCTTATTCATTATTCAAGGTCTGGCTGGTGTTGTCTGGCTCAGTATTTTTGCTTTTATGATGTACCTGTAAGAACTGGGTAATTTCTGTTTCTGGAGAGAGATGGCAGAATTCACCAGCTGTGAATTTGCTCTTGAAGGTTAATATTTTTACACACAACCCATTACTTTGTGGATATATTCTCGGTGTTGACAAGGTCTAGAATACACCTCTGAATTTGCTGCATAGTAATACAGGACATGCCCATTAGTTCATGTGGAGGCAGAGTTATTTAAGAAGTTGCAGGGTTTTTTTATTTCCATTTAAAACCCCCCAGAAACCAAACCAAGACAGAACACTGTGCTTTCCATGGCAGAGAGGAGAGGGCTCACTGAGCAGCAGTGCCTGTTTTTCATTAATGATCTTTAAGCCTTATAGCACCTCTCCTAGGCTAAATATCATGTTGCCTCCTCTTTCACCTCCTGGTGAGCATATTCCATTTTCTTAAGCTTGTGTGTACAAAACTGAATTTCATTTTGCCACCACATGACATTCGGCGTTATTTTAGTACTCTTTCCCCAGAATGTTATATGTTGTAATTTGAGCCCGGGGTTTTCTTGCACTTTGGATCAGTAAAGAAATCAAACAAGCAAAAAGGTATCTTTCTGCCTCAAATCTGTAAGGATTTGCAGTTGCCTAAGAGGGTAAGACCAGATGCCATCTGTGTTAAAAAATGTTTTGCTTCTTTTCGAAGATACAATTCTCTGGGCTAAATTTACCGGTGCTTTAATGTCATGAATAGAATCAGACTGACCAGTGGGATGTGTGTCTTTAATGATCTCCTGGAATAGCAATAGCATGTGGGCATGGATGTATTTTCTGGGTTACAGAGAAATAAGAGAAATATATGTGAATTACGCTTCAGAGGCTTGTAAAGTCATATAAAAATTTATGGGCTTGCTGCATTATTCAAGGTACATAATTTTATTACAGAGCTGAGCAACACATGGGACAACTGATTTACTGTTATAGTCGTATTTTACATAATGAATGTTTTCCACAGAAGATTTTACTGCATATGTTTTAAAAACTACAGGTCAAGTCTTTGGAAAATTCTAGTCTAAGCTGATTTTTAAGGAAAGCAGAATTTTATATGCAGGCAAAAGTAATCTATTTGTGCCATGGCATACAAGCTCTTACTTAATAAATGATTGAAAGGGTCTCATCATTTGATCCAGTACACTTCTGTTAGCATTTTATTTGGTGTAGAGGCTGGAAAGCAAAAATAGGGATAGACCTTGAAAAGCAATGCTATTCCTCTCTGTAATAGCATATTTATTATATAATAGATGTTGTTTATAAGCAATTGCATATAGATGGTGACTGATAAACAGCAGATTCAAATTACTTTGCAACAATGAGCTGGTTTTGATTGAGCAGGAGGGAGAGGACTCATCTCATTGTAACACTGAGATGACTAATGTAAGGCTGGACCCCACTCTGTGATCCGTGTCCAAGACTGGTGGCTTGAGTTCTCCTTGGAGGAAAAGATCAGGCAACTACCTTAGATTTTGAAAACCAAGTGTTAGACACTTGGAGTCTGAAGGAACTGCCTGTAGACTGGTTTGGCATTAAAAGTGGGCACTGAATCACCTGAGTGAAAAAGCAAAGTGTTTTCATTTCAGTGTGTTGTTGCAGATCCTCATCTGCACTGGCTTTGATTGCAGACTCCCAGATTCCTACCCTAATTAATTTTCCATGTTAGCAATAAATTTCCTCCTGCTGCCTGCTGGGAACTCCAGCCTGTGGAGGAGAATGGCAGACCACAGATTTTAATAATTCACTTCCCAAAACAAAAGATGAAATATTCCAGCTATCCGCTGAAGCAGTTTCCTTCTTGGGGCAGTGTTGAAACTGATTTAATTTCACATGCCTATTAAAAAAAAAAAAAATTAACAAAGGTGGAGACTTAGGTGCTTGTGGATTTGATCTTTAAATTAGAGCTTGAAGCAGTCCATTTGTACTTGACTCTGCTGTTTCATTACCCATTTCACTGCTTCCATAATGTGGGCGGAATATTCCTTCACAAAGCTGAAACTCGCTGTCTTTTCTCAAAGACCCTAATGAAGATAAATTGTGCAGTCAGCAGTTGTTTTCTTTCCAAGAATTCTTCTTCATTTTGCCCTTTGTGGATGGTTCCTGCTACATTAGATATCTTTCTTCCTTTGAGTGCAGTGATCCAAAATGAAGCAAATGAGAGCTACAGGATATGGGAGAGCGCTGCACAACTTGGTTTATAGCCTGCCTAGAGCCACCTTCCCAAAAGCTGGTGTTGGGATCCATGGGAAATGCAGCAGGGCTGCTGCAGGGTGTCTGAATCACCCAGGCTGGAATCCCTTTGTCTGTCACTGCTGTGGACACGAGTGGTATATCAGCACAGCTAGAAGGGCTTTTCATCCATAATTTTTGCACAAGGGAATTCCAGAGTCAGGAGTGGTTCATAGCAGGAACGAGGTGCTTGCATGTCTGGTGGTGTCCTGAAAAGTCAGTCTCTCCAGACCCCCTTTAAGCTTAGGGTGTGTAGGTAGGACTGCATTTCTTCCAGATGGGAAGACAAAACACAGCTGACCCATGACTGAGTTTAAATTCTCATTGGTCCAATATTTTTGGAGTCAAAGCAGTTCTGAGGGAAGATGAAGCTGGCAATATATTGAAATAATTACATTTAGCAGTGAGTTAGGTCATACCTGAAAGAAATGGTCTGAAATCACTGGAACTAAGCTTAGTTATTTGCAGCCTGAATAGTTTCCAGGCCTCGTCTAGTCCAAGACAATAGTGCAAGGAAGTTTCTTTAGTTTGTAATTGAAATGCATTTCTCTCCAAAGGTTGCCAGGCTAGGCTCTATGACAGAGTAGGTTTTATCTGCTAATTAAATTACTCAGAGAGAACCACCATTTCCATTTTGACTTTCCCATAGGATGTGGTTCTCTGGCTTGTCCTGCTGGAGTAGATACTGCACTAGTTAATAAAGACCAGGACTGGATCATTTCTTTTAAATGCCATGAATGAAGCCTGGCCTTTTGCACAAATCCTTGTCACAGCTGCCCTGGGTGCTGTAGGATCCAGACTTCTTTTGTGCCACCCAGATGTGCTAGTGAGATCTAAAGTGTTCTAGCTCAGGATCCTGCCCCCAGCAGCAGCCAGTGTTGGATGGTTGAGGAGCAGCAAGGTCACCCAGGCAGAGGCTGTGTGGTATCTACCTGGCTGTGGCTTCCCAGCTTCTAGCATTCCGATTTATGGACTCCTGGAGAAGGAGGAAGTGCAGCTTAATGCTCCATCCAGATTTACCTTTCACTAGTTTATCTGACAAGTTTTTGGTTTCATTCAGGCTTTTAACCTCAGTATTGCTGGGGAGCAATGAATTTTGTAACTCATTTCTGTAGAAAACTACTCTCCCCTCTTGTAATTTCTATGGATTCCCATTACCTTTTTTTTATTATGAGAAGTAGTAAATAGTAACTCCCTGTCCACCTTCTCTGTGCTACTCATGATTTATAGACAACTGTCAAATTCCTCTTTTTTCCCCGTGGCTGAAAAGTCATGTTCTGTTTACTCTTAGCTCATGCAAACCTATGCCATTCGAAGTGCTGTATAAGCAGTTGTGGTAATTAAAAGAGGTAAAATAATCAGACACCCGGACACAGAGAAGCACTGAGAATTCATGGCTGTAGCTGACAAGATTGGAAGGCGTCTTCAGGCTGAAAATCAGAGCCTTAGTGTGGAGATGGAGGGACCAATAAGGATCTCAAAAAAGGGATTCAGCTCTGAGCTGGAGTTCAGCATCAAGCCATGTGAGAGCCACTCTGCAAATCTCTGCTCTGTTTAAATGCTGAAAAATATTTGTTGCCTGTGCTGAATATAAACAACCAGGCTTTCTGAAATGAGCACCCCAAAAAAAAACCCCACTCTACAGTAACTTGGTTTTTACCTTCCAAGTATCAAAGGCAATGCTGACCCAGGTTCATTCTTTTGGGGAGTTAGGGACTTTGAATCTAAACCCCAAAGACTTGGATGCCACCAATGGACTGTCTGTTCCTGTACCCCAGGAACTGAGAATCAGCTGAAGGGGAATGTTTTTAGGAGCAAAGCTCTTCATACACGAGTCTCAAATTATCTTCAATAGCATGCTCAGCCAAATCTTAAAAAGAATACAAGTACACATTAATTAAGAATTAACATAATTCTGTTCCTTGAGCATGGTGATTATTAAAATATAAACTCAGTGCACATACACTTGAGAGGAAGCTGCTAAATATTTTTTAAAGTCTAATTTTTAGTCACCCTTCATTTATTTTTTGATTAAGAGAGAAGAAAGAAAATGGCACTTGACTTTCTGAAACTTTCCAGTTGCTTCTCAGATACAGCATCAAAAAGTTGCTGAGTGTCCTTAACTGCTGATAGGGCAAATCAGGAATGATTTAGATTTATATGGAAGGCACAGACAAGGGATGACATTTTGAAAAGCACCCAAAGGGCACATTTGTGAAGCTGCTTAGACAACTAAAGGACCGAGAAAATATGCAAAGAGATTTTCAGGCATATGTGCTGGCCATTAATGCAGTTTTCACAGTTGAATTCTGAGAAATTTACATTCTTAGGCGTTGAAATGCTTTTAGAAATCCGACTGTCCTAGTACTACAAATGAGTTTTTAAAAAATAATTCTATTATGGAAGATCCATGTGTCTGGTCACTTCCACCAGTGTCTGGAAAACAGGATTAAACCTTTGCCTTGCCACACCGAGGATAACACCTGAATGCCCTTTGTGTTTTGCAGAATGCCAAAGCCAGCTATGACTTCAGCAGTAATGATCCCTATCCCTACCCCCGCTATACAGATGACTGGTTTAACAGGTAAGTGGGTTTTGGGCAGCCTGCCCTTCACTTTGGTTTGCATAAGAAAATCTGAGTATTTGCTGGTATTTGTGGAATATCTATTTTCTGGTAAATTCAGTGGTCACCAGAACAGACGCTGCACTCTCGTTGTGGCTTGAAAATCAGAGGTTGCTTATGACTAGGTTTTTTAAGGTAACTTCTAAATATCACTGAACAACCATTTTACGGTTTACAAATGAAGTTGCTGCTTTGGACAAGTGTATTTTTTAGATTGTTTGAATAGTTGATAGCTACAAACCCTTTTGTCAGCTTTCCTAGGGCGTTCCAGTACCCCAAACCTGTATGAACTGGTTTTCCATCAACTGTGTCTCGTGCAGTATCGCTGCTAGCTGATTTTGAAGGGAGTAAGCTGGAGAGAGGAAAGACTTTGGTGGGAAAAAGCCTTTCCATTTGACTGTAGGCTAAGAAGGCAGAAAAGCAGCATGGTGTAGAATGATCAGTTTAAAAACAGTTAGATCTTAGTGTTAAGTTGTAAATCATATCTTTTTCACCTTGATTTAAGGGCAGTGTACATGGGTAGCATTTTTGTAGCTGCTGGAGAAGTTAAAGTCCACATACAGTGACTGGGGAGTTACTCTGTTGTGTTTATAAACCTGGAATCACCAGTGCAGCTGTGCTCGTGTTATTTCTCCTGAATACATTGTGATTGTCCAAGACCCATTCTTTCTTCAATATGTTCTGAGCTTGGCTCTGAACTTAGCCAGTTTCCAGCAGGAGCAGGACTGGTCCTCAAGGTATGGTATAAATAAGAGTGGCCCAAAAGAAAAGGCTTCAGACTTTAGAAAGTGTGATTTATTTTTTTTTTTTTATTTTATTTCTGTACAGTGTGTTGTTTTGGGTTTTTTTACATGGAATAGAAATATGGGAGAGTTTTTTACAAAACATGTGTGTCCCAAGTTTTGCATCTGTCCCATGGAAAAGTCCTTTCTGACAGCTCATAGCAAGACATCAATGTAGTCAAGGCTCCAAAGCACTCCTATAAGGTGTGGTTATTACCTGGTGATCTCAGCATCCAGCACCTCTGGATCTTCCCTGAGTTCTCAGGCAGGTTCTAGCTTGGATTTGCAAAAACTGTTTCAGGATTTTTTTTTCAGTGAAATTTCCAAATGTCTTCTAGGCAGATGTTTTGCCAGTATTTATGTAACAGCAGTGCTGGGGATTTGAAAACATTTAAAGGTTTCAGGGCTCAGTCTTAGCGCTTATCAAAAAATATTTCAGGCCTATTTGATGTGGTTTTCATCTCTAACTTAGGATGACAGCAGGGCCTTCGAGTTTTGGATGGTTTTTTTTGTTGTTGTTTTTGTGTGTAAAGAAATCAACTGTGGTTCTGTCAGAGTGACACAACAAAGAAGCAGCTGTGCTTCCACCTCAAACACAGGGCTCCTGGAATGGATCAAACAGACTTAAGAGCTGCGATGTCCTGCTTTGTAGTCCTGCCATTTTTCAGCCAAAGCAAGATCCCAATGAGATTTCTCCTTCATTTTGGGAAAGGACATCTAACACTTTTAAAGTAGTATGAATCCCATTAGTGAATAGAAAGTCAGAGAAAGATTAGGGCTCTAATTTGTGAAGGTCTGCTGCCTTTCTGGCTTTATTTATGCAAAGGATCTTTATAGGAAAAAGATAGCACTTAGCTGTGGAGAGGAGGAAAATTAAATTTACTTTTAGTGGGTAATGGTAGTTTCTGTCATTTTCAGTGTGGAACTGCATAAAACTAAGTGTGTTCTGCCAAGCCCCATTAACACTGATTGTGCTGCTGTCAAGTATTTTATAGTGGGGCCCAGTTTACAGTCCTCACCTGTTCTGCAAAGTGGTCCTGGAGGGAGAGTCGCCTCCTAAAGCCTCTCCAGACAGACCTCAAGCATCCTGGATGTGGCAGAGGTTTATGGTCTCTGGTCCCAGGTGCCTCTGGCTAACTTCAGACACTCAAGTGAAGAATTGAAGGTGAGGAACATGGTCGCTTGTGACCTGAACTGTAGCAATTGAGAACATGGTTCAAGTTTTCAGGCAACTGCAACACTTTCTTCTGTTTCTGGAGGGAATGGGGAGCTCAATCAGCAAGGTAGGAGGAGGAAAGCAATGGAAAAGTTGCTCTGCAGGTTTCCTTCTCTAGTCTTTGGGGGGAAAAAAGAAATTGATACCTAGGATATATGGCATTTTTTGCCAATGAACCTCTGTCGTGATGGGATGCTCCATCCCAGGAAGTGTTCAAAGCCAGGTTGGATGGGGCCCTGAGCAGCCTGATCCAGTGGGTGGCATCCCTGCCCATCGTAGGGAGATTGGAACTAGATGATCTTTAAGGTCCCTTCCAACCCAAACCATTCTATGATTCTATGAACCTTGAGATTTCTTTCGTGAGGCAGAGAATTTTCTGCCTTGCAAGGAAAGTCACAGGAGTACCACACTCAGTGTAGCATCCCTTTCCTGCCTTCACAATATAAGAAGGCTTTAAGATGCAAGATTTCTTGTTTCCTGCAGGTTAAGATGCAAACCAGCACGCCATATCCAGCTGTTCAGGAGCAGTTGTGATGTTTTTCTCAGAGTGTTTCTTTGCTATGCAGTTAATCAAGCTCTTTTACCCCTATATAAGCTATTGCCATGACTTCTGACTGCTGAATTATTACTGGTAGGTTACAACTGTCTACTCTGTCAGTCTGTCCATGTGTGTGGCTGGACAGGGGCATCACAGGGAGTGACTGCACAGAAAAGCTGTTCAGAGGAACCTGCAATAAAGGCTCCATTTTGCTCTTGTTTGCAGTCAGTGATGCGTCTCCGTTGAATTTTATGCATGCAGGAGATTCAGACTCAAAATAGGATAGTGTAATATCCCTTTTTCCACGAAGAATACATTTCTGTGTGAGCAATCCGAGTCATTTGTGGAACAAGAAGCAGAGGACTGATCACCAAGGGGCTTTTGTGAGCTGCCAGCTGCATGTGCAAAATGTCATTAGACTTTAAGGAAAAATGGGAGTTTTTGCATGGAGTATTTCATTAATCACAGCTGCTCTGCCTGTAAGCACAGATTCTCCTTCCATTTGGTGTTTTTTAAGGTTGCTGGAGGCACTTTGGTCTTTCCATCTAACAGCCAGTGGCCTAGGAAACCAGGCTTGGGTGGGTTTTGGAAGGGGAGAGCGTGGTGCCTCAGACAGGGAATGTCAGCCAGAAAGCAGAGGCACATGAATGTCTGGGCAGACAAGGGAGTTGTTCCTGTGCTTATTGTACTCACTGCTTGGCTGTTCACACCCAGAGCTTGGGGACCAAGCCAGGAGTGGGGACACCGGGGCAGAGCTGTGTTTGAGCCTGGGGAACCGTGAAAGAACGCAAATCAAGCAGCCCCACAGCACTCAGAGTGACTTTTAGGAAACACTTTGGGAACTGCCTGTGGTTTTGAACACCCTCTCCTCCTGAACCACGTTCAGCACCTCGGCATGTACCACGTTGTGCAGTGTGGATTTACCCACAGGGATCAGTGGCAGCTTGGCCTTTCTGTATTGCCCTGTGATTTCTTGTTGTGAGCATGCAGAAGGCACAACTTGGGCTCCCCATCCCAGACCACTGAGAGTACAAATTTCTGCCCTGATGTAAATAACCAATAGTTATTTCCACTCCTGTGGCCTTTGTATTCTGTATATTCTCTCACTCAGATAAGAGTTAGCAGGGCAAAATTTATTGACTGCCTTGGAAACCCATATTCTTCAGAGGTAGAAATGTCTTTCACTAATTATGATCCAAACTGAAGTAGGGGAACACTTTCCCTTCTGAAACCCTCAAATGCTCAGAAGCTGACAATGTCACGTGAGTAAAAAGGGGTTGGAATTTGCTCCACAAAGGTGTTCCCTTGAGCTCTGCACATTTAAGTGCTGCCCAGTGCAAGCAGCTGAAGTGGTCAGGATAGTCAGATGGTCCCAGCTATTGAGGCTGCAGCTCTGCATAGCCCTCCCCTGCTGAAGTTAGGATGGAGGGGTCCTGTCCTTTGCTGTCTGCAGAAGCATTTCAAAGCAGATGAAATGGGAGCAGCACAATGAAAATCTGTGTCACCTCTGACACTTTTCAAACAATATGTCAATAGAAGGGCACACACAACATCATTGGCGCAGTGGATTTCAGAAATGGTAGTTATCAAAGACAAAGGAGAGTGAAATTTTCTTAACTGGTACAGATATTTTATTTAAATGCCAAAAGAAAAACTGTTTTTGAATTGAATCCTCTTCTCCCATGTTATTTTTTCATGACTGTTCGTGTAAAATGTCTTTGCTTATATAAAGTTTATGGAAAACTTCCTCTACTTGCAAATATATTTCTTGCTCCACATGCTAATAGATGGTTTACCTTTGAAATGGCTTGTTCAAAAGTGAAAATACCCTTAATTGTTTTCTATCCCCTTGTTTCAAACATGGAAATAATAGGAGAGGTAAACACCGTAGAGAAAGGTTGTGATTTGTACCCATGACATAGAAACCACAATTGGTTTATCGATGATACATGAACAGCAAATAGTGCTAAGTTGGAAAAATCTGCTATTTGCCATTAATAATTCAATCAAATGCATTTCCACTAACTTATATGTGCTTATGTGTTTTTTTTTTTTTCTCTAGTCAGCAGCATGGTATTGAAACTTTGAGCTGCTGGAACAGGCCTGCTTGCAATCTCCATCATATGGGCCAGTGTGATGGGGAGGCCGGGTGGGGGAGAGGACCTTCTGTTAAAACCTTTTCACCAGGAAGGTCCTGATAAAAATGTTCTGTCTGTGAGAGAAAGAGCTCACCTGACAGCATCACTAATTTTTTGCACCCCAGCATCAGTCAAGCCAATTTTTAACAAAGCCATTTATTCTGCTCTGTGGCTTGCAGCTACCCCACAGGTGACTAGGTAATGAATGCCTAGCAACAGTGTGGCTTTTTCACGCTTCCTTGAACAAGGGCACGAGGAAAAATCTGCTTGATTGTTGAAAGAAATTTCTGCACCTGCTGAATAAGAAATCCGTGTTGCTGTCCTCTTTGTAAAAGGAACTTAGTTGAGATCTTCAGTCTTTCCTGATCAAGACACTGTGTAAATTCAAGACCAGTCATTTTCTTTCACTGAACTGCTTTTAAAAACATATTCTTCCAGTACAGACGGAAAAAGTAGGTGTTGCTTCTCACCCCTTTATTAATGTTACTCTTACCTTTGCCAGAGGTGCTTAAAGGGATGGAGAGAGAGAGAAAAAAATGCTTAATTCTGCTGCCTCCCAGTGTGGTCCATCTGATACCCAGCATAGCCTTTTCAATACAGCACTGTTAATTGCATGAATCCTTAACTTGCTATGGGAGCAATGCCAATTTTAATGCACAGAGTAGATTGACGTGAGCAGTAGGATGGTTTCATGTTGATTCAACATTTTGAACTTAAAAAAAACCCTGACAGCAGCACAGGTTTCACTAGTTTCTCTGCTGCGCTGCTTTTTAAAAACTACGTTGTGTTACCCGTACTTATCTTCCCTGCAGTTTAACTTCTCTGATGAATTAAGAGAAAGAAATATGCAGTCTGCCTCCCTGCAGGACTGTCTCAGAGTCACTGTCAGTTAAAGGGTCTCTGTAAAGCCCTTCAGAGACACCAGGTGTTTTTGAAATGCCGTATGTCAGGCCAAGCCTGGACCTCTGTGTCAGAGCAGAGACACTTTCCACTAGAGCAGAAAGAACTAGTGCCATGAGTTGCCAGCTGGCGCACCTTGGCAGCTCCTCTGGGAATTAGGCACTGGAGCAGAGGGATGCACCTGCTTTTAGGTGTGACAGCTTTTGGCCTGGTCAGCCAGCTCACAGCTCTGCTGCTGGGGAGTGCAGTGAGCGTTTTGGCTCCCTTCTGCTATTCCAGCTTGATATAGCACCCACCCCTTCCCTTAGCATTTCTTTTGTGGGCAGGGATACGTTCCTTGACATGTTCAAGTAGCAAAAGGTTAATCAGTCTTTGTTCTGTAGGATTCAAAGTAATGAGCATCATGCTGTCAAGCCACAAAAATAAAGGAATTAATATTGATCTTATGTTTACACTGCTCTGTCAGGGGCCTGTTTCTGCTGACTAGTAGCTGGTAACAAGGGAGAACTTCTTGGACAGAGCTAAAAAGAAAAGGTCTGTATAACTTTGCAGCTTAAATGCAGTGTCAGTATGCATGTTAACCTCAGAGCAAGCATCGCTCATCCAGCCAGAGGGGAAGCTGGATGTCTCCTGCTTCAGGAAGGAGTGAGCTCATCCAGGTATCCATGGAATGGTTTTCCTCTGCAGTGCTGGGAGCTGACTGAGGCAAAACGAGCTCGCGTTGATGCAGCTCAATCCAGAACATGCCTTGAGCTGGGGCTCACGTGGTCTCTCTGTGTTCCCTTTCGCAGCCACGGGACAAGGTGTGCGGGAGAGGTGTCTGCTGCTGCCAACAACAACATCTGCGGCGTGGGAGTTGCCTACAACTCCAAGGTGGCAGGTACGGTCGCAGTTCAAGGTGTAAGCGGTTGCTGTGCCTCGGGCAGAGCTTCTCCTGCAGAGACAGGGAGCGTTGCCCAGGACAGGGCTGCAGGTTGGCACCAGCCCATGTGTTTATTACTTTTCACAGCAGCTGGGGAGAGGAATTTCTCCACGGCTTTGCCTTTTCAATCAAGGGCCTTATATAGCCCCTTTAATAACTTTGCAAAGGAACAGTTCTGCTCCTTCATGTGCCAGCTCCTGTTGGCACACTGATTTTCGATGCTTCTTCCCCGCGTAGCTGCGGAGTCATCTGTGGCAAATCTCATTTTGCAGGAGGTAAAGTATAAATTCCTGCTGCACTCAGGAACTATTTGAAAACGCAAATCTCACGCTTTAGGCTTTCACAGGGCAGAGCCTGCAGTGCTGTAAATCTCGGTGGTCGTTGGTTTCCTCTGCTTTAACAGCAATGCAGAGTGGTAGGAGCAGATGCAGAGGATGAAATGGGTGGTACCCAGCATTCACACCTTGGGTGTGTTGGGTGTTTTTACTTCTAACAAGCTCTTCTCTGTGCAGATAGACTGAACACAGTGCTTGGAGCGAGTTAGGCTTTTGGACACCGTGTGTCAGTTTAGTTTAATCTGAAGGCATCCAGTTTTCCCACTCTAAGACTGTTCCATGTTGAGAATGGAGCCACAGCAAGCAGAGGTGGATGCTTATGAATTTCATATAAATTCCCCTGATCCACACCAGGACACCAGTGTGGATGCACCCATTGCATACACAGCTCTGCTCTGCTTGGCCAGTCCTTGTTCCACTGCACTGTTGGGACAGTCTGGGGAAGGCTACATTTCATCTGTCACCTACACCATGGAAAGCTGCATCTCCATTGTAGAAAGACACCAAGCAATGTTTGCTAAGCTGCGACCCAGGAAATATCATTGAAAGTTAGCAATCAGCCAGGCAGGTCTAGTGCATGTCTCCCTTCTTCAGTAATGGTAACATCCCCTCCAGGGATGGGACATTCCACAAAACTTATGTTCAGGCAATAGCTACTCTCAGAGGAATGTGATTTGAGGCATGGGATTTTGGCTGGACCTCATCCATATTATTCACTTAACTGTATAATTTCAAGTTGGGTGCTTCAAAATCAAGAGGTGAAGACTTACTCTGATGACCAGCAGCCTACAAATAATCTTTTATACTTGCCCACTTCACAGCAAAATCCCCACAGGATTTTGGAAGTGCCAGCCAACCTTCCCTGCCTGAGAACAGTGTGCACCTGCAGCACCACCGTGTGGTCCAGGGGGATGTGGAAGTCCATGAGAGCTGAGAGTCTGCTGTTGTCATGGTTCAGGGTCCATGTTTGCAGGTGGAACTGGAAGTTGGTGGCCAAGGATCTGGAGTATCACTTGTTTTTCTTCTTGTACCTTTTTTTTTTGCCCTGAAGACGGCTTGGCTCCTCCTGTTGTTCCCCCACCTCCCCAGGGTCAATAATTAATTATGTTGTTTTGGTGCAGATGTGCATTTTACATGTACATGAAGGGATTTCTCAAACATTGAATTTGACTTCATAATTTCCAGCTTGAAGTAAGAGATCAGGAACATGCAGCTTTGGTCTGGTTTCTGTTTGAAGTTTACACCACTTTTTTCCAGCCACATATTTGGCACACGGGTTTTGTATTGAATGCAGTAAAACAACTGGTTTCTAAATCAGGATCCTCACCACCATTCATACTCTTTGGCTCTGAGCTGTTGGTTTCTGTCCTATCTGCTTCCTAAACTGTTGGGAAAAACTGAGCTTCAACTCAAGGCTACAAGTGACAGTTGGAATGAGACCCTGGTTAGTCAGGTCTCATCCAGAGGCCACTGACAGCTTGGCTCTTGGTGAACCTCTCCTATGTGTGGGGCATGATGGATGTCAGGGCTTGCAGTGCTGTCTGTCACACTCTGGCTTCTTTAGAGCCAACACTTGGAGGTTTTGTGAAGCTGTCATGTCCTAAGATTGTATCATTGAAGCTCTTAACTCCTCCTGCAGTATGGGTTAAAGTAAGCAGGTTTTAGTTTGCTTTTTTCCTCCAAATACTGGCTGTGTTTTGCTATTGCATCTGCATGTTGACACAATGATATTTTTCCAGGAAATTGCTGTGTAGTGTGTTTCCCTTCCCTGATTAAATTCTGGAGAGCCACCAAAATAAATAGAAAAATTACTTGAAAAACTAATGACCTGTCAACACAAAACTGAGTATTAATTAGATGGGGGGAGGGGGGGAGGGGGCTTACTCTTTTTCCTTAGTTGTTACAAAATACTATTTTACATACCATTAATATTATTTAAATGCTGACAGTTTCTGAGATTGCTGAATACTAGTATCTTTAAAGCTCTCTCCAACAGTAGATGGAAAACACTGTGTAATTAGAAAGCCAACAATAGAGTGCTTTCTCTTTCTGGGCCACGCTGCCTTGCTGTGGCTGGGTGTTTAATGCTGGCATCCTGCTGGGTAAGCACTCCCTGGTGAAATGGGAACAGCGAGTTTGGAATTACTGAGTGAGTGAAACTGCCAGTGAATTAAAATACCTGTAACCAGGGGCCTTCTGCAGGTGCTGATTTCATCCCGTGCTGGGCAATGCATAATTCACGTTTATGTTGATTAAATCTACAGGCATTCGGATGCTCGACCAGCCATTTATGACAGACATTATTGAGGCTTCCTCCATCAGTCATATGCCTCAAGTCATAGATATATACAGTGCCAGCTGGGGACCAACTGATAATGGGAAGACTGTGGATGGACCTAGAGAGCTGACACTGCAAGCCATGGCAGATGGCGTGAACAAGGTATCAGTCATGTCACTAATCTGGGTGCTGGGGCAGAATGGTGTGTACACGCTCGCGCCGAAACCAGTGACTTGGGAACGTGGTGCGGTTGTGGAAATTATTCCAACTTTCAGCATATTTCAGTGTTAAATGATGTTCTCTCTGCAATATTTTGGCAATATTTTGGCATTGCTTTTATTGTGTAGTCTCAGCATACTGTGTTTCTCCCTAGTCTGCTTACACATGCTTTTCATATGCCAACACAGTCAAAAAGGAAGAGCCTGATCCTGTAAATATTCCCTGTGTTGAAACGTGCCAGCTGTGCTGCTGATGCCACATTGTCTCTTTTGGAGTGTTAGCAATTTAATTATTGTTTTGGATTTGGAATGTCTTCGAGGTCACTCATATAAGGTCAGTAATATAGCTGTGATTGAATACAGCTGTTCAGATGTCCATGGAGCAGCATCATTTCCCAGGAGCAGGAGCCTCCTTCTTTATTCCCACCTTTCCACCTCCTTCTAAGAGCAGTTTGTGGTCTTTGTAAAAGACGCTCAGTATCATCCTGCAATCTGCTTAACCTGTACACTGTTGGAAGGTTGGGGAAGATTTGTGCCACAACTCAAAAAGAAAACAAATCAGCCCAAAACAAACAAGCCAACCTTCCATGGCTTTGTCTCCACCTCTTCAGTGTCATGCACCTTCTCCTGCTGCTGTAGGGAATGAGCCTCCTCCCCTTCGCTAATTATAGATGTGTTCCCATATGGACAAGATGGGAAATTCCCCAGAACATCTGGGGTGGTTTTGTTTGGGAGCCCCACAATTACTCATTTTTGCATCCAAATTATTTCTTCCTCTTACTGGTGCCAGTTTCTCCCACTCTTCATCACCACCTGGTTACGAGCACCCCATTCAGTTTCCCATGTTTTGTGACATGATAATTAAATCCAGTGCTGTGGTAAGTAGTGAAGCAACTGAAGCCTTCTGAAATTCTGAGCCTCAAATGTTTTGCCTGTAACAGAGGGATCATAGTCATCTCCATACTCTGTCCCATAAAAGTGGCAATAGACCACAATAACGCAGGAAGACTTGTCACAAATTCCTCCTGAGTCTGCTCAGTTTTGTAGAATGAACTCTACAAACCTCTGATGAGCTCAGAGTCCCACTGAACATCTTGCATAAGTTGTGTTTCTTCTTGGGACTTTCATTTAGCTAGTGTTTCCGTAAAGATCCCTTTAAATACTTTGGTCTTGAGGAGGATCTTTCTTAGGTATGTGACAGTTTTAGCAACACCTTGATCTCTTATAGTTACATGATCTTTCTTCCACTAATGTTGGTTGGAGCAGACATGTACTCTGAAAATAGAAAAAAATTCCATTTAATTTTTGTGGTGTTCTCCTCATATGCAGAACTTGTCTAAAAGTTAGCAGAAAAGACAATAATGACCCTGGCAGAGGAATGCAAACTGAACTGAATAGAGTTATTTTGCCCTCCAAGAGAAGCAGATTTTAAATTGTAGTCATGGGCTTTTTGCAGTTTGGTATGTAAAAGATCTTTCAATTAACTTGCTGTCCTGTCACCCTATGCTTTAGTTTGTGGAGTTATACTGGAATTAACCTCTTTGAATGTTAAGTATCAGAGAAGGGATTTTCCCCTTCTGTTTTATTGCCTGGTTGTAGTCCCATACCTGGAGTCTTGGGCATATTACTTTTTTAATGTCTTGCCCTCAGGAGTGTTTGTGATTCTCTTCAAGAAATAATTTGCAATATTAAGATCAGAAGGGGCTCTGAGATCACTTGGGTTGAGCGTTTGAGAAGGAGAGGGAACAGTGACAGTGAGCTGTGCTCTGGCAAGAGTTGCTCTCATGCTTTACCAGGAGACATAAAATTAGCAGGAGAGCCTGCATTAGGGAACAAGTCGTGTCAGCTGTTGCAGAATTAGGAGGAATGATACTGCATTCTACCTAATAAAATATTGTTGTCCAGGAACAATTACGCTTAATCTTACAGTGGCAGTATCCCAGCTATCTCCTGGTAATACCTGCACAGAAGAAGAGACAGCTCCACCCCAAATAACTCCCTTTATATCGTGTTCATAGCTTTATCTACCCTTATTTTGCTCATTACATTTCCTGTCATAGAATGTTTTTTGGGGTATAGTTTGTTCTGATCTCTTTCTGTGGAGAGCCAGATTTTCTAGAGATATTTCAAGCTGTCAGTGGTTGCTGGGTATTCTCCCTGGTGCTTTGAAAAACACACTACACACTTCGCTGCATGTAAAGGAAGACTAACAAGCCTTTGATATAATACCCCTTTACCTAATTTAGGTCTGTAATATATGCATCAAATTCTCTATTGACTGTACAAATGTAAATCTAACTTATGATAATTTTTCAGAGCAACCTCCCTGTTTATTAAAAAGGAGCTTTTATAAACTGAGACAAATAAATGTAGGAATTCTTCTTATCAGCCTAGAGCTGATTCTCACCAGAGTGATGGTTCACGAATTAATGATGAAGCTGAAATATTGGCAGGGAGGAAGCAACATGCTGAGAATAAAAATGTGTTCTTAAACTAAAAGCAATGCTTCCAAATGTCCTAGAAGGCAATGCAGGATTAATATCCTTGCTGCTAATGCAGCAAACTAGAAATCAGTGAGTAGGAATGATACCCAGTTCTTACAGGGAACATGCAGTTAACTGGCTTGACAAACACGAGTAACATTGACCTTGTTGCCATCACACTTGGGGGCCTGACTTGAGGAGAAACAAGAGTCTCATCCCCCCAAACTCCGGTCCACTGTCGTGTCCTTTAGAAGTCCTTCCAGAGCTGCTGAGATGTGGGGGTAACTTGTCACCTGACAATGACAAGATGCAGAAACTGTGAAACTTCTAGTTTATGTCTGTTTTTATGGCTTCAAGCCATGCAGCCATAACCAGGTGGCTTAGCGCTATGTGTCTCCTACATCTGATATATCTTCTCCTAGTTGAAGTTGTCCCTGCTCATTGCAATGGGGGCTGGACCAAATGACCCTTAAAAGGTCCCTCCCAACCCAAACTATTCTCTGATTCTATTTTCTTACCTTTCCTCTTTCATTACCCAGTCTTGACACGTGTTAAGCTCATTCTTACCTTCTGTCTTAATCATGTCTTCACTTTGTTGTGCTGTTTGCTTGGAAGTTAAATAGCATGAATAGAGGCAGCACTAAAATAGCATAATTAAGGAGAGCAAAATCTGTCCATCACACTGGCAACTCCTTTATGAGCTCTTTTATTAACTGCATTTCTAAGGCTGAACACAAAAGGGGTGGTGTGTGTGTGTCTGTGAAGTTGGTGTCAGTGTTAACACATGTAATCAGAAGGTATTAGGAAAGGGAACCAAGCTGCTTTTTGTTATGAAGACACAATCCCACTCATTTTTCAGTGCAATCTGGCTTCACTGTGTTATCTCATATCATTTGCTCAGGGACAGGAGTCAGCAGCATGACCGGGGCACTGAGTAGTGGTAGTTGCACTGCAAAGATAAATGAGCTCACAGCTGAATTAGCTGGTGCTTGAGAGTAGGTATTGGAAAAGTTTCTTGCACACAAACATCCACAGGAGGTGGCAATTACTGGCACTGGTCTAACAGAGATGAACACTCTTACCTAATGCAGATTCCAGCTGCTAGAAGAGACACAGTTGAGATGTAACTGGTAAGGAGACCTAATACAACTCGTGGTTTTTAAAGATTAGTTGAAACTTGTGAGTACCCACTGGCTTCCTAACGAGGGGATCTTGCAGTTGCTGTGTGTACAGTCTGACTGTGTGCTTTACATATCCATTGTCTGAGCTGGGCTTACCCCCTTTGAGGGCTTGACAGCTTTGAGAGGGAGGTAGAGATGGTAGATGGAAATCCTGGGACAGCACATCTCTCTTAAATAGAGACTTTTAGATTGTTAGTTCTTTGCATCCAGAATTGTATCACCTGTCATCTTAAACAGGAAAAGGCAGCTTAGGTTAAGGACTAATTCCACTCATGTTTTATGGTACATCCTGCCCTTAGTGCAGTGGCCCGTAAACATTTCTTATTTGCCATTTCGTGAGTCCAGTTCTTTCCAGCTTCACTTCTTGGAATTTAAGGCAATAAAAAGAAGTAATCAGCTAAGCTGGTTTCTATCTATTGAATTTTTATGATGTTGGCTTTTATATTAGTAGTTTGTGAGGGATTGCTCATGGACGGAATTAATTCCTTGAGACTTCACAGAATATATGAGACATGATCCCTTCGTGCTTGTGCTGGTGAAAACGTTATTGCTTCCATAATATGGTTCTACTGAAGAAAATGCTGCCCAAGTACAAATTGCCAGGGGAGCAGTATTTAGAATTTATAGTCTCATCATGGCTTTGTAATTGGGCTCACCAATGAAAGAAGAAAGGACAATGCTAAAAATGAAAGGAAATATTTCTCATTTGCCTCTCTCCAAGGACACAGACATTGTGTTATTGTACTTTAAAATATGCTGAAGATAGCACATTAATGAAGTATATGCAGTTAGATACCTCTAACATCGTTTTATTTGCTCAACAGCCAAATGAGGACATGGAAATTAGTTTATGATGTGGTAACCATCTGATTACTCCATTTCTGAGTAAGCCCAATGATCTTCTTTATGACTTTGGAACCCTTTACTATCATATTACCATTGTGTCTGAAATATGCATTATAATTCCATGCCTTGTCTTATTTACGTAAGATAAAATCCAACCTTATTAAAACCCCATGCAAGTTTGTTGTGTCTGCTTGGAATTCTGAACCCTGTTCATCTGACAGGGCTGTTTTCAGGCTTTTGTAGCACAGCATGATGAGCTTTTCCAGCCTGGGGGCAGGATGAGTGACTTTTGACTGAGTGCATGACCCAGGTCTGGAGATCAGTCCGTGTGTGTCTGCTTTCCTGGCATAGCTCAGGGAGTGGGCATGTGGCTCTTAGGATGGATTGGAGGCAAATCTCAAGCATCACTGACGTCTGTTGTGAGTGTGGCTTCCTCAGGGATGCCTTGGTCAGCTGAGGACTTGGTTGTTGTGAGTTTGGGCTTTGTACGGGCCTGTCACAGGGTTAAATTATTGCCCTTCACAGAGACTCAGATGACTGTCACATAAAGAGCAGAAAGCTGCTGTATCAATAGGTTGGGCCAAGTGACAAGGTCTGTAAGCTCCAAATGTAAATATTTTCTTTATTGATGTGTAAATTACTGGGTTCTAAGGAGGCAAGGCAATAATGTAGCCCCAAAATACAGACTTTGCTGACTCCAGGAGTGTTTTTTTTGCCTAACCTCTGTGCCACAGCTCGGCAGATGCGTGCTTTAGCTTCCCAGAAAAGCTGATTCTGTAAGTTGGGAACCTTTGCACAGTGCTACCAAGTGAAGGTGTGAGGCCAGGGTTTCATCACACCAGTTGGGAGCTGTGGGTAAGGAAACCAGCTTGGACACTGGTAGAAAGTAAATTGGGTGTTTAGAGTTTTTTCTCAGTGACAATATAGTTCAGAAATACTGAGAAGAGGATGAGGTGGATGTTCTTTCAAATATTATTGGTACCAGAATTGGGCCTGTGGAATTGTTGGACTAGAGTAATGCATTATCACTTGGGGTACACAGCCCAGCTTCCAACAAAAAAGGAATGACTAATTAAAAGGGTTTGCCTCAGCATTTTCAAAGTTCCCTCCCCATTTCCATGCTAGACTGAACCCTAATTGAAACCTAATGCTGCCTCTCTTCACCAAAAGTGTAATTTTCCATTCATTTCTCTTGGCTAAGAGAAGTCCATCCAATTTCAACGATAATTTAGATGTAGAAAATGGCTCAAGCATTATGTTTTAGCCAAAGGAGGTCTTGAAAGTTACACAATTAATTGTGGGTTGATGGTTGTGAGTTCAATCCTCTTCTGTGACCAAGACTGAAATAAGTTACATAAAGCCTTTTGTTAGGGTTTGCAAATTATAGAGCTCAGTTTTTTTGAGAATCTCATATGCAACAGTCTTTGGACTTGGGTGATTATTACTTCACCCAAATAGCTTCAGAAATCTGTTAGGAGGAACTGCAGCCGGTTATTGAAGACAGCAAAATGGGAAAGGCACAAAACCAGGAGAAGCGTGACTGAAACATGTTTCCAAGTGACAATTGCCCTCTACAGAGCAGCCAAGTGTGGGGCTGAGCTTTTGCTCCTGCCAAAATGGTCTTTCCTCCTTCTCCATTGAAAGCTGGAAGGAAGGTTAGGCAGGCCTTCAGCAGCGGTGAATTTGAGGAGGATAAGCCATCTATTCCTTCTCTGCTGAACTCCACATCCTGTGATTGTGCTGGGCTTTTCCAGGCACACAGATCAGCAGCTCCAGGCTTTCAGAATGGGCTGGATGTGGGAGAAGTGCTAAGGCTCATCTGTCTCCCTGGACGTGTGTGGTGGCAAACTTTGGCAATCCAAATAGGTTCCCTGCTTAAAACTCTGGTGTCTGTAAGGTGAAATTGAGATTGCTTGGCTGGTCTCAGACAGATTTTGCTGTCGGTTTTAACAGCACCCAAGAAAAAGGGGCAAAGGGCTCCATCCGGGAAGCCACAGGCTACCAGATTGCTCTTGGCAAATCAGCCTGGCAGCTGGAGGAGCCAGGAGAGCGAGGGCTCGTGTCAGGGATGCAGGAACACGCAGGCAGGCTCCAGAAAAACCTAGAAGTGTGAAAAACGAGCAGCAGTTTGGAGATGCCAAGGACTTGCTGACTCCAGCTGGCTTGTGCCATGTAGTCACACTGATGGTGCACAGGAGGTGTGGGGAGACCAAGGTCTCTGTGTAGTCTCCTGGAAGTCTTGGGAGCCCAGTCCAGGGCTCCCCACCAGGTCATGACAGTGGGAAAATGGTCCCACAGCTCTTCCAGTCCATCCTTGCCTTGGTGTGTCCCAGCCTGGGGACACGATGGTGATTTGTGTTGCCTGCCTGGGCTGCAAACTACACTTTCTGCAATAATTAGCAATCGTTACTGAAGGATGCAGTTTTTAATTACAAAACATGTAAGGATTTTCAAATCATTCAGTCATGAAGAGAAAAGAATGCTTTTTTTCAGAGGAAAATACAGTCAAAATTAACAGGGGATGGAAACTGAGTCCTATTCATAAGTCAGTAGGACCCACGACAAATGTGTGAAGAAGCTGTGGAATTTTTGAGTTTGCTGGAAAACCAGCCTACCTCTCACCACAGCTGGCACATAAATTGCTATTAAATTATATAGAAGGTGCTGAAACACTTCTATTTTCTTAGGAGGAAGAATTACAAAATAGCTATCATATGTCTCGCAAAAAGAAGGATGCTTATAAAATAATATGTGCTTTGAATTTGTTACAGGAAGCAATTTTCAGTTGTGTAATTCTCGCCCCCCCCAACCCCCCCCAAATGGGCTCCATCTTCATTTGCTTCCATAGAAATAGTTCATAAACATCAGCAAACCATTTGGCCATCCTTATCCTGAAATACCTTTTGACTGCACCTAAAAAAATGAGTCTTCACAGTCAGGTGCTGCTTCTTTTTCTTCTTGCCCTGCTCCCATCTGCTTGCTGGTGTCCTGATTCTGTCTTTTCCTTGTACTTGGCTTTTCAGGGCACGAGCCTGTTCTGTTATTGGTAGAAAACTGTTAATTGTGATCTATGACTGAAGGATTAGGCCAAAGCCAAAGGGCATGAGAAACATACTGTAGGAGCTATTGCACAAGCCATGCCAGGTCAGAGACCCAGATGTTACTCACATGGGAGTTTGCCAGGCTTGATGGGAGAGGTCAGGGAAGCTGGAGGAGATTTATTTATCAAATACCACCCATTTTTCTCTGGAAAGCATGAACCAGCAGTCAAAACTTTGGGAAACACTGACTCAGGCATTAGCCCATCAAGCATGATGAATGAACACATTAGCAAGGAGGAAAAAAAAACCTAGTTCAAGATATGCCTGAAGTTACATAAAGTGAAATACAGTGTAGTTCCCTGCCAGCTCACTTTTGCAAGGTAGTTTGGTGAGGAAGTCTTCCTGGGATTATGCTCTTGTGGAAGACGAGAAAAGGAGTAAAAAAAAGTTCTCAGGGATATTTTTTGCTGGTAGCGCAACATCCCACAAAGGAAACTGGAAATAGAACACCTGCTGTTTTCTCAAGGAATGCTTCTCAGGAACTGTCTATGAGTTCCTGAGCATGTAACCTTGCCCAGGATTTAATTCTGGTTTAGTCTGAGTTGAGAGGTGGGCCTCTCTCGGGCTAGTGCTAAATACACCAAGTTCCATTTTCAGCTCTAAGTGAGATACACCTTCAGATGGCTCAGAAGGGCGAGTGCCAGGCTGTGCGTCACTTTTGAGGGAAATGAGCAGGTTTCTAAGGATTCTGATGGAAAGATATTCTTTAAAATGTGCCTTACTATGTTGCTGGTGTTCTGTCTCTTTCCTGTCTCTTCCTTCAGGCTCCCTCTGGTGTTTGCAGTGTATGTCACTACTGCCTTCTCCGGTCCTATTTTTGGTCCAAATGTACAGCAGCCTGAGTGACACCTCTGAAGTTTTTTAGGTTCATGTAAGGTTGAGATGCAAATAAGAGGTTTCAGCATGCTTTAAATATCATGCCTAGTTGACCTAATGGGTTTTGTTTTCTGGTTTATCATAGTTGGGTTGAAAGAGACCTTAAAGGCTATCTAGTTCCAAACACCTGCCCCAGCCATGAGCAGGGATGCCACCCATTAGATCAGGACTAGATCAGTTTAGGCTACTGGCATCCAGAGAACTGAAAATTCTCTTCCCCTGAAGCTGTATTTTTCTGCCAGGGAACTTACATGATGCCTGAGAACACTGCAAACCGTCCCACTGCTGCGGGTCCGACTGTGGGATATCTGAGCAGCATCATTGCAAATAGTGCACTTGGGCTGCTCTCAGTTTCTTCCATTAGTGTTTGCTCCTCTTTCCAGTCTTGGCTGGGAAGGACAGGCAATTGAAATTAGAGTATTATGAAGTGAATTATGGGTTTTAACACTAAGCCTCACTTGTGGATGTGACTCCCATGAAAGTGATATCTTGAGGCCATTCTCAAGTTACAGTAATGATGTGAATAAAACCTGCCCCAGAGTTCAGCTCCTCTGTGAATTCCCCTTGCTCCACACCAGCACTCTGCTACATCCATTTTCTGTCATTCTGCCACAAATCCCATCCGTGGGGTAAAACATTTGGCAGCACAGAACAATCCTGGCAAGCAGAGCCAAGTCTGTTTCTCTGTGCTGGGCACTGCAGAGGTTCACTTTTTGTTAGCAGCTTTGGCGAATTTCTCACATGAAACTGAAGTGTTTCCTCTCCCTATAAAATGCCTGGAAGGAAAAGGTTGTTTAAGAGTGGATCTGTATATGCCAGAGATCCTGTTCCTGCCACCAGCAGCCACCTGCCATCTGCATTGGCCTGCTGCCTGCTTTTTGGGGACGGAGGCTTCCAAAGCAGGCGGATGGTTGCAAATTGGTGTGGTGGTGTATGTGGGCATGGTGGCGGCAAGCTTGGGATGTAGGCTCTTAAGACAGTCCAGAGGCCAGGTTTGGGCCCTGTAGGCTAATGTCAGTCAGAGTGGGATATGGTAAAAATCAAAGGCAAAAAAGGCATAATTGGTTTTGTTATGCTGATTTTTTTTTTTTTTTTAATAAATTGACAGAATGATTTTGTTCTTAAAGTATATATTTTTGCAACAGTATCATCCTGCCTTGAAACTCAAATGACTGATCTCAGGTCTTTGTGGGAGTTCTTAGATGGATTTCAGTGAGTTTTTTCATAGTCATTATCTTTATTATGAAAATCTATGTCCTGAGATGTTATATACCCCAGTGGCAGCAAACCTGCTGTGCAATTCAGTGGATTATAATGCAGCTCACTAACATGCTTGAAATAATGAGGTTGCTCTGTTCAGTGGGATGCAATGAAAAATAGAAGCTACTGCTGGGAGCTCAGATTTGATTTAAAATCCTGACGGAAAAGGTTCCCTATTAAAATACCATTGCAGGTTACTAAGCTTATATACTCTTTAACTTCCATTTCATGCTGGGCAATGAGGAGGCCAGAAGAAATTTTTTAATCTTCTCCACAGTGCATATAAACAGCATGTTAAATTCAGGCCTTGCACCCTTCTGTTGCTCTTGGAAGTAAAAGTTGGATCACATTGGACTAAACAGAGAGAGAAACGGTGGCTGTGCTGGAATGAGTCGGAGATCTGAGCTTTGGGTTCAGTAGCACTGATCTTTCCCCAGGTGTTGGGGTTCTCAGATCTGACTCTCTTCCAGGCAGCTCCTACCTCTTTCTAAGTATGGGATTAGAAGGAGTTAACCTGATCCCACTCCCTGCCTATCTGGAAGTTGGGGAGAGGATACAGATTTCTTTCCTTTTACTAATGGGAAGACTTTGTAGCTGCCCTTCTTCAGCTTCAGTCTCTCCTGTCCATCTCAGTGTAATTGCTGGACCGTTTTTTTGTAGATTATTTATATGGTCTCATAACTTTATTTTCTCCTTAAAAGTAGAAGCTGGTTTGTCAAAAAACCAGCTCTGAGCCAGTGATACCTTTGGGGGAGGAAGAAAAAAATTCTATTGAGAGAAAAAGGTGCTGGTAGAGCTTTTTAGCCATTGCCTGAACCTAATTGAATCTTTCAAACCCAGCCTGTGAGATGACCTATATCGCTTTTAAAAGAACACTTTCCTCACAGCACTTAGACCTTGACATAAATGCTAATGAATCCATAAAATGTCTTAGCTTCTGGCACAGGAGCCTTCAGGGCGTGAAGCAAACCAGGAGATAATAAATGCAAGTGCTCTGTGTACGTAAGGCTGCAGAACTGGCTGTGGCTGCCAGTTACCTGGATTTAGTAACCTGCGTACGTCCATGTATTTTTGTTGATGCATATTTTATTTGGACCAGTTTTCTCCCTTACAGATGCCCAGCTTTGCAATGAGATGTGCAGTTTAAAGTGGCTGCTGTTTAACTCAAGAGGGTTGATTTTTTTTTTTTCCCCCCATTCTCAGGGCCGGGGTGGCAAAGGCAGCATCTATGTCTGGGCCTCTGGAGATGGGGGCAGCTATGATGACTGTAACTGCGATGGTTACGCATCGAGCATGTGGACAATCTCCATCAATTCTGCCATAAACGATGGACGGACAGCCCTGTACGATGAAAGCTGCTCTTCAACCTTGGCCTCCACCTTTAGCAACGGGAGGAAGAGAAATCCGGAGGCTGGAGTGGTGAGTCCCGATACTGTTGTGCTGTTGCTGCTGTCTCTGTGCACTCCCACGACCTATTACAAACTCTGTGTGCTTTGGAGCAGCAGATGGTTCTTTGTTGAGAGGGGTATTTTCTCATCTGCACTATGTGATGGTGCCAAAACTGTCAGCTGAGGAGATGTGGGATTAATACTGAGAACAGCAACGATCTTCCATCCCTTAGACCTTCAGAGGAAAGTTGGTGCTTTCCTTTGTCAGAGAGCAGATTTAGAAGTTCAACTGCCCTCTTCCCAGAGGACAGTGTGACAAAAGGTCTCTGTAAAAA
Organism: Acropternis orthonyx; assembly: GCA_035583155.1. Taxonomy (NCBI): domain Eukaryota; kingdom Metazoa; phylum Chordata; class Aves; order Passeriformes; family Rhinocryptidae; genus Acropternis; species Acropternis orthonyx. Next base: position 17,389,749 of record JAWWEU010000111.1, on the reverse strand, counting down.
GCTAAATTAAAAGGGTTAGCATCTGAGATCATATTTACTTGTACTGGCAGGCTTTTGCTGTACAAGCAGGACAGAGCAGAAAGACATTTAGTCACCCACAGAGGACATGTGGGGGTTCAGATCGCCCAGAGCCTCCTGTTGAGCAGTGCAGAACATCATAATGAGGTCCCCTGCAGGGCCATACCTACAGCTGGGAAACAGGCAGTTTCTGTTGAAGATACTTTAGGATTCTCTTCCACCATAGTGATCACTGCTCTTCAGCACCTTCAGACTAGCCAAGACATAGTCCAATTCACAGGGTGGGAAATTTGGGTGTAGTAACTTAAGGCTAGTTTTTGCCAAAAGCTGTGATACGTTTTCCATGGCCCTGTCTCAAACCCCAAAGACCTATTGTACAATGTCCATATGCAGTAGCAGACAGAAAACCATGGATTTCTGTCTTGATATCAGCTCTGTGCTGGTATCAGCCAAGATGATCTGTTATTGTCATAAAATGTATTTCCAAAGTTTTCTTCTGGTCTCTTCTAGTGACTAATCTGCATAGAAGACAGCAGCCTGGTACTGCTGTTGATTCTGGAGTTGCACCAGTGCTAATAAATTCTAGTTTCAAATCCTTCTGATATTCGCAAAGGAATGTGTTTTATAAGAAATAAATGCCATCTATATGAATCCATGAGTTCTAAGTGATAACGAACATTGGTTTACTACCTCATGACTTGCTCTTGCTTTCACATCCTCTGTAACCAATGTCTCACCATGGTTTGAAATCAATAGGCTATTCTAAAGAAGGAAGCAGATCGTGGGCTCAACCACACAAATTAATCTAAATAGTGAGGGCACAAACATCACTTTCTGCAGTTTTCTGAGTCTGTAGCTGCAAGGAAAATGGAATAGCTGGTTTAATTAATTACATCTAATATCATTGCAGGCTACAACGGATTTGTATGGCAACTGCACCCTGCGCCACTCGGGCACGTCTGCAGCTGCCCCCGAAGCCGCCGGAGTGTTCGCCCTGGCCCTGGAGGCAAAGTACGCTGTTGAGAAGTTCCTTGTGAGCTCTGGGGAGGAGAGGGCCTGTGGTTTGTTTAATGGTGTTCATCATTTCAGCTGGCTGGCTGTGGAATGGGGCTGGAATGAGCAGCTCACAAGCTGCCTGCTAAAGTCGTGATGTGCGTGGTGACTCACAGATGGAGCAACAGCCTTGCCAAAACTGTATGGCAGATAACATTTTGGCTGTATGGCTCTCTCTGTGTCCTCGCCACCCCCTGCATCCAGGGATTTTCTTTCATGTCTCCACATGTTCTGTGTGAAATGCCCAGCCTACAAACACATAAGAATGAACCTGTAGTATCAGACAGGAGTTCATCTGGTACGATGACAGATGCCTAGGGAGAGGACAGCAAACAGGGTTTATAGTGATCTTTCAACAAGAGCTTTGCTAATTTGATGGTTTGGAGAGAAAGAGGTCGGTCTGTCCTGTTTAACAGCCCCAGGCAGACTGGTCTTCCTTGAATTTGTCTAACTCTTTTCCAACTTGCCAGTGTTTGGCAACTGTGTTATCTGGTGACAAGCAGTTCCACAACGATTTTGGCAATGGTGGTAGGAAATGTGTTCTTTGTTTTCTTAACCCGTTGCTGGTAATTTGTTTCTGTGCTACGTAATCGCTCTGTTGTGTGAAGGACTAAATATCCATTGTCAATTTACCATCTCCATGCTATTCACAAAAGTGGAGCCCTCTCATATATTTCAAAATCATTATCTTCTTCTCTACTGATTAGGGAAAGTTTTCCTTATGATAACTTATGCCTTCCTTTTACTTTGTGCTAGATTATTTCATGAAGTGAGGCAACATTTGCTTAGTTTTGCAGCTTCACTTGCCCTAACCATGGCATGAAGTGAGCACTATGTACATAGTTTCCTTCAACAGAGCAGGATAATGAAGATCTGGCAGAGGAGGCCCAATTTACACCGTTAGCAAAGCAATGATTGTTGTGCTTAGAGCATGACTTGGGCCAAGCCTCATTTTTCAGTTTTACACATGTAAAACGCATGCCAAGTGTTTAACTTTGGATGATCATTCCTTCTATTATCTGACTCATTCAGTGGGACAGCCACCATGTAATAAATTAATATGGCCATAAAAATATAAAGGTTTAATGAATTTTCTGACCTCTGCATGTTTTTAAACTGGACTGGAACCTAAATATCCCAGTAATGATTGTCATTCCTTTCCATATGAGTTATCCATAAAGATTGGAATTACTCTGCCAAATTATCATGAGTAAGGATTAGACTAAGACCCTTGGCTTGCACTAGAGTTTCTAGCCTTTGCTGAGAAGGGGAGAGAAGCAGCTGTCAGTCTCTTCTACCTCCTTCCAGTCTGGCTCTGTTAAATTGTAGTGTGAAGAGCTACCCTGGGTGAGCTGCACTGGCCTTCCTGGGAAGGGCTGACAATCTCCCATGCAGGCTGCTCTTGCCTGCAGTATGTCTGTCAGCTCACACACAATACATGTGTCAAACCAGACCCATCTGTGAAATGGAAAGTACAGCTTTAAGACATGTAGCAAGCTCTTAAAAGATTTGAGTAAGAGTGATGCAAGTGATATCTGCTTTTCAGCTCTCTGGTGTCACCTTGGGAAAATGACAGTAATTGGCTATTCTGGTGTACATTCAGCATGCACACATGGGGCACAGAAAGCTGAAAAGCAGATCCTTTTAGGTTGATGGTTCGAATCAGACATATTGTGATCTTGAAAGAGTTCATCATAAACCAACTGGAATAGCTTTAGTTATGTAGAATTAGAATGTCAGTTCTAAAGCTTCCAGAATAATAACTTATAAGTGCCCTTTCTGTCATCATAATCACTGCACATCCAGGAAGACAAGAGCTGATGATGAAAAATGACCATTGAATGTAGGCAAATGTTACTTGACTGCATCCATCCATGCTAGTATATCATGGGTGACAAACCTCTGCCATTGCTTAAAATGCAAACCTGCAGCCACCCACAGTCCATACCCATATCCACACAATCCTGACACTACTAAACACCTGGATCATTAGAGTTCATCAGCTTCATCAGACTAGAGCTTCTCAGGGTGAATCTTGGAGGCTCCATGGGAAAAGCAGGAGGAGCAGGCAAGACAAAGAGGGCAGGATTTAAGAAGAAGGCTAGGTGAAATTCTGTCATCATCTTTTTCTTTTTATATTTTTCTCAGAATCTGGTATAATGTCCTGCTCATTTTCGTAGCTTAAAAATTGCATGGTGGATCTATACAGAAACAATCAGAAATTAATTTGGGGAATGTATTTTGGAGAAGTAGGATACCATTAAAACCTATTCTTGTTCCCACTGAAATCAACAGAAGCTTTGTTATTGATACATGTATAGATACAATTTCAGTGCTATTCATGGAAGCAAATTTTACCAAACTGATGAAACACAGTCTTTCTCTCCTGTCTGCCTGTAAATACTGTACTGTGTGTTTTCCATGTTGCCCTTCCACAGCTTGGATCTGACATGGAGAGACATGCAGCATCTGACCGTGCTCACCTCCAAGAGGAACCAGCTTCACGACGAGGTTCATCGATGGCGCAGGAACGGCGTCGGGCTGGAGTTCAACCATTTGTTTGGCTATGGTGTCCTGGATGCAGGAGCAATGGTTAAGATGGCAAAAGACTGGAAGACCGTTCCCGAGAGATTCCACTGTGTCGGAGGGTCAATACAGGAACCTGAGTAAGTGAATAGTCTCAGTGCATGTGTTTGGCTTCTTCCAGGCATTTGGGAGACCACAAGCCTTCAATTAAGTTGGCAAAGACATAGATAGTCAAAGAAATGCAATGAAGTTTGTTTTTTCCAAGAAAGCCTAACATTATCAGTAATAAGTTGATACAACATTTTTTATCAACATTAGTTGATAAAACTACATGACCTTTCAGTTCCTGGTTAGCTTTAGGAGCACGTTCTGCAGCACATCTGTATCCTCACTGTTAGTGTCAGTAGTGTTGATAGCAACATCCATTTCTCCTGGCTGCTCACAGGTATGTTTTTGCTAAAGTTTCTGTGAATAAAGAGCCTGTCCTTAAGTGAAAATCTGGGAGGCTGTCACTGTAAGTAACATAAACTGCTGCCACATGAAATATCTGTCAGCCAGGTCATATCTCATTGTGACATTTTCCAGCAGAAAATTTTACCTCTAGAAGACTGAAAGTATCATCTGCAGGTACCAGTGATTCAGTTTGAACACTATAGCATTTAATTGTGCCTGGTTTATGCTCTCCAAGTCCCTAATTGCAGGCTAGATAGTCAGATTATTTTCTGATTTACCTTCATGTGCTAAAGTGAATGAGTCAACAAGTGAGTGAATTAATACTAATTGACTACAACAGCTGTAGTTTAATTTAAGTAATTGAAATACTAACCTGATAATGGCCAATTTTTGTCTATACTATTTGAAATTGAACTTTTCAGTGGCATTTTTGAAGGCATCGTTATTCTATTGGGAAAAAGAAAACAAACCAGTATGCCACCCTGGCACATAGCTCAGCCAGGCAAAGAGTGAATTTGTCCCCAACCTTCCAGATGGGTTTGTATTTGCACAATCCAAGGTTCTACAGCTGAGATCTGAGTTTTAATTTATCTGGCCTCTGCATGCTCACAGGTTAAAAAAAAAAAAAAAATAATGAGAGCTAATTTTGAGCTATCTCCCTAGTTTATAAATAATTAAATGCAGACAAATAATCTCATTTATTTTAGTGTAGCTCTGTTTTTTGAAACGGGAATCATCCTAGAGGAGGAGAGAACATTTCTTTCTGTGGGCTGTGTGGGTGCCTGCCCTCCACTACTTGCCTGATAAATCTATATGTTAATAGCAGTGCGTTAATATTTATGTCTCCCAGTGAAAATGTCACTGACAGGAGATAATAAGCAATATTTACATTTTTCGAATTTCACTGTGGAAAAAAGTGAATTAAGTCCCAGCATCTCCAGGGATTCCTTGGAAATGAAAGCTACACTGCACTTCTGCCATGGGTAATTGGGTTATTTCTTTTAGTTTGGTCTTGCTGGAGTAACATTTTCTATATATATTCTCTATATGCTTATTTAAGTGTGGATATTTGTATACAAGAATACATATTCAGTATAGATGTATGGTGGTGAGCAGTTGACACAGAGGTGGGTTTCAGAGCAGCACTGTCAATTAGGCAAAAGACCAGGAAATAATTGACAGTGTGCTGAAAGCAATTAGTATTTAAAGTAGAAACACTTGTTAGCAATAGGAACTTTTCCTGACAGGGGATCTGGCTGGTTTAGGGAAATACAAAGGTGATTTAGGACATCATAGTCCATTAGCTGAGGAATAGAGGCACGTGGGAGTGTGATTCTGGAGAGACATTAGCTCCCCTCTTCACCTCTAACTGGGTACTACACCATATAAAGTGAATATATTATATAAATATATAAATTGGGCAGTGGCACACTGTGAAGCTGTAGAAAATCCATCTCCTTGTCTGCTCCTTTGTGTCAGGCTTTTCCCACTGCCCCTGGTTCTTTGGGAAAATTCACCTGGACTACAGTAATTAGTCTAGTGAAGCAGAGAGCGTTGGATCCTAATTAATAGGAAAGGAGGAAACAGAGCAAGCTTTTTCTCATGTGTTCTAGAGAACTGAGAGAACTTTTGCACTGCAGCACTTGAGAAGGTGGAGAGAAAAGCTGTCTGCAGCTGTCAGGCTGATTGCAGAGCAGGTGGAGTGGGAACACACCGCTCTTGTTTCTTTGGGTTTTGGTGTTGATGGGTAGAAAAGACTCACACCGTGGTGTCCCTCCTCATTTACTGGAGGAGATAAAACACTTATCACAACTCTGGGGATGAAGCAGTGTTTGACAGAGCTTTGTCCACTGGGTGAGAAGGCTGTGAGACAACATGAATTCAAATTGAGTTGAGATTGATGTTTCCCGTGGAGAGAAAGTGCAAGCACATGGCAACTGTGAAATTACGATCCTTCACCTCTGGCTGCACATGGTGCATTTTTCTTGTGCTTTGGCATGCAAAGTAAATATCTCAAGGGTATTCTAATTAGATGCTCAAATATTTTTGCTGTACAATATTTATGTTACACCAGCTTCTGCTCCAGGGCATCCATAATGCTCAGAACAACACAGATTTTTCAGTTTTAGGTAAGTGTTTAAATGCCTTGAGGACCTGGATCTGAATGACTTTTTACTCTGCAAGTACTCCCAAGAAGGCAATACTCTTATGAGAGGACGACAGAGACCGGCCTGAGCCAATTAGTGATGTACTAAGTCATAATACCCGGAGCTCATCTCAAGAAGAAAAGAATTCCTGGAAGCTAGGTTTGAATTTAAATGCTTTCACTGGTCTCTAAAGAACACAGTATTTCATTAGCAGAGGGGAAAAAAGCTGGTGCTTGTTTCTTTTGAAGAGAAGGTGTTCATTACCACAGTGTGGTCAATGCCCTTCAAAAGGGCTCTCAATTTAGCTGCAGAATTGAGGTGGGGGAGAAGCCACTGCGAGACAAGGTAATGACAAGGGAATTGGAGTGTTTTGTGACTGAGCCCCACTTTTAATGACTGCAGTAATTCTTGTCTTTCAGTTATTTCTTGTAGACAGAGGACAGTGTCACACTGCCCACAGGAGGACACTGATGGTGAAGATGCAGAGCGTTTTTACACTTCCTGTGTGTTTTGCCAGCCAGTTTCTGAGGAAATGGGAAATTGCCAGTTGCATCCTGACCCCGAGAGGTTTAGAAGGCACTTGACATCCCCAGCTCCTGGGCCAGGCTGCACTTTGGCAACTCAGTGAACACTTCTGTCCTTGGTGTATGTGCTCTTGTCCAGGAGTTGTTAAAGGATGGAAGTCTTCATGGAAAAATATTCTTCAAATGAGCTGATGCTGGGATCCCATGTTTGTGCTGGTTTCCAGAGCAGAACAGGGACATAGGATTCAATGTGACTGCACTAAAATTCTGTGCAACTGGCTCCTTTGGTGGCAGACAGCCATTTGCTGCTGTCCTGTAAGAGACTGTCTGACATGACTGACTGCTCGTGGTTCTTCAACTGAATATACATGTTATTATGCAATTACCCAATATGGGAATGATAAGTAAAGCCATTTATATAATGTTAAAGATATGTTAGTAGTTCTTATAGAGCAGTATGTGCTTCTTAATTGTATTCCTTCTCTCTTTGTGTAGGTGTACGTTTTGTAAATGTTTTCAAATTGAAGCTTTGGTATCATTTTCTGAAAAGAGAGAGTGTTCTCTTTCTGGCTAAGTTTGCAACTATTATTAATAAGGAAAATAATAAGGGGGCTTTCCTTTGAGTCACCAGTAATTTTAGCATAAGCCATGCCATGCTGTGCGTGTCCTTTTCACTTGCTTCATTATCTTTTGACCCACAGAAAGATACCACCAAGTGGCAAGCTGGTCCTCACGCTGACAACCGACGCCTGTGAGGGGAAGGAGAACTTCGTCCGATACCTCGAGCACGTCCAGGCTGTGATAACTGTGAATTCCACTCGGCGAGGAGACCTCAACATCAACATGACCTCGCCCATGGGAACGAAGTCCATCCTGCTGAGCCGGCGCCCCAGGGACGACGACTCCAAGGTGGGGTTTGACAAATGGCCTTTCATGACCACCCACACCTGGGGAGAAGACCCCCGAGGCACCTGGGCTCTGGAGATCGGCTTTGTGGGCAGCCAGCCCCAGCGGGGTGTGCTGAAGGAGTGGACACTGATGCTGCACGGGACTCAGAGCGCACCGTACATAGACCAAATAGTGAAAGATTATCAGTCCAAACTGGCCATGTCCAAGAAGGAAGAGCTGGAAGAAGAATTGGATGAAGCAGTGGAGAGAAGCCTGAAGAGCATACTGAGCAAGAACTAGTGCTGTTCTGCATGACGGTGTCTTTCCTTCCCCAGACCCCTCCACTCACCTTTCTACTATCCAAACCTCTGTGTTAGACATATTACACTGATCGTCTCTGTAGCCAAATTATCACCCTTTCTTGATTTGAAGGTCCTATATCTCGTCAATAATTATTTTAATTGCCACTGAAGCAGTCCTTTTTTTACTCTAAACCACAAATGTACTGTCTCCCACCAAACACTATGTACAGTTTGTGACTGTAAATGATTTTTCTTTCATGTCATACAATTAGGTAATAACCTGCAAAGAAATTAATGGCTTTTCTGTTCATATTTTTGTGGTAAATGTTGTTTGTATTTAAAAAAAAAAAAAAAGGAGTGAATTTTAACAATGGCAGTTGGTAATAATGGTCACATTTTTAAAATTTATTGTGAGAGAGGGAATCACAAAGAGGTTGTCTGGATAGGTCTTTAAACATCTACCAGCTCCTTCTGCATCACTGACATCAGTGGGACTTTCCCCATTGGGTTCAACCAAAGTAGTACTAGACCCCAAAAAAAGAAATAATCCAGAGATGAGGAAAATTCACTGATCCAATTTGCAGAAATCCAATTCTTCTGAGAGTTCTCTTTAATAATACCCTTATACAACATATACACCAACACTTCAGCCACCAGATGGGTCAACAGACATGCAATAAGGAAGGCAAAGTGATGCCAAAGCCAGGTGAGAGGGAGAAGTGCTTTGCAAACTGGGTCAGGGCGTTCTAGAAGCACAAGTTTTGGTGGAGGTTTTTCATTTGTTTGGTTGGTTTTGTTGGTGGTGTTTG
>JAWWEU010000111.1:17323863-17377502 GCA_035583155.1 Acropternis orthonyx | reverse complement strand
GTGGGGGGGGTGGTGGGGAAGGTTTTGTTTCCCTTGCACTAGTCAAACCCTCCTTTCAGCAGCGGTTGCTCTGAGCAGTTGCTCCCAGCTCACCAGACCACAGACTATGTAGTGATAAATTCCTTCTCTGTGGTTATTTATACTGTTAATAAATTAAACTGAAAAGCAACATGCTCTAGTAAGCCATGGGTGGGCATAAATTCCCACAGCATCCCAATAAAACAGCACCCATAAAAAATCCTGAATAAAATTGTGACTGTGAGGGTCACCTGTCCCTGTTTCAAAAAAAACACCTGCCACTCTACCAGACAAAGCAGTCACAGCAGATCAGCTGCTACACCTGTGCTGGAATTCATCAATGAAAAACCTCAACATGCTACAGAAGGAAAGTCTTGGGTGCTGTGAGAAGGAGTTCCTGCAGCTCAGGCTTGTCAGCTCAAATGGGTTTCAGTCCCCCTCCTTGGCAGCTGATAGGAGTTAATAGCCAGAAGGAAAAGACACAAATATGCTGAAATGAAAACTTTGGGAACTGGGCCAGGAGAAGGAAGGTGTAGAGACTAACCTGGTAGAGCACTTCAGTAAGTACTGGGCTTCAGAGGGATCATTTGTGTGCCTGGAGTCAAGCTGATGCCTAAATGGTGCATCAGCACATTATTTGCTCACACACAAGTAAAGGATTTCCTTTTCCTGTTTTAGGTTGGTTTGTTTTTTTCCTGAGGTGAAGGTTTCTGGAAGCTGCAGGAGTCTGTTGCAAGTGTTGCTTATTCCAGCAATCTTGTGGAACTCCATGGGACTGCAGGAGACTGGGCTGTGACAGGATCCTGTGGCAGTGTTAAACTCTACAGTCCAAGGAAATACTTTACAAGATAATACCAAAACACGCAGTCTTTGGCTGCAGTCCGCTCAAAAGCTTGTTGGCATTCACAAATACCTTAGGCTGAGTTGCTGAATGGCAAACAATGCCTTTAGTAGCTTTTATAAGGGTTATTTCTCACTTTGGTGGAATTTCAAGTTTTATTCTGAGGAGATCTGCAGTAAGAGCTTATTTCAAACACAGAGACTTTGTCTTTAGATCCAGAAAGAAAGGTTTGCCAAGCTCCTTGCTATTTAGAGACTGTTAAATAGGAGAGATTCAGAATAGGTTATTTAACCAGTATCCAGCCCTTTCCCTGGTATTTATGAGTGGGGACTGTCAGCCAACAGCAAAGGCAACACAAACCCACAGCGGGTATCTTCAGTAGAAGGCAAAACTTTTATTAAATGAACCAGATGTCGCAAGTTAACATTTTCAGCTCTCTCAGAGATGGGGAATTGTACGGCGGTTATAGGAGCAGTAGAGGAATACGCAAATTTGTCCCGGATACTGTGGAAAGCCAGGCAGCTCTGTCAGAATAATTAATTTCAGTGTGCCCTAATCATGAAAATCAGTTGCGTAGGATGTGCCCTGGAGCGCGCTAGTAGTCGTTGCACCAAAGGTGAGCCTATATCAGACAGAATTGCCATCAAGGTTTCAATCTGTTCCATACCAAACAGCAAACATCTCACTACTGTATCATTCGGTCAGGGAAAAAGAAAAACAGTCATTTAATAACTATGCCAGACAAGTTGACTATCAAGGGGGGATGGATGTGTGTCACTTAAGAGCCTTTGTCTCCGGGTTTCTTCTTGCTTGTCTTCTCTATCATTGTCTCAACAATCATCGCTGTCTCTTCATAGGTCTGAATTCTGTCATCTGAAAACTTCTCAATGGACTCCACCACTTCCACCTTCTCATAGCTCATAGAGCCGGGCAAGGCTGCTTCCCTGAACAAAAGGCCCTGCTTATCTTCTCGCTCGTATTCTGTCTCTCGAAGGAGTCCTGGCTCAGTTGGGCTTATCAGACCAGGGGAAGGAACTGTCTCAGGCTCAGAGATGTCCGGATACTTTGTGATTTGCTCAATTTTTCCTCTTGCTTTTCTGCCCCATTCAAACACATCTTCTCTCTCTTCCTCTCTCTGTTTATCTGGGATTTCAAACTCTTCTCTCCTTTCACAGATATCTGCTTTCTCTTTTTCTGATGGTTCGGCAGGTTCTGGCAGCTCCGGTATGGGCTCCACCTCACCACCGTTCATCACTTTCCCGTTGCCGGTGGAAACTGTGATCCCTCCTGGAGCAGGGATAGAGGGGGCCAAGATGCACGGTTCTTCATAGCCTTCCTCCCCTGTCACCAGCACATAACGCCCTTTGGGATGGGCTTCAGGCTTAGCTTCGGGTTTCTTGTGGACTCTTATTTTCTCCCTTACAATGTTACACAATTTATCAAAGGCTTTACTTATCTGGGCTCCATCAGGTACATCCTCTGGGCCCATTTCTTTTTCATCGAATTCTGACCCTTCCTGCCCAGGTTCACACCTGACTGAGCCTCCGTGCCTATACTCCATCTGATCTTGGTCATAACCTTCCAGAGTTCTTTCATACATTCTTTCAGGTGAGTGACTGTCGGTTTTGTCTTTCGACCTCAGCTCCTTTTTCCTGGCAATTTTCTTTGTCAGTGCTTTTTGTCTGGGCTTTACACTTGCAATGTCTTGCATGGCCTGGGTGATATCTAGAGATAGATCAAAACAAAGCAAATAGCAAGCAGTGCTTGGAGACAGTCCCTGCAAATGCTAGAGCTGCCCCTCGCCCTCACTGCTGCAAGTAGAGAGCCTTTGTGTCCCAGGGAGGTAAAACTGAGCCAGGCACCTCCACTCATGGCAATTTGGGGTAGAGGCACATGTTAAGAGGCACAGCAGGAGGGCACAGAGCTGGGAATTACAGCAACATGGGGACAGATATATTAACATGCTTCGCCCAAGACAGACATTCTATCCCATGTCACACGTCCAGTAACACACATGAAATGCCCTGCTCACCATGCAGGAAGAAGCAGAGGTGTGGCTAGAGACAGGCCAGATTCTCAGCAGGTATAAAACACCACTTTGCAGGACAGTGGTTATTTACAGCTGCTGAGGATTTGGCCTCAGGCATTATGGACCTATTTTGTATAAAACTATCATGCACAGAGCAGTTAGAAAAATCACAGCTGCACTCCAAAAAACTCCCTCCATTTGATGGTTTGTCTCCATTCTCAAGGCAGTTTGTTATTAGTAAAATCCCAGCGAGCCTTGGATTTAAGTCTTCCCATGTATTAGTACCTACAGCACCTTTCTATAAATCAAGTTCCCTCCTTGTTAAAAAGCAGCCTTGCTCGTTTAGTCCTGATCATTTCCTTGTCACCAGGTTTACAAGCATCCTAATTCTAACAAGCCCTCATACAACACAGAGGAAGCATCATTCATAGGAAAACAGGCCCCAAGAAGTGTCCTCTGCCTGCCTGTGACACTCAGCATGCCTTGGTGCTCTTTGCACACCACTACAGTGCAAATAATTCACAACAAGTCAGCACAAAACCTTCAGCTCTTTCAATAGTTTCAGGTGCCTTTTGACTTTACTTTCTTGATTGGCCTAAGTAGTAAACTGCAGAAATTAGCAAAGAGGCACTTTTGCTTATGGTTTTGGCCTTTGACAGCTTGTCCCAAAGCAGCTGAGGTAAGCTGGAATGGTTGCATTTACTTAGCAAACCTAGAGTCAGGCTGTCATAGCTGGTGGTCATGTGGAAGACAAATGGACCAACTTGAAATACAACGATATTGCTCTTGATAGACACAGGAAGACACATCACAGGTTTACCTCTTCCCCTCGAAACTTGAGGCTGGGCAGGTCTGTAGATCTGTGTGAAGAGTGTGACTGGGGTTCCTGCTATAGCAGAGTTTAACCTGTGGAGAAGATACACATGTGCCTGTCATTTGCAGTGAAAGGAAGTGAAATTGTGCAAAACAAAGCACTGAGGATAAAGACATGCATTTCTCTATGGTGAGGAGTCAAAAAGAATGGCAGGAGCCTGTTTCTTGTCAGGGGAAAATCAACACAGCCATAACACCTTCACAGGAGTGAGGCTGGTTTCCACCAGCAGGAATTACTGGATGCTCAATTAGGTGAAGTACATGAGTAATTAAAACCCACGGTAACAGCTTTGTAATTTAGCACAGCACTATGAAAAGATAGGAGGATTTTAGATTGGCAAACAGTCAATCCAAGCCTACCAGACACCAGCAGTAAATTCATTTTTACCACCATGCTGACTGGTAAAATACAAAATTTTGTAGCCCTTGCATATGCCTGACTCAAGAAGGGCAGATAAGAACTGAACAGTCTTCCTTGGAAAACATTTGAGGAGTCAATGGTATTAAGGGTTAAAAATTCAAAGGGACAGGCTGGCCTACTGCAAACCAGTTACTGTATCTGTGGCCTTTCCAGTCTGCTCTTTCAGAATTTGAGATATTTTGGCCTGTCAGAGGCTATAAACCCTGCACTGCTATGCAAGGGATGCCCATTTTGATTTTTGGTGCTGAGAATTACCCTGTTGAGATACTTCTAACCAGAACTCTGTCCAAAATGAGACCTTGAAAGTGGATTAAAGCCCTGTTCCCCACATGTAGGATTGGCCAGTAGTGAGTCTCTCCACTGCATCCTCTGGACAAGTTGGAGCAGCACTTTGGGCACGCAGGGGTCTGGCCCTGCTGCTGTGAAAACCTAGCTCCTTTTCTCATGTGAGGCTGATGCTTGGCATTAGAGGGAGCCAGTGCTCCTCTGTATGTTTAATCACAACCCAAATCCCAGCCAGTTTCTTGTATTCTCCCCTTTTTACCCCTTGCCTGAAGAATGGCTGTTCTGGGAAAGATTGCTTTGCTTTACAGGACATGTGCCCTGCCCTTCTGCACCCTCCCAAAATCAGCCTGCCTGTAATACCCAGCAAATGTCACCAACACTCAGGCTGTGGAGGTGTTCAAACTGGTTTTTTGTGCTCCTGACCTCTGTGCACTCGTGCCAGGAGAGCACGTGGAAATGAGACTACATGGACAAGAGAAACTCAAAATGTCTCTGACCATTTCCTTGGAAGAAGCTTGACCATGTTTTGTGCCTATTTAGATTTCTGTCCCTGGTTATCTACCACTCAAAGGTGTGAAAAGGCCATAGCTTTTTCAAAGGAGATAAAAGAGATCGCTGGCCCCTTTGGGAGTGCCCAGAAATCCAGCCTTACCTGCTGTCCTCGTTCTCGATGATCCGTTTGTACCTTTCCAGCTCGTTCTCCAGGGACTGCTGGTAGATCACCAGCTGGCGGCAGTCGGTCGTGTACTTCTCCAAGATCCTCTCAGCCTCCTCTATCCCCTTCCTAAGGTTTTCAATCTGCTCATTGTAAAGCTGAATTTCATCGTCGTAACTCTCCTGGGTGTTTTTGATTGCTTGCTCCAGCATGGTTGTCTGGTGGATAAAATCGGTGGGTGAAAGAAGCAGCTTTGAAACATTCACCATCCCCACACTTTAAGAGTAATTAAAGGCAAGCCCTGTGTTATTACAGTGATGCTGCACTGTTGGAACAACAGCAGCAGTTTCACTACATTTGTTCAGTTATTCAAACCCAGTGACTCCTCCTGCTGCCTCCTTTTCCATCCCAAAGTTTCTACTCCACAATAAGCAGGATGGGATCGGCATGAGCCAGGGAATAGCTGTGTGTTGTCTCCTTCCCCCCACACACGAGGCTGGCTGACCCACAGTGCAGAGTGGGCAGTGTCTTACAAGGACAGCAAAACTGCTTAACCAGGAAGATGTTCCAAGGGAAAACCTGTTCATCCTTCGCTGTGGTGTGCAGACCAAGCAAAAAACAACAACAAAAAAAGACCTTTTCTTATATTAAGTAAAAAAGCTCTCCTTTTGAATTCAATTCCTGGCCTTTCTTACTTGAGCACATCAACCAGAAGGTGGCGATAGGCGCCTTCCAAAAACGAGGAGCTCGAGTTACAGGCGGGCTATTTCACACTGTAGTTCTGCTCTCCATTTCTTCTATTTCCAGCTATTTATTACAATTCTCTTATCACTGTCCCCCCCAACCCCCCCAATCTGAAAGAGCTTTGAAAGAGATGAACTCAGGAAAAGCTAATGGGGCAATAAGTGACTAATGGGTTCTTTAATAATTGATTTATTTCTATATGTTTCAGGCAAAGGTTTTCAAAATCCTTTTAAAAGCCTAAATTTAGGAGCTGGGTCCCTTGGCATTGGCTTGATTCTGTTGTGGACTGAGACTCTTTACTGTTCAGTGCTCGCAGGGTGGTGTCCATAACCTCTCAGGTCCAGAAAGAGGAAAGCAAAGGAACTTGATGACACCTCAGTCATCAGATCCAGCCTTCATCATCACAAGCAACCCTGTCACTGGCCTCCACTCACAAAGCTATTTCACTCTTTTAATCTTAAGGCACGAGAATGAATTAATTAATAAACTCTTTCTAAATGGGATGCAAAGATTCGATTTTGAAAGCTGCATGACAAATTCCCCGAGGGGTTCCTCTCTCTGCTAACAGAAGGCTGATTTTCTCGTGGGTTTTTCTATATTGATTCATTATCTCACTTATCCCTATATCAGTTCTTGCCCATCCCAGAGCACATGTGTCCTCTTCCACCAGAGCATCAGACATGAAGAAGAGACCAAGGAAAAGACCTAGGGGTAGCACTGTCCATACCAACCCTAGGGAGACAAATCATGCTCAGGAAGTTAAGAGCTGCTATTCTTGGTCCAAAGAAGTCCAAAATCCTACAAAAAGGACTTTTATGCCAGTATTTCACTCCTGTCACCCAGATGGACAACAAATCAAAAGTCTTGGCCAGGTATTTTCTGCAAGTCAGGAACTGGCAAAAAAGAGAGGTACTGGCTTAGTGCTTAGAGGGATGAACAGAGGGTGCTAAATGTAGCTCAACAACTATCTCAGTTTTGATTACCAAATCTATCCAGTTCCTTCTCACACAGCAAGCTCAGCATTGGATGTGGCAGTGATAGAAAGAACTGAGCAGAGAGTCCTGAAGGTTCCCCCCAAGGATTTGTGAAGCCAATTTCCAGCTGGAATTCAGCAAGTAAGAAAGTCACTAGAGCCCTAGAGACTTTTCCATCCACACCTCCTGCTGTCTCTGTCCTGCAGGAATCCAGTTGTACTGCAGAAATTTTGTCTCACCAGCCACTCTAATAAGCAAAGGCAGCTTTCATTACTCCTACAATACCTACAGCCTGCCCTGGCCATCTAAACCTGACAATTTGGACCACTGAGAGAATGAGAATGGAACAGCTGAAGGAAAAGATGGAAAACTAAAAGGAAAACATACCCCCAAGTCAACCGAGTTCACAAGACCCTGTTAAAGGCCATGCAGGCTTTACCATGTGACCAGAAAAAGAACAGTTCATGAGCATCATGGTTGTTTTTATGGCTAAATGATGGCAGTACCTCTGTCTGCAGCTTGTATTTCTGTGCCTGTAGCTGGCAGAGGATGGTCTTGTACTCCTCCAGCTGGCTTTGCAGAACAGGGATCCTCCTCTCCGCTATCACTTTTTCCTGGTTGGAAGAAAACAACGTGTGTACAGGAAAGTATGTTTCACTCTTTTAAAAAGAGCCAAAAGAAATTCCACTACTGGAAATAAACTGTAAAGACAAACAGAAAATGACAAAAGACAGATAAAAAGAAGGGTATTGAACCTTGAGTCAACTTCTGTGGCATGGCTTTAAGAATAAAGATGTCAGATGGCAGGGCTGTAGCAGTACAGCTTATGTTGAAATTAGGCCCTGTAGATACAGCTGTTCACATCTTGTTTCAACTAATAAATGTTCTTGGCACAGCCACTCATATTGGTGAGAATCACCAAGTTTTCATCTAGTCTGTATCAATTTATTTGATTTCCAAATTTTCGCCACATATTGCCCCTTCAGGGTAAGATTTCTGCACATACTCATCCATCCTACCAGCTCCTCCTCAGAGAGGAAGCACAACTACCTTTGAACTACATGGTTTTTGGGGTTAGTACAGATACTAGAACAAACTTCTCTTTCCTGATTGATACAGTTTTCCAAAGCTGAAGTTAATTGTTTTCTCTCATATTCAGTACTTACAGTTGTGACAGTTTTCACCTAACCCTGGAGCGGGAGTTAAGGGATCTGGGACATTTTAGGAGCAAACTTCATCTCTTTCTTATTTAGAGCAGTATTTACCAACAGCAATACTTGCCTCACATATGCCAGTGGTTATAGGGGACACGCGAGGGGTTGTCTGGATGATCTGCTGCAAAACATTAACGTAGGTCTGGATTTCCATGAGGTTCTATGGGGAAGTAAAGAACATTTTCATCAGAAAATGCCATAGTAAGGTGCTCTCTTCAACGTGCTCCCCTTCTGGGGATTATTTCTAGATATTTATTCCTTTCAGCATATAAAAGTCCAGCTCATATTCAGACTTGGTTTTGGAATGTGAATTTAGACCTGATTTTGAGTGCTAACAGGTTCATCATGCTGAGGGTACATTACAGGTAGTTGGCCAAGTGACTATACAGTTCATAGTCTTAATTAAATATTCTGTGATTTTAGATTTCACAGGAGGATTTCAAAATGAGAACCAAAATACCTTTTCACGTGGTCGAAAAATGCAAGTCTCTTCTTTCAAAAGCAGCAGAGATGGGACAGTGGCCTGATCCCAAACCTCAAAGCTCTCCCAGGAAAAGGGAGCTGCATGTGTTAAAGTCAGCTGCATTGAAATCATACAGCCACAGGCTTGTTTATGTCTGCTGATTAACTGGGATGCTTTTGCCCAGAAAACTGGGTGACGGAAGCAACAGCTTTCTTAGTGTGAAATATAAGACAGCTTGTCCAGCACTTTGGGTTTAACTGTGGTAACAGGTCAACAAATTCAAGACTTTGCTGCAGCTGTAGGAACTGGGCCTCCAGGGAGTCTGTTTGGACACTGACAAGCATCCAGCTGTTGTGCTTGACCTTCAAACTGCAGCTGTGGTGCCCACTGAAAATAAATAGCTCTATATGTACCCACCAAAACACAAATGGGAGTTGCTTTGATTTGCCACCACTCGATCGCGGAGAGGGGCGAGGCTTCACACCTGCCTCTAGAAGGAAGGTGGCAAATTCAGCCACTTACCTTCTTGTATCTGTCCTTTGTGGCATTAATGTCATCCTGCAGGAACTGAGACTCAATCTGCAGCTCCAGGTTGCACAGCAGTGCTTCATCAGCTTCCTGCAAAGCAGAGACACACGGCATGGTTAGTACACAGGGCTGGAGCACCAAATCCAGAGCAACCACAAGGTGAGTTACCACACACACGGAGCAGCTTGCGTAGAGCATTAAAACCTACTGGGAGACACTGAAGTACCATGAAACCAACAAGGGAGAGGCATCTTATTCACCGTGTTCTGCACAAGTGTAATTCATGATACAGTTTGGCACTGGTGCTGTAAAAATGTGTTTCTCCTATGCTTTTATGAACACTGGGAGCCAAGTGGTACAAGTGATGAAATACCAGTCTGATGCTAAAAGCTTGCAATGGTGCATGAGTCTTACACAAATGACATCAGCAGGCTAAGGCATTGATTTCTCTAGTGCTTATGACAGGATCTGAGGTACCCCGGTAAAGAAATCCTTATAAAACCCCAGGATGGTCCAAAGTATTTGCACTCCATTTGGTGTGTTCTCAAATGCCACAAATGTTTCTCACTTTGGAGCTGATTCTGGAAATAAAGATGACAGGTGACCAAGTCTAGAAAAAATAAAAATCACCTTTCTTCAGAAGTTTCTAATATATTGAGATTTGCAAGGACAAAAGTTTATAATATCCAGTTAATTCAGAGGATAAGCCATATGACTAGCAATCATAAACTCAGAGTACATGGGTATGAGTGGCACTGGTATCTAAATCCAGTGAAATCTCCATTTCTGTTTAAAGGTCTAATTCAGATTTTTCTTATGTTATTTAATACAAACCTTGAATATAGAATGATTTCCATGGAACTTGATAATATATTTTACAAATATGTAAGTGTGAATAATAAGCTTTATTTTTCTACTTACTGCCTGATTTCTTGGTTAGGTTTATCATCAACTAAGACTGTAAAATACCACTTTTAAGGAAGTGTCTTAAAAGTTGTCCATTGATTTTTCCTTGCAACTCTACAAAACTTGCAAGTTCCTCCACCGGTTTTCAATTTGCTTCAAGAAAGTCTTGATTTCTCTATTTAACTCAAAGTGTAAAATAATAATAATAAAGGATTTAAAGGTGTGCTTTAAATTACCTATGCGCCATTCCCAGCTGTAAAAAATATCTGGTTGAGTGGATCACGGGTTGCAAACAAGCCCCTGAGATCTGTGGGTGCAGCATATGACTGGTAGCAGGGGATCAGTCTTTTTGCACGTGCACAGCACACATTTTTCCAAAAAATGTGGACATGTTAGCTGTCCCATTGTGCTGCTGAGCCTCCCGGGCACAGAACTCTCCAGCGGGCTCTGCTTTGTGAGCCAGAGGCTGATTCAGACACATCCACACCAGCACTTTCGGAGCCAGCCATCAGGAATGCCTGCTGCTTTTCTGCACTCCTCTGCCTTCCTATTGAGAGGAAGATCAGCAGGACAATGGCCACGTTGGGAGGTTTTGGGGGACAGCCAAAAAAAGCCCCCAGGCCCCTAGATGATACTGATAAGCAAATATTTCTGCAGTGTTGGACTTTCCAAATGTTCCCTCAAAGGGGGAAAATACTTTTGCTCTTATTCTCTGCTTTCAGAGAGACCAGCTTCACTGATGAAGACGCATATCAGAACAGTGCAGTACCTACACGTTTTCTTCTGCATTTTGCAGTATTTGCTATTCACTCAAATTCTGACAAACCATTCTGCTTTAGGTGCTGATTCCAGAACACCCATCCATGTGCTGAAGCAGCATTTTCATTTCCCGTGGAAGAGAAATCCCTTGGAACTCTCCAGAACCGGTGTTTGCTGTTTTTCCAAACTGATTGCCCATCTGTTGGATAAAGGACAAGTTTACTCCTGCACATGGAGGTTTCGGGCTACATCTTGGGCACTGTACAGAAAATCATATGTATTCCCTCCAGCACTTGATGCCCCAGTGCAAGGGGCAGCACAGGAGAATCTCAGGATAAAAACCCTTCTGTGGCTCAAGATTTTGTGAGTTATGCCTGGTGTTGTTGAATCAATTCGCTTTTCTTTAGCCACAGATTGGCAGAGAGAAACTGTGAAGACAGACCTACCAGCTAAGGCAACCCCTTGTAAAAGATTTGCCTCCATAAATACATTTTAAGGGCTTGCAGAGTGTCCAAGCACAATGGAAAATAGCCCTGATGCAGGATGTCTATAACTCATTGGAGATAAAAATGCTAAAACACACTTTCTGTCTTTTTGTTAGTAGAAAACATCCATATCATTGATATGACAGTGTTCAAGCAGAACAGCTCCTGCCATTTGGAGCAAGGAAATAAAATAAAACTAATCTCTATTTAAGCCACTTGTAATTGTTTCCCAATGCAGAAAATTAAGGATAAACTGTGCAAAACAGAACTGGGCAAAGTTATAATACTACTTTCTTCACTCAGATGAAAGCTAGCAGCAAGAGAGGATGAATAAGGCTTTCTCAGTTTCACAGAGCTGGTTTGGAAACTTTCGAAATAAATTAGCCAACTTTTATCTTTTCTCTGAGCCTTCTTATTACTATATATAATTATATGACATTAATGTTATGATTACTATTTCTTTTCCCATGGTATTAGTTCAACAAAGTTCAGCTCAATATAAAAGGGAGAAACTGGGGGTTGTGGCTTCTCTGTTATTTGGGAACTTAATGGGAAGCTGAGGATCTGTCCTAGGAAGGGCTGACCATATTGTGGGCAAGGGACTGAGGACTTTGGAGATACACCACACTTCAAAACCTGGACTCCATCAGCAATTTTTCATGCCTTGATATCAGTAATAAATATATTTTAATACAGCAGCTATATCAAAAATGGTCTTTAGCAACAAACATGTTTTCTCCAGTCACATTTTGGACTCTTCGTTTTTTGTATTGGCTGCATGACACGACTAATAAATAAATGGCCTTTTCCTACCTGTGTTCATTCAGAGAGAAATTTGCTTCCAAGAAAGAGTGGTAAAATAGTCAAGAAGAGCTATTAAAAGCACTTATAGACATTGCAGACCTTCAGCAAAGGCAAATTTGCGCCACTTATGTCAGCTGCAGGTCCTGAAATGAATGCAGGAGCCATTTGCTGATGCTCCAGAAGGAGTGTTACACAATAAATCCTCCCAGACCTTGGTCTCACTGAAAAATTAATGAAGTCCTGAGCCCAGCTGAGGCTGTGGATGGCACATGCTACAGGACCAAAATCAGCAGGATGGTGCAAAGCAGGGCATTATGCAGACGAGACGCACACACCAAGGCTCTGACACTTGCACAAGGCTTAGGGAGGGGGATGGAGGGGAAGGAGAACGTTTTGTCAGGGCATAATGACAAGGAATGTCTTGCTCTGACATTTTATCTTCCCACTGCTTCTTGAAAGCAGCTTGCTGTAGTAAATGAAATCAAAGGGAAAAAAAATTATAAAGACCTTTCCTTTGCCATTTTTCCAGGCTTACCTTATTAAGGCGCTCAAGGGTTTCTTTTAGTCTCTGCTGATATTCACGTTCATTTCTATACCTGCAAAGAGAGAAAAGGAGATAAAGGTCAGTGGCTCATCCTTCTGTGAACTGCATTTTCATGAATCAGATATGCTTCACGGTAAGGGAGAAGATGAACGTTGGAAAGACACAAGAGATTTATTTATGCATCAGTATTTTTTGGTCCTGGACGCTGAGACTAATTTCCAAACTGACTAACTTCTTATATTCTACTTACGTAACAGAATACAATGACATCCAGACATTTGCTATCAGTTTTTTACAGAAACCCCAAGAACAGTCTATTTACAATAAAAGCATATTCCATTGGCATTGGACAACAGTGACAGCTGTTCATTGGTGGTTACTACGTGAGGATTTGCTACATTGGCCCATTAGCATTTCATTACATTGTCCCTGGTTTTCTCTTCTACCTGCTGTTGTTCAATAAGCCATTGTCATGACAGACATTGAACACAAAGGTTACAATTTCACATATCGACTGTGTATGAATAATGTTGCATTAGAGTGCTTTGATGCATCCAGCTTTGTGTCCTCTCTAATGGAAATTTGTAATTTAGTCGGCCAAAATCACATGTGAGCCTTAGTAAGGACTGCATTTATCCAACTATTTCTATGCATTATAAAAAGTCCACAAGTGTATAATGTTCCTGCTGAGTGAACAATGGATATATACTGTGTTTATTTTTGGTTTGAGGAAACAGCACATATTCTTTAAGAATTAGGGCTCTGCTTTTTTTTTTATGGTAGATAGAATTATCTTTTAGAAAATCCTTTTAGCCACAGAGTACAAAACTTCCTAATTGTTGGTTATTGTTTATTCCCTTCCCTATACGTTTACTAATAAATGTGGTTTAATGAGATTCCATAAAAGAACCCAAACCCAACCAACCAATCAAAAAAAAGCCCCACAAAAAAGCTCTCCAACAAAACAAAAAACAACGACCCAGAAGCATCTTCACAGTACAAGGTAATGAGACTTTGCCATCAGTACCAAACAAGCATCTCATCAAACTCCAACAGCTGCCAGTACCAAAGAACAGAAATACAGTCTATTCCTGTTTATCCCTTTGCTTTCCCTAAAACAGTAGAGATAAAGAGATATAAAAAGATATTATTTTTCTTACTTTCTACAAGAAAGCCTCATGGTGAGTGACAAGCGAGCTTTGGTCGTGACTGTCATTCATTTGCAGTACAAGCAATGGACATGAACACAAACCTGAACCCTGGCTGAAATTCAGAATTGAACATATGCCCTTGTCTCTCTTCTGAAACCCTCAGTTCAGCCCAGATGTGCTGTTGGTATCTAAGGGACTTGCTCCTGCCAACAGGGAACTTGACAACTCCTGGACTCAACACATCAAGGATCAAATTATAATGATGGTGTCAACCTCAGTTCTTTTAGTCTCCTCAAGGATGAACAACCAATGTTACTCTCATCTCTTTCAACATGTATTGCAAAGCTGAAGGGATGGTGTCACTCATGAACTGACCAGGACCTCAAAGGAAGAACTTGGCAGAAAAAGAAATGGACTTAACTTGGTGCTTTAATTTCCCAACCTTTCCTTCTTGTGAAATCCCGTATTAGGAGTCACTGGTCTGTTTTCAGTTCTTACCATGAGCAACAAAGAAACAAGTGAAAATGATGAGGTTTCATTTCATTATCACGCCTACAATTTGCTGATAAAACTAAAACAATGTCTCTTTTGCCAAACAGTATTAACACCAGGTTCACTTCCAAGGATACAACAAAAATATTTAGCAAGACTGCCTTTGTTTCTCTTGTTTAACAAGTAGCTCACCTCCAACCAGTTTTCTATCTATCTCATAAAATTTTTGTGTGCAGCTGACAGTAAACACTTCCCTAACTTAGATACTTTCTGACAACTGAGCAAGGATGAAGTAGATTGTGGCAGCTTGTGAAAATCCACTAGACAGCTACAGTAAAAGGCTGGTTTTATGCTCCCAGTAATATATAACCAGCTGATGGAGTCAGGGTCTAAACCTCAGCCCTAATGTCATTGAAACCTGCTCAGATCCGCCTCATTGTTAGAGCCTCACTCAAAAATCCTATTCAGCTACGTTTTCCTTGACTCTCAAATAACCCAAACACCTGCTGTGCCACACAGCCATAAATCCACCTGGAAGCCTTGACAGAGTTAGTGCTGTGTGATTATCCTTTGAAGGAGGATTGCTTGTAAGTGATGTTCAATCGACTCCAGAAGCTACTCAGTGCAAAAGGGTTAAGGACCTCTTTGAAATGCTTTAGAGACCTCATGATGCCTCTGCCTGCTGAAACATATCTGTGTAAGTGCAACTGCTGGCAGATTACAACCCTGTTGTGCTTCAAAGCTAATTTCCATGTTCAAGTAATCGGCTGGACGTGTCAAAAAGTTTTTCTTAGATGGTTGCTGATCAGGCTTTTCTGGAGCTTAAGAGCCATTAAGTTAATTTGCTTAATTTAAAAAAACAAACCAACAAACAAAAAAACCCCAAACCACCAACCTTCTCACCTAGTCAAGTAGTTTTAAGTCTGCAACAAACCTTTTTGGACTGTTTAGAAGAAAGAGGGATGTTAATTTTTTTTGCATAGGGGGAATGAAATGGAATGAAAGGAGCTGTCAGGCTCAAAGGAAGCAGATCAGAGGTTTAAAGGTTTCTGTCACCTCTTTTTTTTTTTTTTTGGACCCTGCCTCTGCTGCAGTGCAAGGGCTCACTCCTCTCTGATGGGAAAACAACCACAATCCATCCCAGCACTGCTCAATGGACAGATACTCAATTTGGTGTCAAACCTGAGCCTTTTATACGAAGAGAAATGGTGCCTCTCTGCTGAATCTTACTGATGAAGCCTCTTGGCTACTATTTCTCTCCTTTTCCCTTGCCCTGAGCACTTCACTAACCTTCTCTCAGCAGAAACAGCAGTAATTTGGGTGCCAAAGAGAGCACAGACTGCAAAACATTGGTCCCACAAGGATGATGGACAGGCCAATAGTGGTTCACACTCTGAATGCTCAGATGAGCCCTGTGAGGGCTGTTCTCGGCTGGTTTATGAGCAGATTGCTACCTGTGTTGTCAAGAGGACACTGCAGAGTGGCTGACAGTCACAGGGCAAGATTTCAGTGGTCTGAGGAGAGGGTGGAGGGCAGACAGAACCTCCTCCCCTCAGCTGCAGCAGGATAAAGTCCTTCTTATCACCAGAGAAGCAGCAGCAGCACAGAGACAATCCCTGCAGACAGGGCTGGAAGTCACCTTTGCCAATGGAATCCCCATATTCCAGATATCTCACATTTTCCTGCTTGGTTTTGTTTTCTCTCACAGGTGTTGGGTTTCTAATGTGGCTACAAAGGGTGTCAGCTCATCAGAGCATCCTCACACAGCACAGCTTGAAGAACATGCTGCCAATTTCCACGTCTAGCAACTTCCAGGGAATCACACTGCCTCTGCAGAACCCACTAGATTAGCAGCGAATGAATTTTTAAGAGAAACAATTGATTAGCAAGACTTTTAATTTCTGCAGTTAATTAATCCTGCTCAGTCAAGGCCACTAAAATCTGGATTTCAGCATCTTTCCTAATATCATGGAGAGAGAAATACAATCCTTTCCCACAGCCAGAAGCAACACTGCTGTAACAATGATGGTCAATAAAATTAGTGTAATTAGACTTTTTATGAGATGCATCCAAGAAATTCCTAGCAATGCATCTTTTTTTTTTTTTTTTGCAACTTTAAGAGAAAGAATTCTCCCTGATGCAGATTCTGAATTATTTGTGTTAATGTGAAAAGCTATGAGTGTGACTACAGAGGATTTAAAAATAAATGTTAATGTAAGGCCTACTTTTTTAATGGCCCATGCACACTTAATTGTACAGACCCAGTAGTCTCAGGCCCTACTGTGTTTAAATGTAGCTTTAAAAGGCCTATTTATATAAATGTAGCTTTAAAATGTCTATCTATATAAATGTAGCTTTAAAATGTTTACTTATATCTATAAATCTATTTTCCAAACAGTGAAGATGAGTGAAAGAATGGGTTGTAAGAGCTGAAATTCTTTGCATTAGTGAAGGACACAGACATTTGTCAATTAAAGGATTCACAATGCTCCACTCTAAGAGATTTGGTTAATCCCAGTGTGCCAAAAATAGATGCTTTATGGTTCAAAATGAAGCTAAAAACCCAAAGTGCCAACTGAGTGCGGACCCAGGGAGGAGAATAAGTCTTCAGCACAGGAATCCTTCTGGTTTCAGTAGACCCTAACGTGGCACAGAGGATTTATTCCTCTCATATTGGGTTTGGAGAGATTTATGTATAACTGTCAGTAGCTGGAATCAGAGCCATCAGGGTGGCAGAGTACCTGTTGCCAGGGCACTGGCCTTGTTTTAACATCTGAAACTCAAAACCCTACCAGTTTTTGTCAGATGCTGAAGAAACTTTCATGTCTGCCCTCTAGTCAAATCCAGCAGCTCCAAAGAGGAGAAAAATAATTCAAAAATTTACTTATTGATGTAAACCAAAGGCAATTTGGCTAAAAAGCAGCCACTGCCCTTCCACTGCATATCTTTAATTTTTAAATTGCAATTTTTGGCCTGGATATAGTCAAAGTTTCATTTTTACTTTTGTTTACAGCAGTTGAGTGAACAACCCAGGACTGTACGGCAAAGCACCCTCCATTTTTCCTAGGAAGTCATTAATGACCCCTGGAGCAGGTCCTAAATATTACTCTCTAAACACACAGCCCCTTCTGTGGATGTCTCCCCTTCCGAAATTTCAATGTCCTGTATTCTTCCCCACCTACTTACAGCTTGCCTAAAGCAGCTCTAATAAAAGTGAATTATCTTTGTGTCACATCACTAATCCTGCACTGTTTGCACAGATTTATTTGTTTTTCAATTGATATGCATCTAGAGCATTTAAGTACTGAATTTAGTCAAAATCTCATGGACACTGTATAATAAAAATACATGAGCAAGCATCAGGGTCAACAGCTAAATTTATAGCATTGGCTCATAGCTGAATTTCCTGCTCATAAATATTGGAATACAAAGCTGCCTAATTAGGTGCTTATTACTCGCTGGCACTGAGTCAGGGCATTGTGGACACTTGCCCATTGCACCTGGACGGGCTCTTCTCTGCTGTCAGAGGAGAAAGAGAGATCAGGGCTTGGCATTTCTGTAGTTGTGCTGGAACTCACAGCCCCAGGAGCTGTTCACAAGCTCAATTGGGTGCCAGCTTTTCATGGGTGAACTAGCCAGATAGACATTTTGGGGGTAAAAAAAACCTCATTGACCAATAAGTAACAGGAGGATTAGACTCTTTTCTCCTGTGAGTAGCCCTTTTATGATCAATATTCACCAACTCTCACGTAATTAATTAAGCCATTTGACCAAAACAGGCTGTTGCTGAAAGGAAGAGGGGGTAGACATGTCTGGAGACACTCATCTGCCTCAGTCCCCAGGACTCCTCCTCTTTGATTTATCTCAGGTTAAAGAGGTGAAATTAGGGCAAATCTCTATTACAGCTATTCTTCTAGTGGATGCAAGAAGGAAGAGGAGGGTAAATTTCACAAACCAAGAAAAAAAAAAGAAATCTATGTACTTTTTAATCTCACATCTGTAGTGGCTGGCACAGCCAGGCCCAGGTGCCTTATAATGCCTGTCAATAAGAGTTTCTCAGACAGATCCTGCACATCTCAGGAGGTGTCTGGGGTCGTGCAACTCCGTGCTGCTCAGACACAAGGCTTGCTTTGAGACATCTGTTTTTCAGCTGAGTGATTTCCTCTTTGCAAGTCAGAGCTCAATCCTCCCAAAACTAATGAATAATAGCAAGCACTGTGTGCCACAGTGAGGACCTGCTGCTGGGGAACGGAGAGGGGAATTGCCCATCTAGTAGCAGAGAATGAAATGCAGAACTGAAGCTCCCTGAGCCCTGACACCTTACTTTTCACCATGGCCTTACATACCATCTGTAAGTGTAGAAGACCCTTCTGAAAGATTTTAATACAAGATTAGGGTTTTTCACTTAAGGAAGCTTTCCTGCCTGGAAAAAGGCATCTTTCCCAGAGATATTTTCTCCTCCTGCATTCCAGAGGAGCTGATTCCCATCATGAGAAAAGCTAAGTTCTTGCATACCTGTCTGAAGGCCCCACAGCATGGGGGCCAGGGATGATAAAAGCCCTGAGAAGAACAGGATGTGTGTCTCTCTCTTAGACCCAGTGCAGATTTGTGCTGAGATGCTGAACGATCTCGACTTTGGAAATAAATTCCCCTAAATCCTTTCCACTGCCTGGCATTTTGGGCATACCTGCCTGCACATGACCCTTACACCAACCCTCACAGGCATGGAGAGGTATCACCCACGCACAAGAAGGAGCCGGCGACACCAAACCTATCCTAATCTCAAAGATTAAGTACAGAAACGCTGCCACCCATCTTCCACCCACCCCGAGCCTTACTTGTTGCGATACTCATCGAGCATGCGCTGGGCATCCTTCTCCTCACGCTCCAGCTTGGCTCGGTCAGAGGCCAGCTCCCTCATCCGCTGCCGGTTGAACTCGATCTGCCCGGCGAAGGCTTCGTCCAAGCCCACCAGCTCGTCCATGCGCTGGAAGGTCTCCAGCTGCTTGCGCAGGATGGTGTTGCGCTGCTCCAGCACACGCGCCCGGTTGATGTAGCTGGCGAAGCGCTCGTTGAGCTCCTGCAGGTTCTCCAGGCCCCGGGCTTGGGCCAAGCTGTCGAATTCGGGGGAGCCTCGCAGCTCATCGTAGGCATCCGACCGCTCGTACTTCTCCTTGCGCACCTCTCGGAGGAAGCTGCTCCTGTACATGGCTTCGGAGGGGCTGCGCGGTGCCGGGTTCCCCTCTTGTGTGCCTGCCTGTCTCTCCAGTTTGGATCTGAATTGTGTCTGGGGGGTCTGGGGAGGAAGAACTGAACATAATCACCCCCCCAGACGATTAGGACTTGTCTCCAGGGCGGTTTGCGGCACTAAAGGCGTCATCTGCAGCAGTGAACTAAATAAATCCCGAAGGCCCCGCCTTGGAGCTGCCCACCCGGGCGTCAGCAGTTCGGAGGAGCAGCGGGCACGGGAGGGCGAGGGGCTTTTCTTTGCGAGCGCTGCAATTGTGCGCAGCCAGAATAAAAGAGAGCAACATCCAGCTTTCACCCGCTGGATTAAAGCATTATCCACGGACAACAAAACAAGTGCTTTGCAGTTTCGGAGGCTGAGCTCAAAGCCTTTCATGGCTGTGCTGGGGTGGCGGGGGGGGAGGGAAGAGATTTGTCCCATGGTGGTGTCCCCCCAGGGCTGTGTGCAGAGACCTTCTGCTGAGCCAGGATTTTGGTGTGAGTGGATGGCAGCGCTTGATTTTGTTGTTGTCTGACAGTTTTGAGATCATATTTTGAGGATGATGGGATGGTGTATAAAAGTTAGCATGACTCCTGCTCTGAGGACAAGATTTGGTCATTTTGTTCTCACTTCATGCTTCATGTCAGGCTTTTCTGCAGGTTAATTCTACCTGGCACGAAAGGCAACAAGGCAGCAGTGGTACTCACAACTTAACAGAGCCCCACTAAGAGGTCACTTTCCTTGGGAATAGCCAGGAGCCACGTCCTCTCATAACCTGGTGGACGTACCATATTATCCCACACCGAGCCAGAATCCTTCCCTTCCTTCACTCCTACCAGACTGGAGTCCTGTGTGCTGCCATTCTCCCGAGAGGCTTTAATTTCTCTGGAAGTCATGGATGTATCTCCTCTAGTACTTTTTCCGTCCCAGTCTTTCCTTTGAAAAATCCTGTTTCTTGGGCCTGTTCTTCACTCAGCTGAAAAGTTCAACAGCAAGACACTTTGTTGAGATCTCTGTGAGTAATTCATATTAGTCACTTTCATTTTTTAATGGACATACCTTTTATGAATATTGAAATCACACATACTGGAAGCTTAACAGCTGATGGCAAGTGCAGAGGTGAAAAAATAATCTGGTGCTTAAGCAACTATAAAATTTGGGTTCTGTGTTACAGAATCCAAATCAAAAGGAAAAAAAAAATCCATTAAAAGTTTTCTCCATCTTTCTTATTTTGCTTCAGATTGTCTGAAAGTGCAATGGGGAAAGATCAAATGATTTTTCAGAAAATGAGTGTATGCTGTGCACGCACACTTTCAGCTCTAGAGGCTGCCTCTGAACTACATAAGTAACAAACCAGGGGTAAAGCTTTCAGAAATGTTTGGGATCTTTATGAGATGTGAAACCACTGCTCTCTGTGCTGCACAAACACATTGGCATTTGCAGCTCTTTGGCTGGACCAGCCAGCCCAGCCCAACAATGTAGCTGAGCTTTTTACAAAGTTAGTCTTCCAGAAGAGATCAGAAAGTAGATTCTGCTGGATTGTGGGCGATGTATTTTCATGGCAAGAGGTTTTTCTGGCTTTAGACAGCCTTTCAGTACAATAACAGCCTATGTGAGTGCTATTCCATTCCCCTCTCTGAGGCTGGAAGCAGCACTGACTCCATGCTGATCACACACCTTAACTCCTTAGGTAATTACAGGAAAATTCCTGTACTGCCCTCTCAGTGACCCACCTGTCCTCAAGCAGAGTGTTGCTTTTGTTATTAAAATTTATCCCAAGCTTTCTACTAGGAAAATCTGGGTTTGCTATAGCATGTTTTGCTCTTACATGCATGTCTCTAAGGTGGGATTCCTGATTCAAAGACCTCACCTGGGGCAGTTTCCTCTGGGGACTTTGTATAGACACCGCTTTACCAGGGCAAGCTGACAATGACTCAGGCTGTGTGGTGGTGTAAGGAGACATCCTGGCCTCCAGACAGCTCCTGAACACTCAAATCATAGTTATAGAATCATTAATCCTGGAAAAGACCTCTAAGATCATCAAAAGTCAACGGCCAATCCAGCACTGCCACGTTCACCACTAAACCATGTCCCCAAGTGCCACATCTGGGGGATGGTGATCACCACCCCTGGCAGCCCGTTCCAGTGCTTGATAACCCTTTCCGTGAAGAATTTTTTTTCCCTTAAATCCAATCTAAACCTCTCCCTGGCAAACCTTGAGGCCATTTCCTCTCATCCTGTCACTTGTTAATTGGGAGAAGAGACCGACCCCCAACTCACTACAACCTCCTTTCAGGGAGTTGTAGAATGTCATAAATTCTGCCTGAGCCTCCAGTTCTCCAGGATAAGCATTCCCAGCTTCCTCAGCTGTTCCTCATCAGACTCAGGATTCAGACCCTTCACCAGCTTCCTTGCCCCTCCCTGGACGCCCTCCAGCACCTCAGTGTCCTTCTTGCAGTGAGGAGCCCAAAACTGAACACAAATACAGCAAACCAGAATGAAACAGCCTGAAAGAAAAACCAATTTGAAAGAGATTGCAGCTGCTGTTCTTTTTTTAAAAAAGAACCAAAAACACCACAGAAAAGTCAATCTGCTCCTGTTATGCACTGCGTTATTTGGCTGATCTAATGGACCACCAAGGTGAATTTCCTACAAAGGGATCCTGCCCACTCTTTCCTATTTTAAAGAGGGATCAAACACTAAAAGGTTATCTATCCACACATTAATGAAGTGCCTGACAAACTGGAAGCTTTTCAGATTTAAATCAATGAGTGTCTATACAAGAACTTTTATCACCACAACTCGCCCGCCCCCCCCAAAAAAAAAAAAAAACCAAACAAAAAAACCCAAAACCCCAAACAAAATAACTCCAAACTTTTTATCTTAATACCTGTAGTATAAACAAGAAAGAACATGCAGAAAGAATTTGCATCTTTCCCTCTTTGTCCCCAGAATATGTGCAACTTATTCTTCGTATAACAGAATCTGAAGGCTAGTTCTTTGCTGTTTAAATGCACCACGTGATACATCACCATCACCCCAGAATGTGTGTTTACCTGCTGCTGCACAGCTCAATAAATACACGCTGCAAGAGGGTGATTTGTTTCTTCTTTAATTGCTTGTATTTCTATAAACTCCTTTGCACACTATCTTGGCTATATCCCTTATGCACAGTACTTTGGCAGTGCCATCAACCTGTTTGTAATCCCTACTGCTTGGCTAAGCCAACACAAGTCCCTCAGGTTAAATCAAAATAAACAAAATACAATCCAAATGCACATTATCTTTCTGGTAAGAACAGCTCCAGCCCTGGCTGTGGTCAGCGAGGTTGTGATGGGCATGGCTGCAAAGCAGTTCTTGGGCTCCTGTACTCTCCTTATCCACGGGACTTCCAGCTCTGCTCCTTTCCTCATGGGGAAAACCTTTTCTACATCAGTGGGTCAAACAGGGTAAGAGTCAAAATAGATCCCCTCAGGCAGTCTGCTCAGGGTTTTCACATTAATCCTCCAAGCTCAGTGTTTTCGCAGTAATAACATGACAGCTTGTTGGTAAAGCTATTCAGCTGCTCGAAAGCGATCGCATATACCAGTACAGCCCAGCTGAGGCACTCAGTTCACCCTTGCTGCCTTTCTAAGTTATTTTGCTTTATTTTCTATAGCTCAGAGTCTCCTGTTCCTGCAGTCCACAACAAAACTTCAGAGCAGGGCATGCTAATGAAATGAAATGCATCACCAGCGTTTCATGGCAAGATCTCGTCGGATGGAAATTGAGGTTATTCTTCATTTTGAAAGCTAATGCTCAAGAGCCACGTCCAAGTACATCACATCACATGGCTGACAAGACCTGCTGTGAAGGCATTCAAAGCAGAACCTCTTTGTGAAAATGATCGATGAGAAAGATGAAATGAATTTGTGCTGATTAAATTTAAGGAAGGCTCAAAGGACATACAGTCGAATATGGAAGAGCCCAGCACACAGATATCGGGTTTTTTTTCTTTTCCATGATCACAGTGAATAGGACAAGATCTAATGAGTTTAAACTCTGTAGTAGAGGATATGACATACAAGAAAAGCAGTCTAATTGTTCCTCTAATGAAGCACAGGAAAAAAAATATTGCAAATCTCAGATAATGAAGTACTTTAAAGATCAGGCATCACCCAGGACTAAGGATATTTGATTCATCCTCCTTTAGGAAGGAGAAGAGTTTACTGCTGACTGTCAGGACAATATAGGGGGCCCCTTACTGGCCTCTCTGCACCCAGGGCAATGACTTCTGAGGTTTCTCCCCGTCCCGTGAGATAAACACCTCCCTCTTCTTAAGCATCCTTGTATTCAGTCTGTGTTTGCTTTAGAAATCTTTACGTGTTGGGTGAAGACCACCTTGTGCATCACAGCTGGAGGATGCTGACTTGCACCCTGCTTTTTGGGGCTTTTCCTTCAGAGATATCCTTACCCCCACTCACCAGGGCCCAAAGGTGAGTTTTAGCTATAATGTTGTGAAGCTCTTAACAAAACTAATGATTCAGTGCCACCAGAGGGCTGTAGTCCTACAGCAGGAGCAGGCTGTGGGTTGGAGATTCAGTACCACGTCCACCAGTCCCTGACATAAGTAACACCCGTGATTCTTGCAGAGAATTTGCTCTGAGTTATGAAACAAGCTGGGTTTTGTCCTCTTTGGTGTGCTGCAACAAACTGTTGTTTCAGGCCAAGGGGCCCAAGCCCTGCTGGGGTCAGAATCAGTGTGCCAAGGGTGGTGAATATGCTGATGTAAAGGTGTGTATCTGCTGCATTGCTCAGGACACATTTCCCCCTAAAATCATCTCAAATAAACACTTTGCTAAGCTCCCAGCATATGCTGCACCTATCTGGTGCTCAGCTGTGCTCTTCAGAGAGCTGGGCATGATTTCAGGAATTGGATTAAAGAAACCAACATTGTTAATTTTCTGTAGTGATTACAAAGTAAAGTGACAGTAAATTTTTGTCTGTTTTGTCCTGGCAAGTGTGTGGCATTAGGTGACTAAGTTTCCCAATTGCAATATTGGGCAGACTGGCTTTACCCTGCTAAGCTGAGATTTTTTTCCCCTTGCTTTTAGCTATCAACAAGAAAAAAAGGCCACTTTGAAAGATGCCTTTTCAGTTAAAGGATCAGATGTGAAAATTGGGTAAATCCACAGGACTTTCTTTTTTAATTTTCTACTTTCTTTTTATTCTAACCACTTGGAATTTTTGTTTCCCTTTCTGAATAATGCACAAAGCAGCAAAGGATAACATATAAAAAATAAATGAGGTATCTGGCAGGTGACAGTTGGTTCAGATCTCAGACCTCCTGGGGAAAAGGTGAAACTGAGGAAAGTGAGAAGAAAGTTTGAGCTAATTTCAGATAACACTCCTTTCAGCACTCAGTCTCCCCTGACTTGGGGCATAGGATGGCACCTATCCATACATCTCATTATTCAATAATATTGCTTATTTGGAAGAACAGAACATTTAGTATATACTCTTATGTCTGCATGTTATCACCCTGAAACCACTGAAAACTTAAATACCTACTTAGTCTTTGTAGAAATAACACATGTTAAGAAGTTGATTCAGAAGCTTAACGTACTGTGACTGTTTTCTTGGTACTTCAAATAAAATTCATTTGAACAATTCCTTTTTTTTTTTGAGGGGAATAACATTGTAATTGACACATAAACTTGATGGGACAAATAATATACTTCACAGCATAGAAGAGAGAAAATAAAGCCAGTTTTGTCACTAGAGAGTTCATAAGACGAGGAAAAGAAAGACATAACATGCCTCATAAATTGCACAGTCTTTCCTTACACCTAGGGAATAAAAAGTAGGAAGCTTTGTTTTCTAAGAGGTTGTTTGATTTCCTGGGGGCAGAAAGAAAGTGAAAAGGCAGCTGAACTGAATCTGGACTCCACCTGAGCCCTGTAGGCAATATTCTGAATCCTGTGACACAACAAGCAAAACAGGAGCCAGAGGAGATGTGCAATCACTGCTGGAAAAAGTACTCTGAATGAAGGAACAGAATTGGGGAAGGGAGACAAGAGGAGCCTAAAAAGGGGTCAAAAGGATAGTCCAGCACATACAAATCTGAAAAGCTGACTCTGGTCCTCACAGCTACCAAAGTCAACCAGGACAAACTGGCATTTCGAGTTGAATTTTCGAGTTTTCTGCCCCAGCAGACCAAAAAATGGAGTGAGAAGGAAGCCAGAAAGTTGTCCCTTTCCTCCCCACCAGCACCGGAGCACTCACAGCACCTCTTCTCTGTCTCTGATGCCAGCAGCTGTTCTTGTTTCTTCCTGCCCAGGAACCCACAGTCAAAACCCACGCAAGTGGCAAACAATGGTGTTTTTCCTAACAGCATCCACACAGGGGTGTTTGCTCACTTCGGGGAGCTACTGTCAGACATCTCACTGATGTCTCATCACCGTGCTGGAGCTGAATACAAAGCCCCAAAATGAAACAAAGCATTACACACACTCTGCACAGAGAAGAAATTCTAAACACATGCCTTTTCATTTTCTTCCCCTCCACTCCTCCTTGAATATTTAGCAGAGAACTGCTAAAATCCTGCCTTGAGGTCTCAGAACTTGATAAAACTAGATAAGATGCTCGAATTTCTCTCCAGAAGCAGATATATAACAAAAGGTACTGAGCAGGACTGATTTTTACTGGATCACATCTCCTGTGCAGTGTCACAGCAGTGAAGCAGACAGGTTCTAATTCAGAAAGCAATTTTAAAACCTGCTCTGTCTTTCTGGAAAATTTCTCTTGCTAGACTGACTTTGGCAACTGTGAGAGCACAAACTGAAACTTGGAGAAGTAAACAACACAGAGGGGACAGGAAACCAAGAATTCACCAATTGCAACGAAACTGAACAACCAACTTAAAAAACCCCAAACCAAAAACCTCACGTCAGGCACATGGTAAGTGTTTTCTTCTACTCTTGCCCTAATTTCACCAAAAATGAAAGTGGAAATGTTAACAGCATGTAAGCCATGTAAAAAGACAAATTAAGAAATTCTGAATAAATGAGAGCTGAAAACAAAATTATCTCCCTTCCTGTTTGTATTGCTTTTCATCTCTGCTTGCCATGAGTCCCATCAACCAGGAAACATCGTAAAGCATTCTGTTAATTCTCCTTCACTAAAAGTTCAGGAAACAAAAAAACAGTCTCTGTGACTGGAGTAGAAGACCTAAACAGTATTTTTTTGAAATGAAACCCTTGCTGTTGTTGAAGAAACAATACATCCGTTCACTGCCATCAACACTGGTTGCAATAGCCCAACAATCAGCTTGGTATTGTTGCTATGGAATAAGACTGGTGAGAGGACATACAGGCTACAAATATAGAAAGAAATTAATGCATATAGGGGAAAACATCAGCTATCACCATAAATCCAAGGCTTTCCATGTTATAAAGCCATTTGCAGAGTCTCCTGTCCATCTCTGATTGCCTAAATCAGGGAGAAGTTGGCCATGGGTGCATCATTAATCACTGATATTCACAGTTACTTAAGTAAAAATCAAAGTCCTGTTTATTCCCAGGCTGTTTCCCACTGACAACAGGTTGCCATAAAGGGCTCAGGTGGCTAATTCAGATTTTGGTGAAATAATGACAATCCTTGGTGGAATAATGACAACCTTTGCTTGACTGGTCTCTGGGTATTTAAAGAGTGGGCTCCTGGAGACACCAAGTGTTTCTTAGGCTCTCTGGCTGCTCCTTCCTCCCAACAGGTTATAAGCCCTTTCTGGCAGCTGAATCACTAGTGCAGAGCTTCTTTTTTTTTTTTTTTGGAACCCTCAAACATACCCAGAGAGATGTGAAAAGAAAATGACCACCCTGTAGGTTCACAGGGCTTCACAAAAGCAGCACAGCAGAAGTAGACCAAAAGGTTGGGTTTCACCCCTGTGCCCCCACCCTCAGCTGCTCTGCAGAGTTATCACCACTCTTCTGAAAGGCAGAGAGGGGGTCACTCCTGGAATTCATCCCTGAAGTAACTTCTGAGCTGTGCAGGTGTTTGGAAGAAAGATGGTAAAGAGCAGTTTATGCATTACCCTGCCCAGTGATTGCTGCCTGCTCATCTCACAAATAAATGACTCTTTGTTTTATTTAGGGCTTAGTAGGAGTCATCTATTTAAACACCTCACTGTGTCTCTGCCTAACCTGTGCTTTCAAACTCCTGTACTTTCCAAAGTGGTTGTTGGAAAACCAAAAGGAGGGGAACTTGTGACATGAAGTGCATACCCACACCTGTCTCCAGCTTCAGAATAGTGCTGAAAAACACCTCTTCAAGGACATGGTCCTAATTAGCCCTTTAATTGATCTGCTTTCTATCAACTCTGCTGCTGTGGCCTGAGTCATAAGATTTTCTTGCTGGTTCCCCTGGCTGTCATCATGCCTCTAGTCTTGACTGCACCTGAATACCACCAGCAATGAACAGTGTAGTGGTCTGAGGTGGCTGTCACCTGGATAAAGTTCTGAAATGAACTTAGAATCAGAAAAAAACCTCTCAGCAGTGAGAAACATCAAGCTTTCTTTCCTTTTTGAGATCCCTCAGAGAGATGAAAAGTCAAAGGCTATTTTCTTTAAGAAAATAATAGTAATAAAAAGAGGGCAGCCTTCCTTACAGGATCATAAATGTGAAAAAATGTAGACTATTACAATACTAATAGGTCTCTAATTGGGCATATCAAGGTGCCTCTCACATGGTGAAAACACTCAAATCACTGCTCTGCTGTTGAGAAAAATAATTACTTGTTTACCCAATTAGATTGCTCTGTGAATACTTGCTAATCAGAAATCTTCCAGAGCAGAAAAAAACCACCCAATTTTGTTAAAAAACAAACTACTTGTGTCACAACAAGCCATCAAGCTTAAGGCTACAAATGCAGAGCATCATCCATTGGGTGTCTTTTTAAAGTTAATAAGGTGCACAGAAAGGCTCACACAGACCATTATCATCCAAAGAGGCTGCTACCAAGTTTTCAGCAAAAAACATATTCAGACCATTATGCAAATAAAACCTAAGGTCAATTTATGGCTGCTTGCAGCTAGTGAGGGACCAGACGCCTCTTGAATTTATGTGAAAGAAATGGCGCTGATTTTAACCAAGACAAGACTCTCAGTCCTCTGGGGGTTGGCAGTGGGGAAAAAAAGCCAAAATGTCAGGATCCTACAGACTGAATATATGACACAGACTGCAATGGAGGAACGGGGATGCAATGCCAAGATCTCTGTCAAGGGAGGCTCTGTTTCAGAAGAGCCACACTGTCCTGTCTGCCCTCACTGCTGGCAACCCTGGAAGCAAAGCAGAACTTTGATGTGCCATCACATGAGGCAATGCTCCTAATGCCATGGCTTTGCTTTCCAAAGTACAAAAAACCTCCCTCAGCATCCACTGCAGAACTCCCCGATAGTCTCTTGTATTGATTCTGCCTGAAAACCAAGTATTTTTCAGGGAGCACACTTTTGGTCTCAGGTTAATGCTGGGAAGAGTCTGACTTCTTGAAGCACATGAAATAACTGCACCCTGAACCATGCTAGAATTGGTGAGAGTCTAGTACCTGACAAAAGCAAACCAGTTGTGATTTACCCTGAATTCATTGCATCAGCCTTTAGAGAAGATTTCCTAAACACTCAAGGGCAAATTCTCCAACCCTGGTCACGCAGAATTACTCTGGGGTCACCGCCTGATGCCCCAAACATGGCATTATTTTATAATTCCCTAAAACAAATACAGAAAGTTGGTTTTCACTGTGCAGTCAACCGTGTGATTTGAAGGAAGTGCATTAGGGACAGATGGGTCCCCAGTGCCAGCTGGAAAAAAAAAAGGAAACCGAGTACCCTGTAATGAGACACATTTCAGGATTAAGTCCCCTTTTCTCCAAGATGCCACAAATTCTCTCTGATGCCTGGCAGGTTGAGTCAAAGAATTAGGAAGGATCTGACAGAAAAATACAAATTCTTGTTTGTGGAGAGAAAATGGAGGTGAGGGAGACAATGAAGAAAAGCAGCCTTTAAATCTCCTGGTGGGTCTCAGGCATGTGGAACAGCTTCTTGCCCTGTTGTGCTCCTTGGCTGTGGCCACCACTGGTTACAGCTCCCTGGGGAAGGATGTGGCCAGCCCATGCTGCTCCCCCTTGCTGAGCCCTGGTGTGGCTGTCACTGCTGTATCACATTGTCCTTGGGAGAAGGGGAGCGGGACATTTCGTGTCACTTGTTATCTGCATTTGCTTTATCTCCCAGCTCCTGCTTTACATCAGAACAGACTGTGCCCAAGTTACATGTTCCCGGTTGTCTTGGGATGTCTGGAGCAATTTATCCTTTCAACATCACTTATTTTTAGCATATCCTCTCCACCTCGTCCATGTGTTCCTTGCTTTCAGACCACACAATTTCTGGTTTGACGCTACCTGGTGAGCTCTAAAACTTGACCTGCTCCTGGCTCTCGGCTGGGCTTGCTGGTTTTGTATGCAACATTTCATGTGTATTTTTGCTGCAATTATTTCAACCAGCTTTGCCATTTTCACACCCACTGCAGTGCTAGAACTTCACAACTTGTCAAACCTGACCCAGAGACCATAACCCTGTTTTCTGAATTCTACTCCTTTTTTACTCTTGGGATTACTATCAGTTTTTATTGCAAGCCATTTAATGTAAAATGTTACTTCTTTATGTATATAAATAATTTATATAAAAGTATGGCTACCATCTTCATAAAGAACATATTTTATTGGCACTGGTAGTGTTTTACTGTAAGTCTCACAAATCATTAGGAATCAGATACTGATGAACAATTTTCCTTCAGTGTCCCAACTAATTTATTTAATGGGTTCACTGAAAGTTCCAAACTAACAGATTGGACTGAACTGCTCAACTTCGTTATCTTATTCCTTCTATCACTACAAAGCTCCTCCTCCCACACTTTGTCTGGAAACTAAAAAAA
This sequence comes from Acropternis orthonyx, assembly GCA_035583155.1. NCBI lineage: Eukaryota > Metazoa > Chordata > Aves > Passeriformes > Rhinocryptidae > Acropternis > Acropternis orthonyx. The sequence goes on along the minus strand of JAWWEU010000111.1, from coordinate 17,347,127 downwards.
TGTTACAAATTAAGACCAATTTTCCATAATGTGTATATAAAAATCAGAGAGTAGATATTACTGGGAGTTTCATTGGCATTTTCTGTGGCCCACCTCCCATGTTCCTGGCACTACTACAAGGTTTGCAAAACCAAAAAAAAAAAAAAAAATGGAAAAAAACCCAACTTTTCCATTAGCTTTATGTCTAGGTGAGTTGTAACACTTACGAAAGGTTACTGGCTGAAATGTTCACTTCTGCTAAGTTGCATTTCTGAGAGTGGATTTCAGACTTCCAATGACAAAATGAAAGGCCAAACCAAAGCCCATAAGAAAACAAAGTCCCACTGTCGACCACAGCCAGATCCTCCCTCACAGGACGCTTCTCCAGTACAGTGTATTTGCTTAGAAAAAGCAGCATGTCCTAATAAACTCAGAGACCACTTATTTCCCCAGTCAATTCCTGCTCTCAAAGCATTCCCTACTGTATCAAAGCTGTTAAATTATGAACTCTGAGTTTCATATATCATTGACAGTTCACACTTTTTCCCCTTAAATGCCTTCTCTTTAATTCAGTCCAGTGCTCTAAGCAAAATTATGCCAGGGTTGAAGGCTATGTGTTCACCTAGAAGAATTAATTTTCAAAAGGTGATTGTTATATTGCTTCCCACAGTCATTTAATGTGGCCATGGCCTGCTTCAGTAAAGTGTTATTTACCTCCTCCCTGTGAAAGGTTTGTGCAGAGCTGGAGCATCACAATCACTCTAAATGGCATCTTGAGGCATGTTTATAACAAACTCCCCTTTTGTGCCATTTCATGAGCCTTTTCATTTTAAATGTCTTACAAACCTGAACATAACAAAATATCAAAAGAAATAACTCTAAATTATCACTGCAATTGTGCACAAAAAGACTACTTGCCCACAGCTATGTTTAATTCTCTATTTACGTCCAGCTTGCTACAAGGTGATGTCAGATAACATAAATTAATCTGGCTCCAGGATGGCAAATGTGTTCCTGAACCGTGCACAGAGATTTCACATGCACTGTCTCAGTGCTGGGTTTAGCAGAATGTGATAAAATTTCACCCTGTGAGGGATAATACAAGGAAAGAGAGCAGGGACCTCTTGTTTTGCCGCTGGTACCCCCAGGATCCTGGAGGAAATCATCCATGTGAACACTGCACAGAGCTGTGTCCCTGCATGATGCTTTGGGTCATCACAGCATGGGCAGTAAACACGCAGCTCACCCTGCCCAGGCCAGCCCTTCTAGTCCTGCTTTTTGTTTAAATAGTGCATAAATACCCTCTGCAGCTCACTTCATAAGCCACAGGGCTGTTTCCTGCCAGAATTGCCTAAGGCAATATAAACATGGAGCAGTTCTATGAGCACCAGCAGCAATTCCAGCACAGTCTTGAAACAAAAATAGAAGATTGAGAAAAGGGGGGGAAAATAAGAAATAAAACACAATATTATGCAGAACTTACCACTGCCTTTACCAGGAGCAAGGTATCATGTTCTCCACCATAAAGTGAGGCAATCCCAAGGCATGCCAAGGATTTAGCTGGCAGTTTTCTGTAAAGACAAAGAGAAATACTATCCTTGTGCACAAAAAAATCAGTATGAGGAATCTTTCATATCTTACAGCTGTTTTCCTACACTCTGTGTGCTGGTGCCCTTTCCGTTATTCTGTAGCCCAAAATGGGCTGTGAATGCCATGAGAAGGCATTTATAATGTTTTTCCTGTTCAAAGTATCCAATATATATCCCTGTCTGCATCTGGTAGCTGCACTGACAGCCACCCCCAGTGATATTTTACAGCCCAAGACCAAGCTGTGTTTTGGACTCACTGGGGCCCAAAGCACAGGGATACATAATGTTGGAGGGCTGTGTAGGGTGGGAAGAAGCAAAGCTGGGACAGCCACATCCTGCTGTCACTTGGGAGCAACCTGTCCCTCCAACCACCTCCTGTCCTCCTTTGAAAGCAAAACTGTTCATCATTCCATCCACTGCAGCAATTGCTGGGTTTCACTGTTCCCTTCACCTTTCCAACATGCACAAAACAGCACCATTTTAGGCAATTGCAAGGTTTGATGCTCCCCCACTGGGGAGGCCACGGCCTGACACACTTGAAATGAGCAACGTGTCCATGTCAGCAGATCCTATTCCCTTTCCCATGATTTATCAGCTGCTTCTGAAGCAGAGGTCAATCAAGTCAAAAGGTGGCTCTGAGTCCCTCTGGCCACAAATATGTGGCATTTCCTACACACATATGATGTTTCTGATGACATAAGTATCTGCAAGGCATTTTTGATCAGACACATAAGCCAGGGAGATTTCCTTAAAAGTTTTTGCATAGTCCCACTGTTCCCCCTTGAGTATCCCATAATGTTCCCAGTAACCTCCAGTAATCCTCTTTCCCTCCTATCAGCTACAAAGTCCAGGATGAATCTCTTTTGGGCTCTGCCTGTAGTTTTAGTGGCTGAAAAATTTTAGTCTTGGGGTACCATGTCCTTTATCTCTAGTTTTCCTGGTTTATGTTGCTGTGCTTGGTTATCACTTTCCCTATTGCTTATTATTCCCTTTGAACTTACCATGTCCAGCACCAGACAGCCTAAATGGAGCAGGTGCACTGACATCTTTCTACGTACCCTTGAAAAAGAGAGGGGGGGGAAAAAGCTCAGAGCAGATAGAAAGAAAAGCAGCTCTCCAGGAGTCAGAGGGATTTGCAGTGCTAAACTTGCATCCTCTTCTGCTTTTCAATCTTTCTGAGTTTTATCAGTTGCAGGACAACAAGCACTCGAGTCCTCCTGGTTTTAGTGGTAAACAGCCCTGTGAGCTACCAAATTTTGTTTGCTTTCAATCAGTTTTAGGCTGGCACTGCACTGCCCTCAAGGCTTGAGGCAGAAATTACTTGAGCTTATTTTTCTGTTCCCCTCCCTGTTGAGAAAATACTTCTTGTTGCTTTCTGTGGAAAGAAAACTGTGTATTTAAACCTTCTCTCTTTTGGCAGCATCTCTCTGACATCACAAGTATCTCTCTATTGACATCTGTGTTTGCATCAGAGAACTCTCTTTTTTTGGTGCTTTGCTGCCTCAGGTGAAACAAAGGCGAGGATTACTTTTTTATTTGAAGCTGTCTTTTCCAACCTCACACTCTCACAATCCATGACAGGAGGAAAGAGAAATAAAACCTGCTGTGGAGAGTGGATCTGGAGCTTGTCTTTGAGGGCACACATGAAACCCTCCTCAGGTAGTTTTCACAAAAGAAACTGTTTCACAGCCTTTCCATGAAAAACATTAATTTATTTCATCTTCACCATTTTCTATGACTAATGTCTTTCTTTCCCAGGCACAAACCCCAAATCACAACAAATTAAAGTGATTGAAAACAAGTAACAACTACCAACATTAAAAAGCCTTTAGCCCCATAAATTTGGAATTGCAAGCCAATAAACACCTCACGGAATCCTTCCTTTTCTCATATAAATACCAGTGGGGACCCCATAGAATGATTCCTTTCATAAACCAGAAGTTTTCCTCCCTCCTCTTTCAGCTAAAGAAGAAAAAGACGCTCATTGCATTAAACATACTAACTTTGTGCAGTAAAGTTACATCACTATCAGTGCTTCAGTAAACACAAGTGAAATCACTTGTGTTGATTTTTAGGGATAAAAATCAGTGAGTTTGCTTATATCTTTTATTCTTTCAGAATAAAACTCTCTGCCACTTGGTCTAAGCTTTGATAAAGACATAGCTTGTTTCTCTTAGACTAATACAGTTGAGATCCCCAGTGCCATCAGTGAACAGACATCAAAGGGGCTTCATTTTGATTCCCACACCTGTTTGATGAGAAGGCTGAACACTCTGCAATTAGAAAAGCAACCGGAAAAGTGTTACCACGACTCCAAACTTCATTAACAAAGTCAATAGGTGTAGGTTTCTTGGAAATTCTATTTGCCCACTGTATTTTCATGCCTACCTTGATTCGTTCCTTGAGCAACTGAACCTTTACTTCTGTTTCCTGATGATTGGCATCACCTAAAAATGCAAGTGACTAAAGCAGCTTTGATTTTTCTCCTGCAATGATGTATCCTCTTATCAGTGCTTTTTAAATTATTATTTATTTTTAATTTATTTTAACTTATTTAATTCTATTTACTTAGAAATGTCATTTCATCAAACATGCTCCAAGTTAATTAGGTTTGCTGAGAGATTCCTAGCTTCACTGTTGGGCCCTCTGTTTCTTGTTAACAATGACTCCACTGGATTGTTCTGCAGTGATTAATCTCCTCAGTGTTCTCATTCTGAATGTGCATTTTGTATGTGCTTTTCTAGGCCCACTTAGGACAAACATTCAGAATACTTGTGAGAAGTTACAGGAAGAGACTAAAAAGAGAAAGGCAAATAAAGATCCTACATTTAGTTTGCAATAATCATCCACCCAAGTGTGAGATGAGGCATAATTAGGTGGCTGACAGTTCTGCAGAAATGGATTGATGATAATGACAGGGAGGCAGCAATAGCCTTCACTTTTGCAGAAAGATAAACTTCAGATGGGGACATGATGCATGAGTGTTAGATGTCCAGAGCAGCGAGGGGGAACCAATAACAATTTCCATGTGTGAATAAGGTTTCAGTATAGAAAATAAATATGTGCTCTCTGTGCCTTCTTTAGTGAAGATACCCATAACAGGGGCAGGACATTGAAGCACTCACATGAAATGCAGCAAGCAGCTTATTGCTTGGCCTGATGTGCATCTCATGAAATGGGCATCAAGGTTCTAAAAACGTTAAACAACAGAAGTAGGCTACTTAGAAAAGAAAAAGAGTAGTTTAAGTTACTCAGTATATATAAAAACATTCAAAAAAATAAATTAAAAAAAATCATCTCCCTCCTCACAATGAATATATAAGAATGATGAATTGCTGGTGAAAAAAAACATACAAGAATTCCTCCTGGAAATAACTTCAAGACACATTTAGACAGCTGCAGGAATTACAGAAATGCAAGTAGGAAGGATACACAAAGTTGTAAGTAGTTTGACGTTAATACACAGTGAAGAAAATGCTGACTGCTTCTTAAAAGGACGTTCCTACCTAGAACAGACCTGAATCTGGTGGTCTGATCTGGTTTGGAGCATCCACCTCCCTCACCTCCTTCCTCCCCAGCCTTCAGCTTTGGTAAAATTTTCCCCTCAACCCTCTCAAAATAACCCAGAACATTCCCCTACTTGTTACTTCATCTTTTCTCCTGAGTTTAGTTACATTTCTTCTTTTTGCTTGTAAGTTTACTTCTTACTCCCACAAGATCTGTTGACACTGATAATTAAAGCTGTGGTTTCTCAAGAAACCCAAATAACTGAGATACAATTCACTTGAAAGTGTGCTCCATAATGCCATTTCATAATTAATTGCTTTCACTGCCTTTAATCATCTTTATACAAAACTAACAAGACCTACAGTGCCCAGGCTAGAACAACAGAACTGTGAACCAAATCACTTGTATCTGCATCACACTGAAAAACAGAACTGCCACCTTGTATCTTAATATAACTCTCTGAAGGGCTGCAGGCAACAAGTTTATTTCACTGTTCAAATTGAGAAAACAATGCCAAGGAGATATTAGGGAATACCTGATATCAGTAAGAATTTAGAATTAAATTTGCAGTTTCACATCTTGCCATCGAGGTGCAGAAACCCAAGACTTTTGTTTCATGTTGACATTAAGAATTCCACGCATCACTGTGCATTAGATTAGACACAACCACCAGAGACACACAGAAGAAGAGTTGTTTCAATCTCTGCCTTGCATAACAAATTGTCCTGGGTTGCAGCCCAGTGCTCTGCACCTCCAATTTGATTAAGAGTGTCACAAGCTGGGTACCCAAGAGCCATTCATAATTGCATTACAATTCATTATAGATTTAATTCTATACACAGAGGAAAAGCTAAGTTGGACAGGCTGTTTCTCAGACTGTCTCAGTGACAACCCATTGCTTTTCACCAATAGGTCTTGAAATGCTCAAGGACTCCACGAGCTTTCAACTCAGCTATCTCCACACAAAGTTGGGGCCTTCCAACTAGAGAAAGCCTGTAAACTTCTAATGCCTTTTATTTATAGAAAGTTTTTAAAAAATAAAAATTAAAGCTCAGTAAAAATACTGGCTTCAAAGATCTTTTTTTGTTCCCCCCTCAAATTTTAGAGCTCCGTACTGTAAATTTCACCCCAAATTCTAATAAACTTCAACCAAAAAATAAGTAAAACCAACTAGAGTTTTATACTGCAAAAGGCTTTCCATGGAATCACAGATTATCCTGAATTGGAAGGGCCCCACAAGGATCAATGAGTCCAACTCCTGGCCCTGCTCACTACAGCCTCAAATTTCATACAGGAATCTTACCAGTCAAAATACAGTAAGTATATTAAGTTATAAATTTTCAAGCTCTGCTTTTCCTTTCAATGCCTTCCCTTTATCATTTAGATAGTCACCGTATTTGAGTCTCCTGTCTGAAACACAAAGAGACCAATAAACAACCAAAAGCTGAGAAACCAGCCAGTAGCTCCTCTTTCTCTTCTGCCAAAGCACTGATAGGTATCTTTGACACTAACATGTATCCAGAAGGAGTCTCTCTCAAAAAGAATCTACCCAAAACTAACAACTGTTCATTCTTTTTTTCTTTATACTTTACCTGGACATTTATACTGTGGCCTCTCTGCCTGCCAGCCTTATGGTTTATCTGTCTCTGCTGGAGGAGCCAGAGGAGGTGCACTGAAGCTGAAAGCTTCTTGTGAGGAACAGATAACTCAGAGGAGTAGCTAAAGCCCCTTGGAGCAGCCTTCTCAAATGGCACAGCAACATGGGAAGCCCTGATGCTAAACTCCATTTTCTGTGCAGGTATCCACAGGACTCAGCACACCATCCTCTCCTCCAGCTCTTAGAGTGATACTCTGTTTTCAGGATCAGCTCACAGATTCTGCCAGTTGGGTGGTGTTTATCAAACTGCTGCCAACACTTTGATTTCTACACACAGTACTAAACAACAACAAAAAAATATTTCCAATGCATTGAATTTGAACACTGAACTCCTAATAACTACAACACAAGTCAGCTGGAGCTGTCAGATATTCAACACTTCCAAAAATCTGGGCTGCTAATTACTGAGTCAGGAGCCTAACAGCAGATGTCCGTCCACTGATGAACATCCAAGCTGCTGCTTTACATATTTCCACATCACCAGCCTGTGCTCAGCTAAAACACCACACTCACAGCATGTGGGTACTAAGCCCCTTCCTGATGTTCAAAATTATTTATGCATTTCATTCAGAATGTCTTTGAGATTTGTATTTTTTCCCCTTTTCTTTCATCAAATCTTCAATGGGGACAAGAGTTGTGAGAAGCATTTGCTTTCACGTCTCCCTGTCCTCCTCTGGAAAGTCTCTGCCTGATTTCTGCTTCTTGTTTATTATTGCAGCATTAACAGTTACAAAACTTCGGATTTGGATAAACAGGCAGGGGTGGGTTTGTTTATTTATAGTTAAGTGTTTCTCAAGGACAGGAGTGGGAACTACAGGTGCTGCTGAAACTAACAGTTTCCAAAGCTCAATATTTTGAATTACTGTGTCTACTGTCTATTTCTTCTACTGCCAAGAAATCAGCAGGAAGCCTTGCAGTGATTTTGCTCCTTAGAGAAAGGGTGATGGTGAGTGAACTATTAAGACTTAGAAACCACCCACTGCATAGACATGCACATATGTAGTAAGAAGCGATATCTGGGTGAATGTGTGCTGACTGACCCCACACTGAAGCAAACAAAGCTCTGGTGCAGCTGCTCCAAGGCCAGCCTACAGAAGTCTCTAAGTCCAGTGGGCTGTGCTCCTGCTCATCACACCTTCCTGGAGTAGACCTGCAGGCCCAAAATAACACATTCCCACTGTTTGATATGTGGCTTCTTTCAGTCTCCTGTCTGCAGTGAAGTTCATTAATATGTGCCATTGCTCTGACTCTCACCTCTCTGATACTGTGCATTGTTCCCTGTGCCATCACTGAGTGGTAGACAAAGTTTTACATGCAGCCTAATGTACCCTCTGTGCTTGGCATTCCTCTTCAAGGTACGCAACACAAAACTTTACCTCAGCAGTGGCACTGGCAAACAAAAATATTCCTTAATGAGGCATCTGTGGGTTTGTGCTGGACCAACACAGCCTTATTCATGTTTCACCATGACTTCACTGATGCTGTCTGACCAGATTTGTGTTCCTTGGTTTAGTGCCTCTGGAAACGAGCCCCATCGCTGGGACAGCAGAGCAGAGATGTTGGCAGAGACAGTTCTGCAGTTGCATGGCTGGCTGACACCAGCAAAGGGTCTGGCTCCTCACTTAACAGATGTCGCTGTGTATTAGGAGATTGACAAGAGTTCATGATTTTTCTTTCCCCTGACAGCACTGCTCCTATTACAGTTTGTGTGGCCCCTGCAAAGCTTGCATTGGTTTCTGCATTAAGCATTTACCAGCACAGAGTCTCGATTAGTTCTGCTTTTAGTTGAACCCAATTTTCATACCATTCATTAATGTTGCTACAGCACCATCTTGAACCATTCAGACATCTCTCAAATACTGCCCACTACATACAGTGTAACTACAAGGTCATTTGTAAAGATAAGCAAAAACCAAAAAAATTTATACTTTTGACTAAGCCTTTCATAAGTAGTTTTTTGAGGGTTTGAGGGTTTTTTGAGATCTGTTTGTTTTTAAATTCTGTACCAAGGTCCACAGTAAAGCACCTCAGAGGGAAGGTCACCTTTCTTCCCTGCCTTTCCTTGCTCAGGTGTCTCCTATGAGCTGCTACCTTTATTTTGTGGGTTTGCCTGCTGTTCCTGCTAGGATAGCAGCCACACACAACCTGTCCTCCACTGCCATAGTGGAAAGCACATCTCTACTGGTAACTTCCAGTTTCTCATTAGCCTCTGTGACTCTTTTTTGTTGACATAAGTAGACTACTTCCTTTGTGTCTTCCTACTGACATGAAAATGCAGCACAAGAAACACTGAAGGTGCCTTAAACTGCCGTGCTAAAAAGTAAACTAGAAAGTCATTGTTGCACCAATATCTAAATCTTTAAATCAGCTCTAGGAGGGGGGTGAGAGAACGAACAGCAGTGCAAGTACACGGTCATTAGGCTCTCTACCTCTTCAGAATTTGCATTACCAATAATACCTTCTCTTTAGTTTCCTCTAATTTACCCATTGCCTGAGAACCTTGTAACAACAGAGCTGCAGTCTGGTTAACCCACAGTGAGTAACTACAGCATTTCAATCCCACTCTGCTTGTGCTCCTCCCAGTATGGGCAATCATCATCCTCTCTTGCTCAGAGGTAAGACCCTGCCACACAGAGAGAAGAGGAACAGAGTAAAAGGTCAGCACAAGGTAGGTTACTCCATAATTAGGGACACTGATCAAGAAAAAGCACAAGATGTTTTGTGTTAAATAATTGGCACACAAGATCCAATGAACGAACTTAACTGTTCCTTCTTGAAGGACAGAACTTGTTCTTTGTTCCTCATGCCCTGTCTTTTCAGAGTTAAAAAGTCATGGATTTTAATTTGTAAGTGCCTCATATCAATTCCTTTCTCCAAGAACTGCAAATCAACACTTTCAGGTCCCCAGATTCTGAATCTTTTAGTTCTGTCAGACCATACGTATATTTTATTTATTATTTTAGAAGAATAGAGCATGTCTGGTTCAGATATAATTATATGCTGCACATTTACCTATAAAACTGATTTGCAAATGACCTCAGGTTCACTTTAAGTATGAGCTGGCACCAGGATCTCTGTGGTGCAGATGAGGCAGCACAGAAAAAAAATCTGCTCTGCCACATACACTAAAACCAAAACTCATCAACAACCCCCACAACACCCCTCCACAGAGACAAAAAGACCTCTGGAAATGATACAGGCTGTCCTTAAAGTTAGCACAGATTCCTTTCATGAAATAAGATTAAACAGGGCTTATCAGTGAACCAGTACTAAAATCCACTGCTGTGTAAGCTGAGCCATTTGTTGCCCAACATGCTGGATCACAAGGCAGTTATCTGGGTAATAACATACCACGAGCATCACCATGGGATTCCAGATATGTTACCAAAAGATAACAGCTCACAATTCACAAGCCCCTAATTTATGCAGTTCTCTTTGATACACGTTATTGAACACTCACAAGGCAAGCAGAAGAGTCATAAGGAAAAACAAGCCACTCTCTTTCCCCACTGCTAAGCTCAAACCCAAAGCTTTACACAGCTTTGCTGCCATCACATGCGAGTTACTACCAGGCAGAAATACCACCCTTGTGCTGACATGTAGGAGCCTTGAACAGAAGAAAAAGCAGCAGTTCTACCCCCCCCGGAACAAGAAGAAAAATAACTTACACCATCAGCTGGGCTGTGACCCATCCAGGAGACAGGACTGGAGCAGTGCCTGCATAGATCAGCTCAGGGAAGGTTCTGGGTGATGTGGGCTGAACTTATGAAGGCTGCTGAGCCCCAGGTGAAGCTGTTCAGGATAACAAAGCCACAGGTGAGCTTGGGGCACTGATTGTCTCCTGCAGCTGCTGCCCCAGGAAGCCTTTGAAGCAGCAGGTACAATTATGGACAGGTGGCCAAGACTCAGGGTTAAGGGCTGTCAGCTGGCCCTGGTGTTAGGGTTAAGCAGGCTGAGCTCTGGTGGTGGGAGTTCTTTAGGTTTAGAATTGAACCTGGGATGCAGGGTTTTGACTTTTATTTGTGTTTGGCCAGGCTAACTCAGGAAAATACCTCTCCAGAGCTCCAGGTGGCATCAGTGACTGCATGGACTCAGGCAACCTCCCTGCTCATAAGAGGCCTCAGCTTAAAAGTGGCAGCTACTTGCTGATACCCAGAGTTCTCCATATACTAGGAAGCAAAGCTGCTTTACTTTGTAAAAAAAAATGGGATTCCTATTTAGCTTATGAAATACTGTGACTCTTAGAGGCATATCTCCCTTTGAGCTCCCCAGCTGTGCAGTGCCAAGCCTTAGGTGGTACCTCAGCCTCACTGATTCATTTATCTCAGTGACTGCAGCATCTTGTTCCTAAAAGGCAGAAGTTATGTTTGCAGGGAGGATGTTCCATGACAGGATGTGTGCACAGTGCCAGTATGCTGCTTTTTTTTGCTGTGGGTGTTTTATATAAACCTGTCTTTAAATGTCCCTTGCTGTGAGTGGGGAGAAATTCAGAGAAGAGAAAACTTCTCTGGGCTTAATGCCATGTTTTATATAAATAGGTGAAGGGGAAACAATTGACAAACTGCCAATGTTCTCGAGCTGAATAAAGAGAACGGCAGCAGTACAAGAGTAGCACTTCCTTTCTGGCAGATGACTTGATTAAAGAAGCCTTGTCTTTTATCTACCTGGATCCAACAGCTCGCTCTGAATGCTGCTGTATTAACCCCTGCTCCACTTGCCGTGTTTCTGACATCCTGAAGATCACAGGTGGTGTTTGTGACTTTTCCTGGAGCACCGTGTGATTAAGCACCTGAGAATTCATGCATGCTGTGTGCACCATGACAGACAGCGGGTCTTAGAGAGGGACTGGCCCTGGCCTGCAGGCAGAATGACTCAAGCTGCCTGTTTTCATGGCAATTTCTTGGTATTGCTTCAAGAGAACAAAGGTAAATGGAACAGACAGTCATCAGGGCCACCTCCTGCTCACTTAGCAGCTCCTGCTCTACCACTGACCTGGCTGCATTGACAGGAGGGAAGCAGTGCCCAACAGCGTTAATTTCTGACACGTGTGCCATCAGATTGCTAAAAAGGACTTTAATACTGTGAGGGGTTAAAAAATACACATATCTTCTGCCTTAAAAAGTTGGCATTAACAAAAAAAGTGAATAAGCCATCTTCTGCTCTGTTTTTGTATGATGCTTGGCAGGTTCAGGTCGTAAGCTCAGCACAGGTCTCCAAGCACTGTGCTAAGTGAACAAGGAATACTGAACTCAGAGAAGTCAGTCTCGTGTTAGAGCTGAAGGAGAGAAGTTACTCATATTCTCCCTACGCTCTCAGGTGGGTGGCTTTGCACCGTGACCACTGTTTGTCTCACCAGTGAGAAAAGGATGAAACCACAACTGATAAATTTTTGCAATGGAAGTGGGGAGAGAGTTTAGTAACTTAGAATGTCAAACTACAGGATTTTTCCATTGAAATGACTATCATTTGGAGTATTGTTTGGAGTGCTGTGATAAGGCTGAAAATGCGCAGATGTGGGCAGGAGATTTTGGAATCAAGGAGAATGCCATAAACATCCTCCCTATAATTGAGGCTGATGAAAGAGGATGCAGCAGGCACTGATTCTGCAGTGAAACCAAACTACCTCCTACAGTCCACGTCCCTCAAATCTCAACTTTTGCCTTCCATCCTTTCCTCTAGGCTTTGTTTCAGTGTGATTTTGCTTGGTTTGCACCAGCAGGAAATCCAGCCCAGTGTCCCCTTCCCTTCCTACCTGCAGTCAGAAGCAGTCAGGCAAGGCTAACCACTACTGCCCCAGGTACCTCCATGGTGGTCCTCTGCCCAGACTTCAAGCCCTCTCTGTGTGGGATGTCCCCTTTTTACCAAGCAGGGAGTGAAGTAGATGCAGGGCAACACCAGCTAAGAGAAAATGCTCTTGTAGCTAAGACTGGGGAGGGCTACACACAGCTGAGAATCAGCCCTGCCATGGGAGCTGGACCCTGCACCCAGTGGTGGAACCAGAGCCCGGAGCTCTTCCCATTAAACCACACCTGGGGTGATACCACATTCAAACTCAGAAACGTGCCACTTCTTGAACACAGTGCTAACTTGGTTTGTGGTATTGTTGGCAAGCACTGAATGCAGGTTAAAATCACTCAGGTGAAAAATGGCCTCGTCTGCTCCAAATAGAGGTAACTGATAATCAAGGGAGTTTTTAGCACCAGGGAAATTACTTTTATGAAGAGGATACTTTAAGAAAAAGCTGGTACCAGGGGTGCCTGAGATCAGGACCTTGCTTTTGGCTTGCTCTGTGACTGCAGGTGCACCAGTTGCAGTGATGGTCTGACACCACCACATTTCCAGGACTGTAACTTGCCATGGATACAGCACAGCACTGTTTTGCCCAGCAGAATTTATTCTTTACCTGCTCATAAGCAGGAGTCAGTGACTGGAATTTTTGCAATAATATTTTGACAGATTAGGAATAGGGCTTCATCCTTCTTTTAATAAAAATAAAGGTAAAGCAACTCATTTGAACAAGTAGGATCAGTAAGCTTGATTATATTGATCAGCTTATTATTCGTAATGCCACACAGGATGGAATTAAACCTGGATCATTTCAGTAATGTTTTAAACAAATTTCACAAACAAAATGTTGGTTTAGAAAGCAAAGTTCTATTATACATGTGCTTTACCTGTTTTCCCAAAGACTAAGCCATTCTCCCATATGTTTTTCATAAGGATATTCCTACTGCTCTTAGCCTAGGACTAAGTATACTCTTTTCCTAATAAACTCTATATTAGAGCTCCAGGGTGAATTTCTCATAAATGCATACTGAAGGATATATTTTGTGAAAATGAAGAACGACCATACTATTTACCTACCAATACTGCAGCACATTCATCAAGGCAACACAGCAGCTTGTTTCCCCACTTCCAACACCCTGAGAGGCAGGTTGCCCTGCCTGGGCTCTGCTGGGAGGTTAGCTGTAATAAAGAGCTCTCAACTGCTGGGCAGACAAAATGCCTCGCTGCCAGACAGCTGTTAATTACCATGGTCTTAGCCTAATTCACTCCTCCCTCCCCTCCCGTGCTGAGTAGCTGTCTGCTATTTTGCTGCTCGCAGCGGCGTTAATTGAACTGACTTCCCATTAAAGCTGCTGTCATTCAGTGTCACCACGCCGCTGTTATTGGGTTCAGCCAGGTGTTTGCAGAAGATGAGCCACCCTTGAACTACCCTTGAGCATTTTTTTTATTCCAGCTGATCCATAACGTGCAGAATAATGTGCTTTAGGGGTTGTTTTCCCCGAGCCGCCTCCTGGGAGAGGTCTGACTACGTGGCACTGCCAGGCTGGGCTGTGTTTCTGGTTCTGGGGTGCTGCTGTCTGAGCCTCTTTCCCAGGGCTGTGTTGGGATCCAAAAGGCTCTCACTGCAGACTGACGTGCTCGTGATGCATCAGAGGCGCAGGATTAGTGCCTGGGTGTGCCTTTTCATTCACAAACACACTCTGAAAACTGCTATCCTGGCCATAACAGAGCATCACTGTTCCTTGCACTAACAACAGTTTCAGAGTGTGACAAATAAAGTATTTTGTTAGTCAGGAGCTCAGAAGCACTTTCAGAAGGATAGCAATACTGCTAGAATACAGGAGCAGCAGAAGAGTGCCCGAAAGGAACACCTCATCCTTCTCACTCAGAAGCTGATCCACAAACCTCAATCTCTGTTATCACTACTCTTGCTTTTGGAGGGAAGAGTATTTTGGGGAGCATTTTAGAGAGGAAGCACGTGATGGACCTCTGTAGGATCTTGCTGGTAGACTAAAATTCTCCAAATGGATGGGTAAAAAGCTCTCATCCGGCATGGCCATGCACTCTGAACATACCAATGTACTTTAGACTCAATTTCCCTTGACTGTTCATTTTTCAGCCTTCAAAGTTTCTCTTTCACTCTCAGTGAAAGCAACGTTCAACACCTCTAATCAGCTACATGTATTTCTGAAAACTAGACTTTTTGAGGCAGTTTAGTCAAAGTTTGTATTTTTAAAACAAGTGGGATGAGATAGCTGAACGCTATCAAAATAAAATAAGGTTTCAATAGCAACAATTTCTCGAATAGTTTATACTGTTAATCTTTTGCAGTGAGCAGACACACACTTGCTTAATACCAAAGATGAGCAGTAGAAATCTGTATTGAATGTAACAGACTGCAGCTGAGCTTTTCAGTGCAGACCCTGGCTAGAGCAGGGGAAGTCAGTGGAAATGTTGGCATTGATTTTAATAGAATTGGGCTGTCAACTTTAACATTTCATAGAATTATAAAACTATAGAATATGCTGAGTTGGAAAGGACCCATCAAGATCATCTAGTCCAACCCCTGGCCCTGGACAGGACTGCTCCAACAATCCCACCATGTGCCTGAGAGCATTTTCCAAGCACTTCTTGAACTCAGACAGTTTTAGTGCTGTGACCACTTCCCTGGGGAGCCTGTTCTAGTGCACAACTACCCTCTGGGTGAAAAACCTTTTCCACCTTGTGGCCTCTGAGATGTTTTTGTGGGGAGCAGAGCAATTCTGCAAACTGTAGGAGTAAGCTGAGCTTGGCCATTGGCTTCTGAGTTCAGGTACCTTCCCAGGCAGCAAGAGCACACCTGAAAAGTTAAGCCAGTGCAGCCCAGCTGCTCCCCACTCTGTCTGAAGGGATGAACTTTCCAAGTAAACTCTAGTTTGATGAAAACAACCTCAATTTCGGGGCTGAAACCCCATGGTGAGATATGAGGGGAGGCATCCTGCTGCCCTGGGCTGGGGCTTGCTTCCCTGCAGCGTTGCAGACAGGGAGCAGTTACCCCTGGCTAAGGAACAAGTCAGAGAAAAGCAGCAGAGAGAGGCCAAAGGCTGCAGTGAAGCTATTCATGAGGGAAAATCCACAAAGAGATGAGTAACTGGCTTGCTCAACATGAAATTAATTTTGATACTCTTCTTGTTTTACAGCAGGAAATGAGTAGCTCAGAGCTTGCACACAGGGCAGCTCCTGGTCGAATTGCTATGAAATGGGATAAGAACTATGAGCAGAATGAACAGTTTCTGAGTACGCATCCTCCATCACATATGAGACAAAAGTATTCCCACAACAGCAGAAACAGGAGAGAGGGAGAGGGAGACGGGGCTTCCAATTAATTTTCTCCAATTCCTTTCCTGTATCCCTGTTGGGTTCGTTTTCCTTTCCCAATCCTCTTGTCTTTCCTGGCACCAGAAAGTCAGCAGATGCTGCCCAAGCTGTGGAGCTCCCTGGATCCCTTCTGTGCATCACATCCATAAAACATCTCACACACACCTAAATCATCTCATCTCCCGCACTGCGGACAACTGCCCCCAGCCAAACCTGTTGCACAGAAGCTGTAAAACCAAAGAGAGGTTGGGGTACATTTGCAGAGAAATAAGAGCCCATCATTTTGAAATATGCTCTTATTGCTCTTATCTACAAAAAAAAAGTGCATGATGTAAATCTACCGAGACAGCCATGAGACCTGAAGACTCTCCATCCTGCCATGAAAAATGTGTACAGCCATTTCCTAGCAGGCTCCAACAAAATGCAGAAACCAAACTCTATGGATCTATTCTACAAAATAAAACAAAAACAAAAAAAAACACCCCTCCCCCTCAAAAACCCCCCAACTCAATAAACTAATTAAACACTGGAAATACAGAAGGAAATGTGCAATTGGTAACAAGCAGAAAGAATTTAAAAGAATTGCAGGAATTATATTTTCCAGGACCTCCATCAAAAATTGTTCAGTAGGAATCCAAATAATTTTTAATGAGACTTCAAGATAAAGGTTCAAAATTATATTTGTGTTAGATTCCAAAAGGATTTAAGCATCTGAGAATATACCAGGTTTATGATGTTACAGAACTATAAGGGAGTTTATGCAGCCAAGAGCATAAAGAGACATCAGTATTTTTTAAAAATTTTTTCAAATCATTCATATTGTACCTAAATCTTTGGAAAAATAGCATTTTCTGGAGCGATCCTGCTAGTTCTACTTCAAAAAGCAAAACTGAAATAACAGCATATTTCAGACTGGCTTTTGGGGGAATCATTATCCAGCTTTACCTTTCATAAAGGATCCAGATTGTCAAGCATCAGAGCAGCATGATTGAAAAAGTATGAAAAAACAAAGTATATTTGGAAATGCTCAAAACTGAGCCCTGTTGCAAATTCTGGTACATTCCTAGCAAGCTTACACACCAGCTGAGCAATTTTCAATGTCAAACCCCAACTGCCAGCACCAAACATTTTCCAAAATTAAATCCAATATAAGATAACAAATGAAATGAACATCCTTGGATATAATATACCACCCAGAGCTTCTACTGTGAGAATTTGAGACCTGAATAAAATATGTATTGAATCCAAAAGCCAGGCTCCTACTGATTGCAAAAGGCTCAGAAACCACCTTAGTAAAGTTTCCTTGTGATAAAACTTGGTAGGGGGGTGGCACAGGGAAAGGAGAAATGTGTTGACTTAGGAATGGCAAAATAATGAGATGTAAAAAGGTGACTCATGAGGCAAATCCTGCACAGGGCAGTGACAGCACATTACCCTCTGTGCTTAGATCCTCAGTTTCATGGTTCACCACCAAATTTTACTTGTCCTCTGAGAGTGGTAGCACAGAATTTTAATTTTTTCATGCTCACCATCTAAAGCCATGACAATTAACCTTCTTTGGTGTGTGGTGCCAATCATATTATTTTTGCAAGTTTTGCTTTTTTTGGTGGTTAAGGGCCATCTCAATTCCCTTCAGTGCCTGGTCAGACATGTCACCCTTGAGAACTAGAGAGAAACTGGCACAGTCCAGACCCTGGTAAGTGATGAACACCCTCTCAAAGCTGCTGGGTGTCCCAGAGCTGTGCCTGCAATGGTTCTGCTCCCTTACAGAGAGTTTAATATGGGAGGACATGAAGATGAATGGACTGGAGGTCAGGAGATGGCCAGTGTTGGCATCAGTGGCTCCCAGTACCCTCTGAGACCTCTGTGTTAGACCCTTTGACATTCATTACACAGAAACACCTCTCCAGGCATAAAAAAAAAAAACCAAAAAAACAAAAAACCAACAAACCACCACCCAAAGAAAGATGATATTTTTTTATTTTACCTGGTGTGTGAAGTGAGCTGAAAAGAGTCCCTGGGTACCAGGAGGAGAATTTCCAATGTGCTTTGCAAGCCCTGTTGCCTGTCTGATGCATCTATTCTTTCCTGTGCTTACCACCCCATACAAGCAGCTGTTTTCTCTTGGTGACAGCCACTAAGTGACTGCCTGTGTGAGGGAAAATATTACTTCATCTGGGAGATGTAAAATCTGCCTGAGAACAGAAAAACAGCAAAGTGTTGGAAAGATTTAGAAGATGACACAGATTAAATGCCAGGGCAATTACCCTCTGAAAAGTAAATTTAGGCGTCATTTTCATACTCTGTCAAATTACGACAGATAAACAGACCATCTAAAGAGAAAGACCTTTTAATTTATATTAAAAAAAAAAGTTTGCCTCCAGGGAGGACCAGCCAGCTGGTATTTTGTATTTCTAACACATTTGTCACTAATGTTTTCCTCTGAAGCTTTCACTTCACTGTTGTCAACAAAATTACTGTCACCATTCAGTACATGTAACATACCTCTCATAGATCCGTCCTGCACAGACAAAAGTGACTGTCAGGCTTCAAATGTCTGTCCCTGCAAAAGGATTCCCTCTGGAAATTTTTATGTGATTGGAAGGTAACACTTCAAATAGTCTGGGTGCAGCTCAGTTGCCCATCATGAGGTACACTGGTAGTTTTTGAAAGCACTTACATGAGCGAGCCTTTCATATTTTAATAAGCAGGTGCAGAAAAGAAAGAATCAAAACTTCCCATTTTGTTGGGGCACATCAAATTGTGTGTTTCAGAGGAGAAATGAAGCAGTCATAAGGCTTTAAATTACAGCCTTGGGAAATTAATTTCCAAGACGGTTTAAAAGGAGCTCCGTGTGTCTGGCTTTGGTTGTCTGAAGTCTGTTATATGCCTTTTTCTCCCTTTATTATCCCAGTATTTCCTGCAGCTCTATATCCATTGGCCTCTTCTGTGCTCTCTAAAAGTCTTGTGAGGACTGTCACCTTATTCAGTGCAACAAGTCCTATTCCACAGACATAGATATTAAGCATTTTGAGAATGTAGGTGCTAAATAGCAATACTGATGTTTCTTTGATCTGGGGATCTGAAAGACAAAGGATAATGTAATACTCTTTCTTTCCCTTTCCCTGTGAATTGGCTTAATTTTAGTGAACACTGGACCAATTTTCAGCCCCTTCAAAGGAACAGGGTCAGAATCTGTGGTCTGTTTGTAGAAGGTGGTAGCTCTCAGCAGGATTATTTTCACATCTGCTCTTGGCTAAATATTGTAACTTGCACTAGAATGGCTTCTGTAAAGACACACACAGCATGGAGAGATTACACTTGTTGTTTTAAAAAAACAGTGGAAAAATCAGATGGCAGTTGAAACACCAGCTAATGAGGAATACATAGGAGTCATTTTCTCTTCTATTTTGCTTTTTTAGAGGGCCCAGAGAAGTACAGAGAGGAAATTAGGAAAAGCCATCAGGACAGCCTTTTAAGTCAAATGCTTATTGATTTCAACATGGAATTCATCATGTTTAGAAGGATTTCTGTGCTAAATGAACAGGTCTAATGTCATAGAGTCTTGTTGTTTCAGCTATAAATTCACGTCTGCATTGGCTGAGCCATGATCTATACATGTGTCAAGTGGTATCAAAGGCAGACCTGAAGGCACAGGAGCTTGCCTTGCTAGTCAGGAAGTTAGGCTCTCCTATCTTTGCCCAGGGCTTATTTTTGATAATTGCTTGGAAGTATTTGTCTGATCTGCTGGAAGATGTTATTTTTAAGGCAGAACATTTTCACTAGCTGCAGCCATCCAAGGAGAGAGAGGGAGGAGAGCCAAGTGAAATTCAATTTTTCACAATGAGGAAGGAAATGAAGTTGCAATTTCTTATTTCCAAGTGAGTTCCTTACCGTGAATTGTGAGGTTGCAGGCTCGGTGCCATCAGGACCAATCAGCCAAAGTGGAGCTCTCCCACAGGTCCTTTTGGAGAACAAACCCTGAGGTGAGGGCAGCTGGGTCATCCAGTGGCACATATCAGATTTATAAGGCCATGCAGTGTAAAACAAATAGACCCACCCAAAGCTGAAGCTTGAATGTGAGCACCAGCTTCCTGTGGGAGTTGTTCTCTGAATTACACAGACCAAGTCATCGATCTGTGTCCTGTGCTTTAATGAATGTGCTTCATATTTTGTTCTGCTCCTGTCCTCAGCTGCTGTCACCAGAAAAAGCGTTACTGATGTTCTTGAGAGAGACAGGCTGGGAGTGCTTTGACCATGAGAGCAAATTAGGTTAAAAAAGGGCTCACTGGGCCATGGTTTGTTACTCTGTCTACCACAGAGACCAAAACCTGGCAGAAAACAGTGAGAACAGGTATCTGGTAAGACTTCCCCCATCCTCCAGTAAATTCTTGGCTGAGTCACACCTTGGTTGTATCATGTCACCAAATAAAAGTGTTGAAAATGTTAAAACAAGTATTAGCAATCCTTGAGGGCCTGGAGGTTTATACAGACAATTTGAATCGATATATTCAGACTTCCCTGGAATGGGAATTGTGGCCTCTCTCCTACCTTGGAGGACAGCATTCACCGTTCATTTAATTTTTGGAGCAGTGGATCTTGCATGTTTTGTGGCTGAGTTCTTGGTTTATGTGTTTTCCTACAGCATGGCTGAAAGGAGTACAGGATGCCCTGGCACGTAGCACATTTTTCCTTGAAAATCAGGTTACACCTCAGCATGCTGCTGCGCTTAAAAGGACCAAGCCCTGCTTTTCGAGGTTGCTTTTGTGGGGTTGGCTTAGGTAAAAGAGATTTGGAGATGGGACCCTGGCATGAAGGAGACATGGGCACTGCATGGCTCAGTGAAAGGTTGTGCCAGTGAGGCAGGGAGACTACAATCTCCCTATGGACAGCTTCCTTTTGTTGCTTTATCCTCATAATCTGCCTCTGAACTCACTGTTTCATGCAGTGGCAAACACTTCTCCAGCTTACATCCTTCTGCAAGGATGTCCTTTCAGACTTAGCCGTGCCCCATGTGCTGAGATTGCAAATGAAGTTGTAGTTTTCCCGTGCTCGGGATACCCATCCAATGAGGGAAGATGAGATCACCCCCAAGTCCTGCCCCCGGATTGAAAAGAATCAAAGATTTCTTGGTCCAAAAAGCTCTTCCATCAGTGTCATCCACTTCCTTGCAAAATACCCTAGTTTCCACTGCTCCCTGGAGAAAATGAGACTTTCATTACATTATTGCTGAAAAGCAATACTATCACCTTGCAGGTACATTGCTCCTCTCAAAGCTGAGGCAAGGGAAATGGTTAGAGCTGACTCTCTTGCCTTTGCTTTCAAGGCAGCCAGGGATCATTTACAGGTAATTTCCTGCCTCTTGGCTAAAGAACTGGAACTTCCTAAACTTTAAGAACAGAGGATACCCTAAGGCTGTCATTTGCAACTTGCTTAAGAAGTCCTTAAATTTATGAGGAGATGTAAAATCTGTTTGGATGGTAAACTGAAGCACAGTCTTAAGACTCAGGAGTTAGTTTCTGTCTGCTGTTGCAGTGTAGGTATATGCTCACATTTGTTCAGATTGTGAGAGAAAAAGAGATCTGGCATATTGAGCTCCCATAGCACTCACCAAAGTGGAAAATAAACTGTTTTCTACCAGACCAGCATTTGAATAATGATCAGCTCCAGTCCTCTCCTGTAGGGTTTGTGATCATTTTGAATCCTGTGTGTTATGTGCTGGCATCTTCAAACAGCAGACCTGTGCATTTTGGCAAGATGAGACAGCTGTTGACACTTGAAAAAAAGCAAGGTCAGTAAATCAGTAAATCTGGACTGGTTGTTTCAAAGCTGCACCTGAGCCAGACCCCAAGAGATGCTGAACACCTGCAGCTCTCACTGACCTTCTCTTCTCTGATGTAACTGTGCTGCTGATGGTGTTGTGTTCCCATGTTACTCACAGCTTCACTAAAAGCCTTTCTGGTACCTGGTTAGTTGCAGCCTGGCTGAAATCTGATCGTGGTACACATCTGAGCAAGAGTTTTTACTGTGCATTTCTGTGTCTGCCTCCTTCAATCATTAGAAATTTTTCCAAAATGAAACAGAAATGCCTTTGAGTAACACATATGAGACACTCCAGTACACTCACAAGCTCAGTAGTGTCCTGGTGCATCATCTACTGAATGCACCCCATTATCTTCAACTAATTCATACTCTATTCTAAATTCAACCTAATTATTACAGATAATTATACAGATCAAGAATGTGCAAGGCCTTCAGGTGGTGTAAAGCAGCTGCAAAAGACTGAAGGCTTTTCAAAGGCACCTACTCATGAACTGCTGTTGTCTGGAGCAGATATCCTGTCTCTCCAATGCAACTACTTTGATTAGAGCCCCTTAATAAGGTGCAGCCTACACCATCATCTGCCATCAGATGTACAGCAGGATTTTAACACTCCAAGCACTTGGTAGCTGCTGTCCAGCCTGTGACTCCTCAGGCAGCCTGCAAACGAGCATATGAACCACGACAAGCAATTAGGCATCAGCAGGACTCTGTTAAGGAGCGGTAGTGAGACACGTCCGTCCTGCTGTTTTGCTGCCACTGGTTTCAGGACAGGGACAAGAGAGGGTTTTTGTGTGCTAATAGAAGCCAATACATTATAAGACACAGGCAAATAAAAGAAATACTATATTGTCCTGCCTTGCAAATATTTAATTCCATTCTGAAGGATGAGCCAGCCTGAACATGAGAGTATGTGATGGCAGCCTGTGTGCTATGGCAGCTCTCTGAATTTGCCTGCCCTCTCCTATCAGGGCACTCACCAGCAGGTGAATTTGCCTTATGTTTCCCTCATAATAAAGAGATTTTACAGTATTTTCTGCATGCTTCCTTCCTTATTTACTTACTTTTTATGGTTCTCCCCTGCTATCTAATCAAAGGAACTTAAATTCTTGCTGGCTGGGTAAGAGTTCTGTGCTACTCCAGCGCTCACTGTCCTTTTTTTCTCGTGGAAGCCTAAACTTTTCACCTTTCATCCTCTCTGTTTCACTGCTCCAGCTTCCTTTTCCAAATGTCACTCAGCCTTTTCCCTCATCTGTCTATTCTCCCAAGTAACTGACCTTTGATTTGTAAAGAAGAACTGTTAAGTTTTATCTGGCAGTTGCATGGGAAGGGTTGCTTTTGGAAACCACTCACATTCACATTTCATTGGTTTCCCTGGGCTTTTTGTCTGGATGACCACATAAACAGTCAGGGTACGAGTGAAGTCAACCTCAGCAGGGATCTTATCAGAGGCACTGCAAAAGATTTTGATAGTTATAAACTGTTTTAAAGATCTTTGGGGGGGGGGGGGGGGGGGGGGGGGGGGGGGGGGGGGGGGGGGGGGGGGGGGGGGGGGGGGGGGGGGGGGG
>JAWWEU010000111.1:17235645-17323763 GCA_035583155.1 Acropternis orthonyx | reverse complement strand
CCTAGCAAAAACAGAACATATTTTTAGTGTTCTTGATTTTGATCTAGTGAATTCTAACACTTCCAGAAAGGGAAACAGTGGAAAGCTCTATTTTCTCTCATCCTGGAAACAGTTATCAACATGGTTTGTGTTCATAAACCACCAGATGTAAGACTCCTGACAGTGTCATTCTTCAAGTGAAAAATTAAAGCATAAGAAGGTGCAGTAATATCTCCAAGAAGGTGAATCCTGATCCTATGATTTAATCATCAAATCACAATTTTCTGCTCCTCAACTGCTTATGCTTAATCTGTGTGCAAGATAATCCTCATGGATGTGGTTAGAGCCAATATGCAATGACTGAATGAAAGAATCAATCAATCAATCAACAATCAATGAACACTTGACCATGAAGAGAAGAAAGCTTGAAAGTTATTTTTCCGTCTCATAAAGTCAGTGAACGTCATAGACCCCCCCCAAATATTGCACAGAGACAGGAGAAAGAATGAAAACATTACACACAGAATAATCTCTAGGCAGTATAAAACCAGCCATGAATGAAAATAAACACCACTTCTAATTTGAACTTCCTACAGGATGCAGTTGTGGGGGCTGGATTTTAATTGTTGCTTTGTTTCATATCCTAACCTTTTGATAAACACTCTTGTTTTTTAAAAAGGCAACTGGGTAATCTGAGCAGTGCCAGTACGTGATGGCTGATCCTTCTTAAAACCATTTTGGCCCTGCTACTTGGTCTGTACAAGTCCTGCTGATGCAAAGTGAGCAGCTCACATAAATCTGCCAGGCACCTCTGCCACTGAGCTGCAAGAGTTTGAACACATGAACAAAATCACTCTCCTAAGTAAGAAACGGGGCTTGAGCCATTACAAACAAATAATTAGGCTGGGGGTTCTTGCATTTCTCTTCTCAGCACATACTGCCAATTGGTTGTCCTGTGGGAAGGATTTAGGATGGGTTCTGTAATGACACTGAAAGTGAACATTAACAATTAATGCAATTCATTATCACACTGTTTTAAAATGAGTGCAAATTGGTTTTTGAAGGGTATCCAAGCCAATCTGATTTAGAGTAACTGCTAACAGCAACTTAGCTCTTTGTGGTGCTTAGCATTTACTGAAATAAAAATGCACTATTCTAAAATTTATGAGAATTGTTTTCAATGGTTTAATGAACTTTTCAGAAAGTGCAAATGTCTTGAGTAAGCAGCTTAGGCTGGCATTCTGACACCATAACTGGCATTCAGGAGATGTATTTTATTCCAAGGTAGTTATTAAAGTCCATCAAGGCCGTTTGAAGGACCTAAACAAAAGTGTGTAATTCACTATGAGTAAACATAAAAATCTGGTATTATGAAGTGTTTCTCAGCTATCAGGACCCTTGCTGTTCCTGTACTGAATCAAAAGCACTCACAAGTTCTGACTATCTATTTACAGCTTCACAATCAATTAGTGCAACATTACTGGTTAATGTAAGAGTTACAGGAAAGCAGCGGTAAGGGAAAATAAATGCAAGCAGGAAATACACAATTACTGAAAGTCTCAAACTTGCTAATGGCTATTTCTAATTAAATATAAATGGATGAGAAATGTCTGACTCTACTCCTCTTGTCAGATCACCACAGGGTAACAAAATGATAGATCTCTTCACGCAGGCAGGCAGTTTTTCATGTAATAAAGAAGCCAGATGATCAATTAACTTATTTGGATTCTCCTGAAGAAAAGGATCCAAAAGTGAGTTTGAGAGACAAAGACAAGAGATATGAACCTAAACCCTGGTGACAGTTTATACCCTTGCAGATAAAGCAGGGCTTCAGGAGCTGTGCAAAGAGCCACATCAGAAAACCATCATGCTAAGAAGGTGAGGGCTTTCTGTCCATCAAGTAGAGTCATTAATAGAATGGATTATACTGCCGATTAGTATGACAGATGATACTGTTTGTACCAAGACATTTTGGTAGATTTGGATTTCAAAACACAGAAATGAACTTCTTGTTCCTGCTAGTTGAGGAGTGATCCACAAGATGCAGAAGTTTCCCATGTGTAGTCAGAACTTCTTTAAAATGGGATGTGTTGGTCAGCAGGGACCGAGCTCTACCCAGAATAGAATAGCATGTAGAGAGAGAGTGTTCAGGAACACACATCAACTAAATATGACAAGGTGAGCACACATATTTTTCCACACTACATCAAATTTGAAACTGAGTAAGTAAACTTGTTATCTCACGGAAACAGACTTTAGATAAATGTCTTGTTGCTAATGAAAGCAATATTAATAACCCAGCAAATTTAAAGCATTTATAAAATCCAGTAAAAGACAGTCATTTCAAGTCTGGTCAGGGTCAGCCTGGTCACGTTAATTCTTACTCAACATGAAAGCTTTAGCCATTTCTATGGCTTCTCACACTTCTACATATTTCTCTATTAAGAAAAAAAAAATTATCCTCATACACATTTTAGATTTATGCCTTTCATTCCAGCTTTACCATTTTCTTATCTGGTCCCAGCTGCCTTATTACATTTTCACGTTGCTTTTGCCATCCAGCAGTCAGTGGTGATTATCCCTTGAAAAGTTAACACTAATGCTGGAAGGGAAACATTTCTTCTTCTTTAGCTTTTGCTAAAGACCACAGCACTGGCTTTCAAAGAAACAGACATCGCTCAGACCAGTACAAACAGGAATTTCACAGTAAAGGCACATACCTGGTGAGGTCCCCAGCTTCCAGCAGGATTCCACAGACCATGGAGCTGCAATGGTGTCAAACCATCAGCTTGTGGAATGTTTCCCTTATCCAGCAACCCAACACACCAACACAGGATCACAAGTCATGCCTGGAGGCCAGGACTGGAAAACAAAGTCTCCAACTGGCTGTATCTGACTCCAACTCTTGCTCCAATGTGGGTACTGCATACCCTGACCCCCTACCTTTCCCAAATGTAGTCTTTTTAGATCCTCTTGAAAGTCACATCTGTGATGTTATGGGCACATCTGGACAGGTTAGTGTGGGAATTACAGGCAGGATAAGCCTTCCTGTACAATCAGATCTTTGTGCAGTTAAGAAGCTCCTGAGCTGCAATAAGGGGCAGCATAAGGATTTATCATCAATCCACTTTGGGGCTAAGAAGTGATAAATGATGTTACTCTGTTCTGGACTGCATTGAAGCAGGCTGTGAATGTTTATTTACATCGTGCAAGCCACAGGATGGTGATGGATGAGGCAGATGTGGTAACTGTGCAGTTTGTACATCTGTCCCCTCAGCTATAGTGTAAGAAGCCACTCTCACCTCCAAGCTTATTGAGGCACAGGCACTTCCAAGACCCTTCTACAACTCAAAAGCTGATTCACAGTATCAGAAATTCTGCAGAAAACATTCTTGTACTCTCTGAATTGCACCCTTTGTGAAATAAGACGCCTTTTACTCAAAGATACTCACATGCACTGTAAGTCCATTTCCCCTTGCTCACAGCATTCTGTAGTGCATTCCCAGCACAAGGAGAACCTATTTTTTTCTTGCTTGAACTATGACTTTTGCAGGCATGAAGTGCCCACAAGCATAGGGGGAAAGGTGAGCATTTATAGCTGGTAAATGGGATTCAAATGCCGAACCTTTCTTAGGCACTATTAATCATTTATGCTTCTCTCACTTCCAGTTAGCTAAATCTTGGATTTTTCTGGCATGACAAAAATCAAAGTGCGTATACCCTGCTCCTATATTAAAACTTGTTCCCATCGGTTGTGTGACAGAGCTGATATCCAGTGTGAATCTGAAAAATATTACAGTCATCTTTCAAGAGTTAGCACATACCAGCTAATTACAGCCCCTGAGCAGAATAAAAACACTTTATATAGGTTTTAAATTAGTATGACTACAAGTACTAGCAGCAGGAGGCAGTTTTCACAGCATATCTGTGGAGTTAACACCCAAACTCCTGTTTTCTGCAGAAAAATATCAGGGTTACATCTCTCCTTAGCAGCCCATGACAGATGCTGCTTGCTCTTGACTCCTTCTGGAAACCAAAAGGCTCAAAGCTCTTCCCACGGAGCACTCAGCTCCACATAGGGTCACATTTCCAAATGTGAGATATTTCTGTGTTCCCCACAGGCTCCTTGCACATTTGCTGTGTTATTTACCCACCTCTGTTGAAGTAATAAATCTTGTGGGGCAGGAGCTGCCTCTCACTGAGGTATAGCACAGAATTTTGCTTCCAATTTCAGTGAAGGCTTTTAGCTGCTACTGCAAGATAAATGATAACAGATAACTACAAATAGATGCTCTGAGGTCTCGGGAATGATCACCTGTCTACAAGATTAGTGTTTCAGATGTCTCAGCTAAAGTTTGTTTCTCGTTTATTTATGAAGTGAAAATACCTGTGCCCAGAGGTAAGCAATCAAAAATGACTAGTTTTCATTTGAAGGTGCAGATGTTTAAAACCCATTTTAACCCCAGCTTTTGCTGTTGGCTACATTTGGCAGACTCTCACAGGGAAACATTTTTATTTTTTTTTCCGGTTTGTTCAAGTAACAGATAATTAAACATAGTGGCAGGGAATTGGGAAAGTTTACAGAGAATTCCTGCAAAATAATACTGGCAGAAAACACCTTCCACTTGTTCTCTCTGACCCACTGACTCTATCAATATGCTGAGCAATTTAAAAGGGAGCTGATGGCAACCTCTGTGGGTACAGGTAAGCAGTGCACTTGATTCAAATGTGAAAAATTTGGTGTTGGGTCACAAAAAGGATCCGTCATTTCACTTTAATTATTTCTAACTGAGAAGCCTCTTGCAAAACACACTTTAAAAAGTCTTTCCTTGAGTTCAGGTCTCACAAACAATAAAGGATTATCAGCCCTGAGACACGAGATGCACAAAACACATATTGGGAAAACAGAAACTTGAGTAAGCCTCACGATGCCTGTTTCCCAGCAGCTCCTCCTCTGCCAACACCTCCCAAAACATTAACCTCAAGGCTCATCCAGCTTTTCATTCCTCAAACTGTGAGCAGAGGAGAAGCCTCAGAGTCTGAGCAACCAAAAAGCAGAATGTGAAGAGGGACCAGATGGGTGGTCCTGTCCCCTCAGTAGCATCTCTCCAAAACAGAGGTACCCTTAGGGATACCCCTTGATCCATAAAGTCCTCCCTGGAGAGGCAGTTCTTGGACCTACTTCCCAAAAAACTCACTTCCCAGTATCATCCAAATTTGGGTAGAAGTTCTGTGCTTCTGCTAAGTTTGCAAATGGGCAACTGGGTAGAAAAACCACTTATTTTGCAGATTGTATTATGTTTTCATGCCTTGTTTACACCACTAGTTTACTCAGGGTGAAAACACACTGCTATGAGCTCCTTTAGTGTAAGAAAAAAATAACTGGACAATGGATACAAACAACATATTTTCCAAGTTTCTTTCCAGAGGTTGTTTTCCACAAACTTGTTTTTGTTTCTCGCAGAGGGATGCAGTACACACAAAGCTCATGGCAATAATGTAAAGAGCAGAGGCATCCTGGCTTTGGAGGGGTAGAGGAGGATAATGTCAGTAGTGGAGAAAAAGTTATCTATGAAGAGGGCTGTGTTTGAGTGTTGTATCTTGATTTCAGGAAGATGAGCTGATGAGAAGACTGTGAATACATGCAGGGTAAACAATGTAGGTAGAAATCTGATATTACTGCCCTGCTGCATCACTCGCAGCTCTCAGAAACAAGAATCACAACAGATTTAGCACGATTTTGCACTGCATCCCTCTGCAGATTGGCAGTCAGGAGTGTATTCTGATAATAATAATCCATCACAGAACCAGCTCCTGTCCCCTCAGATGATAAACCCATTTGAAAGTGTGAGTGAAACCGATTGATGTCAAATTTCATGAGAGGTGGCCTGAGGCAGAGAGATGCACACGAATAACAATTGCTCCACAGCACACATCAGTGGGCTTTTGATATTTTTTTCATTAAAGAAAAAGTTCTGGGATGGGTAAAGCAGGTGACAGTGCAGGAAGGAGAAGCAGCACTGGCCACCTGCAGAAAAGGCTGGCTGTACTCCCTCCTCCTGCACAATCCTTCCATGCTGGAAAGCAGGGGGACAACCTTCAGATACTTACTCTACTGTTTATTTCATAGACTCTTAAAATACATATTATTTTTGTCAATAATCATAAAAGAGGAAGTGATCAGTGAAAAAAATGTGTCTTGTTTAGAAGGAAATGTAAATTCTCTCACTTTGAGGCATAACCAAATTCTTACCACCAGAAGTTTGTAGGAGACTTTCCTTGGAGGAGAAATATTTGCATAAATGTATAGTTTCATTCTGCCCACCTCCAGAATTAGGAGTAACAACCTGAAAGTAGGTAAAATGTATCAAACCAGGGGTCTTCAGAGGTCAGTGTTCTCCCTCTAATTGTGAATATGGATGTAGGCAGCTCTGAATGCTCTTAATTATTATTTGTTGTCCTCTGATATCAGTTGTTTTTCTCCTTATTTTATTTTTTTTTTCCACTTTTCGTTTCTGTGCTTTCCTGCCCTGGGAGACTTCATTGTTTCCTTAGGAGGATCAAGCAGGGAACAGAAGGAAGAGCACAGGAACAGAGAGAGAGTCAGATTTTTCCACAGGGGGTGGAGTTTCATCCTCGCCCTGTTGTTTGCAGCATCTGGGTTTGCTCTCCCTTAAGCTGCAAAGCAGAGGTTTTGCTGCTCTGCATCAAACCGAGTGTGAATACAGACTGCAAACCATGACACGAATCTATAATGAATGACATCTGAAACTGTTCAGAGATGCTCCATGAATATTTTAGTTAGAAATAGGTAATATCTCAGCCTTACAAATGCAATATACCTGGGGTTGCCAATGAACAGGCATAGGATGGTAAATTGACACAGCAGTTGTCTCTGTATTCCCAAAGAATGCCTAAACTTTCTTGGTAACTTCTAAATACATGGAAAAATAAAGTGTCTTTACTCTGGTAAAGCAGTTTTGACTCCATTCCCACTCATGTCAGGGGCGCTGGGGGATGCTCAGGAAATCAGGTCTTACATGGGCTCTTACATTTGAAATTTTTTCTCAGTGTCCATAAACAGAAAAGCTTCATCTGAATCTACACAAGTTGTGCTTTCTTGTTTCTGTTTGGATACAGTCAAAGGCAAGCTTTGTTTTATCAATATAAAAGCAAAACCAGATGACAAATTACAAACTATATAAACTGTTTCTAGGCCTTAGAACAGGTGTAATATTTATTTCCTACATAGTATCATTGGGAGAGGTATCTGATGGTCTTTCATGACTTTAATATTATTGAGAAACATGGATAAGAAAACTTCACGGAATTTTCAGTACTTCACTATAAAACAGTGTCTGAGAAACCAAGCAGGATGTGCATCCTAAATTTGCATTCAAGAAATACTGTACATGCTACTTTGGACAAGCCAGAGAAAACACTACACTAGAGCTAAGGAGCTGATGACCACAAGAAGTGTATTAAACACAATCTCTTCAGTTAGGAATATAAGAGGTAAGTCATGTCCCTAATGCAGAAAAATCTCTAAAAAATTAGCTGGGATGAAGCTCTGACTTTTATACATTCTCTTTCTTTGGATTTGGGTCATTCTGTTGCGATGTCTTACAAAAAATATTTTAGGCACTTTATCCTTACCCATTGCTACTGGATACTTTATCCTTCTCACTAAACACCTATGGACTGCAGAGCTTAAATTACTTATCATCACTTCAGATCTCAAGTTGAATACAACACAAAAAATTTCCCTGTGGGCTCTCCATGCATTTCTATAACACTGCTCTGCATCAGGTTGGGAAGGTTTGGTTTTTCAGATTAAGTGCAATTTTTTTCAGTATTCTATACATTCAGTGCAGCAGCTCCAACTGTCCAAACACAGGAGATGTCCCTCTTCTGTACACGGCAGACCAGTGGTGGCAAAGAGCAGCATTCCAGAAGAAAATGGGGACCAGGTGCTCTTAAGTGATATCCATTTGGCATCTGACTTCCAGGAGCCAGGCGCCTGCCTCCACCATGGCAGCTTTGAAAACCTCCCCAAAGCAATTTCTCAGAAGCCTGCCCAGCACCAGTGCCCCCCTCCTTCACAACGTTAAGATGGTGAAGTGCATTATTTATGGATTCAAATGGCACATTCCTCTTCCAAAATAATCACTGCATAATTCGGGTAATGCCCTTGATTGTGCGCTACGGCCTAAGTAACACTTGGGTGGTAAATAACTCTTGGCTTTCAGCCATTTGATCAATAGTCAGGGCTGACTGAAGACTTACCATCAAAACATTCAAGAATAATTACACTTTTCAAGTAAACATAAATTTCATAGTAATACCAATTTTCCTTTAATACAGCTTGCCTTTTTTTTTTTTTTTTTTTTTTTTGGTAAAAGAGAATAAAAACATGAATTCCCCCCCCCCCCTTTTTTTCTTTTTGCAATAATGTACAAAGCAATTATGACAATATTTTCCACCTTTTCTCCTCATCAAGCCCTTTCTGTTATCAATCCCCTTGTGTAAGTAGATGACTGTCAGATTGCAGTAGGGAGTTATTCCCTGTGTGTAGGCATTAGCTCTGGTGTTCATGCCACTGCAACTTTGGGAAGGTTGCAGAAAGAAGTTTAAAAAAGTCTCCAGATTCCAGGAAATGTGCTTTATAATGTAAAACAGGGGAAACAGAATCAATTTAGTATCTAAAACAGAGAGTTAAGACCATGATAAGCTTACTGGATACGTTCCACAGTGCCATCCTGGAGTAAATAAACTCAAGCTATTTTAGCACTGCAGTAACTGTACAGCCACAATAACATGTTGCTTGGCGTGTTAATTAACTCTGAGTTAATTAACTCAGGAGTTAGCACAACTTTCAGAGGAAATTTTGCAGAGAGCACTGAGCCCTAGTTTTGCTAAAAACTGAAGGAACAGAGAACTCCCTCTTGGGAAGTTTGAAGCCATTTCCTCCACTGGAAAGGATTTTTTTTTCCCCTTCTTGAATTTCATGGCTAATTTGGAGGTATTCCACTTTTGGTAAAAGTATGAAAAATGTCCTTCTGCCCTGCACTGAAGAATAAACTGTCAAATCCAGCCCTAAAAACACCTCTCAGAACCAGATCCAAGGGCAGGAACTGCCCCACTGAAGTGTCCCCTTTGTGAAACAAAGGATCAGCAGCTGCACATCAGCAGCACACCCAGGACTGAGCTCTGTGTGAGGGCAAGGACAGTGGCTCAGACACCTGTGACCACATCTGGATACCCTTCTAGGCTCACCAGCTCTGGAACCACTGGAATATAACAAATCACTGCCTCTCAGTACGGGGTTTGCTGCTGCTTAATAGCAAACTCTTACCTCTTGGTAAATCTCTGCACAGTTTCTCATTAGCAGGATTACAAAGATCTTTTCCCTTAAGTATCCAGCATTTTTATTGGCAGGGCTGAGCCTCCAAACAAAAGCAGATGCACCTCCTACGAAGTTTTCAATACCTCAAGGCATTTAACAGCTTCTGTTTTACCACTCCTGAGCAGAGCCGGGTTTGCATCTGTTGCTGTTTGTCTGTGTGGGCTTTATTTCCCCATTTGTAAGACATGTTTACAGCACTTCTTTGCATCACAGCGATGTTACTTGATTAGATTTCAACACAGTGAGCAGCCTACAATTAAGCATTGTAGGAGAGATCCTCTAGAGAAAATGGTGATTTAAATATGGGAAGATTCAATGACCAAAAGAACCCCCAGAACATTGTTCCATACGTGACACTCCAGTGGGGTCAGAAGCTCCCTTTTTCCTCTCTTTAATATTCGAAGATGTTAAATAAGAAATAATCAGAAGGGAGCAGGCACCAAAAAGGAAACAGAACGACACAAGAATCAAAATACTTGAATGGAGAGTAATTTCTTGAATTTAGCAATCTACACATACAAAAGGACATGATTCCTTGAGAACTAAAGCTTGATTGGAGATAAAGTAATTTGGTGAAGTAACAGCAGTAGCAGATATCTGTCTGGGTTAGGAACGTGGCTGTAGTATTATGGACCAAGTGATTGGTATTTTTCAGCACAATTCTCTGACCAAACCAGGAAGCTAAAGAAATCACAGTAAATACAAAAATCTGTAGCAAAGTGTTTCTGTAGGTTCCTAAACTAGTAAGGAAGCAGAGAGAGGGAGAAAAACTATTAATCAGTGAAGTGCTGCCTTTTCTCTTACTGATCTGCCAAGAAGAAAATCTACCTCAAATATCTAAAACCACTACCTGTACATGTTGAGAGTACTGATACTGAAAAATACCACAAATCATCCGGGCTGATTAATGTGATCTTTAAAAAGCCATAATAAACATTAATTATGTGCAAATGGCAACGACAAAGTCCTCAC
This sequence comes from Acropternis orthonyx, assembly GCA_035583155.1. Classification (NCBI taxonomy): domain Eukaryota; kingdom Metazoa; phylum Chordata; class Aves; order Passeriformes; family Rhinocryptidae; genus Acropternis; species Acropternis orthonyx. Next base: position 17,313,406 of record JAWWEU010000111.1, on the reverse strand, counting down.
AGCAGGACTGGGACCTTGGTGATGAGTTCTGTTACTCCTGGCTCCCTTCACCTCATTGCAGTAAACCTGAGAACACTCATAAGTAAATAATACAATGGTTGATACAAACTGAATCCTTCTTGAGCTGTGTGAAGGTGGCGAGAACAGTGCACTCCTTGCATTGCATGAGATTGAGTAAAGACAGTACAAAGCCCGCCCGCCAAGCAGAGGGCTGTGCTACAAGACCCTACAAGAAGCACAACCAGCAGCTCATTTTCCTGCCTTTGCTTTGCACAGGTTCTCTTCTCCTCCAAGCTTCCTCTGCAGCAACACAATAGGCTCACCTACTCCCTCATTTTTTCAGCTTACATACTCCTGTTTTAACAAAAAAACAAACAAACAAACAAACAAACAAACAAACAAACAAAAAAATCAATTTCAATTGTGGTGCTTGCATTTTCTTGATTGTGCCATTGAGATTTCCCAGCAGGAGGAACTGCAAAGGTTCAGCTGAGCATAACCTTGAAACTCCTTGAACATGTGAGATGTTTGCCCTTTCCTTCCCTCCTGGGGGGTAACCACGCAGCGATGGATGGCTCAGACTGATGTAGCAGAACTAGAATGTGGCATTCAAACCTTTCTGAAATGCATTTGGATAGTATTTCTTTGCATGAGAGGTCAGGCATTCTGTGGTGTTTCTTTTGGAGGAATTTTGTATTTACTCTGGTTTTCAGAAGGCCAGAATTTCACCAAAGATGCCTCTCTCAAAATGCTGCAGCGCAATGCTAAATAGGCTATTTCTGGAAAAAAAAAAAAAAAAAAAAAAGTAAGTCTAATTGTGTTTTGCAGGCTCATAAGGGTTTAGGCTGTTAAATGAATTTTTATAGTGCTAAATGAAGGTTCCTAAATGAGTGACCACCCTTTCCCCAATGTTTTTCTAGACAGCAGACAAGGATGCAAACAAGCCATTGCTGATGTAAGACATTGGAGGCTTCTTGTATAGTGCGGTATGTCCCAGCATAATCATAAAAGGTCATGGTTGTGAGTAATAAAAGTGGCTCCATGTGGTTTTATATGGACTGGGATCTCCCAGGAGCATCTTTCAGTCCACTTACATGGGATTAGACCAGCTAAGATGTAACCCTGGCCGCTCTGCGCTGGGCAGACTGAAGTGATTTGGAAAATCCCAGCTTTGTGGCTAATACCTCTGGGGGCTCTCAGACAAAGGAATTACACCCTCACACATCCTCTGAGCTGTGGAGTCTATCCTATTTCTTCTCTTCGGCCTCAGAAAATGTCATCTGAGTCAAGTCCTCCAGGAATGAAAAGCTGAATGCCACTTGCAACCTACTGCTGCCTCAAGAATCCAAGGATGGCCATCTGGCTCGCTTCCCTGCCTCCAGCTGCAGCCAAAATCAGATGCTTTGGGAGAAGGAGGGGGTCACAGCAAGCAAATATGAATTACCATCTCCCAAGAGATGATATGCAACACACTCTGAAAGACATTGGTCACACCCTGAAGAGATGAAGAGATGCTGTTGTTCACAGGTAAATCTAGAAAGTTTTCAGGTGTTTCCTTAATTATTATTAGCTCTGCTCTGATAATGGAATGTTTCCAGCTAAGAGGTGCAGAAAACCTGCACAGGCCTGGGGCTCTGTTAGCTACATCTCCTGTCACTGTATTGTGCTGCCACAGCTCTCACTGAACCCACTCAAAACCCACCCGTGTCCTCCTGCCTTGGGACTTGACATGCCCAACCTTAAGAGCCTCATCTCTTACATGAGGCCAGAACAAAGTATGCAATTCACTGATCAAATATGCCATTTACATTCATAAAACCCCATTGTTTTTTGGGCATCTGCTCTGTCTGCTGGAGTCGGTGACCACAAATTATCACAGTGCTCCTGGGGGAAAAAATAACCAACTGTTCAGTCTTCTGTGCCTTTCTCACATCTGTTTTCCAAGGAAAGACAAACACCAGGCCTTCTGTGGCTGATATTTGCTCTAAGCTACAACAAGGTACAGTGGAGGTGTCAACTTCAACCACATTTCAGGGCAGTTGGACTTCTTTAGCTTCTCACACTGCTGCTCTGGAAATCTCAACACTTCTGAGGATAGCTGTGAAATTCCAACCGATTTACACAGATCCAGCCTTGAAGTTCTTCACAAGTACACAGATAAATTGGACTTACTGCAGCAAATACAGTAGCTGTCTCATTAGTAAATGAACATATGTATACTTTGCAGCAGAATTTGGATGAAGCCTCTGAATTGTCTCTGAGTGATCGAAGTTGGGATGGTGGACACGTCCCCACATGGTGAAAAAGCAGTGTAAGAAAGGGGTATGCAGAAGGCAGACGTGTGGAATCAGACTGTGTCCTTTTTCCAAGGTCTTGTGTTATGTCACTGGCACAAAGCCTGCTGTTTACTCTTTGCCTGTTGCTATGCATAAGCACCAAGTATTTATAAGAACAAATTATTGGAAATAAGAAGAAGCCAAACAGGAAATCAATAAAGACTCATTTATGCAAGAAAATACATTTATCCCTACTTCTGATAAATAGCCAGGCAAAATGAAAGGATCTCCATGTCAAATGAATATTCAAGGCACAGAAAAAATAAATTTCAGTGAATTACAGCAGGTTCACCTCAAAGGATGCTAAATGTGGTTTCAGTTTTTTATTCCTACTGGGCATGGAAAAATTTTATACACAATGAAATCACTGGATGAAACTACAACATGAATGCGACTTAAGCTTGCTTTTCTATCAGTTTGCCCAATTTAGTTACAACAGATTAATCACTGTAGAGTTCCTTCTTATTTGAGATAAAAGGGTTCAATTTCTAGTAATTTTTATTTCTTCATTTCTCCTATTTGTCATATTAAAAGAGCTCAGTTGTTCTTAACCATACCCCACTGATGTCATGGCAAAGATCTATCAGGCAATCCTCAGCACTGTTTAGCCCACAAGATTAATAAAGGCAGACCACACGGACATCATCCACCATTTCATGGCACTCTAGAAAAACCTCCTACCACAAGAAACCCTCCAATTATTTCCTGTTCTTCCCCTGCTATTACTTTCTCTCCATTTCTGACCAGCATCCATCATCATCCCAATGCAACTCTCAGTTCCACTCACCATGTGTTGTTTTTTTCTCCATGACTTTCCTATGACTTCCTGTGGTGGGGTCATTCTCCTCCTTTTATAGGTGGGAACATTGCAGCAGGATGTGGTAATCAGCATGAAGATGAGGTAAAGGAGTAGGCAGCTGTGGTCCTCTTCCAGAGCATAGGAAAAAGAGGATGACAAACACTAACACAAACAGAAAATCAGGAAATAAATCAATAAAATAATTTAAAAAAAAACCCCTACATTTGGTATGGACACTTGAGGAAAGTAATGCTTTGGGCACTTTAAGATCACAAAAAGCATAAATTGTATAATCACTGTTAATAGCTTTTATAACATCATTGTATGTTATTCATGTTGCTGTTGTGTTTTTCTTCACTACATGGTAACCACAGAAACCAGAAATGAAACAAAAAAGAAGCAGGATGATACACACAGAATGCATTTGTTATCTGTGACTGCCAGAAAGACTCAGAGAAAGAACACCAGGCGTGCTTTAAGGTGTGTATTACTCTCAGGATATCAAAGCACCAAACCAGAAATAGTGTCTGCAACAAACTCTTGGAGGGAGAAAAGCGAAGAATTGCCTGATGTAACAGCTTCAGGGGATGAAGCTGCATTTTTTTCTCCATAAATACAGCTCCCTGATTTAGTCTTTCCTAAATGTTGAATATAAGCTGTCAGCTCTAGAGAATAATTAGCTCTTTGTGGTGAACAGGCTGCAAGCTGCAAGCTGCCTGCACTGGTCAGCATTCACTGCTTGTGTCAAGCACGTACACATAAGATTCATCCAAAACTACCTCTCCTGATCCCACAGCTAGCTGGAAGATATGGAATATTCTTGAATTAAGCATCCCCTTGGCACAAATACAAACTCTTACGTCCACCCATACATAGAAGCTTTGGAGGTGAAACCACCCAGATGTTCATTGCTTTCCAGAGACAAGAAATGCAGCCAGTGTTAGGATTGCATATTTTAACTCTTGTTTAGAGAAATGCTGATCCTTTCACACTTCTCTAACTGGGACAGCCACCAACATGAGCTGTATCTGAAGACCCTCAAAAAGAGTGTTCCTAATCTGGTTTATTTTCCATACAGAGAGATTTTCCTATCTTCTGTAGCAATGAATTTTACTTAAATAGACAGATAATGCAGAGAAGCACTTCGAATTTGTGATTTCATTGCTCCTGCACTCTCCCTTATCCAGTGAGGCCTGAATTTCCCTGTATATATGGTATGGAAGGCAGATTATCTTCACACATATTTGAAGGGAAAAACTCAAATCTTTTAAGATCTAGACCACAGTTAAAAAGCCAGCCTTGGTCAAGAGTCATCATACAGTTGTTTGTCCTAGATTGGTGGTTTGGGTTTTTTTAAAATATAGCTTTATTTTCAACCTGCAAGTTTCTCAACTACACTTCATCAATTTTTCAATTTTCCTAATTTTGTATCTCACTCCTCACCCTGTGGACTCCACCTCATTTTAGGGATGATCTTACCTGACTTCTTTATGCCCCCTTTCCAGACACAGTTATTATCAGCCCTGACAAGTCAAGAGGGCTGCTCCTCATGGAACCCATAAGAATGAAGAATGAGCCAACACAAAAAACTGTGAAACAGACTATTCTAGAAATAACAATTAAATTTCCCCCTGAGTCATAAGGTTTGGGAGCCAAAAGTTTCTTCTGTCCTCTTTAAATAAAAAATGAGTCTCTGTTACAGGTTTCTAAAGAAACCAACAGATATATGAAAGATTTCTGCTGAAGCAATTTGGGTTGGCAGTGCAGCTCATTGTTTATTGTTTTCTTTTCTCTTTTCATACCCAGACAAGATGACCAAAGTGTAACACCCTCACCTAAATTGTCTCAAGCACATGGCATTAGCAGAACTCCAACAGGAGCTGTTTAGACAGATACTGAGTGTTTTTGGAAAATCCCATTTTCCTGATGCAAGATGCAGTTTCACATTAATGGGGATTGCTGCAGCTTAACAGGACTAAGTGCTACATCTGTGATAACCATAACATATCCAATGAATGGCTAAAATGCCTCTTTGCTCCTAATCTGTGACCTACTATTTGGGCTCCCATCAGTCGCAGGGATATTTTTCCCCCCAGCTGAGCGAGAAAAACATTTTCCTTTTGCAGAGTCTCATTTTACAAAGATAACAAATTTCCTCTGTTCTTTTGGATCCCCTTTGGGAATTTTGTGCCTGTTTCAAGTGACAAAATCCTTCCTTTGCATCCCTCAGCCACTGGAACAGAAGCCACACGATGCTGATAGTTTTTAGAAAGATACAGTACCTGCAAGGGTGGATGTTGCAACCACCTGCCCAGTTGCCTCCCACGGTAAAAACATGTCAGTGGGAGAACTGGAAGCACAGGACAGAGCAGTGTACTCCTAGAAGAGCTCCAGCTGGCTGTTAGTCCCTGCTTCAGGCCATCTTTTTGGCTGAAAGTTATAAGGAAGCAGTGGTTTTAAGAAGCTCACTGCAGACCCCAAGAGCAGAAGGATGTTTTGAGAATAAATTACATCATCAATAAGTGAAGGGATTTGTTTTCTATCTTACACTTCGTTTTACAGAACTTTCAGACAGGCAACTCATACTTCATGTATCAGTATTTCAACTTACACAGAAATACACTATGAATACTGACTTTCCAGCTCACTGACTTTTGCTGGAACACGTTCAGCAGCAAGGCCATCATGCACAGATTTGCTCAACCACTGGCCTCAGCCAATTGAGAGCCTACAGAATCTATTAAATAATCTATTAAATAATGCAACTGTAAGCAAAAACAACTGCTTTAGTTGCAAGGTTGGGGATGTGACCAGTAATTCACAGAGTAGAAATCTTATAAACCCCTTTACTGGTTTGGCCTTGGCAGACTGAAAACAAAGCCAGGAGAGGGGTTACCTTTTGCACATGGCAGGACATCACTGACTGCAACAGCAACTCACGAGAAAAGAAACAATCCCACCCAGTCAAGCTTCATGAAAACTTATTTTAATAACATTTGTAAATAACACATCTTATGAAATTATAGAGTTCTAAATTAATTAATTCCTACATCTTTAATACAAAATAAACTTCTGATTAATGGAACAAACTATATTACTTATATACCGACAGTATTTTTTTTTTCAATCAAGCTACAATTAAAACTAAATACAAAAATCTTCAAAACAGAGAAATGACTTTGAAATAAACTATTCCAGGAGAAATGGACTTAATATATATTACTATATATTACTACTATATTACTTTACATTAATTTGTAACTTATTTTATATTACTTTATATAAATGATACTATTATATTACTTTATATTAAGTATATAAACTATATATTATTTGTATATTATATTCTATTATATTAGCATATTGTATTAGTATATTATATTATTACTGACATGTATTACTACCATATTACATTTTTACTATATAATGACATATCAAGAGTGATCTAAGTGGTGGATTGCAGCTGGTTCCATATTTTAATATTAAAAAGTTCCAGCATTGCAAACCCACAAAAGAAGTTTTTATTCCAAAGTTTTGGTTTTGTTTAGCAATCCTGATGAGCTTTTTTCCTTGGAGATGCCCCATTCTTCTTGTCCTTATCCTCATCACGAAAACCAAATATTTCAAACAGGTCTCTCTGCCAGTTGGAAAAAAAGAAAAAAAGAAGGAATTTCTCACATTACAAAACCAGAAATGAGCAATTTCGGTACACAAGCCCCAGGCATCCTGTGCAGGACACACAACCCTGCAGCAGCAGCAGCAAAAGGTTTCTTGGTGATGCCTTTTGCATTCCAAGACCACCTGTCTGGAGAGCGGTTTTGAAACTCAAGGTTCAAAACAAACTGGAACTTCCTTGCTGGATCTGGCAAGGAATTGTTTCAAAATCACTTTGCAAGCTCCCAGCTGGAGAGGCCCAAATCCAGCGTGCACATCTTTTGCTCCTGAGTCTTAGGGGTGGGCAATAAATTTCTTGCTGTGCTTTTCTGTAGTTGCTCAGGAGCTCCAGGGCTAAAGATTCAAATAATGCTCAGCCTCGTAAGGCACAACAGAGCCTGCACTTTTGTCTCCTTAAAAACACCTTTTAATTGCCCTGTGGGGGGACACTAACATCAATCCCAAAAAACACAGTCTCAGGGAATACATACAAGGGCAGGCAACAATTCAATTATGCAGAAGAGGTGAGATGAATCTGTGCCCACCAGTTACCGACAGACTCCAGTCCCACTTTAGCCTTTCTTAAACCTTCTCCCATATTATTCGGGGTTTCTCCAGACAGGGCTTATCCTTAACTAAGATACCCTGCCCAGAGGCCAATGCTGACTGTGCCATGTTACACCCGGCAAAGCCCCGCCTGGCTGCTCTGCTGTCCTACACGAGGGCAGCAGCCTCCATACAAGTTCTCCCACCTCGAGAGGTGCTATCACCCTGGTCCGGATCTTGTGCTTTGGACAGGACACCTTAGAGCTTCCTGGTGATGTTGGAGCTGGCTGCTCTCCAGCTTTACTGACCTGCAGTTTTTTATCCACCTTTGAGACTATTCCACGTCTGACAAACCTCTTGTCAGGCAATATGGAGGGGACACTGCAAGAGACACAGGGCGAGTGATTAGAGCTTTGCCTGATGTTTCAGACTCAGCCATGGTCAGAAGTGGCTTCCAGCACATTGGAGAAGGCAATCCAGTTCCATCCTCTATTTCACCCCCACCATAAGCTTCACCAACGTCCCAGCTGACAATGAGACAGATGGAATCCCAGCTTGGAGGGATAAAGCAAGATCCTGCTTCTCATAAACTGAAGGTTTTCTGAATGGAACACTTCATCTGCTGACCCATATCAGCTCCACTACACTAGACCACAAGACAAGGCAGATGGGGGTTTACTCCAATCCAAAAAGGTTTCCAGCAAGAATGAAACCCAACCCCAATCCCAGCCACCTTCTCCTGCTGCCCTCTGGGAAAGAAAAAAAACCAACCAGCATTCCTGTGGAATGGCAGTCACTGGCAGCCTCAGAAGAGAGAAATTGGGCCATACCTGTTCGGTGTCTGGTTTTGCCCATGTTTTTCTTGCTTGTATTTTGTCTTCAGTCCCTGGAATGTGCGAATGTATTTGATAGATTCCAACTTATCAGAGAAGTTCTCAACTATGTGTGCAATAAGGGGCTGAATATCTTCCTGTGTAAGAACAGAACAGGGTTTCAGTCTCAAATGTTCACATTCAGAAGGTCAGAAAGCTTTTGAGTTTAGTTTGGAAAGCAGCTAATCCTTTGTCCAGAGCCAAAACACTCTTGTCAAGCACAAATGGGAAGCGATAGTTTATCCTTCAGAAAAAAACGGAGATCTAGGGAGAATTATTAAACTTCCCACAGAAATGGGCAATAGACTCAGCAGTGCCCCAGTTCTACTGGTGACCCTCCCACTAAACCGGGATGTCTCCTGCCTGGGAGAGCTGCCTTTTGCCTCTCAGCCTCAGAGGCCACAGGTGTTTCAGTGCAGAAGCTGCTGCTGGACTTACCACTTGGATGAATTCAAACAGCTCCACCAGAGCAGAGCTGAGCAAGTTGCACCTTGTCCCGTTATCCAACAGAGCATTTACAACTGGTTCAAACAGGTTTCCCCGGATGATGTAATGGTTATAAAGGTTGTCTTTGAGGCCAATTATCCTCCTCATAAAACGAAGAGCAGCTGTGTGAAGAGAAACATTCAAGCCTTTAATAACCACATGCCAGGGCTCCAATCTCTTTGTGGAAGAACTCAAAACCTGGTGTTATGTAAAGAGGAAGATGCACCCCCAAAGCAAGAGCATTAAGAAGCACTTGGGGAAAGTGCAGAAGCAACATCTGCTGACAGGTCACCTTTCTTTCTTTCTTCTTCTTGGACTTTCCTGGGTATTTGAAGGTCATCAGGGACCACTGATTTCTTTCTCAAGTCCAGCAGCAATACACTTCAGCATGTGTGAAGTTAAACTATTAGTCCCTTTTTCTGCTTTTCTCTGTTCCCCTCCCAGATCCAGCCCCAAGTCTTTAAATACCCTGGCTCCCAGAATTTCATTCCCTCTCCACAAGGAGCGCTATCTTCACAACACTATTAAAAAAGAACATGATTTCCATGGAAATTAGGAAGACACCTGATCACAGAGGCTCCTTACTGTCATGAAGACTTGAAAGGATCCCTGTGGACTTCAAAAGACACAACAATCCTCCTCCCACCAGAACCTGCATCAGTCTATGCTTACAGACAGCTGCTACCTTGTTTTCCAAATTACTTAATGGTAGCCAGTAAAACACAGGAAATGAACAGGAATTCTGAGTTCATGTGTACACTGGTACTGGTGCACTTTCCACACAGGACACACACAGCCTTGAAGAAGGAAATCACAAGAGCTCCATACTCACACAAGGCCAGAAATTTGTGTTTGGATTTCATCAACACCAGTACTCTTCTTAGCAGATCTTCTTTTGTAACATATTTCTTCATGTGATACTTGTGCCGCTGCACACAGAAAGAAAGCAGCTCCAAAACTGAAGCAAGTATTTCTGCTGTTTGATAATTATCTACAAGAAAAATTAAAGTCTTTAGTTATACCCAAGAAATAAATAATGTACTGTCACATATGCTGAGCTCAGTTGTTATTACAGTTTCTGACATGCTTTTAGCAGATTTTTGTTTCACTGGATTGCTTAAGGAAGGAAGATGTTGGGTCAGAACAAAACGACCAACACATCTGTGACTTTTCTGCCTTTGTAGCAAATATTCTTTAAAATTAGAGTAGTAAAACTACTACATGACTCACAATAAACATCGAGGAAGTACATCTGTACAAGGCACAGCATCAAGCTACATCAGCATCCACAGCTGCAAGGAAGGGCTATGAAAACTCCCACCAGCAGCAGAACTGCTGTCCCTGGAGGAACAGCAGTTTGCAGCAAGAGTATTCCCACCTGGCATCACAGGCCTATTGCTGTTCCCAGGAATCTAACTCCCTTCAAAACATTCCAAGATGGAAGGGGGGGGGGGGGGAATTAAAACTGCCATTACCTTTTTCATAGGATGATGCTGATGTACAGGCCAGAAGTGGTGCAATAAGAATAGGAACACAATGGTTGTAGAAGAAATTGAGAAATTCACGTATTTCTGATTTCTAAAACAATAAAAACTTCGTTAAACACTGGCATTTGCACACAACTCTTTTAAATAAGACAGAGTAGTAATGGAAGAAACAGCCTGTGAAGAATTCTACTGACTCCTTCAGGTCTGCCTGTATCTTTTTGGTGGGGACTGTAGCACTCTCTACTCATTGAAAATTAAATTCTCTATTTTGGGAAAAATCTTTGAGACATCCAACCAAACTAGCTATCACCAAAAGAACTCCCAGCATGGATGCAAGCGTTTACCTGAAAATCATCAATGACTTAAAGTGCTTGACAAAGTGACCTTAAACCACTCTGAAACACAGCTACTTTTGCCCAGAACAATGTGCAAACCTTTTTACAGATATTCTGGTACTCTAGAACTCTGCTGGACTCTCCTCTTTCAGGATTTACCACCCAGCTGGAGGGAGCTGTGCTCAGACAGTGCTATGGCACTCACACAGGACACTGTTTGGTTTAATGCCTGCACAATCTGCCAGACACATACCTTTCATTAGTAAAATTAGCTCATATTTTGCTTATTTAAAATCACTATCAGATCGCCCTCCACTCAGTTAAAAAAACCTAACACTTTTTATCCTCTGCCCACGATAACAGCAAGAGAGAATACCAGCCTTTTCACTTTGCTGAGACAGTAATGTCTTCTGCCCTTTGTGTTCTCTTACAGTAGCTTTTTTCAGCATATACTTTGGATCAACCAGAGTATACAAAATCTCCATTAGCTGATTATCTCCTCCAAATCCAGGGTCAGGATTGTAGATCATCTGCTTAATGGTCACAATGAGAAGTTGGGTATCCTGCAAAAACAAAACAAAACAAAACCACAAACAAACAAACAAAATTACTTACAGGAATGGAATGAGTTCCCCTGTTTCTGCGATTTTTTTAAATAAAAATTAAAATGAAACAGAGAAATTGAGACTTTGGTTGGTTGGTTATTTTCCTGTTTGCCCTAAAACTAGTATATCAAACAATCTCCAAACCACTTTTACTTACCTTGTCACTCTGATGGGCCTCTTTCATTACAAATTCTTGGACCATGGATGGACTAAAGTGTACTAGATAAGACAATATATCAGTAGCAGAAGATCTAACCTGCAGATTATTCATGCCCTAATAAAAAAGAGATTAATTTGTTAGAATATATCAAGTTTGGTATTTATTATCAAGTGAAACTGCAAAGAAGAGGCAGTTAAAAGTCTGGGGAGTGTTTAATTACAAAAGTTTATATGAGAAACAGAGTAATGAGGTTACAGAAAAATGACAAGCAACCAACCAAATCTTTTCCCACTATTTCCCTCCTTCAGAAAGGACACAAAGCTTTCTGTCAATATGAGAGCCCTAATTTAGGCCAGAAACATTCACATCATCCTACTTGCTAGACTAAGACACTGATATTCTCTACCTGTTATCCACAACTTATTCATTTCATACAGAAGGACCAGCTGTACAAATCAAGGTATAGAACAATTTCTGTGCTCATTTACAGGCAACATGAATTCAGATGTGATTTTGTCTGATTAAAGAAACCCACAAATCAAGCTGCTGCTTGAAGAATCTCTTTCAATGTTCACACTACCTTGTCTCAAGGATTGCACTGCCCACAGACTTCTACATCATGCAAAGTAAAAATAAGAAGAGCAATCAAACCAGGTGACTCTGGAGTGGCCAACTTTTGGATTCTGAACATTACAAGAAACTTCCACTCTCAGCAGAGCAAAGCTCTCCAATCAGACTTACACAGAGGTGCTCAGCAGATCCAAAAAACCTGGCTAAATGGCTGTGAGTTTTTCTAGTTTTATTAAAATCAGCTGTAAGTTTTCACTTACCATTAACATTTCAAGAGTTGGAAGCATTCCCAACTTTGCCGAAGTGTTGAGGAATTCATCTCTCTTTGTATGTAACGCGAGGGAAAAGGCACATAATTCCCTGAAAAACTTCATCTAGTGCAGAGGAAAAAAATAATGTCAGGTTTATTTTGGTCAGAAAACCCTTTGAAAGGAAGAAACAGTTAGAGTTTGTATCAGAGGGTGGGTGTAATGGCTGATTCTCCAGAAACACACCTCCAAGACTGCAGAACTAGCAGAACAGTTTCACCCTTTCTACTCCATCTCTCTCATTCAAAGCATTTGAGGAACCACCAAGACCACTGACTTACCAATTCACACCGTTTCTCATCCGCTGTAGCTTCATTTTTCAACTGTGCAAAAACTTCAGCCAAAAACGTCTCATCTTTCTGCAGAACACACAAAAAGAACACAACTTACACAGTGCCTCTGAAAAGTGAAAACATGGATCTTTCTAGGATCCCACACTGCACAAAGTCAAGCTCTCCACACTGCCATTATTTTTGTCACAAAGAAGTCAAATGCCAGAGTGCACATCCAGCAGGATTGTTTCCAGTGTATTGTTTCAGCACTCCCCCTGTGCAGCAGAAGCAGCTCTGGGAGACCAAAACCACAGGTGAAGCCGAGCACAGGGATCATCCCTAAAACTGATCCCTAAATTCGTCTCTACAGAGCATGGCATTTCTTTCCTTCTTTGTCGTGCCACCTCAGCACTTTGCAGCTCTTCTCAACCCCATGGATTCCCTGTGGGATTTGCCACACACACCCACACATCACAAGGACAGAAAAGGACAGCCCAAAACTGTTCCAGGCTCCCTCCCTGCACCCTGCGTGTAGCCTTCCAGGGAAGTAACCCATGCATTTCTGCTCACTAGAAAGTGCCAACCAAGAGACTTTGGTCCTGCTGCACCTGCAGCACTCACACTACACTGTGAACATCCCACAGAGATCAGTTTCCCTCTCTGGGATCTGCAGCATTGCAAAGCATCTTTGCAGTCCACCTCTGCAAGGGGGATGAGATTAACAGATGAGTTGGCTGCAGCCATGTCCTCCTTAACCTTACACACAATAAAACCAGCTCTCCCACTTGCAGGTGCTCTGCTTTGCCAAGATGGGAAACTTTTGTAGCTATTACTTGCTTTTCAGATTCACATCCTCTACAGCCAAGGAATATTTAAGGATATATAGGACAACACTTCACTTCTTGTAAAGCATTTTGGTTACCCCTTTGTTTCATGCTCCAAGAAAATCAGGGTGACTATCATCATCTCTCAAGTGTTTGGGCACTTTCTGCCCTGCCTGTGCATCCATTTCTTTGCACCCCTTCACACGGAAAACAGTGTTACAAATGTCCCTGATACAGAATTGCAAATGTTGCTTGTTCCCTAAATACCTATACAGAACCAGTTGCAATGGTGCATGTGGCCTGGCAATCAAAGAGAAGGATTTTAAATTCTTTACAAGCCATTAAGAAGTATTAAAATACTCACATGAAATCTACCATTTTGAAAATGCAGAATCCAAGGGATCAGAAAGAAGGGGAAGCAATCAAAACATTGTGCAAATGAGAGCATCTGTGATTAACTTACACAGTGTTCACCAGCTTTAATCTACAGGGATCCCATCTAGGCCACCCTAAAAACCACTTACCTGCAACACACTTAAGATCTCCTCTTTGCCACATCTGATGAATGAAGTGAGAGTAGAAAGAAAACCCTCTTCAAAGTCAGACGGATTTGGCAAGATGACGGCACGAATGTACTGTGCTATGGATATCTGGCGGATTTTGTGCTTGAGTTTGGGGTCTCTTATAGGAATAAACTCCTGGAGCTTTGCTATTTTCATCAAGAACTCCCTGTGCCTTTCTGGCTGAGCCAAACGAGGATTATATTCAAGGCACCCAGCAACATTCAGAACACACTCCTCGGAAAACATCACCTCAAACAGAATGGCTTCATCCAGGTACAAAATACCTCTCACAATGTCAAACAAAAGATGCAAGGCTTCGGTATTCTTTAAATACTCCCAGACTTGGAAACACTGTAGCAGTTTTGTGATATAGCCTTTCTGCCTCAGGACCAGTGCTAGCTTTGCCTTACGGACGTGTGAGCAGCGAACAGAGGTCACGAGGCCCGCAATCGCTGCGAGCCCAGAGAGCTCGCAGGTGGAAAGGTCTGTCAGAAGGCTGATTCCACTCATTTCTCCCAGTGTTCCTCTTCCGACTCAGGAAGGCACTGTGTGGAATTGGAACGACACCAATAGCAAAAAAGAGAGCAGGAGGGAAGCAAGGAAGGAGCACACGCTGTGCTGACACCTCCTGCTCTGCCCCTCCAACTGCCGCAGGTGTTCCAAGGTGTTGTGGTGTCACCTGGACTGCAGACTCCTGATTGGTCCATCCCTCGTCCCCCCAAACTGCCGTGCTCATGCCAGCCAACGGTCACGGCCAACTGACCACAGCTCGTCGTTGACCTCTCAGAGGTTCTGGGCCCACTTCCAGCACCTTCAGGGGGCCCACAAGGAGGCTGGAGAGGGACTCTTCCCAAGGCAGGTGGGATAAGGGGAATGGTCTTTAGCTGGTTTTATTAGACATAAGGAAGAAATTCCAATAAGGGTGGTGAGGCACTGGCACAGGTTACCCAGAGAGGCTGTGGAGCACCCCATCCCTGGAGAGGTTCAAGGCCAGGCTGGATGGGGTTCTGAGCAATCTGATCTAGTGGAAGGTGTCCCTGCCCATGGGAGTGGAGTTGGGACCACATGAGCTTTCAGGTCCCTTCCAAACCTAACTATATCCAAATTGCCACCACCAAAATGTGACAGGACACTTTCCCAGCTGGAGCACTGCAACTGAGGGCTATAAGCTTTACAGGAGAGAGAGGCTAAGGAAAGGGATGTGGGGATGGTTAGGGATTTCAACATCAAGGAAACTTCCCTGCAGGACCATCCAGGAGCCACTCTGGTGGCCACTCTCACTCCACCTTTGCAGCAACACACCCCACACTCACAGTCAGACCAGGTTTTCCTTGCCAGCTCAACCCCAGGTTTCCCATGGCAGAGTCACAGATGTCCAGGTCCTTAAAAGAATTTAATCATGGTACCATAACTAAATAACAGCTGGATCTGGGTGCATCCAAGGAGGGACCTGGAACAAAGAAACCCCTGGGCTTTTATACCCTTACAGTCGAAGCACAGGGCAGTCTGGAGGTCATTTGCTCCTGCTGTGTCTCTCAGTGTCCCTCACCTGGCTGGTGCCACAGGTCCCTGGGCCCTTTGTTATACAAAGTCTCCGTAGTTCATGGCCTCTTCCCTTGATGTCCTGCTCCTGCCCCACCCTGAGCCCAACTTGCAGCTGCACACTGAGCTACTTCCACTGAATGTGCTCTGTAACATCAACCTTCCCAGACATCTGCTGGGAAAGCAATCCAGCTGGCTGCAGGCAATCCAACTCATTCCTGGAGTGTGTAGAGGACACCTTCTTGGTCCAGGTATTAGACAAGCCATCCAGAGGTGAGGTGTTCCTGGACCTGGTGCTCACCAGTGCAGAGGAGCTCATTAAAGGAGTTCAGATTGCTGACAGTCTGGGCTGGAGCAGCCAAGACCTGGATGAGTCTGTGATCTCAAGGAGCTTGAGCCTGGCAAGGAGCAAAGTCAGGAGCCTGAACTTTGCCAGAGGAAAACTTCCAGCTGTTTTTATGGAGTTGGTGAATGAGATGCTTAGAGAACTGTCCAGAGAGACAGAGGGGCTGGGCAGAGCTGGCAGCTCTTTAAGGCCACTTAAAAAAAAAAGAAAGAATTAAAATGTTTCAAGCCTAGTCATATTTTTTTTTATTATTTTTCATTTAATGAAAATGCTCAGCACCGAATTTTCATCTCAATTAAAACATCATAAAACCAAGAAAATTGTTTCTACCTACTCTATTAAAAATGTGCAAAATGTGGAATACGAATTGAAGAGTATTTTGTCTCCAAAGAAACAGAGATCTGTCCTTTCCGTTTGTGTGTGAAAAAAACAAAAAAGTGATGAGAGCATTTAATGAAAAACATCCATTTGAAATGGAAAAGAAAGGACTTTTTAAAAAGACTGGCTAAAACTTTCAGACACCAGCCATGAAGTGACAGTTTTGAATCCAAGCATTATGTTAGTTAGGAATAATTCCCACTTTTCAAAATGCTGGTTTTTGTAAAGATCAGCTCACCTCCATTCACAGAGATGGCATCCTGCAGACAGCTGCTCTCCTGAGTTTGTGAATGATTTATTCCCTTTCAGTGATGCTCAGAGAGACACAACGTGCAAGTGTAACACTTACCTTTCCCATTACTCTGGAGAGCATTAACCTGACTCTGGGTAACTCCCCCATGCAGCCTGGCACCACTGCAGACCTGAGGACACTCCCAATCCATGTGGGCTGTGACTTAGCTCTCCATACATCCCATGGGCAAAAATAACCACACTGCATCATTCCAGCATCTCCTTTTGCCTCAAAATTCTGGTGTCTGATGAAGACCAGCACTAGCCTTAAGAGCCAGAGGCAGGACTTAGGGCACAAAGGGTTCCCAGCTAGTGCAGACAGATGCTTTGCTCACCAACTCCTTTAGAGTTAAGGATGGATTCAGCTGGTGCTTTACCCAGCAGGGAACAGACTGCTGACACAAGGGGGGGTGAGGTACGACACTCCCTAATTTTTATGGCTGCTTTATACTGGGTTTACTTATTTCTTCAGTTTTCATGAAAAACAGGCATGTTTCACATTATTGGAGTAAGCTGTTTGGAGTGTCTCAGTCCAACTCTGCCAAGATATCCATCCAGGGCATCCTTCAGTGGGAACCTGATTGATATATTGGCGATCAAGGATCTCAGACTTCCTTCTCAAAACCAGCAGCATACTCTGAATCCCACTGATTTTCAGTGCATTCTAAATGGCTTTGCTGGTTTTTTTAAATCAATGGCATTAAGTGCCTGAGGAACATATAAGCTTTGGAAAACAATAGTTCCCAATGAGGCATAGCCTGCTCATTCCCTGCTCCATGTCAGGCATGATCGGGAAGGATACTCAGTGCAACAAAGATGTTACTTTTACAAACCCGTTTTTCTTTGCCAGCATTCAGCCCTTAAAACACTGCTTAAATCCATATCACCACCACCCAGAGCAGAGATGCAGAGAGAGAAGCATTCCTGGGCCATAAAGCTTTGATGCAGATCCAGAAATTTGCAGATCCATCTCTGCCTGCAGTTAATGGAAAGTGTGAGGGGCTATAGAGCTGGCAGTGATCCATAAGAAATGTCAAGCATAGGGATGCATCACAAAACACCTCTCCTCCTGCATAGCTTTGGTGCCTGACTCCAGTACCCTGATAGGATGTGGAACCCCCAAACACAACACTGGAGCTAGAATTTTGGGCAGCCCTGGCATTTTCCACTCTGGCAAAGGGCTTTCAGTTCTGCTGATGGAAAAAGATGTATTTCACCCAGGCAGAGGTCAAAATGGAAAAGGTACTTCAGCCACCAGCAGTCCAAGTGCAAGATGTTTTCTGACCTTTCCATTCCCAAGTACCTGTTCACTGTAATTTCTCAGTCTGTTCTGGCCAATACATGGTGCTCCTGCCTTCTGGGACATCAGGGCCTGCTCCAACCACCAGAGTTTAATGCATAATCAGTGAATTAAAGGATGTATGTGGTTTCTTCTGAGTCCATTTACCGGCTCCTGTATGTATTAAGAGTTGTGAACTGTTCATTGATGGAAACCAAGAGTACCATCTCCCCAGTATTGCCATTACAAAGAACACACTGATATCAACAACAGAGAAATATGTCACTGTAAACAAAATTTTAGAAACCAAGGTTAACTTGTGCTGAGCAGAGAATACTCCATCTATTCAGTGGATAAATACTTATTTGATTCTTTTCCTGATCCTCTGCAACGAGATATGAAGCAGAGCTGATGTGTTTTCTGCTCGAGTGGGGAAGTGAAAATTATCAGCTCTGAATATTCTCAGTATTTTGGAAGGTATCATAAAAGAAAACCATGAAAGGGCTTTATACATTTGATCAGTAAATACTCCTTGTGTGCTTATTAGTCAGGAATACATTTTTAAATGAAAATATTTTAATTTTTTAAAAACAGTTATTTTCTCAAAGGGAATGAAATGCAAGACCTCAGAATGCACTATGCTGTTTCCTCACTGCCAAAGGGCCTGCTCCCCCTGCAATGCTCAAGGCCTTTTGTTGCATGAGAAAATCAGCGGGAAGAGTGGAGCAGTAGCATTTATATGGTGAAGAGAGATTAAAGGACATTACACACAAGATGAGGAGATGTACAGCCCTTATTGCAAGAGCTTGACATGCCCTGAGGCCTCTGTACTTTGCCAGTCTGGACTGAGGTCAAAATGGACCCAACTAACACTTGCCAGCCCTGCTGGGATATCCCTCAAAGAAACACAGAGATGTGCAGCATCTTTGCTGTTAAAGCAAAGCAGTTTGGCTTGTTCAAACTCATCTTAACATTGTTAACAGAAGGTATACCACCCTGAGGAACTGAGGAGAGTACCAGAGAGCCCCTAAGCCTGTTTGGGCTAAGCTGCCTTCAACTTCCATTATCAAACCAGCATTTCATTAGATAGTTTCATATGTTATCATTAGCTGTAGTACTTTAGTTGTATTATTATTACAATTAATCTTTCACCTAGAACAAGAAATTCCAACAAACCACACATTCCAACCCTAAAAAAAAAATCCCTTTTACTCCTCTCTTTTTAGTCATTGTGATCTGAGATACATAACTTCTAGCTACAAACTTTTCTACACTGAAACCCCTGTTGATGAAATCTGTTAGATCTCAAGTTTCCCCCTTTGTGTTTTTGCAAAATTACAACACACCAGGGTTGACAGGAAAAGACCGAGGGAGCAAATGTTGGGGTGGGTGCCCAGAGAGCTTCGCTCTAACCTCTACTTTAATGCCCAGTGCACTCAGACAGAAAACCCTTTCAACTCCAGTCCAACACAACTGCAAGGACAAAAACCTGTGGTAAGGCTGGATAAGACCTGTAAAGCTTGTTATTTTGTACTAAGCCACAGTCAGAACATGCCAAGACCCTGAACCAGCACAGAAAAAATGGGTGAAAGTTTCTGACTTACTAAAAGTTAAGGAAGGTGCACATTGCCAGAAAATTGTAGTTACCAATTTTGCCTCCAGCCTCAGTGACAGTGGTTAAAAGCTTTTCTGGTCTGCTGGGAAAGAGGTTAGAATTTGAAAAAAAATTCATTCCAGTATTCAGTGTTAAAGGAGCAGAAGAGCCTTTGGGTATTAAAAAGATCAAGAGATTTAAAGGTGACTTTTTTTTGACAGCCTCTATGTCACATTTTCTGCTTTTTGTATTTGAGTGGCACCTAGGAATAAGCTGAAGATGAAAATACTTTAGTTTTAAAATAACCTATTTCAGCCTTAATGGCTTCCTAGGAGAAGCATCGTCCTCCTTAGAAGTGAAAGGGACCTGTGCCATACGTTTATTTCTGAGGGAAAAATTTACTTTCTGCTTGATGAACACCAAATACAGCATGTAAGCCTCCAGCAGGTCCCCTTCATACACATCTTGCTGTCAGTTTGCAGCCACTTAAGAGAGGAGTTGGGAGAGGTTTGGGCATCTAATCCATGGATGTGTAGGTTAGGGGACACCACTTTCACCCATGTTACACAGGTGAGAAAAGGAGAGCAGGCTAGGCTGCCCAGCAGCAGCCAAAGGGACAGGCAGGATGGGTGCCCTGCTGGCAGAGCATCCAGGACATAGCTGGGGCATGAGCAGGACACCCGAAGGAAATTCATGTGGGATGCAAAGGGGTACTCAGCCTGCATCAGTCCCAGCAAGCCAATGTTTGGGAAGAACCACCAGAGCAAAGTAAACTCAGTCTTTTGACCTACATCATAAACTCCTTCCCAGACATACTAAAGATTTAATTAAATTGCTGTCTTCAGACATTCGATTTTAAAGACCAACCTCTTTTCTGGGAATATTGTCTTTTAACAACCCTAGTATATCAGAGCAGCGTACTTTATATAATTAAACCAATCTCACAGCAATTTCCAGACTGGCTGTGCAGCACAGCAGTCCCTGGGCAATCCACACCTTATTCAGTATCTGCTCTTCACTTAGACTGCACTTGGTGGTGGTGGGAGGAATGCTTTGACTCAGAGAGGAGATAGAAAATTGTAAAATACATGCTTTCCCAACCACCTGGCCCCTCTCCCTTCCCAGTGATGCAGCCTCAGGCCCAAGGGCCACATGGCAAATATCTGAGAGATAGTGCTGTTTACTAAAAACCAGACACAAATGAAAATCACATAGACCTGAGGCAGCCCAGCTTTTCCATTGCTGTTGCACAGCACTGCTGGAATAAATCAAAACTTCCTTGAAATTAACTGGAAGCACATCTTTGTACACACTAACAAGGGAACTGGTCCCTCTGACTTATTTCCCTCACTTCTCAAATTCAGAGAGAGAGACAGCTTAAATCAAATACTACCCTTCAAATTATGACCCTACTTGAAACTAAAGAAAACAAATGCCTTGCTGTTATTTACTTCCCAATTCTTTTGCAGGTACTGCAGTTCTTGTTATTCAAACATAATCACAAGAGGAAGAACAAAAGTTCTTCCTGTAATTATATTTCAACACTTCACTTTCAGGTCATTAAATCTCTGGTATCTTCCCCTCTCCAAGCACCCTCTTGTTTTGCTGCCTATGTGACAAACCTTCCCAGCTAGGGAGCCATTAATACTGCAAATATGATTATATTGTCATTAATGGAACACTCAGTAAGGTGCCCAAGCAGCTGAAATTATGTCTTCCAAAGTGTAATCTCTTGAATTTATTGACCATGGACTTGAAATGACACTTGCTGTTGTGCTGCTTGCTCACTGCTCCCAAGAAAGACCATTCTACTCTTTTCTAAACTTTTATCACTTCAAAATGCTGTCAGAGGATTCTTTTTCTTTTTCCTTCTCTTCCACCATTCTGCTACTCCTTTTTTCCTCTTCTCTAGTCATTCACAAGTACATTTAAGATCAAGATCATCACCCCAAGGGAAGGTCAGATCAGTGACGAATAGGCAGTTAGAGTGCAATAATCTGATACCTGTCACTGCCCTACCACAAGGAACTACAGAAAGTCAACACAAATCACCTGAATTCTTCCACAAAATGAGGGGAAAGCATTCTATCCTCTGACCCCAGAAATATTCTGAGAATCCCCCCAAGGCACTAAACCAGTGTCTTAAAGTTAAGAAAGTTTCAGTTCTGGACCATGAACTTTCCTTTAAAAGCAATTTTTCCCAAGAAAACTCCCAAAACATGACCACATATAGAGATCAGGATGATTAGGATTATCAGGATGAAAACATCTATGCTTCCAAGGTTATTTTGCCAGAGAGTATTTCAGTTGTTGTCCTGAGCTTTCATGGGTATTTTCCAACATGATGCTGACAGAGGACAACACAGCATTCCTCACAAGCACAGTGTGGCCAGGGAAGCTTCCAGAACTGAGTGACATTTGCTCCCTGCAGAGCCCTGCGAAAGGAAATCCCTCAGGGAGCACAGCGGATATAAACAAGCAGGATAAAGGACAGGAGTAAAGGCGACTATTAAGGTTTTACGGCGCGCAACACTTAAGTGGCTTGTAAAACAAGGTGATTTAAAAGTGCCTGGATCCAGAGTGAGTATCAAACAAGCGCTGGTTGGAAGGAGATTAGAACAGCATTTGTGCAGGAGCAAACCTCCTCCCTGCTGGAGTGCACTGTGGATTCTGGAGGAATTGCACTGGCTTCACTCTGCCAATCCAGCTGTCAGTTTGTTTAAGTAAACACGCATTCAGCCCAAACAATAATGTTTGCTTCCCGAAGTGGCTAAGCATCTTCACAAAGTGGATTAATTACGGAGTCAGCAGTTTTCCCTGATTGTTGATGAAAACTCCAAAGCTGAAAGGACAGTCAGCAGTTAAAGCACTGCGGCTTGTTTGTTTGTGTGTGTGTGTGAAATCAGGGAGTATAGAAACAACATCTCAGAAATCAGGGGGATTGTTTTGATTTTTGGTGAAGAATGGGGATGCTCAGAAGGATTTGCATAAGCTCCCCAGGATGTGCTGGTTTTCTGACTGGAATCAGCTCATTACGTCCATAACTGAGAATTTCCTTTCTTTAAAATTAAGGATTGACAAATGTGAAAGAAGTGAGCTGAAAGATGACCCAAAACCAAGACAAAATCTATGAAAAATCACTGTTCTGTACTTCTTTCTTTTTTAAAACTGTGTTTACTCATAAAACATTGTGGCCAGCTGTTGTTAGACATAAAGTGGTTATCACTGTTACGAGCAAAATGATGAGTTCCCTGACGTCAACACAAGGCTCCAAACACTGTCCTCTGAAGCATACAAAAAGAGCTGAATAAATATTTCTCTCTTTAAAAATGCCATTTTATATGGATAAAAAAAGGTTTTGTAAATTAGTTTATATCTTATCCATGCAAAATGCTGGATCAATTTTGAAAATGTAGAGGTTCAGACATTTTAATTCATAGAAAGTATTAACAAGAGTTACTTTAGTGCAACTGTCAGAAGTGGAAGTATGTTTAATATCAGCATGAAAGTGTTCAGAAAACAGAGACCAAATTTATAAAATTACTGGAAAGGTAGAGAACAGTTATTGCCTGAACTTTGTTGCCTGGTATTACTTCACTCTCTGTTACCTACTATATTGAGTGTTGACTGTTCATGCCATTAAGTTCAAGCCAAAAAGAGGAATTCAACTTCTTTACAAGAATCTCAGTCAAATGTGCTTTACTCTGTCAGAGCAGGTACGTGGGAAATCACCAAAACAACATTGCAGGGCTCTGGGTTTCTTTTTATCCAGAGAGGTGTTCAGTGATCAACATTCTGCATTTCTCTGCAATTAAATTTATTTCACTATATGTGAAAAAAACCTGCAAATTTTGAGTGTGGGAACTCAGGTTTAACCAACAACAAGCACAAAACAGGGAAGTGATACCCGGGGAAAAGCACTGACCAGGATAATAAGGAAATAACTACAGTACTTGTCAGCTGCTTTCACTGAAAATAAAGGCTGATTCTAACCAGAGGGAGAAGCATTTTCTACAGACACTGAAAGGTTCATGTAACTATCAACAGGCAGCTAATATTTTTTATTTTGCCTTATTTCTAATCCAGCTTTCAATCTTTTGCTTCCACGGGCAGAAACTTTATCCAAACAGAAATAAACATCAGCTGGTTTCTTTCTGACCCCATATTTTGCAAGCCAGTCTTTAGGATTCCTTCACTTAAATCCTTCAGCTCTGCTGTGACCACTTTCATCCTGAAAGCCAAACACTGGTCCTAATCACAACCAACAGAGCAAAAAACTGGGAAGAAATTCCACAACAAGGGACCACTGAAAGCCATTTGAGTGGTAAGTGGTACCAGCACTGCAAACACTTTCCTGTCTTCTCTGCAAGAGGAGGTATATTTGGTTATGAACACTTACTGTGGACACCTGGAGAGTCAATAAATAGAACGTGATAGCCACAATGAGTTTCCAAAACTCAATCCTGCTATTTTCCAGTCCTCTCTGCTTGAAAATTATCCTCTCTGAAGAACTGCACAGGTTCCAGAGAATGGCACAGGACTCCAGGATCTGGGCTGCTCTGGTGGTGGCTGTGAGAATCCATTCTAGGAAGTTTAAAACAAACAAATCAAAACCCTTCTTAATGACTACACAAATTTGAAGTTAAGAACAAGACTATCTTGAACTGACAGTAACTTAATTCCCACTAACAGCAGTACAAAATTAATTTTCCTTTGCAGTCAAGCCTTTTTATGGCTATCCATCAAAAGGAGGTAGTAATATTTAAATGCCCCTTATATTACTGTAGTAGCAGAAAGTCCCTGGGGCATGAGAATCAGATGTCATACACACACACAAGCAAATGAACACAAAATCCCCTCAAGTGCTCACATCTATTTTTATCATCTAAGTATACAAAGAGATAACAGCAGCAGGGCTGAATAAAAATAAAACCACAGTCAGCCTATAGCTGTCCATCCTGCTCACCTTTTTTCATCAGGAAGGCAACTGAGGTGCCTGAGTATTTTAAGAACTGCAGTATAACACTGTTCTATGTGTGAGAATTGAGAGCAGAATTGGAGATAATTTGAATTTTGGCAAAGCTGTTGGAAAGGGGAGGTGTACAACAATGAAAAATGCAACATTTATAAACTCAAGGGTCATAGGCCTATCTTTATACTGAAGTATGCTATGGACCTACAAGCTGTGCTTTTTGGGAACCAGATGTCATAAATGAAGTAGGGTTTTCATAGAATCTCTCTGAAGGAAGATAATTAATATATTTTCTTAAAGTATTAATCATAATTTGTCTTTTCACTTGAGTAAAGGATTAAATGGAACAGTTCCACCTGAGTTGTATCCAGCTTTCAGAACTCCTCGCACATCCAGTGAGCATCCTGGCAAGGTCACACTCTTGAAGAGACAAATCTACTGTCAACACTTGGCAAAAGAACTAAGTGTTGGTAGTTTCAGAGAAATATCTACTGGCCAAGCCTTATTTCAAAGGGAAAACACAGGGGCAGATAGCCCAGCTGTTAACACCACCCAAACTGTGCTGAGCCTGCAGGGATCAGAGCTGGTCCTCTGGCAGGAAGGGTAATTATGAAACACCACATATTTTATAACTGAGTTTACTCCCAAGTGATGTAAGCAGAGCAGAGCAGAGAATTCTGTGATTATTTTTTTCCCATTTCTCTTACATAATCAGCATTACATCTTCCTTTGATTTATGCTGTAGTGGTGTTTTTTTGGTTTTGTTTGAGTTTTGGTTTCTTGGGAGGTTTTGCTGTTTTTCTCTTGTTGTGCTGGTGGTTTGGGGGTTTTTGCTTTGCTTTGGTTTTTTTTTTAAACACTAATGCAGCAGGCTGAGAAGGAACATGAAGAACATGCTTCTATGAAATCATACTTTCTAATCAGAGTAATGAAAGGAAAGCCACAGCAAATAAGCAGTTTAGTGATTTCTTACTAAGGTCACAGGAAGTTTCTTAATGTAGCAAGATCCTGCCCGCTAGGAAACCCTACAGAGACCTCATAAATTCAATGTCATTACAGAGCTGCCATCTGAGTATCCTAATACTGAGTCTAGCTGGCATTAAGGAGGGTGACTAAACAGGGAGAGGAAGCAAGCTTTTCCCCCTGAGAAGCAAGTGGAAAAGCACTGGCAATCTGCATTTTGACCATCTTTTTGAGTGGTATTTTTTTTCTCTTTTTATTTCTTTCTAAAGTAAAGCCAAAGGTCTTCTTTTGTTCAGTAACAGTGATTTGTCTTACAGGGACTTGTAAAAGCTCCATCTGAGGCCAGGGCCCCTGTCTGGTGTGTCACCAAAAGCAAGGGCAATGCTAAAACTGTACATGTCAAGGCAGTGTTGACATATGGGAGCCAGTGCAGATGTCATAAATAAACTGGACATTGTAATGTGCAGCTTCTGAGAAGCTGAATAAAAGGTTCACATGAGCTCATCCCGATGGCAACACAGAATTTATCCTGCAGCAGCCCATGCTGACAGCAGTCTTAAGTATATTTGAGCAAAAGCCTCACATACATCCCAACTAAAATAGAAAGGGATGAAAGCAGAAACAAAAGTGAGGTTATCTGCTTATTTCCAGGACATACCTGGAAAAAAGAACTAAGATGACAGAATGCTGTCACCCAGCGTGATCCCTCTTGGCTGCAGTTGAAGTGGAATTAGCACTTCCTCCAGGAGTGAGGATGTCTCACACAGGATTGAAGGACATGCTCCTCAGTGTACTTACCCCCTCAGAAAATGCTGGCTGGCTGGATTCCAAGATGACTAGAAACAGAGATACTAATCCTAAACTTGGACAGGTTTGTGACCACATACCAGCACAGTTCTTCCATTAGCAGGTAGCAAAGTCTCCAGGTTCTCCCTTCCATGTTTGCAAAGTGAGGAGCGAAACAGCGGGGACATGAACAAAAGCAACAGCAACTGAAGGAAAACCTGAAGGAAACCTTCCTCCATTTTTACACAGGCACCATTTGTGGGACACCTGGCACAAAGACAACACAGGCCTGTACAAGGTTACAATACTTGAGCACTTTTCTTGCTTCCATTGTATCCCATCCAAGTATTTGAGAAATTACGTCACCGTAGAATTGTAGGATGAAATGAAGTGGCTGATAAAAAAGCCTGATTAAGCAGTTGGCCCACTTTAAATACGATGGGATTTCACATAAATGTAGGAATCACAGGATGATTTAGGTTGGAAGGGACATCAGACCAATCCACTATTCAAAGCAAGCTGCTTTTAACCTAAATTACAAGAGTTATCTTAGATACACTGTTGAAGAGCCACAGGAAGACCAACAGAAGCTGTTCTGTACCTCATCTGACCTGGGAGAAACACTTAAAAAGGATGAACAACACCCATAACCATCCACTCTGACACAATCCATGTGCTGCTACTGTCATTAGAAACACTCAGAGAGAATTATTTTGTTCACACAGATGTTCATTTAAAAAGTGTAATTAGTATTTCTATATAGCACTCTAGTCACAAATACATTCTCAAACCTTTGGCTAAAACTATATATTTTTCACTCAGAAGCAGGAATAAATTCAAACAAGCTATCTGATAATTCACAATATAAAATTTCAAGTCTCAGAAAGAAACAAGGTACAGCCTGTGTCAGAAGTACAAATTTAGAATCCTATTCGCCCTGCAGCCAGTACAAGAAGTATTTATTTACTCTTCTGATATCCAAAAAAAAAGCCTGAGAACATTTCCCATATCCATTTTTATATCTGTATATATATTACTTGCAGGGATTCACGTTGGCTGAAATGAGGTTGACTCAAAAGTTTGGTTGGCTCTCCTTTGATAAACATCTCACAGATGTTTCCATATTCTCAGCCTTATAAAGATGAGTGACCTCAAACAGATTGAAGAGTACTGCTACTTTAATTACACAGTAGTTACAAAGTAATGGGGGAAAAACCACCTGTTGCAGCCGATTTCAGTATAATGTATAAAGAATAGTCACACTTCTAGAAAGTTCCAGTAAATGAGAAGTAACAAGTGTTTTGGACTAAAAAACTGGAAATTATAATTTTTTTGTTGATATTGAAGCAGTTTTTTATAGAACAGCATGAAGACATCAGTGAACCCCATCATTACTCATTAGACAACACGCTTGCATTTTTCACTGGAAATAAAGACACTTCAGAATACAATAAATTATTTCCTTATAATTAAAGGGGAAAAAACTCAACAGCCAAACAGTCTTACCTTCTTTTCAAGGGATATGCCAACATTCCTGCTGCAAAGTCTGTTATTTCAGTGCTTCCCACAACTGTTCCTTGAGTGACTTCTGGGCGTTGGATGGAGTTGCCTTTGCAGCGTTTCTGCTCTAACTCCGCACGCGCACAGAAGGAACTCCTCAGTGCTGATTTTAAAATAACAGGTTGTCTTCTCCAGTGGTTTTTCTGTACAGACACAATAGAAATATCGACCTGGTGAGTTGTACTGCTGTCACTCAGACAGCAGAGGTGTTACTGAGAAACACAATGCCAGAAATTAATGTTTACAGTGGGAAAAGGCACATGGAACTGACTTGTAAAGGTCTGCTGTAGCACTACTACTAATTGGCATCTTACTAGGTAATTAGATGATCATGCAGCATAGTTGAGTGATAATGCAAAAATAGATAATTCATGGGAGAAAAAATACTAGGCTGGGTAATTGCACTGTGTCTGCCACTGAAGTTTGCCACATTCATTCATCTTCTTAAAAATTCCTGAAATGTGCACACCATTACTGCCCCATCCTGGGGGTGCCCCCCAGAAACCACCAGCCTTCCTGCCTCTCCCCTTGAGCAGCTCCTGCCCTGAGGGGCTTTTTTTACATTGTGGCATCTATTCGGTGAAAAACCCCAAATAAAAGCACACGTTCACATAGCCTTCCTTCCTCTGCCAGGCAAAAAAAAATCACCAAGGCTTTTTCAGCACAACCCCCTGAATGATCAAGACTGGTCTCTCACAAAGTAGCTGTACTGGCAGCTGAAGGCTTCAAAAACACATATGGATGGCACAGAAGGACTTTAGCAAAAGAGTAGGACTCACTGGATGTGCTTTAGGGTGACAGGTTTGTTGAGCTATAACTCGGACTTCTCTTGTGCAAAGAAGTCCAGGCTATCAAAAACCCTGAAGTGTTGTGAATAAAAATGTCTGCTGAGAAATGGAACTACTGTATGAAATGAAACTACCTGTATTTTTCTGCCTTTGTTCCAATTTTCCCTCTGCCTTCCCACCCTCCCCCTGCATTTATCCTCTGCCTTGAGTCTAAAAACATCATGAGCTGAGCAGAGGGCATAAGTTGTTTTAATCTATATCCAGGAGGCAACTGCTTCTGCAGGTCGTGTGTGTTTCACAGTCATGAACTGCAGAGTGGACAAAAAATTCAATAAAACAACCTTAAATCTTCTCAGCGTCATTCTGGGGTAACTCTTTGTCATGAGGATAAAAGGGCATTAATTACACATTCAAAGTAACTGCATTATATCCTTCACAATAAAAGGACATCAAGATTGAGATTCTTGGAAATAGCCTGGAAGTTAAAATGAAGCACATGCATCATTCCAACCTTAATCATTCCATATTTTAAGTTTCATATCAGAGTGCTTCAGCATGTTGCATGCAAGCACCCTATAAATCCAGACAAAAGCTTGGGATATGGTCCTTCCAATCTAATCAGTTACAATAAAAGGCAGGGACTGAAAAGAAAAACAACTGTGGGAATAAAAATAAATAAATAAATGAATAATTGCCTGTAGCACCAAAAATAGTTTCAAAATCAAAATGCTGCTAATGATTAGAAAATCACAAAAAATTATGTAGTGCCATTGAATTTTCCTAGCACAGGAAAGGCATTCCTAGGAAGACTTGCCTCAGGGCTGAGAACTCATTCTTTACTCTCATCCTACCTAAGAAAAAAGAAAACTGTTTTTAAGACCAAATGGGCAGCATAGCAACCTGTGCTGTTTGGAAAATCCTCATGTCTGAACTTCTAAGGGGCAAGAGCTGAAATGTCTTGTCTGTCAGACCAAGTCAGGGGTGATGGAGAGTGTTTTGTGCTTTGCAGAAGAGCCTCACCAGTGCACAGGATCTGACTGGCAACAATCTGTGGGGCACAGTGATATCCCAGTAACCTGAAACATTTCAGCAGGTGTAGTTCTATGATGTATTCAGGGAAATCTACTCATATGACGCCTGAAACACGCATGGAAGAATCCTGAACTCAAGTATGAAGGCTTAAGATTTCACTTATTTAAGGGTATATATGAAAAGTTGATTTTTCTTGTGCTTCCCCTAAATAAGAGAATCCTCAGCAATTCCTCCCAGTCTCCCTCATTAAACAGCTCTCCATCCCAATGCCTGCATGCATTGTATACACAAATCCCAAACCACAAATCCCAATTAGTCTGGCACAGACATAACTCCAAGACTTTCTGCTACTGAATATTTGATTATGTGAAAATCTAAGCTGCTCTTCTGACCTCAGAGATAAATAGATTATCTTTTCCAAATGCACAGGTTATAGTTATTCATATCCGTGCCCTCCGTGACAATCACAAGTAATAACAGCAATCAGACCATTACAGGGGTAAGTCTGAAATTTAGGGAAGTGCTGAAATTCAGCCTCCCTGGGAAAAACAAAGTCACATTACCATATGCATAAGAAAAGTTACATTTTGATTGTCTGATAGCTGAGGATATTTCTAAAGAGTCTTTCCTCTGTGATCTTAGCAGTTCTCAGCCCACACAGTGGTACCAAGTCTCATACCTCACGCCCAGCACTGATGTGAACACAGTGGAAATCCCACCTTGTTTCCCATTAAGTTTTCAGCAAGGAAAAATGTCATAAACCTGTCCTTGTCCTGCAATGACTGCCAAGAGCTGAGCATATGCAGAGTGCACGTTGCCATCCAGGACCACTCACTATCTGGAAAGCAGCTTCTGGGCATGTTAGAGGGAACTTGCCTGATAAGAGTGTGCCAAAGTGTGACCTGTTTGGGTCTGGCAGACAGTAAAAGCACTGCATATCACCCCTTGGTTCATGCACACTCCAGATTAGCTCAAATGCTTGGAAAGCTATCTTACAGCTGCAGGGGTAGATAAGGGAAAACAGAGGAGCACTTAGGTGATGACTGTGAAAAAATGTGCCTCAGTCGCTGCTTTATTATGAACATGAATTAGTGTGATGATCCATTCATTTTGGATGTTTTCCATAGGAAAACAAATTATTCACCACCAATATACAACAGCTATATGGATTGAAGAGGAGTAAACACTAGATACTAGCTTGTCTCTTCTGAATAATTCTTTGGAGACAAGAAGAGTGGCAAATAAACTCTGAGACTACTAAATAATGCATCTTCATATAATTAAGTATATCTCAGTCAGAGACTTCAGCTTTTAGACTTTTTAGACATTTTCAGAATAATTATCTAAGAAGTCCAATTTGGTCATTGCAGCCAGCATGGCTTTTATTTTAAACTTATGACTGGATAAACGAACTTCCATTGTCTGATCAGGGCAAAATGGTTTCTGAAACTTAGGAGTACTAAGTTACCACAGTTTTCACTGTTATACATGTTTTCCTCACTGACCAACACCGCACATTTCTACAGCCACAGGATCATTTATTTTACTAGGAAACCAACACCAGCAATTCATTTTTCACCAGTCTTGCAGAGCATGCAACTTGACAGCAGAGTTGGAAATCACATCAGGTTAAAAACGCCAAAACAGAGGTCTGGGAGCTCTGAAAGGAAGGGAAAAACAAGAGAAACCATCAGCATAATCCCTCTGAGGAAGGTGGTCTGCCGCTCTAACAGCACTCACACATCCCAAATTGCAATGCTGATGTGGTTGCTGCCTCCTCCTCCTCCTCACACTTCTGGCCCCTCAATTTGCAGGGTTTTTCTCACCAACACCTTGCAATCCCATCAGCAGTAACTGCACTAGTGAATATACAGTCATGGAAGCCAAGCATGGAAAAGGTGTTATTAAGAATGTTATTTACAGATTGAATTACCATCTCTTACAGCCATATCCCATTGACCCAGTCGAATTCACAGAGCCTAGCGGAAAACAGAGAATGCTGGTGAATGACAACATTAACTAGCTTAGACCACAAGAACTGTTTTTCATAAATTTATTACCACTTCAGTTTCAAAGCCAGGAAATAATTTGCTGGGCTTCCTGTGCATAAGGCACAAGCAATCCAGACCAGTCAGCTCCAAACAACATCTTGATTACAAAGCAGCAGAACAAGTGAATGGTGGAAATACATGATTGCAACCAGACACATGCATAGGAGACAGGAGAAAAAAGAAAGTTCTTACTATTTCCATGACTTTTGTCACAAAACTGGTGCTCTGGAGCACGAGATGCTCTGCTGAGCCAAGTGGAAAAGGCTTAGGAGAGGTTCACAGAGCCCTGTCTAGGAAGCTGTGAAGAAGCATCACCTTGCGAGTACCCATGTCCTTCCTTGGCCAGGATGCTGGGACTTCCCAGGTTCCTTCTGCAGGGCACATCAGCCAGGCGCAGTCACAGCCCACAGGAGACACCACAGCTACAGCTGTGTCCTGCCCCAGGACACTGGAGCTGTTCTGCATCCTACACAGGGGCCAGAAATGCTACAGAGTGTGCTGTGCCTACACCCAGCTGTGGAAAGGTCCCATCTGTGCATCCTTCACAATTTTCCACATCAGAAGAAAAGCAGATTTTAAAGTACTATCAAAACTGTTCATACAAATAACTCTTCTAACAGGCAGCCTGCCTGCAGTTTCATTTCACCTCTAGCTTGTAGCAGAAGCATTACCATTGTCACAGAACTGCTTTCCTGCTGTTCTGGTGTTTGACAGTCACTGTCAACACAAGTGCTATGAAAAAGTGATGTTCTGTAAATCACCTGCATTACCAGTAACCCCCAAACTTCTTAAATAACTGCAGAGTAAGGTTGACTTGTGCCCTTCATGTTTAAAGATCCAGCCAAGTTTCAGTATTCTCTATTATATTGCAGATAAACCTGTTTTCCAAAGAAAACAAGAAGGCTCAGAAAACTCAGGCCTGCCCTGAGTGCTGGTGCCCAACAACCACAATACCCAGTGCTGTCACTTGATGTCCCTGTGCTGAATCCAACCCCTGCCAGGCTGGTCCCCAGCCCCAGGCTGCAGAAGAAGTGTTGAAGCTAATTCACTTTTCTGCACTGCATCTCTGCACCACACATCTCTCTCCGAGCTTCTTCTTCTGCACAGATGGTGTCAAGTGTGAGGCAGAAAGAGAAGAGCAAAAAAGTTGAAGATCTATAGATCTACAACTAATAAGATCAGGAAGAAAGAGATACCCCAATATGATTGCAGTAAAGAGAAAGAAAAGGATATGCCAGCTACTTACAGGGAAAGTGAGCAAACATATAAGAGAAAGCTCGAATGTTGAGCATGAAAGTATCAAAATAAAAATACTGGCCTGCCATCCTCAGGAAGCTGTGTTGGAGAATGGATAAGGAGAATGTAGCCCCACAGACATTATTTCAGAGCCAGTTAGTTAAAGAGTAGTTTCCAGCACAGAGTTTGAGATGACTCTGGTGTACCAGAAACCCTTTGCCTTCCTGACAGATGCACTCTGGCTTAGAGAACTTTAGGAGTCAGAAATGAGTGTGACAGGGACTGTTCTGTGGTCACACAAGTAACTGTGGGATGCACTTGTCCTTAGTGACTTTCCATCAACAGACTCACAAATACAAGCCTCTGACATGCTGATCCTTACAAGCATTTAGGAAATTTGGGGGCAAAATCACAATCTTCCAGTAACTCCCCACATATTTTTTTCCTGCTCCTACCCTACATCTCGTAGAAGACAGCAGGAACAGATTTTCAGCCCTGCTGTGTCTGTCTGGTGGTGGAAAGCCAAGCTAAAACTTCAAATTCCCCTTGCCAAGGAAACTGCTGTTCAGAAGGGATGAAACTGCAATGAAAACTTGTCTGAAGCACAGCCAGTAACTCAAAAGAAATGAAATATACCCATTACAGGCTTGATTTTTTATTTTATTTTCAGGTAACATGAAACAGTATGCAAAGCTAAGCTCTAAACATGCTAATTTGACCTTCCAATTCAAATAAGGGTTTAAAATCTGTATCATAACTTTTTTATGTAAGAACAGAACACTAAAATAATCCGTCACCAGTGATTTATTTAAATAAAGGTTGCATTCCTAATTGTTTTGTACCATTTTAAGGCAATTGGCCCTTCACTGAACTTCAACAAATGCAAGCTTCAAAAACACAGCTATTAAGAGAGATTAATAATAGTTCTCATCTCTCATCCCAGGAGCCCAAGATATTCTCCCATTATTGGTATTGCTCTCCACATACTCTTCATGCAGAATTAAAGAAAAGGGCATGAGAATGTGGGAGCCATAAGCAGTTTCCAATTGTATAGATAGGGCAAGACAGGCAATAACATTTTGTTTCAAAGTACAGCCTATTTAGTCCAGTGAAATTATTTTGGCCTTTAAAATTGTAAATCTACTTAAAACTAGAGGTCACTGAGCATCCAAGCTGCCATGCAGCAGTAGTACAGTCAGGTGCCTTCCAATGCTTGCAAAGCTCAGTGTTAACAGATGCTCTGTCTGGTTTCAGTGCTCTCTTTCATCAGTATTTATTATTAAAGAATATAATCTAACTTTATACTGCTTGTGTAGCTACAGTACTTAAGGTAATCAAGGAGTTAGAATTTCCAA
This sequence comes from Acropternis orthonyx, assembly GCA_035583155.1. Lineage (NCBI taxonomy): Eukaryota > Metazoa > Chordata > Aves > Passeriformes > Rhinocryptidae > Acropternis > Acropternis orthonyx. The sequence continues at coordinate 17,279,416 of JAWWEU010000111.1, read as the reverse complement.
CAAGTGAGATTTCTTCAGAGCAAGGTCAGAACAATGCTAACAAAACTTAATTGCTCTGAATATAAATAACTGTCTTCTGAATCTGTACCACTTTCCTTTATTGAAGGAAATAACCAGTGAGCAGCTTTCAAACAGATATCAGATGCTCCCGTGTGAGATAAGTGCTGAGACTTCAATAGAGTCAACTATCTGTTTTGGAGGTCACTTGATGTTTACTCAGAGAAATTCTGACAATTTTTCTATGAGGAGTACAGCAGCTAATACAATACAGTACATGTATAAAGGAGAATGTTCAAAGCAAATTAAATCTCTTTGGTAACGTAACTGCTTGTTATAAATCAAGACAAGGTTGTCACCCCTCTTGAATCAAGGTTAATCTACTCACAGCCATTAAATTCACACACATGCATTATCAAGGATCTATTTTACAGCTTCTCACTCCAATAATCTGAAGTGTTACCAGCTGAACTGGGAGCAGCATGACATTTCATATCACAGATGTGGAAAAGCCAGAAAGGATTTGTACTGTTATCTCTGGCTTTCAGGCTATGCTTTTAGCTGTGCAGCAACAAGATCAGTAGGAACTGGTTAGCAATACACAGCAAGGCAAAGTTGTAAAAATATGGGAAAACAAGACATTGTGGCACACTATTGGCTTTTTTTCTCAGTCGATGATGGAGAATATTTCTGCAGAGCAACAGAAGTGTTAACTTAGCTCTTCAAGAAGCATGGGTAAAAGGTGACCAAGCTAAGCCTCATCATTCCCAAAACCTGGAAATTAGTGAATGCTGCAGCCCAGTGTGTATCCTCCTTGCTAAGAAGCTGAAATTTTATTCCACTAAGTGACAAATCTCTATCTAAAAGATACCGAGTTTTCCTGTGAGAAATCCTGAACCACAGAGAATCCTACTCCACTGTTCATATTTCCAAGAATCACCTTCAAAAACCTAGCAGTAGTAAAAGCCATGCTTTGGTAAAAGTAGACAGACTACTGTGTAGCTTTGCAAACTGAGCAAGTCAACAGTAGTTTTCTACGACTTGAAGATCTGCCCCTCTTCCTCTGCCTTGCACACAACAAACAGCTGGGCAGTTTGTGAGAGCACTGCAAACCTCTGCAAGCTCAAAAGTCTAAGGAAAAGCTGTGGCAAACACAAGATAGATGCAAACTTAAAAACTGTTTCCTCCACAATCAAAGAGGATTGCTTTAAGGCATCCAGGCTAAGTGCATTCAGTGACCCGCTAGCATTTGCTGCCAAAAAACAGCTGGATTCAAAATGTTAAAGCCTGGACTTTGATTAACGGTGCAGTAATCCATGAGGGCAGCTGCTCTAAGACACTGAACAGATTTATCTTTAAAAGGAAAAAGCAGAGTGTTTCCTCTGATGAAGTTTTCTAAAAAAACCCTTTACATACAGTTTTGAAAACAGGCGGAGAGGCAGCAAATACCCAGATCAGACTAACAGAGAAATGAAGCACTGACTTTTTTTTTTTCAGAAGGAGTAAACAATGCAAATTTTAGACTAATTGTCCTACTCAAATGTTACCAGAGGTATTGCTGGTGCCCAAAATTAAACTCAAAGCAGTGGCACATTTAGCATATGCTGTGCATTATTAAATAGAAAGCCAAAGCTAGAGGCTGAGTAGTTTATCTTACATTTAACAAAATTCACAAGATCCTCCAAGATCCATTCTGCATGAAATGGCTGTGCTGATTATGTGAACACTCCTTAGGAACGCTCACGTGGATGCAGAACGAGCAGGCAGGGAAGGGATTCACAGCACCAGGCTCTCAGAAATTGAAATGCGCCATTCACAAACAATGCCCTAAATCAGGTTTCAAATAGGCCGTAGAAGAGATTTCAGGGAATTAGTAGTTCAATGAGTTCATCCATTGACATACGCTTTCCAAAGCAGCATTTTCACAGATTAAAGCAGCAGCACCCTCAGTATATTACAAAGGTGTAATTACCTGGCAGCAAATCACACATATTTGCTAAGGAAGATGACTGAGATTTTTATGAAGACCTGCGTAGGCACCACGCACTTTAAACAGGATGAAGGTCAAGCTCCTTAAACTCACATCGAAAACCAACAGCACATTCAAACATCCCACATGATGCCTCACCTCACATAGCCAAAGGACCCAGAGTTTCCCCATGGGGATCTGGTGAAGGCAGGGACCCCCAGGAGAGCTGAAGGAGGGGTGGTGTTGCCCCCAGGACAGAGCACACAGGAGCTATAGAAAGACTTCTGCTCCCAAGGAGGCTCTGCCTTATTTCTTTCCCTTCTGGCAGCAGACACTAAATGGGCATGATTTGGAACTGCACTTTTAGCCAGACTCCCACACGTTTCAGCCCATCTGAATGAACTGAAACTACATGGAAACACGTAACCCACATACCTGAGCTCCTTTTGCAGCAGCTTTCCTGAACCTATAAGAGACACACCCCTGCTAAGAAGGCCTGCTGTTTTCAAATGAGAGGAGACTTTTTTCCCCCACAATTTCTCAATGCAAAATTTCACTGGCACGCTTTCTCTGCCAGTTGTGTGCTCACAGTACAGTCTTAACTTGCTCATACTTTGGTGAAAGAAAAATGCCACAAAAACTATCCATTATGTAATGCAACAACATAGATATGACCAAGATCATCAGATCTATACAGGTACTGTGGGAATTTTCACAGGCTAAATCTCAGAAAATTGGTGGTCTTTCTACCCACAGCTTTGCTGAATGACTGATTAGGCTAAGTGGACTACTGGGCTATGGGAGTAATTGCCAAAGAGGTTCATGGAGCTTTACCTTCCAATGGCATTTCTCTTGTAAATGAGGAGAGTATCTACTCAAACTGGGCTCCCAAGCCAGGAGGGGAACAGTGTCTAAATGCAACTGGAACAAGAGGCAGCTGTCTGGAGCTACTCAAGATCAAGTCAGTCAACATGACAGGTTTCTGCCTGTCTGACAAAGTGTAAAGAATGGCCATATTCTCTGCCAAGATGTAGCTTTAAAAGGATCCAAGTGTAGCCTGAAGTGAACTGCAGTGTAACTGCACAACACTGATGAAGCTGAGGCAGGGAGCAGAGCAGCAAGCTTTTCAGCCAGGGGGAAAGGACACAGCTGCACAGCCAGATGCCAGTAAGAAAACCACAGTGGCAATCATGACATGTCCATCAGAGGCCAACCAGATATCTGAACAGTATGGGAAGCACTTCCTAAAAAGGAGCATGCTACCAAAGAGTCCAAATCATATTTGTTTATCCCCATTTCTGCATGAAGCCTTCTGAGCTGTGCTTTATGCACACCTTAACCTGTTTCAGAAACTAAGAGAATCTTAACCTTCCTTTCTGAAAGAGCCAAAGGGAGATCAGGTCTTAAGCATACTGACTATCCCCCCCTTATTCCCATAGCTCTACCTCAACTCTTACGATCAACCAGGCCCAACCCCATTCCCAATCACTGCTGCATGTTCAGTCACAGCATGTTAATCCCAGAATCTGCAGCACTGAAGGTAATACAGGTTGGAGAGGAGTAAAGTAATTCAACAGACTAAAATACTGGTGAGGTTTTAAATATCATTATCTATCAACATTATCTTAATTTTACAGGGTGCACACATAAGCACTGTAAGAATCCCTTATGCCCTTGGGAAAGGACTACAGCTTACTTTAACATTACAGGGATTTTCTTAATCTTTTCCTCAGTACCTTGGAATGATCCTATAAATTTTCTGACTTGTCTTGCAAATTAATTCTGCAAATACAGCTCTAGAGGCTGATTCTCCCTATGCTTGCACTATGTTTAATTATGCTCAAGGAAAAGCAGCAGCAGCTGAGGATAGAATGCTGCTGTTCCCTGCCAGGGAAGTGTTCACTATCCCTGGGAGCGGGAGTAAATGCACTGCAGGTGCCAGGACAAATGGGATCCAGCTGTTTTAACACATCCCCACAAAACCACTGGAGAGGGCACTGCAAGTGGGATGGCAGGTCCAGATACTTGAATTAGAAATATCTCAAGAACAAAAGCATTCTTGGAATAACTCACAGAGAAAAGGCAAATGCTGTTAGGTGCCCCAAACAGTTTGGTCTGACATTTTGGAGATTGGCAAAACCCCACATGACTGAAAGTGACAATCAGCCCCTTGGCATTGGGCCACCCAGCCATTACATTTGGTCCCATCAGACACTGTCCCTGTAACACAACTATTGGCACTGTAGGAGCAAAATGCCTTTCCTGATGCAATTTTCAAGGTCACCAGAAGTTTTAATTTAAGAAAACTTCTGTTGCAGTTCACCTGCCTCAGTGGGGTTCTGGGGTCTTACCTGACCTGTAGCCTGTCCCATTTCCTTCATACAGAGAAGTTTCAGTTGTCCACACTGATGTCCTATGGAATTCATCTGCTGGCAAATCACCCTTTGATATTAGTGATGATCAAACAACTATCTCTCTGCCTGCTCCCAGTGAAAGCAAACAACTGATTTTCTTCCATGTGTTCAGGTTTTTTGGCTGCTTGACCCCAGTGAAGCCTTTCACAGCCACCTATAATTTTGCTTGTTTCTGCAGTCCTGAAGGCACAAACTGACAGTAGGTGCCAATCTAACTTTGTTTTTTTTCGACTGACTGAATGGCTGTCTGAAAATGCTTTTAGCTTACGTGCTTCTCCAGGTAAACGTGGAGCTCAACTTGTTTTTTATCTCCCCCCTAAACATAAATCATTACCTGTGAATAGTCTTTCCCCAAAGGAAAAGGCAGCCCAACAATGAATTAAAGTCTGAAATGTGAAAGCACAGCAACACAATTTGGAAAGGCAGTTTGTGATGGTGAGAAAATTAATATGAATTGTAAAATTTGGAACAGAACCTGTCCCCAGCCACTAGATCCTATTACACCCAGTTTCCTCCTGAGGCTGATTGTAGTTCTCCTGTTCTATCAGCCAAATTCATACAGATCTTTTGCAGACAATTAATTAATTTAATTTCTATAATAATTAAAAAATTGGTGAATAATAGTTTCACAAAGAGTAATGGAGAGTTGAGTGGGGGAAGGCTGTCTTATGTATAGACAACACAATAGAACAATATTCTGCTAGATCAGTATGGGCTTCTGCCACATCTTCATCCCTGCCTTTTAATTCACATATTTGTTGTCTTCTTCAATAACTGTTTAAGAAATATGTTGTCAAATCCTTGGCATTCACATCAGAGCATCTCAGCAACTTGCCATACTACCAAGGATTGAACAATGTTTAATCTCCAAGTATCTTGTCATTGCTTCATAACATATTTACCCTGATTGCAGAGGCCAGTCATGATATTCATAAAGAAATCTCTTTCAAGGGCTATTTCAATAGAAAAATATGATTTGAATCTTTGAAGGATCACAAAGAAATTAAAGAAAGCACATTCTGCAAATTTCCTTCCCCAGTCTTTCAAAAGAAAAAGCAGTTCCTTCTGCATACTCTGGCAACTGAACTCAACCTCAAGGACAGAATAATGTGTGTTATTATCCCAGGCAAAATTATTTTAGAAGGAAAAGTACTGAGACGTTTAGAATCACAGAATCATAGAACATCCTGAGTTGGAAGGGACCCACAAGGGTCATCGAGTCCAACTCCTGGCCCTGCACAGAACCAAGGCCAAGAGTCACACCGTGTGCCTGTGAGCATCGGCCAAATGCTTCTTGAACTCTGTCAGGCTTGGTGCTGTGACCACTTCCCTGGGGAGGCTGTTCAGTGCCCAACCACCCTCTGGGTGAAGAACCTCTTTCTAATATGTAATCTAAACCTGTCCTGAGACAACTTCAGGCCATTCCCTGCGGTCCTGTCACTGTTCACTACAGAGGAGAGACGAGTGCCTGCCCCTCCTCTTCCCCTCACAAGGAAGCTGCAGATTGCGATGAGGTCTCCCATTTACAGATTTCACAGTAACATGTAATAAATACATTTAAAAAATAGTAAGCATTCCACCAAGCCATGTAAGAACAACAGCTCCACATTGGACACTTGGAAATATTTGTTCTATACTCCAACTAGCAATTCCACATGATGAAACTTTTCACTCCTAAAATCTCTAGTGAGGGGATACTCCTGTTCATTTCTGAGAATCCCAGAGGGATGCTTGTATTGCCAGGGACAATACTGGGGTATATTCTTTTAACTACACATGTATCCTGGCAGCTTCCACAGCTGCAAACAGCTGTGCATCCTCAGACACCTGCAGAGCTGCTTTCAACAGAGCTGTGAAACGTGAGCGAGCACAAACCAACCGACTCCCCCAGCATTTGTAGGAGGGAAGTGTGCAGTTAGATGAATGCTCAAGATTTTCCAGGTTTTGGACCTGTTAACTGTGAAGCTGTAATCAGTAATTCTTCATGATCCCAGTGATAACAGGCCTGCCTTCTGTGGTGCTTGCTATCTTCAGGTATTCAAACGTTATTCAGAAGGCACTGGAACAATGCTTGCATTTCACAGGGAGAAAGCAAGGAAGTGTGCAATTTAACCATAAATACCCAGTAAGTCAACAGCCAAATCAAAAAACTCAAAAAAGACATCTTCCTTAAATTTCAGTCCCAAACTTTATATATGAGAATCCAATGATTACTGGAAATACAATTTATATGACCTTAAGATTCTAATACTAACAGCAGAACTAACAGCATGGCCATCTGAGCCTCTGTTCCCTGCCCTTGGCCAGATATCAGATTCATAGATCAAGACATATAGTGACAGATTTTTGTAAACTTTCTCTCCTTGTTGTGCAGACTTTGGAATTGATTTGGGAGGAATTTTTGCCTCACAGCGAAACTACATGCCAGATTACAACATCATCAAGTAAGTGAGCTTTACTAAGTTTCCTTTAGGATTTAGCTTTGGTTTTTACTCATATCTATCTCAGAAGTAACTATTAATTTCCAAGCATCACAATTCTCTCAAAGAGTTTTGTTACCTGCCTATTCTATTGCCATTCCTAAACCCAGCACAGGTATGTGACTTCACATTTGCTTAGGCATCGTAGACATCAGACTAAAGAGGATACCAAGAAGTACCTGAAGTATTTTTGAGCCTGCAAACAATGGAATCCAAACCATCCTTTCCAAAGCACAGTTCTCCAAGCAAGTGTTTCAGCAAGGGTGGTTTTCCAGACAAAAACTCAGGTCCATCCAGAAGAGGGAGATCCTGATGCAAGGCTGGAAATTCATACTTGATGTATGTTGAAGGGGTGGAATTTTTCAGCCATTTGCATATAGTTCTATAGGCCCTATTAACCCAAATTCCATCTAATTCCTGGAAATTATCTGTAAGGAACTACGATGTATCATCACATAAAAGTAAAATTTGACCTTGAGGAGATAAATTGAAATCTTTGATCTGGTATTGACCAACTTACAGAAACTTCCAGGGCGTTCAAGGCTTTGGAGTTCTTTTCCCTTTATGCATTTGGTCACGTAATCTCAGGCAGAACATCTGAGTCATTCCTGAAATCCATTGAATGATATTTGCTGGACAAGAGTAGAAAAAATTTCCTTTAAATTCTAAAACACGTCAATGTTTTAAAGACAGATCTTGTCACTTCTTTGACAGGCACTGTGTGAAGCTGGCATTGACAGACAGTGAGAGCTTCAGTGTGGTTTCAAATATATCACTCCACAATATAAAGTTAACAACAGCCAACAGGTCTGGAGCATCTACAGAGCTCTTTGAACAGAAGTGCCCTTTCCCACCTCCCTCTATCCCACCCAGCTTAGCAGTAACTCGTTTGTGTGCCTATGTGACTTCTGGAGAGGTTTATCACCTCTGAGCAATCCCAGGCCATCCAATCAATGTGATTAATTTTTAATCTTTTCTGGATTAGATATTTTCCAATAGTCCACCTGTACAAAGCAAAAAGCACTGTTTTTAATGGCCAGCTAGTTGTGCTGTCTGCCATTTTAATTGCAAAATCTGTTTCAGACTCTTGCCTGTCAGCATCAAGGCTCAAGCCTTAGACCACCCCACGAGAACCAGGAGACTCTATTCTAAAACCTCAGGCAAGAGGATCTGTGTACCAAAGCTCATTAGAAATCTGGTATTTCTTTTCTCATCAGTAATGTTTCAGGAAAAAAACACTGCTGGAGCAATGCAGAGCAATGCAAATAGAGGAATGAACTCTGAAAGCACTGCTGCAACAACCCTTAAAATGATCAACATCATCTTAGGGTGGCTTTGCTCTGAACAGACCCCAAACATAAGAAGTGGCACTGGCTTTAGGACCTGTTATTGGGAGAGCTGAGAGTTCTCAATATTTTCTTGTCCATCTCCTGCTGCCTTGTCAGCTGCATCTGCAGACTTTCCTATGGCTGGTACAAACACAGCTGAGGAGGAGCTTTCATTCTATGGAGAAGATTGGCACATTTCCATCTGCCTGATGTTAGACTTCCCGACTTAATCTCTTTAGTCAGGTGTAGAGGGGCTGGAAGATGCCAAGTCTTAGTGTAAAAAACTGCACACCCTGAAGGCAAACAGATAGTCAAAGTTTTCTGGGTAGCACTGGTCCTTCGACTTTCAGGGCATGCTTTGGAATTGCCCTTCTTTAGCAGGGGACAGAAGCAGGCTCCTTGCCTCCCAAAGGTCTCCTTCACACACCATCACCACATCAGTGCCTTTGTCACTAACTGGGTTAGTTTTCTACGAGCTTCAGCAAATGACCTCTTAATCAGCCAAAAAGAACAAAAACAAAAGCAAAACATGTTCCTTTGCCCAGGAAATGAATGGAAAAAGCTCAGGAAAATCCACTTGCCCTGGCAGAAAGGACACTGCCTAATGTCTCTGTGTAGTAGGGAGGGGGTGACTTTTCGTCGTCTTTATCTTTGGCTGAAGGCTGTATCAGGTTCAATAGGGAGCTACAGATCTGGGAGATGCAGCTGCCTCCAAAAGCAGCAAAAGGTAAGGAAATAGTAAGGTAGAAACCTCCAGTGATAAGGGAGTGGATCAGGTACTGGATAGAAAAGAACCTGACATGATGTGAGAGAATGTTAGCAAGTCTGAAAGAGAAATGAGCCTTCAAAAAACCCTACTGAAAGTTATTCAAATATCCAATCTGTTATCCTTTTCTCTTCCAAATGAAATCCCTGCAGCAAAATTACCTAAATTGGGGTACTGGGAAACTGCAAATTTTTTATCTACTGTCTCTATAAGTGCATTTCCTGGTGGCTAACGACAACAAATTGGTTAATAAAGAATTTCATTTGAAAAGGCCAGCTGGGTTTAGATTAAATATTTCTTCTGGGAAAACTTTGGGCTTAAAATTTCAATCTCATTTAAATAAAATTTTGCTCAGAAGAAAACTGAGCAGAAAGAGTGGCAAAGAGCAGGCTGTCTACTAGAAAGTGTCTGCATGGTGCTTTGCCAGCTGGGTTTAAACCATGATGTCCACGATGCTGAGAGATGTCAGTTTGGGCTGAGCAGCTCATTTCTCCTGAGCTAGTTTTGTGACTATGTCATAGCTCCTGTACAGTGGGCCTTTTAACATGCTCACAATTAGTGGGGTTTAATTTCAAAAGGGCAATTCCCTGCAAATTTATAAGCAATTTATATGTAAGCCCTTTAGAACAGGCTGGGACTTAGCTTACATTTTATTCCTCAAGGACTTGCAATCCTGTAAGTGAGGGCTGCCCCTTCCCACAGAGCTGCAGCCATGCCACATTCTCCTATTGCCTCTAATTTGTCCACATCATTTCTGTACATTCCAGGAAAAGCAGATCACCCCTGCTTTGAACCAGAAAGTGCTATTTTGTGAATTATCACCTACAGTGCCATTCATTACACGTAACATGACAAAGAGGAGAGTATAGATAATCTTACCTCCCTCAGGTGGAACCCTTGAGCTGTGCTGTATTCTTTGGGTGTCCAGGCACACCACACTGATGCCATCCATAAAAAAGTTATCCCACTTTGGTCTTTTGAGCTTCAACAGGATTTTCTGAAAATAAAACAGTTCTGCTCATCCATCCTACTATCAAGCAAAAGGATGTTTACAAAAGAACTTGTTGATGCACTTTTAGTTAAAGACAAGGACACACAGGGGTGTAATTGCCTGTAGTGAGGGAAAGGTACCCCCAAGCTCCTTGGCTGCAGTGAGCCAACTGAGACTCTCTTGCAGCAGGGGATATGCACAGCACCACACAGGCATGAAAGCCAAATTATACCTGGAGCACGGGGCAGCACAGCATAGTCTACACTTACACTGGATAACCAGCTTGTGAATCCCTAACTGCTCCATGAGGACAGACTTCCTGTCAGGATCACCAGCAAAGAGGTTCCTTTCTCTGTGTGGGGGCTTTTTCATTCCTGTTCTGTAGTGTTTAACTCCATCCATGCATCACACCAGGAAGGGAGATTCTGAGCCCTTGGCTCTGACATCCATGTCCTGAGTTGGCCCTTAGGCAAATCAGCATCTGATTTAGACACTAAATCACCTGTATTCCCACAGAGCCATGGACAGGCAGCCTGTTCCACCACACTGCCAGCCACATGGACAGCAGTCAGCCCTGGGGTGCCTGGGGGTGCACAGCCACCATTCCCAAACATGGATGTGCACCTTCTGGAATGGATTTCCTTCCTCTTCACCTAGTTTGGGGAGTATGGACATGCCTGTCATCTCCTGTCCCTTCTACAGTCCTACTCTCAGACTTCAAAAATATGAGCAGAAGGCATGACAGGCCCTGCACTTTTGACACCACATTGGAAAAAGCACAAAGGCTTTTTTAAAGTCAGAAATGAGGTGTGACAGCAGCTTTTCATGACTCATTCTGACACCGGGATTGTGGATTCATGCTCTGAGTAGCTTCAAATGAAGCTACCATTAGGCATCATTCTGTTGAGTTAGAATTCAAGCGTGTGCAGAAATAACCAGCAATATACCTAACATCTGCAATAAGGCTTTCACAGAATATTAATCTCATTCTCAGATTGATAGTGAAGTCCAACAGCCCTTTAAAGCTCAAATAACTTGTGAGAAATAAAAGAACTATTAACTTTCAATGAAGTGCCAAAAACCATCTCAGGCAGGAGAATGGGGCACGAGCTTTAAATACTTCATGTCTTGCTACAGAAAAAAGCCAAGGACCTGGAACAGAGAGGATCCCTCTCTCCATGTGCCTGAGCCAGCCAGACCTCCACGAGTCACAGCTGGATGTAAAAGTGCTCTTATTGACGTGCTCTGGCCTGTCTGTCTATGCTGAGATGGTAGAAAACAAGGAAAAGGAGGGTGTCTTTTAGGTAAAAGTCGGATCACGGGAACTGCAGTGGGAAATTCTTGGAAGCATTCTGCCTGCCATGGTGAAATGCCAAATCATCAATGGCAAATCCACCACAATATTCCAAAGGGGAGAAATGAAGAAGCAGGATCCTGGCTGTGGCAAATGAACAGCAAGGAACGATCACTGAATATGAAGAGCAGGAAAAAGATGACGTTGAAGTGATGATAACACCTTGTCAACAGAGAATAGCAATAGTAAAGGAAAGTGCTCACAACTGAGCTTAAATGTGAGGCTGTAGCTGAAATGGATGACAATTTAATTTTTTTAAAAATGCAGCATCCAGCTTTTCCTATTTAGACCTCCAAAGAAGTTGGCAGGTTTTTGGAATGATATATCTCCTACCGAGACACTTCAATTAAAAAGCTGCTTCATTTCCAAAAGCATTCTTCAGCTCATAGCAGCCACTGAAAGAGAAGATACACTAAGCGTATCTCTGAGTAAGATCCAAAATCAACAAGACTGTCTGAAAATCCAAAGGAGTGACAAGCCTGACTGAGATATAGGACATATTAAGCTCCTTTTTGTTTCTAAATTCAAAGGTTTATGAATATGGGTATGAATAAACCTGTTCTTGAGGAAGAGGCCAAACACAAGACTTCAAATCTCAATCAGAGATAGCAAAATGAGGAATTTAAAGTAGGACCATTAAAATTCTATCTGGTGCAGCTAAGAAACATTAAATAGTCTCATACAGAACACACAATCTCTAGATTACAAAATTTCTTTATCAACAGGCCAGGAAAGCATTTGTCATAAATTATTTGGGTATATATAACACAGTCCAGGAAAAACACTACAGATTAGATGATCATCCTGAGATCTCATAACATTTGCCTTTCAGAGGCCTTCAGCTCAAGAGACATTAACAGACACTAGCTTTAAGGAAGGCAGATTTTAAAAAAACACATATAAACCCCAAAAAATATATCCAAAAGAAAAGGAAAATCAAAGGAATAGTTAATAGTTAAACAAAATGTTGAATGTTTAAAGACTGAAACATTCTTCTTGTGGTCATTCATGTCATATACTGTGGCATCAAAATGCATGCAACAGTCCCTGGGCTGGTCCTTCCTTCCTCCCCTGCCCCAAATACTGTCACTTTTGCTTCTCTAGTGAGGGTGACAAGTGCCAGTTAGGAACATCAGCTTCTTAGAGCTATTTCTACATATTTCATAGGCTGTTGTGGAGGACAGGGAGTTCTCACAGAAGACTGATTGCCATACTAAGCTGAACTGAGCAAAACACCATTTTCTTACACAATCACAAAAGGATGAACAAGGATGAAGAAAACAGGAAGTAGACACTGTCAGATAACTAAAAAATGGAAAAAAAAAAAAATCCAGAGAAGCAAAAACAAAGGAGCTTCTACTTGGAAAAGAGTTGCTGATTGCCCCTGGGTGACCTTGCACATGAAGTGAGCTCTGGGCAGCTCAGCTAAACCTTGTGTCATTTGGCTGTGAGAGACACCTGATTGCCCCTGTCCACAGAAACCTGTGCAGCTCTGAGAGGAAAAGACCTTCTTGGATGAAAGTGCCACATCTGCTGTTCCAACAGTGCTGACAACCATCTTGGCACAGCGTCACTGTGCTTGTTGACAGCCTGTCTGCTGCTCCTTCAGATGCTTTGTCCTTTTTCCCAAGCCACAAAGTGATACACTCAATAAGGAAGCAGAAAAAAATGGTAAGAGGAAAGTAACAACGATGGCATAATCCAGTAACAAAGTCAAACACTTCTCCACTTCCTCCTTCCTAGGACCTTTCCACATCCCAAGTCACCACTGGAACAGCTGAGAAGAGGATTACTCCTTGGCACATTTTTGCCAAACTCTATCCAAAAGTCACTTTCCTCTCATGGGCATATTTCCATGTATTAAAAAATATGCACCTAACTCTCCCTGCAGGCAATTGTGTTCTGTCAAACATTAACATCAGCTACCCACTCTCAGATTGAGTAAAGCCTCTGAGCCGAATATCTGGTGGGAATTCTAAGCAGAAATACATGTGGTTGTAACTCCTGTGTGCTTGCACCTTTTGTTTGTTTTCTCAGAATATCACAGAAGGTCTGGTGCTTTGTCCCACTTCACCAACTGATTTCTATTAACAACCTTAGCAAAAACTCAGCTATACTTTAAGCAAAGCTAAGGTCAGCTCCCTAGGGTTAATTACCTCGCTCAGAGTTCAATTTATTCAGCAATTAGGAAAACTTAGACAGTAGCCGGTGAGTTGGCTGTTCTGAAATAAAGGTCCAGAGTGCTTAGGTCTGTTCCCAGGCTAAATGTTGGGTTTAGAAATTAATGATTTGAAAGTCTCACAATATGTACTTTGCATTGCAATTGTTTTTGCAACATTTAGCCTCCAAATAACTTCCCTGTTCAAACCATGACCACACTAGTGACAAAAACTAATAAACAGGAATGCAAATTGTTTACGTGACAGTTTTTAGTGCCAAGTTTTCTTTCTCAGCCTGACTTTGTCACACTGGTAACACTGGTCTCAGGAAATGCCTTGTGACACTGTGTTAAATGTTGTGACACTACCGCAGAATCTCCAATAAACTTTATTAAGGAGAAACCTTGTCCTAGGTAGAAATCCTACACCACAATCATGTGCATACACCTGCTTTAGAGCCCTTCCACTACCACCCCAGCCCTTGTTGCAGCAAGGCAGGTTATTAGGACAGTTATTGGGGCACTAGATCCACCTCTGGACTTTCACTCTGCCCATGTAAGGGCAGCTCCAGCACCACTTGGTTTCGTTCTCTATTCGACTCCCATTCAACAGCTACAAAGCCCAGCCTTGCACAGCACATGCAAATCACGTCATTTCACAATAGTGCTGGTGTTTCCTGAGAAACAGGTTGATACATACAGCACAATTCCTTGGAGCACGGCAGATGAACTCCTACTGCACAGAAGTTCCGCACTGAGCACATCTGGAGGGGCTGTAGTCAACAGGGTTCTGATGCCAACTTGCCTTGCGTCAACGAAGAGAGACAGCTCTGCAGCAGATGAGGTTTTGGCCTAAAGGAATATAAATATTTGGATATTGTGCTGCTTGATTAACTCACTAGATAACTTCATGTGAGACAGCTGAACAAAGGCTTAAAGAGATCATGGACGTTCCGACTGTAAAGCTCCCTTTAGAGTACTGGCTTTTCTTCAGGGACATTAAAGGTTTATGTGGTCCACTTTAAGGATCTTTTTTGATGTGGTTGTGATGTACACACAGAGTTCACTTTGCCTCTCCCTATACTTACTCTATTTACACTTTTTGTGACAGAATTCAGAAAGTGAATCTGATTTCCTCATTGTTCATCTGGTTGCACCCTTTCAGGACATTAAAAATCCCTTTGTGGCTTTTCACCTATTAATAGTGACTGTTCAAAACAAAGATAAGCAAAGTATTTGCTGTGAAATTCTTAATGATGTCTGCAGGTTCCAGACAGCAGGGACACTGGCCTTCCACAGTTTTTCTGAATAAAATGCCACAGAATATGCCCTTTTACCCCAAACACACTTTATATTAACAGATTTCTTTCCTTACCTCTTTCTTCCAGAGCCAGGTGCCTGCTAGCTCACAAGAGCCCAGCCTTATGAGTGTGCATTTAGGGGCACAAGGTTTAAGTTTTCTGCAGACCTTCTACACTTTTCATGACCCTTTACAGCCTCTGACAGTCTTACCTGCCAAGGACTACAGAGTGTGTCCCAACTGTGCATCTTGGAAAATGTCAGCTAATGTGAGTAAGTCTGGAAGCGAAGAAGAGGACAGGGCACCTGCTGCGTGTTTCCTTTCCTTCTGGAGAACCGGGAAGCAAAAAAAACCTGCTCACAGGGGTGCAAGTGCTTCAGAGCTGTGAGAAGGCAGCATTAGCAAAGGACATCAAGTCCTTAAGGATTCACTGCCACTTTCCTGCTCTGAGTAATTCCATGAGAGGGCAAGGAAATCTGTCAGGGGTCCTCTGATTTACAGCTATTCACCATTTGACCCTCCTTCTGCAGGAGCTGCTGCAGCTGCAGTCCTAAAGACAATAGCTGGAGACAGATCCACAGAGGAAGGTCCCTGGGAAAGCAGATCACCCTCCTTCCTCCCCCTCCTCTCCACTGGGAGGTTTGTATTTTGCCTCTGTGTCACATCAGGTGCAGGCAGCTGCTGCCCAGCACAGGCAAAACCCAAAGAGCAAGTGCAGACAGGGCTTTATACCTTCCATGCTCAGGATGGCTAACACAGCAATTCCATGCCAATTCATTGCACTTGGGGGGTTTAAGGCAGAGAAACCCCCAAAGGGCTGTGCTCTATTGTCTGTGGATCGTGCTGCCTCTTTAAAATCAGAAATGCACGGGCAGCTTCAAGGTGCCTCCCACTGAGCAAAGGCTTTAGATGCAGGCACAGAGGCAGCGGAGCCATCCTCCCCTGAGCACAGGGCAAACCTGCTCGGGAGAGAAATGAGCGTTCAGCAGAGTCCTCGGGCTGCTTCCAGTGATCCTTTCTCTGCTCCGGTGGCAGCAGCACAAGTGCAGGGGAGAAACCTGGAGGCTCTCCCCAGGGTGCCCGAGACCTCCAAGAAGATGAGAGCAACTGCAGGTACACTTTGCTGGTAGTGTTATGTCAGTTTGTGGATGGTTGTGCTGTCTGTATTTGTTTTATAGCTCTCTTGGCATTTTTATCAAAACCTGTCTGAAACAGATAATGCTCCTTGGCTTTGACCAAGAGACAGATTTTGCATCTGAGTGTTTGTTTAGTACTTCTCTTAAATGAATGTTCACATTTCCTAAAGCAGTCCCTTGTTGGAACTGTTATTTAGTTTCATGCTTTGGCTTTCTGTTAATTCTCTTCCTCTGCAACTCTCAGACTGAAGAGCAACGTGGAGACCAAAGTTGTCCAAGAGAGTTTCTCTCAGAAATTTGTTAAATGTCGGTACATCAGGGGCTGAGGGTGGTTCCAGGGAAAGAAGGGAGCAGCAGCTCCACTATTGAGACTGTCCTTTGTAGCCATGACCGCTATTGTTCAATAGCATTTGACACCCTGAAGACCTACTGCCTCAGTGCAGAAAAAGCAGCAGTGCCCCCCAAACCTCTGCTGGGATGGGGTGGGACTGCCTTGACAGCCAGGAGTGAGGTGTGAGGATTCCTAGATGGGGCATGGGAAGATGCAAGAAGACAGCCGCTCTCAGCATTTTTATACAGAGAGGGAAAATAAGGGGTTAGGTGAGGGGTTTTTTCCCCTCTGTGTGGAAAAACAAATAATTTTGTGATATTTGGTAAAACCAGCAGTACAAGGAGGGGAGCCTGCTCCTCCCCAGCATCAAAAATTCAAGGCACTCTGTCTTGCTTAAGGAAGATTTTCCCAATCACGTCAAGAGCCTGTTTGTGGAAGCACTCTCTCTGTGAAAGGCAGATTTGCCTACACAGTGAAGTCCTACAAGCTGGTTCACTGGACAAAATCTTATCTCTGCAAATTGGCAGAGCTTCACCTGTTTGACAGAAGCAATAATGGAGTATGCTGGCTGAAAATTTGGTCCCCACAATCAGTTAAAGGCTGCCAAAAGGAAAGTGCTGGCTTCACTATTTTCTTGGGTCTTCGCAACTCTTACTTAATTAAGGAATGTATTTAGAAGCCAGGACATCAGTTCTCTTTTCATTCTCACCTACCACATTGCTGAGATATCTAGAAGAAAGCCCAAATTTTGTCCAAAAGGCACATCAGATGCTTTACAGCACATTGAGATGTCATTTTGGTTTCTTTTACCTTGCACAGGGATGACAGCACAATAAGCTTGAAGGCTGGTGGAGGTTTAAACTGGATTTTACACTCCCTCTGTATTTTCATTTCGCCGCACACTGAAAATTTAATTGTTGGTAAATAAAACTGCTGCTGTAACAACCAGTGTATGATGCAACTCAAGGCATTTATTTTATGAGAACAAAAGCATCTCTTCACAGGGGATTTCTTCCCACCGTGCACAGGCAGCAACAGAGCTGTGGGGCAATAGGGGGGATATTGCTTTCCTTCAAGCTCAGCACTTTTTGCTGTCATTTCCTTTCAGGAAATGTTTCCCTCTTTTTGTTCCCACAGGAGGAGATAAATGAGGCTGTTGCTCTATAGTCTTCCGGGGACAAAGACAAGGTGATTCACTGCCTCAGAAGGAAACTTTGGATGAAGTCTCCTGCCTGCCACCCTTGTACCCTGCCACAGTGGGCAATTCTAATACGACAACCGAGGGCCAGCCAAGCCACACGTGTCAAAGGGAGACAGACATGGCCACGGAGCAAGCTGAGCATAACCCAAACGCTACCACCCACCTCAGCTTTGCTGCAATCTACAGCCTCCACGATGGGGATTTCACCTCCTTGCGAAACCTCTCCTTCCCTTTCAATTTCACTTACAGCGACTACGACCTGCCCCTGGACAGCGAAGACGACATGACCAAAACCCGCACCTTCTTCGCGGCCAGGATCGTGATCGGGGTGGCTCTGGTCGGCATCATGCTGGTCTGCGGCATGGGCAACTTCATCTTCATCGCCGCCCTCGCCCGCTACAAGAAGCTGCGAAACCTCACCAACCTGCTGATTGCCAACCTGGCCATCTCGGACTTCATCGTGGCCATCGTGTGCTGCCCCTTCGAGATGGACTACTACGTGGTGCAGCAGCTGTCCTGGAAGCACGGCCACATCCTCTGCGCCTCCGTCAACTACCTACGGACCGTCTCCCTCTATGTTTCTATCAATGCTCTCCTGGCTATAGCTGTTGACAGGTAAGTGGCATGCTGTGACTGCACCAGGAAGTAGCCAGAGCTTCTGAGCCTCTCAACCATGTCCTGAAGTGCCACATCCACACGTTTTTTTTAACTACTCCCTGGGCACTTTGTTCCACTACCTGATCACCCCCTTCAGCGAAGAAGTTTTTCCCCAAGTATGCTGCAGTCCTGAGAGACTACCTGGAATTTTAGCAGTGTAATTTAGTTGTATTCTTTCTTATGATTGCTCTTCTCTCAGCCTTGTGCACCGTGGACTCTGACAGACCCAGGCACTCAGGATCAGCCTCGTGCTGACATAAGGCTAACACAACTGACTCACAGAAAGATAGAGACCCACTCAGTAAACTCTCTGCAGAAAGGCCCTCACCACAAGCCCTCTTTTGTGTGCAAACACAATATACATCTCTGTAGACCCACTACATTTACACCCTGAATTCCCACCCTTCCTTCTCTTTTTTCTGCAATTTCTCTCATGTGCCATTTCATGCTCCAGTCTAATGCCGCATGGTTTTTGGTACCTGATCCAAAAGACAGATCAGGAGTCAATAACCCTGCTGATGGCTGTAGAGATACAGCTTGTGTGTGGCTGACTCAGCTGCTCCTGACGTCAGGAGAACTCTGCGGAAAGACTCTGGGGAAGTTCAGAGATGTTTTGCCTGGTGTGGGTGAGGGGACAATCAGCTCCTCTGAAACAAATCCTTAACAAGCATCTAACAAAATATCCTTTCAACAGCAGCTGAGGACTCAGGGTAAAGCTTCTAAACACTATCATGTGTGTATTACCATTTTCTATCACTTTTTCAACTTCTACAAAAGTTTCTTGGAACACTCTGCTAGTGCATCCCAGATTGATGAAGTAACATGGGTCATGGAGCCCTCATGTCTGCTAAGAAATCAGATTTCTAGCATATCTCCCTACACATCTTTAAAAACAACCCTGGTAAAGATTAATCACTGAAACCTGTTGTAAGAACACACTGGTTTTGGTTTTACTGCCTTTTTTTTGCAAGCTTTTGACTTGGTAAACAGAGAGAAACCTCATTTTTTTAACAATCACCTATTGCATGTTGATTATGTCATGTGGGTTGTTGACTTCAGTCTCTAAAAAGAACAGGCTCTAACAAAAGTCTTCTTTTAAATGATCAAAACATGAGAAATCACCTGTGTAAAGAAGCTAAGTCTGTCCCACAGGGCCCTCCTTCACCTTCATTGATATCTATTCATATGAAACATAGGAATTTCATGTATTTAAGCCCACACCTACACTAGAAAATAATACATGGTGAAAGGAGAGGATATGAAGAGCAATAGCATATGACAAGGGTCCAGTGTCCACACTGTAAATACCTGGGGGGGTAGCTTTGCCTGGGTCCCTTGGACTCAATGCCCATGGGCACTTGATGTGTTTTATGTACACTTATGGAGCACATCTTTCAGGGCATCTGAATTCAGTTCACGTGCTGCAGTACCACTCCACAGTGACGGCCCAAGTGTGATAAGCAATGGCAATCAGGAAATCCACCACAAAAGCTGATTCACTTGGACAGATTGACCCCATCCAGCCAAATGTTCTGCTGAGCAGATATGCATATTTATGAATACATACACATACATTATCTCACAACCTGCTTTCATGGGACCCAAGCTAAAAATGTTCATTTATCAGCTCCACAATGAGACTGACTAATTCTGCTGGCCCCTGACACCTACCCCACACTATTAAGAGCCATGAGCAATTCATCTGCTTCCAAGATCTGGCTGGTGAAAAGCACTGCTGACTTTCCATTTTAGTTTAGAATTAATTTATCCTGTGGGTGCTATCTTTGTATAGAATATATACAGATGGAAAACTGGCCTAAAGGAATGAGAAATTCCACTTTTTGAAACAATCTTTTGGGTTAAATATGGTTGTATTGGGAGCTCTGGTGTGCTTCTGATAAACATCTCCTCCTAGCAGGGATACCCCAACCTTGCAGCTTTACAGTCTTAAGGAGTGCAAACATCTAACTTAAGTTTTCTGCTTTGCCATATTACTTAACACAGTATATTTAAGATTAATAAACAACAGTCACCTCCAGAACACACACAGAAAGAGATTTGCTTGGGCAGAAAACAGATACCCTGTCCTTTGCTGACAACTTGGAATCATGCTCACCTGTAACCATTCATTAACATCACCTTCAGTTCTTTGCAGCTCATGGAAAAACCAAGGAAATAAGATGTATATTTGACCTATTTGTAAAAAAAGCATATTTAAGTAGAGTTCTGCCTAGGAAAAACTTTTCTACATGTTTGTCTTTTCTTTCCTGCACTGACTAGGTGTATATTACTTCATATTTCAAACTCTCACTCTTGTTAAAAAGTTGTTACAATAAAATTGTAACTTGGCTCTAGGCTGCCTGCTACTTCAGAACTGTAAGCTGTTCTTACAGACAAATATGTTCAGGCTCTCCCCTTAGGAATGACAACAATTTCCTTCTGCCCAAGTCTGTCCCTTGTGTTTTGAAGTGTGTTCTGACTAACAAGTGTTTTCAGACTTCATTTTGAATGTACTTGTCTCTTCCAGGTATCTGGCCATTGTTCACCCGCTGAGACCACGCATGAAGTATCAAACAGCAACCCTCCTCATTGCCTTGGTGTGGATTGTTTCCATACTTGTAGCTATCCCATCTGCATACTTTGCTACTGAAATGGTGTTATTTAAAGTGAAAAGCCAGCAGAAAATTTTCTGTGGCCAAATTTGGCCAGTTGACCAACAGATCTACTATAAATCGTACTTCCTCTTCATCTTTGGCCTTGAGTTTGTGGCACCTGTCATCACGATGACCTTGTGTTATGCCAGGATCTCTCGGGAGCTTTGGTTTAAAACAGCCCCAGGATTTCAGACGGAACAGATCAAAAAGAGGCTTCGAAGCAGAAGGAAAACTGTTATGGTCCTGATGTGCATCCTGACTGCCTATGTTCTCTGCTGGGCACCTTTGTATGGCTTCACAATTGTCAGGGACTTCTTCCCCACCGTCTTTGTGAAAGAGAAGCATTATCTCACTGCCTTTTACATAGTTGAGTGCATTGCCATGAGTAACAGCATGATAAACACCATGTGTTTTGTGACTGTGAAAAATAACACCATTAAGTACTTCAAGAAGATCATGTTGCTCAGATGGAGATCAACGTACAATGAAAGCAAATCTAGCACAGATTTGGATATCAGAACAAGTGCAATGCCAGTCACAGAGGAGGTAGACTGTATAAAATTGAAATGAATTTCCTGCAGTTCTAATCTCATTTGTTTTGGAGAGGGGGTAAAGAGGAAGTAATGTCTCCTCAGAAGGTTCTCCCTTTTCTGTGGGAATATTCACCATTGGTGAGATCCCTCAAAAAGCAGCCTACTCTGCATTCTCACCAGAACTCTTCTCACTGGACTGCTGGATAAGCCCCTCTGATGCTGTGCTTCACTTCACCCATCCGTAAATTTGAGATGTAGACACTCATTTTAGAGTTGTTTAAGAAGAACAAAAGAGTCTATGAATGCGTTAGAGCATAATACAACAATGAAAAAGCTGAGTGCTGATCCTAGCAGTGATGCCTCTTTGTTTCTTAAGAGAAACCTCTTAACCCCTTTGACCTTATCACTTGTACTTTTAAGCTATTTGGTGTCCTTTTCCTTCTGCTCAGGAGAGGAAGGATGACAAAAAAAGCCCATTTGGCTTCCTGTCACTCTTTAACCTCTCAGTTTCCCCTCATCATGAAGCTCCTTGAAGCCTACAGACCATCAGCTTTATATTGTCCAATGTGCAGCATGCTCTTATGAAAGGCACATGCTCTACAAAGCTAAAATCTGCTTCACAGTCTAGTGAAAACCTCCAGTCTCTTCCTGTGACACCCTATTTAAGAATGTTTTATCAACATACCACTCTGTAGTTTTAAGGAGAGTGTTGCTCTGTTATGTATTTGGAAATGGCACAGATACATATGGAAGGGACCTGTTCCCTTCCCTCACCTCCAGGTACCCTCAGACCAGCTTCTGCTGCATTGAGATGCTGAGCTCATCACAGAATCCATCACAAAATTGTAGAGGTGAGGAATAACATCTCCACACTGTCTAGTCCACCCCTCTGCTCAAGCAGGGTCAGCTAGAACAGGTTGCCCAGGCTTGTGTCCACTTGAGCTTTGACTGACTCCAGGGAAAGTGACTCCCCAGCCTCCCTGGACCACCAGTGCCGGTGTTCAACAGCCCCCACAGTGTAAAAGTGCTTTCTGATGTTCAGATGGAATTCCATGTGTTTCAGCTTGTCTGTCACTGGGACTCCTGTAAAACTACTGCATGTTAGTGGGAAAAATCCAGCTTGCTGAACGAGGCCCAGACACCCTCTTAAGTCTGTGTGCACCTTCACAATGAAGTACAAACGAGGCCAAAACACCATTGAGATCCCGAGATGATCTGTCCTTCTGGGAGCAAGACAGGCTTCAGCAAGCCAGTCTCTGGTTGAGCTGAGTAGCTTATTGTCAGCTCAAACATGAGGCAACAGCTCCAGATGAATTCTGCATTACTTCCCCCCGTGCTCCTATTACAGTTCTGATTTTGTGCGACTCCAGTTTGGGTGTTTCTTAACTGAAAATCGTGACAAAGCAGGTGACAGTAGCAGTAATACCTACTCATTTCAACTACACGTAAGATATTGTGGACTTTTGTGGAATGAAATATAATCTTTTCTATCGTGATGACAAATGCTTCTTGTTTTAAAGTATGTGGTTGCATCTACTTTTGGAGTAAATGGCTTTTGTAAATAACTTGTCTATTCGTGAATTTAAAGTGAGAAGCAAATCCTGCCAATAAAACAGTAAACATGGCCTCAATATCATAATTTTAGATTATTTTTATCTTTTTCCCTTAGGCAACTTTCCTACCCAACTGACTAACGTGAATGATCCCATTTCTGTTAAAGAAAAATGGACCAATTAAATTTAAGGGCAAAAGGATATTCAAATCCATTAAGATGCTCAAATCCTCTCATCATTAGCTGCTCTTAAATATACATTGAAGAGGATGTCATCATTTGCTGTTAGGCGAAACAATTACTGAAGTCATTCTTCAAAATGACAGTTTTAAACAGGGGTAAGTACTAAATCCATTAATTTCCCACCTTGCCAAAGAAATTTAAGGGACCAGAGAGTTGCTGTATTTCACCATCAAAAGGCTTTTAATCTTTCAATCTCCCCAGAAATCTTATGGTTCCTTCTGAAAATATGCTCCCATATATGTCTCCTGAAACTTGCACTAGTTTTTGGGGATTAGCTAGGAATACTACCTGTTATTGGAGTGTCCTTTCACCTATTTTCCCTAGAGGTTTTTGGTGCAAAAGTCTAACAGCAGACAATTTTTCATGCCTGAAAATCCATCTCAGGCTGACTTATTAAAAAAACCCCCTCAAATCCCCACCAAGCAATATAGCACTAATCAAAAACTGGGGGAAAGAACTGCTTTAAAACTCTGGAAATCACTTTGAGAACTCCAAGAGAGCTCTTCTAGTCCAGCCTGCCCACTGTTCTCACCCCTGTCCTTGCCAAGGGCACCAAAGCAGCAGCTGCGACATCCCCACCTCCAAGTTTAGATTTTGGGGTCCACAATGTTGCATCTTTGACATTTTGAGGTCTTCCTGACCTCTGGACAGGTCAGGAAAATAACCTGTGGTTTGTCCTCACCTGCATTTGTTGCAAGCAGCAACCCTAGAGAGATGGGGATTCCCACTGAGGAGGGGCAGTGGTCCCCTGTTCCCTGAGCACCAAGCACTCATGTTGCCCTTAGCCTGGGTCTGCAGCAACTGCAAACAGCCCAAAACAAGTTCCACTTTCAGAGGCATTTGCTCCTAAACTGAGCTCCAGCAAGCAGGGGCTCAGGGCCTCACATGAGGACAGAAAATCACTTAAAAACTCCTGTGAACACTCCATACATGTCAACACCTCAGCTCCCTGTCAGCTGGGGGATATCCTGCTGCCTCCTGCCGGGCCCCTCCCTTCAGAAACACTTTCTCACCTGCACTGAAAGACATTTAGAGAGGGAACTGGATATAGACTGCACCTACCTGGGGCTGTGCTTGCAAGAGCCATGCTTAAACAGAGAATGACAAGCTGGGGGGAAGGCAGCACTTGTTGCAGAGGAGAAGGAGACCTTTCCAGCAGAACTCCTGCCCCCTGGAAAGCAGCAAGACCTCTGCATCCAGCAGCTGCCCACTGTTAGCTCCAGGGGCACAGCTGCAATAAGGGCTTCATCATGCAGGAACTGTGGGATGTGTCATGGATGAGAAGCAGGTGGGGGTGAGGCATCCTCCCGAGAGCCCTTAACAGGGTTTAGATAACCATGCAGTGAATCAAACAGATGTCACCGTGTCTCAGTTGCAGCTAACTCCAATTTTTACTGCCAAATGCAAAACTGTGGTGTTACCACACCAAATTACTGCTCAGCTATCCTCCTGTGGCACAGCTGCAAAGCCATAGGCTCACTTCCTAATACAACAGCTTCTCCAGTGATAACTGAAGGTTAAATCCAGTCTCTGCTCCTTCACAATGAAAAGCAAAAGCCCAGATATAACTGGAAACTAAAACGGTGACCCCAAATGGTTAAGAGAGTTTTAAGAGAAGAAAAATTATCCCTAGAAACAAGCACTGAGGAAACAAAGGCTGTATGTCGTTAAAGCAATTGTCCCTCTACCAAAGAGGGATGACCTGTAAAACCCCAGGCCAGGGTAGGTCAAAATAGCCAGCACAGTAAATTTTCCTGAGGACTGTCTGACTCAGAGGATCAGACTTCACTTGCTCCTTCTTCTCTGGAGCCTGGCAGTCTTTCCTATGGCAACAGCACCCTCCAGCTGCTGCCTCTGCAGCACAGTGTCACTGAAAACTGCATCAGCTCACACCAAACACCTTGGGAACACAGCCATACAGATATTCCCAGGATTCCCAGGCCTCTAACAAGTAGCAGCACATGCTTCAGCTTTCATCACTTGGACACCCAGGCACTTACCCAATTCTTGTTGTGTCTGCACTCTCCCTGGCTTCCTGTGTTGGCAGGGCTGTGACTTGGTGCTTGGGCTGTTTCCTTCCAAACTTGATACTATCTGTGTGGAAAAACACCATCAAGCAGAGAGAAGTGAGCAGAATTTCTCCTACTCTGTTAGGATTCTGTTCTACAGGCTGCACGCTTGCACATGTTTCCAGGAAAAGCCACAAATCACAGAACCACAGAATCAATTAGGCTGGAAAGGACCTCTGACATTGTCGAGTCTGAACTTAGACCAAACACTACCCTGTCAACCAGACCCCGGCACTGAGTGCCACATCCAATCATTTCTTAAATACCTTCAGGGACAGTGACTTCAACATGTCTCTGGGCAGCCCATTCCAATGTCTAATCACCCCTTCTGTGAAGAAATTCTTCCTTATGTCCAACCTAAACATCCCCTGGTGCAGCTTGGAAACTATGTCCTCTTGTCCTGTCACTTCTGCCTGGGAGCAGAGGCCGAATCCCAGGTGGCTACAACCTCCTTTCAGGCAGTTGTAAGAGAGTGATAAAGTCACCCTCAAACCTCTTCTCCAGGCTGAACACCTCCAGCTCCCTCAGCTGCTCCTCAAAACCCCTGCTGAGGCAGAGATCCCTGCAGCTTCCAAAGTGACCTTTGTAATACCACCCAGAACAAAAGAACACGGGACAAACCCTGTTATAAAACCAGCAATAATCATGGATAGTGAGAAACATCACTGAGCACTCCAAGCACAAAGTCACATTCCTCAGAACCAAGACTGCATAAAAGTGACAGAAGAGAAGACTCTAAGATGGTAACATTACCTGGAAAAAGGCATCCCTGAGCTAAAAAGGATCATCAAAACCCCATGTAAAATCTTCCATCTGCTCCTCTGCTCATTCCAGCATTAAAAACATGTGGAAGGTAACACACAGAAAACATCACAGCAGTAAAATGTGGGCATGTAGAAGACAAAGAAAGCCAGGGGTGAACTCCAGACAGTCTGTAAAGTGCTCCAACATACACCAGTCACTGAAGTCATGAGAAAAGCCACAGGGTGAAACACCTCACGAAGAGGTAGAAGCCTCAGAAAAGCCAAAGACAAAAACCACAAATCTGAAGGACTCCTCCAGGGCCACATGGTGACACACTCCAAAAAATACCACGTGAGGAAGAAAACAAAATTGTCAGTGAACAATGTGCTGGAGACAGGGAGTGAAGGACTCCTTTGGGAGGCTGTGATGAACTACTCCAGTAACAGCCGGGCAGAGTAGTGAAGGAATCCAAGATAATCCAATATGAGATTCCAAAAGGAGCTGGGTCTTATGGCAAGGGGCTCCTGCAGGGCTGGCACAGCACAGTGACAAGCTCCTGAGGGGCAGCACAGGGAAAGGCTTTTGTGGGGCAGCTCCTCAGGGTGGATGAGGTGAAGGGCTCTGGTGGGTCCATGAGGTAGAGGTGCTCCCATGGGACAGCACAGCAAGGGGACCCAGAGGGTTGATGAGGTGAGGGGCTGGCCCCTGAGGGCCAATGTGGTGGTCCAGTCAGGTCCAGCCCATGGCCTCCAGAGTGGCTGTCCTGCCTCCCAAACCTGAGGGCAACATCTTCCCCACCCACCACAGCCCCAGGACAGTGGGAGGAGGAGGGCTCAGGGCTGCAGGGAGGGCTGAAGACACACACAACTCAGTGCAGGAAGGGGAAGGTCCAGACAATGCTGGATTTGGTTCCCCTGGTCAGTTTTTCCCCCTGAGAGGAGCCTCTTCACAACAAGAAGATGGGCACATGAGCCTGAGTCAAAACACACAGCATGGGTGTAGTAGAGGGCACCACATGCTCCAAGTCCTCCTGAAAAGTCCATAAAAACAGCTGGAGTGTATTTGGATGCCTATTTGCAGCCACACAAGAATGCTTTCCCTGCTGAACTTCAGGACTGTGTCCAAGAAAGTGCAAAATTCACATGGCTCCTATCCCAAACATACTAAAACTTTTTAACTTACTTTCTAGGAAGTTCAAGAAAGTGGTGAGCACAGTGGAGATCTTCTAACAACATCTTTAAAAAAATCAGAGACACAGTTACACGTTTTTCCCACTGTATATTACAAGTTTATTTGTGCAAAAATACAGTCAGTCATCAAGACTTCAGCTTTGCTCAGAACTCAACACAATTCCAGTGATATACAGGCATGGAAAGAGGTACTGTTGTAATTGGAGCAAATACAACTGTAACTGTTGTTGAGCCAACCAAGCGGTTCAATACACTGAGATACTGTTCTCAAGTGATTTAGACAACCTGTATTTTAACTACTGTACCTCAAGAGAACCAGCACAAAGACGCCTAAAAGGAAAGCTGGGAGCGGAATAATGAAGTTTACAACTGCACTAACTCAAAAGAACATTAACAAACGGTTTAGGCTTTCCTGATGCCAATATTTCTTTCAAGCACAGGGAGATGAAGTTTTAGCAACCTTTAAAATTGTATTTCAAAATAAGATACGTCAATGGCATTGTAAAAACAAATACCTGAGGCAAAAAGGGAAAAAACAGCCAAAACCTTCAGAGCTCCATCCTCTGGGTCCACCACTTAATTAAGAAAAATGCCACACCATCCTCAAAATAATATGTATGAACAAGGCATTGCTGAATCCCCTGGCCCCATTAAAATCTTCCTGTAGTGCCTATATCGCTGAGAAAAAGTTTCCAAACAATTCCTTTCCTTTGTGCAACCATGTTTTAACAGAACCACACTGGACACTCATACCCTTGTTCCAGGCAGCTACTTTTTGGTCTTAACAAATCTACGTGCTTCTTGCACGAGTGTTTCAACATCTTCGTTATCCTTTTCTTCCGAACTTGGCTCCCAGTCCGAGTCCTCATCAGTAGGTTCGCACTGCTCTTCCTCGTCGTCTATAAAGCTGTCATTGAGGTCATAATCATTGGCTTCATCATCATTGGCAGCATCTTCCTCCACAGTCCTTTTTCCTGGAGGGACAAAGATGTCATATATTCATGAAACATAAATGCAGAACTCAAGAGCCCTCCATGGCTACTTTGATCCTAGATTTTCTGCCTACATCCATCCATCCGTCCATCCATATTAGTTTGGGCTATTTTATACTCTCCATCTTTGGAATCTGACATGGCTTTTAATTCTTACTCACTTCTTTCTTGAGCTTCAGATGAGAGAAGGGAATCTTCTAGATCACTCATCTCCTACATTCTCCATCTGGATCCATGATGGATAGTCTGTTTCCTTTCTGAATGCGGGTTAAGGAAACAACAAGTGCTGAACACTTTCCTGAGCTGGGGGAAGGCTCCCTGTGTTCCAGTTCAGTCTGTTTTATCATGCTGCTTTCCAGTCTGGTGTCCCATACACCTTCTTCACAACTTATATGTTCTCATCAAATTGCCTTCTGCCTTCACAGCATTCCACAACAGTCTGTATTGGCAGGAATTATATTTACAAAACTCTCCTTACAAGAAATGGATGCTGCTCACAGCATGCTCCAAAATGTTTTTATAGTTTGTCTTGCAGCATTCTTTGAATTGCTTGAATATGTTGGCACATTTAAACCAATCCCCAGAGACAAGATAATTCTGCTTAAAGAAGTCTTACCTATCTGACTTGGTAGTGTCTATACAAAGCTCTGCCATGGCAGCATTGCCTTCTCCTCCTCTTTATCAATAGCTGCGCACCTCCAACATGGTAATTTCCACTGCATTCTGGCAGATGCGTGCAACCCTTGCCATGTCCCTTTTTCTTACATGTCCACAATTCCTACTTAGCCATGGCCTGTTAATATTCCAATCATGTGTTATTCTGCCTTTAAGTCACACCTCTAAGTTTAAGCCTCCAATTTTCACATTCTCATCTCATCTGGAGATAATCTCTCAATGATATTGGGACAGATAATTTATCTGTTCGGCAGTTATCACCAGATTTCATATGAAACTACAAACCTGTATTTTTTTCTCAGCTACAGATTCCAGTCCAAATCTCACATTTATATTAACCATAAGCACTTCTCAGCAAACTCTTAAATTTCCAGGTCAGAGCTCCAGGCCCTCAAGCTGTGTGTGTGGTGAACAACCAACTGCTGGTACCTTACGTAGTCAGACCACAGCCTCTATTAGTTACACTTTTTTGTTACTGGGAATGCTGCTGTTCCAGAATTATCTTCCTTTTTATGCTTGCTAGTTTATTGTTTAACAGACTTCAGTGGAAATCAATCATGCCCCTGTTAGTCTACACCAGCAGAATTTCTTATGAGAATCACAGACTAGGGCTCTGCAGAATGATTTATGGCTTGGAGGGGAGGGGCCAAAACAAAGATGCTGAATGCAGTAAGAACAAAATCCCACTATTCAGACTAATCTTATGAGAATGGTAAGTCCAAGAGCTGTTTAGCAAAGAAAAGCTCTTCTTCACTTTCACACCACTGTGGACAGCATTTTACAAGAGAAGCAGGAATTCTGCAAAATACTGGTGACTTCCACATTTTTCCTACAAATACAGGATAAGCACACTATGTTCTCCCTCCCTCTAACACCCATGCTTTTAGATTTCAGCAGGGAATGATGCACTTACCTTCCCTGTCTTCCCCATCCATCTTTTTCCACTGTAGTTTCATTTAGCCCTGCAGCCCCTAACACTGCTCATTAAGTCAATTCTGACTTCTCCCTAGTACTGTACTTATACAGATGACCTTTAAACTTCCTCTGAAAGTATCTCCTTCACATGGGGAGAAAAAGCTTGCTGACCACTCCTTCCAAAGAGTTCTCCTTGGAAACGAGCTGATCAGCTTGCTAGAAAACCTACAAAGAAGTGTGTAGGAGAATCCTGTATATTCCATGGTCACAGCAGGTCATTCATCTCAGTAGCAACAACACGGTGAGGTCATTCAGTTGTGACAATTTAATGACAGCATATCTTTGACTTCTTTCCCCTCCCCCCTCCCTTCCTCCCTCACAACTATTCCCCCAGTAATTTGCCTCAGACTATTTCTCAGAACACTCTCTGCAGGCAAATTGTAAACTCTCTGGTAGCAATTAGACGAAAAATGTTAAAAACTAAACATGTCAAGAGTCACGTAGAGCCTCTTCTCTTGGCTGGTGGAGTTTAAATACACTTGGAGAAAAATGAATCCTGCTGTGTTTAGCTGTGTAGTTGTGCCAAACAGCACAAAATAAAGGTTAATGGAGCCCTGACTCTCAGTGTGACCTTGTGCAACTGCCTCAGGTGTGAACCTGATGAGAACTACCTTTTACAAGCTTTGCCCTCAAGAGAGCTAAGGAAGCCAGTCAACAAGATATTAAAAAAATTAAAAAAAACCCCCAGTAAATATGAACAGCACTTTAATGAATGAATTCCCTTCTCTCCCCTGTGCATGGAATATCAATTCTTCCCTGGTTCTTAATCAGTAACTAGAATTGAATTTGATAGATTTGAAATTTGAGAAATCTGAGTTTGAGAAATTTGAATTTAGACATGCACACAGCCCAGGCTGTTCATCATAAAATCTTCACCACTCACTGCTCCTACAGTGCTGACAACAGCTCTCACCACTTTGTAACACACATTTCTACAAGAGATCTCTGATCAAGATGGGGCTGGTAGTTGTATCACAGGCTGCACCAAAGAACACAGGTAAATAGCATGTCTCAAGAGTATTCTGGTGCACAGATACAAGCACAGCAAGCACTTGGTGAGAGCCAAGGCACACACAGGTTTGATAAGGAAACAGGATGAGAGACAAATTTCTCGGCGGAAAGTTTAAAACAACCTCATGCATCCACCCACAACTGAAACGAAGGCCAAAACACTTTGTCTAGAAAACTAACTACATTTATTTGCACTGTTATTTATTTTCTCTAGAAGGCAGCACTATTTGGAGGATTTCCTTAGGAAATGCCCAGCCACACCTTTGTGATGTCAAGGAAGACAAGCCAGTCCCCACTCCCACTCAAAATACAACAGTTCCACACCCTCCTGCCTTGCTCAGGCCAGTGAAAACGAGGACTGTGTGGTATCAGACTTTCAGACCACTCTTTAAAGCTCACTTTTAAATTATTTTAGAAAGAACAGGAAGCTTCACATTTAGAAGCTGAGACACCAAAGCAGCCTGGAAGCAGACCTAAAGCATATTTAAAACTAGAGTCTATGCATCCACAACATATAGAAACTTCTACACTTTAGTCCTAACAAGCCTGAAATACCCTTAAATATCAATACCTCACTGTAAGAAAAGTCCTTGTTCACATGCACAGATTATCACTTGAAAGTTATTTCAAGGTCAGTGCAATACAGAAGGAATATCTCCATGTTTCAGAACCAATCAATCTTTATGGAGCAACCTTAACTAGCTGTGCATGAAATATTGAATTCCTTTCATCCTATTATGGCCCCTGTGTAAGGAAGGAAGAATTGATTTAACCACATGTGTACTTAAAACACTTGTTTGTTTTCTTGCCTGATTCTAGGGCAGTACAGATATGATTATTCGGAAAGCCTGGCACAAATTCAATTGAAGCACTATTACTTGTAAAAAAAACAAGAAAGGTTTTACTAAAATAACTACTTTCTCCTCAGGTAAGTATTATCAAGCATCTGTAGTACTATTAAATGCCAAAATTCCCATAGCAGACCAGCTGTGCCCATTCATAACTTTAGAACACACTTACCATTTCTTGAAGCTCGTTTTTTGGTTCCTCTTTCAGTTACTAAAGAAAGGGAAGTTGTCAGTCAGGACAGAGGCAGCCTTGGCATATGGGTTATTCTTAGAGAACAGAAAATAGAAAACTGACCCATTAAACAAAAGCTGCAATGGTTGTGCTGCACTTACAAGTATTAAAGCTACTCTGCTGCCCCAAAATACCATTTTAGTCTTGAATCACTCCCAAGAGATTATCCAGATGAACTGTTCTTAATATTGCAACCCCTGCCATCTGTAGACAAATGTCATTAATAAAGGTTGAGGGGTTTAAGAAGAAAACTGGAGTATTTAAAAGCATTTATATATTTTACACAGTTGTTTCCATAACAGCAATTCCTTCCTTAATAATGTTATAATCCCAAATCTTTACAGTAAAATACATTATCATTACATTTCCATAACTGTTCTGCTCTAAATTACTGTTTATTGCATTGGGATTTCACGTGGAAAAGAACTCCAAATTCAATAATCAAGAAGCAGCACAAAAAAAATGTGAAGGATCTCTTTCAATTCTTTAAGAACAGACAAAATGTAAACAGCACATTCCCTTGTGTTTTTCAACAAGCCAAGTTACTAGAATATAAAAAGACTACAAAGTGTTATAATAGGAACTCAAATTCAGCTTTAGTTTTATTCCTTCCAAGCCTCAAGAGAACATATATACAAAAATTAGTTCCCACAGTAAGGAAATCACTGGTAAAAAAACCCCAAAAAACACAGAAAGATGACAGACATGGTTGCAATGTTCTGTTCAGAGCATCAAAAGACTTTAGAATTGTAACTTTCCTGAGGATTTCTGATCAAAAGAAAAAAAAATTATACCAATAGACAGTAGGCTGTAAATGCAATGTTTTTCTCTTAAAGTGGATTAAAGCATTTTATTCTAAGTTTTTGGTAGCCACTACCGGGTTTTTTGTCCTCACACTTTGAGCAACATTGAACAAGTTTGGCTTACCTGGAGGTGCACTGTGCTTGTATTCTAGCTTGTGCTGTGGGTTCTTCCTGCAGAGAAGAAAACAGTAAAAGCTTGATTCATCACCTTGTTCTACACTTAACAAGTCCAGATTTCCCTGGTATTTTATGGATGATTTTCAAGGTATAGCATTCAGATCAGTTGATTATGCTTCCTTCAAGTAGTAGCCAACAGATAAGGACAACAAAAATTACATAAACCTCCTTCAATTTGTATCGGTTGCTTCACTGAACAAATTGCCATCATTTTGTGGGTGCCTCCTTTCCTCTACCCCAAAAGAAAGAAACACAGGTTAAGAAATTACCAACCAATATAGCAGAGAGATTGTTTTATCTGGAAGGAGAGACAGCTTGGAGTTTAGGTAAAACATCCGCTGTACTCCTGAAGAGCACGTTGGCAATTTCATTACTGATATAAACCTACATTGCTCAGCCTGAGAAGTTCATCTTACAGAAGTTCTTAAGACAAACACTCGTTCTGCATTAGCTGAATAGAACAATGGCTTTTTCTTAAGAGCTGTCCTCATTTTGTTACATTTCGTGGAGAACACATTCCTTAGGATCATCACACTCTCCAGGAGAAAATGCTTCTGTGCATGAATCTTTATTCAACCTTTATTCAATCTATAGTCAATGCAATCTTTATTGACAGCAGCCCTTAGTTTCAATATGGCCTCACAGAAGTCCTATTGCCTCAAAAGGAGTATTTTTATTCATTGTGGCAATTCCACAGCAGTTAAAGTCTCCTAAATACAAGTGTAAAACCTAGATACCAAAAAACAAGTGGAATAAAACAGTATTCTGAAGACAATCAACAGTGCTTAAAACAGCAGTCAGTCATAAGCTGGACTTTATTGCTGTTACCTCAATTATGCTTTCTAACAAATCAAATACTGATTTAAAACAGTTTTCGTACAAAATCTCAACAAATACTTTATCAAAATTTAAATTAGAAATTACGCATCAGGAACAACATGTAACAATAAATTATATATATTTATCTGTAAATTTATATAAAAGAACAGTTTACTGAATGTTAAAAAGAGAAGAAGTGCTGATCTTCAGGTCATTGGATAAGTTCCAAAAGTCAAGTCTGCATCTTTGCCTGCTGAAATTACTAACACAGTAGTGATTTTTTCACATGTCACTGTGCAAAATATGCACAGGCTCAGGTGCTTTAAAGGTAGCAGCCTGGCCACAGCAACAGCATCAAGAATTATTCTCATTATTCTGTTGTTATTTTGCAGCTCCAGGGGAGAACGTTCTTAACCTGTAAACATGAAGAGCCACTTTGCACAGTGTTCCTTCCTCACCTGTAACAAGCTGTTCCGTACGGACACTCCGGCCGGCTGTCGTCGCTATCCGGTGCTACCATCTCCATGTCATGATAGTCATCATCGTTAGGGTGACTGAACTGCTGGAAGTGAAGGGGATTCTTTCTGCAAAAAGACAAATAAATACCCAAAACTGACTGTTCTGTTTCAGCACAAGAAGTGGAGATAAGAAAGGTGTTACTGAATGAGCGACAGGTCATTTTTCTGTGATTACATGAAGAGGAGCTTTTAATGTTTTTAACTTGATGCAGAACATAAGATCTACTTTCAGGATTACAGAAGATTTGTCTTAGCTGCAACAGCAGTTAAAAGAAGAATTTTCCTATTTGCCATCAGCTTTAAGTTTCAGACTCCCAACATGTACACAATAGGTTTTATTTGAAACAATAAATCACCGCCCTGGCATGAAGTTGTACCACAAGATGTAACAACCCTAGTTGAGTCACACCACTGTTGGTGATGACACCACATGACCTGCATCCCCAACTTCTTGCTCTACAGCACTTGAATCCCAGGTGAGCAAGAAGGGAACACAAATATATCTGCTGAAAGAACACTCCTACTGCTTCTAGGCAAGAGGTTTCACACACACACCACACAAGACAGGGCAGCTATAAACAACATTTCTTAAAGAAGAGTTTCCTTTTGCTGTAAGTGATGTTAAAAAGAACACAGAAAAACATGTCATGACTTCAGGAGAAATGCATGTGACAGATCAAAGCACACTACAAAAAATTACACCAAAATGAACACACTGGTACCAAAAGCAAATCTGTCTTTTCTTTTATGATTTCTTTTAGGGATGCTTTCTTCAAGCATAATATTTAAAAACAAGAACTGTGAGAGACTTTAATAATTTTTTTTTCCAAAAGACATCCATAAAATGCTTCAGCAATAACCATAATTATTCCCAGAGTACATAACCTTTAGTGTACCTCAAGGAGGAGGAATGACAACTTTGAGCTACAGAGTAATTACTGCTTTAAGTCACACTTGTTACAGCTGCATTTAGAAACAAGTATGGAACATGTCACGAACATGTGTGTAGCCAGATCCATACACAGCAGCTTCCTCACTGATCACAGGCACTCCCTTTCCTTGGAATTCACAACCACCTCTCCTGAAGTTCATAGTCAATATTCATTTCAGTATTTCAAGTACCACCATAAGAAAAGAGCATTTGTTACAGCTTTTACAAAATGATCACTTAAGCACCGTGAGCTCTTCTGGCTATTCAGGCCTCCTTTTAGCATTCAAAAAAGATCAGATATTTAGTATTACTTCTTTAAATCTCCATTTGCTGGGTATCTTTCCCTCAGGAAACTCCACAGGTAAACTCTTTAATGAGTCACTTAGCAAAGATCCAGCATTCCTTGGATCTACTTACACAGGTGACAGGCTTCTTTTCCTGGTATTTTCTGCTATTTCTGCAAACTACAGGATAAGGGAATAATGTTTCACTAGAAACCACTGCAAGGTTGCATTTACCAGTCTTTTATTCCACAAAGTCTCATGAAACATCACTTCTTATGCCAAATTCAGACTGGCTGCCTATTTCTTTTCCCATTTAAAAATAAATGGGATGAAACCAAGCCATTTTAGGGGCCATTTGCATTGTTTTCTCAATGCACAGAGCTAACGAACTAGCAATAACAGCAGGAATTCTCAGTCATTTGAAACACAATCCATCTTCTCCAAAGGATACAGCAGCAACTAATGTTCTTTGAAATCATTTTAATCTTTGTTCCTACAACCAGATATGTGTAGCATCATAGTCACCATGGAAAGAAAGCCTAGTAGCTGTTGATAAGCCAGCTTGATTTTATTTTAGGAGATATCCACTTCCTTTCAAACACTTGCTTCAAAATCTGCTTGGACAATTCCAAACAGCCCTTATTGGAGAAGAGGAAAAAAAAAGAAGGGAGAGCAAGGAAAGGGTCGAGGTGCACAATCCTCATCACTAGGCTTCAGGAGTCTTTGGACCAGTGGATGATGCTCCTCAAACTACACACTACCTGTGAAAGCACCTTGAACACGTCCCACCTCAGGACTAGTAGAAACATCATGTTTTATTTTACCTGCACCTGGATTATTTGTACTTATTCTATATGTAGTGCAACAATACACAGCAAAATAAACTGAAGTAGAAAAGTGCATAGGTAATAGCAAGCAAGTATTTTCCCTTCTTGCAAAAAAACCCCTAAGACTTCTTCCTTAAAAGTTTTGTTTGAGGCTTTTTTGTTATTTATACTCAGATATAAGATATTTGAGTTACAAGAGCACACTGTCACACTAAGTTGCGCTCCAAAGTTAACTGTTTCACAAAAAAGCCTCACTGCACAGGGATTTGTTATTCATTTGATTAAATAAAAACCATTAGGCTTTACTTGCACAAATATAACCCCTTAAAAGCCTGTTTTGAGAATAAAATTTTATGACTGTTGCCTTCATGTAAAGATATTGACAAGTTACTGTAGCTTTGCTTCCACAGAAGCTCTGAATTTGTGACCTCACGCTTCATGATGGAGGAAACAATGCAAACAAAAACTATGCTCATAAAACTTTAAAAGTTCTTCAGGATCAATGCAGTCATCTTAAGCAGAAGCTGAGTATTGCTCAGTGAAATACTTAAGACAGTTATTCACCTGTGCAGCTAAAAAAGCAACTTTAAAAGCTTTTTCTAAAGCAATTTTAACCGAGCAGTTCAGAAACTCTGACTCCTCACAATCCCACAGAGAAGGACCCTGGCCATTTCAAGGATTGTTTTCTCAACTACTGATAAAAACTGGTAGTTAAAATGCAATTAATTACCAGCACTACATATAAAGCTGTAGAATCCAAGCCTGAAGTTATGCCACAACTGAACATAAGATGTTTCTAAGTTCTAAATTATAAGCCTTACAAAAAGATGGGACTCAAAAAAAAAAAAAATAGATGCAGGTCTTTAGCTGCCAGATTTACAAGGGTAAAGTGAAAGGAAAAATATTTATTTTACAGACAAACAAACAAACAGCAAAGTATTTAGAAAAACACACAAATCCAAAGGCTGGTTGAGCATCCCCTGCTTTGACAGGTATGGGAGAGATTTATAAAGCCCCATTCAGCAGAGACCTGTATCCCAGGCTGTGGCAAAAGGATGGAATTGTGGGCAAAATCTGCAAGCTCCAATGTGAGAAGAGAGTTCAGGTCTATCGTACCCCTTCATGTGGCCTTTGAAAAAGGGACTGGTGGTGGATTTACTTTTAATTTCCTGTTCTTCAAACTTAAAAAAAAAAAACCCAAACAAACAAACAAGCAGCAGACAAGAAAAAAGAACACACAACAGTATTCAGAGGGTGAGTTCCTTGACAACAAATACAGGCAGACAAAACATACAGAGCACTTTGTCTCCCAGTGGTAACAGCAGTTCCTTTCATTTTGGTAAAGCTTCAGGCCACCTCAGAAAGAGAATGTGACACTGAAGGTGAAGGAAGGTGACAAGAAGATTCCTTGGGGTGTTCACCAAGCTTGGTTCTTTGAAAAACACTGATTTCCAATTCATAAATGAAGAAACTGAATTACAGGTTAAAAAGTCATTTCCTAAACATTTAGGACAGGTGTAAGAGAAATCTAAACAAATTAACAGAACTAACACTTCATCCGTGCCACCAATGCAGAAACAGCTACTTGGGGGCCTTGAATTAAAAGCAAATACAAAGACAGACTACAAAGCACATTTTTTTCTGCTGCAAACAAGTAGGTCATGACACTTCCTGAAGATCAAAGCTACTGTTTCTGATAGTCCCTATTTACAAATTACTCTGACACAGTGAGATTGTTATGTGTTATTTCAGAGAATTCTTTTTTTTTCCTTTAAAGCAATACTTTCCAAAAGTATTGCTGCAAAGTGCTTTACGATCAAGAGACCCAAGAAGAAATGTGCACATGCAGACTCCTACTCCCTATTACCCTGTACCTCAGATTTGCCTTCCTAAGGAGTAGGAATATTGCAGTATATCAGAGCATTAAATCACCTTAATACCCACGTAAGGGAAAACTTGTCTGAGCAGAATTAAAAGCAGCTGGAGCAAAACAGAGGCTGCATTTCTAGTACTGAGTCAGCTGAACTGTCCAATAAAACATGTTTTCATTATAATCATTAAGGGGAAAAACTGAGATATATGAAAGCTACAAGAAAACTGAAGTGTCATGTGCTTATGAACACAACAACTTTATGGGTTTGATATACACAGTTATTTCAGCATTAGGCACACCAAACATACAGGAACTCAGTGACCTGTGCTCAATTGTTTTCTACTCAAACTCACTGTTCTTAGTGCTGAAGCCCCTTTGGGGCAAGGGAAAAAAAGTCACAGGATCCCCTGTTTCCTGGATTAGCCTTATCTTTTGTGTTTACAATGTACATGAGTTTATCTAGAGCTCAAAACCTTCTCCTGAATATAGTTCTCAGGTCACTGGGCATTTTCTGGCCTCAAGAGCACCTCTAGATTTCAATCTTCCCATAAGTACAACAACACATGACACCACAGATCTTTTCTGGGCAGAAAGAACTAGCAGGAGGGCAGGCACTCACCACTGGTCTTCTGGAACTTTGCTGGAACATTTGTATGACAAATCCTAACTGTGAATTAAGAATGAGAGAAACAGAAGAGGAAAAAAGGAAATCCTCCCCAGAGTTCCTCACTTTCAGTATTTCCAAAGGCACTGACCATCTAAGGGTTAAGCTGGAGCTCCTAGGTATGCCTTGTTCTGGTTTCAGGGGGGACTGAAAGCTTTAAAAAAGGCACAGAAAGGCCAACTTATAACAAAAGAAATTCTTGACTATTTACAGATGATAAATAATAAGTATTTTAAACATTCAGATCACAAAGCAGGCAACAGCTTCAATAAATACAATTATCTTTCATGTAAGACTCACCTGCTAATAAAACAAGCCTACAGGGTCTATGTTGAGCATTTCAACCTTTTACATCTCTTCTCCCTGCTGGTACCTGGTACGGTACACACAGGTCTTTTATTTCTTTTTAAAATAGACCTTTTGCCTCTTATTTCCTACAACACTTCATCTTTTAATTTACTGAAGTACTTCATCCCTTGTTTGGGTTATACTAGCAGCTAGCAAGACATCCTGGCTCCTGTTTTTATCCTTCTAAATTTATTGTTCTGCCATTTGTTTCTCATCAGTCCCCTGTTCACCAAAAGACTTTTTTTCCAAATCAAAGCTTGTAACAACTTTACAGTTTTCTCTTCCATAGCTAATACATTACTTCTAAATAACAAGCTAGCCCAAGCTAGTTTTAATTTTGCTTTACCTGTAACAGGCACTTCCATACATGCAAGGTGTCCTCTTATGCTGGATCTGTTTGGAGCTTTCTGAAGCATCTGCACTTCTGGTTGAATCAGAAATCTCAGTCTTGCAATCCATATTTGCATCAGGCTCAAGAATCCCTTCCTGGGCACCCAAATATTGGAAAGTCCTGCCCAAGTGAGCTTGTTGGCTTGTAGAATCAGTAATCTGCTCTCTGTTTTCTGTTTTCTCAATTTTACTGTTTTTACTGGAGGTCTGACCTACTCTTTTAGACCATTTGCTATGCAGCTGCCTATCATTTTTTTCCAGAGAACTTCCGGGGTTTTTTGTTCCAGTCTTGCCATTTCCTTCCATATCTCTCGTGGTATTCTCAAGAGGAAATCCAGATGTATTCTGTGGAACAAGGTTACATTTTGAGGGACCTGAACATTTACGCTACAGAATTCAAAGTTTTAAAAGTCAAACTGTTCCTTATTGTTCCTTCTTTCAAAATTAGAGAATCAGAGAACAGCCCAGGTTAAAAAGGACCTTGAAGGATCGTCTGGTCCAGCTTTTAAAATCTTCTAATCCACTTTCCAAGCTCAGGTTCACTGCTAAATGAGGCTGCTGAATGAAAGGCTGGGGTTAAGAAAACAACACACAACACACTTTAAAGAAAAACTTATCCTAAAGCTCCCATTCTCAGCTTCAGTTCCCTCACAACATGAGCTCCTCTCTCACCATCTCAGTTTGTAAACAGTTGAAGGACTTTAAATAAAACTCCAATTAGAAGTACTGTTCGTAAAAAAATTCATGGGCATTATACAGATGAAGACATAGCAGACTCTGGAAGAATGTACACTCCCTATACTAGAGGATCAATTTTAATCTGTTAAGTACCAACATACATAGAATATATATATTATATTTATCAATACATAGAAAATATGTGGGAATTCATGATACACACCTTGAGCTTAATCCCACCCTGATACATCTTAAATGCTTCAGCTCATGACTCCAAATCATAAAACAGTCTGTCATAGATATCATCAGGCAAAGATTTCAGTTTTGACACATACTACATTTTAAGTCTTGGAACAAATGTACATTTAAAGTGAGGGATGTGTTGTTTAGAAAAAGAACACAAGATACACAACCAAGACAAGAACACCGTCCTCACAACTGAGACATCACCTGGAAGTATATCCACATTGAAGGCTGAACTACTCTGATACATGATAGAACTATTCTAAGGTCTCTGCTCTCTACAGGTTGTTATCCAAGTTTGCCCTCCAGTAAATTTATACTTTCTTTACACAGATGTGTTTGGCAGAGCTTGAAAATTGGCCAGTGGTTTCCTATTTGATTTCGATGCAAGCCTCATAAAGTGCTCTCCAAAACCAGAGACAATTCCATTTGAGCAGCCACGTGACTAAGAACGGGCAAAGTCAGCATTTCTATCAGGTGATCCTGACAGCAGCACGGTTAGAAATTCAACCTGGAGACAAAGACAACTCCCCAAATAAGGCTCAGCAAACAACTGCAGCTTAAGAAATCAGCCTTCCTTTGCAAAAGGAGGATGAAATCACTCTAATTTGCCACTCCCACCTGTGACTCTTTACCAGGTGCTCCAACTCATTGCCTGTATTGCACTTAACGAGACCACTCGCTCACATTCATTAGGATCACTTACACCCCAGGCTGAGATCCAGGGAAACCAAAGCCACCCGCATTCCGGCATTGGGATAGCACGGACGGCCCCCAGCGCTCTCTGGCGGCTGCTGCCCCTTCCAACAACTGAGATTATTTTCTCTTCCCTAAAGAACACTTGCTCTATCGCCTTAAACACGACAGCAGGACCGTGATCTGGGCTTTAAGTCAAAATTACAGTGATTATTACTTTTGCTTGCCCTAACCCATTAGTTTTCCTGCAAAGTCCTGAAGGCAATTTCTTACACTGAGCTTGAAATTAAAATGATTTATGAAATTATTAGGTGAAAAATAAGTAAGGCTTCCTGCTTAAAAATTGTAAAATGGCATAATTCATTATGTAGTGACTCACCTTATGATCTGACAAAGAGAAGAAGCACAGCAGCTGTTACTAATGAACAGCAAAGCTCACCCCTTGGAACACTTTTCCAGACTAAACACTGTGTTACACCAAAACTACTCTGAAGGGTTTGTTCTCCATATGTAGTTCATTTCAAGTAACTTTAAGATTTAATGAAAAAGCAAAATCAAACCCCCAATATATTTCAGTGTCAAAAGCATAGCAAATAATATGGTAAGTATTTTATCAGATCCTGGAACAGATCCAGGCAATTCTAACGCTAGACATTAAAAACACCTTCCCAGGTTGTTCACTTAAGATGATACAAGTCAGTGAAATCTTCAGTTTTCCCTCACCAGCATTTGCTTTGTTTCTCCTTGGCAATGATCCTTCCCTTTTCCTCACTTGCAGGGTGTTGTCAGTAAGGATTTTCCTGCCTGTAAGCTACAGTGTGGTCACACAGACACAGACCAGCTAGACTGCAGGGTCTGTTCACTCATTGCCACAAGTCGTTTGGGATTTCAGGTTGTTTTTTTCCCCTTTCCTTGTTTTGGCTCAGATTTTGAGATGGTAAGCACACCCCATGACACCCTTCCTTTGAAACACAGCAGTTGCTGAGCCACACACCATCATTATCTGACCTTAAAACTTCACCTGCTAGAATGGCAATAGCTTGGGCAAAGTCCAGAGTCACATTACATCAGTGTCACACCATCACCCATCCCCTAAAAGTTCTCAGAAAAAGAAACCACACACACCAAAGCACTCCTAGGACCAGTACTTTGGCCCATGTCTTCCTGCCTCTTGCTGCAAAGCTCAAGGTCTGGTATTTCTGTGGAACATTTGGGGCCCAAGACCCAGAGCCTGAGGAAGAAATGCAGAAAACCAAGTCTCTGAAGGATTCCATGACCCTTTCCACAAGAGCTGCCCGATGGGCTGGTATTTCAAAGCAACAAATCACAAACAGAACACATAGAAAACAGTTATGTTGTAGACACAACCTTCCACATGACATTGCCAACTACATTCTCATTTTTTTTGCAGTATCATGGTTCTGCCCCAAGAAAAATGTTACCTGAGATGAAGGGACAGGGATGGAAAGGCAGCTCCTTTTCCCTTGATCTTGCTCTTCACCTTCAAAATCCTCCATAGTTTCTCCAGAAGCCAACCTCTTTTTCTGCTGCACATTTACTTCTGATTTCAGCGACTCCGTGTCACTTTCTCCCCTTCCTTGGCCTTTTTTCTTTCCATGACCTTAAAAAAAACCCCACAATAAAAGGGTACTTTTGGAATGCAACTTTTTCAGTGAAATCCTGACCACATAAGAAATTTGTCTCTCTGAATCAGAAAGTTCTGTCTCTCTGAAAATGTTCACATCTCAGGAAACCTCAAAATCTCTGTACTGAAGTAGTATTTTTTGGATATACACCTGGGGGAGATCCAGGGCCACCCTCCTGGTTTTCCTACAGCTTCATCTGCCACAAAACACGCTCAGAAGGAAGATACTTGATGCCATTTTAAAAGAGTCCAAAAACTCGCTTTGTTCAAAATATACTGTTGTGCCAGAGCCATGTGCATGAAGCAAGGGATTCTCCCAAATTTTAATGTCTGATTTCAAACCCTCAGATCAGTGTTACCTTTCCAGCAGGATGACAGACAGAAAGGTATAAAAGGGCAGCCTTTTGGATTTTCTCTCTACTTTTCTACCTTCCCATCCAATACGACCCTAAAAATATGTAAACAACTTCACAGTTTTAAGGAAATATTTTAGATTTGCAGAAGAGATTGGTTGTTTTACTAAAGCAGCCCATTCTAAGCTAGAATGATCTCAGCTCCAATAGTGCTCCCAGCTCCCTCAAGGTCAGGCCTTCAGATATATCTCACCCACACAGCTCCAAATCTCAACACTGGCACAACCAAAGCATCCAGTCTTTGAAACAAACATTATATTGACACATAAAACAAACGTTATAGTGCTTGTAGATAAAAAAAACAACCAACCAAACTGCACTCCCCAAAAAATACAAAACAAAAGCACAAACATAAGAAAATCACAGCAGTACAGGACTCAACATAACCAGCTGAAGTTCTCTAGTACATTCAGTTTCTACATATGAAGGAATAAGCCAGCGAGGAAGAGTCTAGATTTGGAAAGGGTGAAAAAGAAAAAAACACCAACACCTAAATTTTCACACATTTGGACAGATTAAGAGAGGAAACTCAGCAGTTTGCACCCAAAACACCTCACACCTCCTCTCAGAAGAACAAGTAGGGTGGGCCATGCTGCTGTCAGCACAG
Organism: Acropternis orthonyx; assembly: GCA_035583155.1. Lineage (NCBI taxonomy): Eukaryota > Metazoa > Chordata > Aves > Passeriformes > Rhinocryptidae > Acropternis > Acropternis orthonyx. Next base: position 17,235,700 of record JAWWEU010000111.1, on the reverse strand, counting down.
AGAACAACCGAAATGCCAGGGGGAGCTTTGCTAAGTCATTTTCCTCCTCTTCTCT